>OY728153.1:1744674851-1745874851 GCA_963277665.1 Viscum album
CAAATCGAATTGAAATTGTTGGGTATACCATACTGCACGAACCTTAGGTTTAAGACAAATCAAAACAGAAAAGAAAAAAAGTAGATGCAAAACATTTAACATAACGTAATACTTACAGATTTTAAGTTTAGAACAAAACAACTTTGTGATTGAATATAGATCTGGTGGAATAATTTTCCAAGCGAGAGAGATCTTAGGTCTCAACTTTAACAGTTCAATTGCGTGGATGGGATATCGGGTTTGCTAGGATTTTAGTGGAAAATTTACCCAACGTTTTTTAAAACCGTTGGGAAAGGTGAGCTTTACCAATGGTTTACTCAAACCGTTGGGAAAGCCTTCCTAATTTATGGACATTACCAACGATTTTTAAAAACTGTTGGGAAAGGGAGAGATTTTTTAGATTTCCCAATGGTTTCTTCAAACCGTTGGGAAATACTTGTTTTATACCCCTATACCAACGGTTCTATTGAACCGTTGGCATACAAGTGTTGGGAAAACCCATCTTCCCAGTAGTGTATGTACTAGTTTTTCAGAAATAATGAAAAATGAATATGAAATGATTTTAATGGGAGAACTTAAATTTTCCTTTGGATTTCATATTTTTCAAAATAAATATGCTATTATATTAAATCAATGTAAATATACTAAATAACTTTTAAAACGTTTTGGGTTGGATGGTAGTAAAGGTAGTGATATACCTATGAGTAACACTTGTAAGTTGGATACTGATGAAGCTGGAGAATCAGTGGATCAAACCAACTACAGAGGAATGATAGGAAGTCTACTCTATCATAGTACTAGCAGACCTGATATTATGTTCAGTTTATGCATGTGTGATCGCTTTCAAACTAATCCCAAAGATTCTCATTTAAATGCTGTTAAAAGGATTTTTAAATATCTCAAATATACTCCCAACATAGGACTATTTTATCCCTGAGGACAATAATTTGATTTAATAAGCTATTTAGATGCTGACTTTGCTGGTTTGAAGCTAGATAGAAAAAGCACCTCTAGGACATGTCACATGTTAGGCAAATCACTTGTATCAAGATGCAGTAAAAAAAATAATTATGTTGCATTGTCTACTGCTAAAGTATAATACATTGTTGCTAGTAGTTGTTGTGGCCAAATTTTGTGGAAGAAACACAATTTACTAGACTATGGATATCAATTCAAACATGTCTCCATTGACTGTGACTGCACAAGTGCTGTTAAAATTTTTAAAAATCCAATATCTCATTCTAGAACAAAGAAGATTGATGCAAGACGTCACTTTTTGATATATAATTATCAAAAAGGAGATATAACTCTTGAGTTTATTGGAACTGAACATCAGCTTGCTGATATATTCACTAAACCCTTAAATTCCGAGAGAATGAATTACATCAGGCATGAAGTAGGAATAATAAATTAGTAACCAATCATTATAAAACCAATCTTTATAAAACCAATCTTTATAAAACCAATCTATATAAAATTGATCTTTATAAAACCAATCTTTGTGAAACTAATATTTGTGAAACCAATTTTTGTGAAACCAATTTTTTTGAAACCGATTTTTGTGAAACCGATTATTGTGAAACCGATTTCTGTAAAACCGATTTTTCGGAAACTGATTTTTGTGAAATCGATTGTTGTGAAACCGATCTTCATGAAACCGATTCTATGACATTGATACATTTAAGGGATGTTATTTAAATTCAATCGACTTTAAGTGAAATGATGTTGTTTTATTTCTTTCAACTTACCACGTTTAAATTTTATGTTTTCCAATTTACAATCCCTAAATGATATATTAAGTCCAATCCATCCCAAACATTCACCTTCTCCATAACCATAAAGCCTCCTACATTTAGTCACTCTCTCTCTCTCAAATCTTCACCTCTCAACACAATTTAGAATCCAAAGCTTCGTCTTGGCTAGGGCTAAGCGGGAAATGGAAGAACCTCACAAATATCCTCCTTATAAACATTAGAAAGGTGTGTCCAGTGGGACTAGAAAATCAAGATTAAAAATACGAGTAGTTACTGCTGAAAAGGAAGTGTCTGCTGAGTGGCTGCTGTCTAGCAAGTCTTTTCTTATAAAAGTACTGTAATCTAAAGGGTGTCTCAGTTGGTTTACCAGCAATGAAAGATCCTATTATCTCTAGATAGTTCATAAATTCTATGAGCATTTGAGTATAACACTGGATGAATCCGAGGAAGCAAAGATGAATTCTACAGTAAAGGGAAATGAAGTGGTTTCCTCTTCGAAGGAATGGGCTGAATGCTTAGAGGTACCTCATGGAGGTTTCTATGCTGAGTATCCTAGTAATAGTCCACCTTCATCAAATTTGTGTTCATATGAAGATTCTTTGAAGGAGCTAACTGGAAATGAAAAATCCATGAGAACTATTGCAAATTAATTTGAAAGAGAAGTGACATTTCTTTTTAAGTTCATACAGAATCAAATCTGTCCTAGGAAGGGAGATTTCTCTACAGTGAAATATCAGGATGTCTTCTTGATATTTTTGTTGAAACATGGAATAAAGGTGAATCTGGGCAGATATCTTATGATACATATTTTTGATTTGATTAAGCCATCTAAGAAAGAAACCTGGTTATACTATCTGAGAATGATTTCTGCCATGTTGAAGAAATTCGACTGTGTATAAGATGTATATGAAATGATAACTTCCTGTAGTTGTTTTTTTCTTCAGAAAGACATATTTAAAAGGTTGAAAATATTCTAGAACCGATGGAAGAGATGCTGGGTTGGAGATGAATAAAGGATGTATGAGGAATTTAATCCGGTTGACAATCCTTCTAGACCAAAGGACCAAGTTTATCCTGGTCGCAAACCTAGAGAACTTCATGTCTATTCTGATGAGAAAGTCGAGGCTAAAGTGACTAGGGAAGAAGGATATCTATTTGATGATAGGAGTGATCCTGATATCTCTGAAAGTTACAAGAATACAACTTATGGAACTGCTAGTCCACATATGGAACAGCCTTCAAAAGAAACTATTCTAGGTGATGAAGAAGAAGAAGAAACTGTACTTGTTGGAGTTGAAGGTTATGTTAGCAAATCAGATGAGGAATCTGATGATGATGATGGTGGTGGTGGTGGTGGTGGTGGTGGTGGTGGTGAAAATGGTGATTATGGAGTAATTTTTGAGCATTTTAGTAACTCTCTAAAAGTGGGACAACAGGTGGTTGGCAGATCCAGTGAGGAATCTATTCATGAAGCTGGTGATGGAATTGAGCCTACTAATCAACATGCTATTGATCATAGAGATTCTGGCCATGAGGACAGATCACTCCATCCCAGTGCCATTAACAAAGAGATCATTCAAGAATTGACTGATATTATGAATTCTGGCCTAGAAGAAGAAGATGTAGTTCTACTTCCTCATATTGAGGAAGTACCTGGTGAAGCTAAAGAAGCTGGAGCTTTGGAAGAACCTTAAGTTCAGTTGGTTCCTGTTCTAGACAAGGTATTATGGCCAGAGACTAGGATTAAGAAATTGATGAAATTGATGTTATTTAAATGCTCGGGGAAGAAGGGTAAGAATTGATCCCATTGAGCTATTAGATTGGATCTGTGCTAGAGAGTGGAATAGTAATCCAGGATATATTATTTTCGGTTTAGAATATGACTCAGATGAGGAAATGGTACCTCATCCTCCTGTTCCTCAAGTCCATGCTGACCCATAACTTGCTACACCCATTCCAACAGTTGCATCTCGAGTTGTAGACCAAGTTGCTCAGTCAGTGCCTAGTGATAATGTTAGTAAGGCTGATTTGGAAAAGTCTGAGAATGAGATATGTGAGTATGTTCTAGATTCAGTGGGACTAAGAAATGAATCCTACAACATAATAAATATCTCGGATACTGGTGCGGAAAAAATTACAAGAATTGGGATTTATGATATTCAACTGAATTTTATTACTATAGCAGAAACTATTGTTATACACAACACTTTGCTGAGAGAAGAAGTAAGAAATATGAGAAATGAGCTGAATTCCTTAAACTCTTACATCAACACCTCCTTTAGTGGTGTTTTGGAAGTTCATAGGAACTTGGTAACTCATCTACTCAGTGTAGATTTGAAAAAGTTGAAAGAAGATCTTGGAAAAATGTTTACTGGCCCATCTAGTAATAGGAGTGGAAGAAGTGTTGTTGCTGATTTGGAGTCTCTCAAGGCTGTGATGAGAGAAGAGGTTAAAAACTATAGATTTTTTCAGACAAAGAAACTCTTGAAAAAGTACATCGAAATACCGATCTTCTATAGAATATTGTCAGACAATGTACAAATGAAACCTCTGTAGCTCAGAAGGAAATTCGATAAAAATTGGATAATTATTTCACTACGATATATACTAGGCATGACCTCATCAACAGTTTCATGTTTCTGGAAGAGAATCTTCGAATTCCTCTGGTTACAGAAGCATTCAAAAAGTAGGTTCTCCAATTGAAAGAGTTTACACCTTTACTAAGTAAATTTATGGTGAATAAGGATGACTTTTAGAAGGTAAAGAAATATGGAGGAGAAATCATTAATGACTTCATCATACTACTCAAACCTCATTTGCATGTTCAGGCCGAGGCTATTGTGGTTCCTCCAGCTACTTCAATTGGTAATACCTCTCAGGTTCCTGCTCCAATGATTGTTTCTTAGGATCTTACTCAGATTCGACTGATCATTACCGAGCAGTCTCCAAGTCGTGCGTTATCAAAGAGACGACCTACCCTTGCAGCTACTGTTCCTACCAGTGTTGCCCTGCCTGATGTTGTAATCCGATCACCTCAATCCTCTTCCACTACAAAACCTTCTCTGTCTCTATTGGATCCTTTACAAAAAGGAAAATCTTCACTACATCCAAAACCTTAGTGATGGATTGTTTCTTCTTGATAGGGATTTGCTCTTTTTTGTTTGTATTGTACTCTTATGACTTCGAATGAAAATTCTTGTGCTATCTTTCTTTTCTCTTATTTCTCCTTCCCAGTTTTATTTTTTTGTAAATAATAGAAGGGAGAAGGTAAGGATGGCATATTATAAAGGGGGAGAAATTAAGGATGATATATGAGAAAATAAGGGCGGCATATACTCTCCTTAATCCATCTAGTGAGGGGGAGATTTGTTTTAAATAAGTACTAGCAATGTCAAACTTTAGTTATATTGGACAAGTATATTCAGCCATGCATATTGTATATATTTTCATATATGCCATAATTTGTGATTATCAAAAAGGGGGAGATTGTTGGACCATTAATGATATTGTATTTTTCATAATCACAAATAATGTCAATATACAGATTCATATATTTCATGCCAATTTTATTATCTCTATGTGAATCAATTTTGTCATAAAACAACATATAATTTAATAGGTGAATTGCTTATAATTCATGAATAAACATGTTTACATGTGTATTTTTACATATACTTTGATTAACAATTCATCTTGTAATGGTATATGCAAGACAAACCGAAGTTCGACTCACCAAAGTCGACCCATCAAAACTGAAGTTCACACCCTGAAATCGAAGATGACACACCGATGTATGACAGACTGAAGTATGACAGACCGAAGTATGATAGACCAAAGCCGGCACACCGAAGTCGACACACTGAAGTTGACGCACTAAAGTATGACACACCGATGTCTGATAGACCAAAGTATGACAGACCGAAGTTGACTCACTGAAGTCGACACACTAAAGATGACACACTGAAGATGATAGACCGTTGTTATCAAACCGAAGTAGACACACCGAAGATGTCTCACTGATTGATATAAATAATTTTCTCTATTTTATTAATTTAAATTTATTTCTAACGGTCATATGTAGACAAATTAATGTTTCTGACATTATTTAATGTTTTCTATAGGACAATCCATAGACAGGTACGAGGTACATACACGTGTGAAGATCCTTATGCGTAGAGGACCCTGAAGTATAAATGGACCTCATATTTTCTGTTAAAGAGATGATAGCATAAGAAGTAGTACACGTTGAGACACAGACTATGTGAGTAAATGAAGAGAAGAACTAAGTGCATGAGATTACAAGAAGACTGTAACAAGCTACCTTCTCCAAATAGGGCTTTAGTGTACATCAAGACATTAAAGAGATGAACCTTCTCATTACTCGAAGACGGATTACAAAAACGGTGATACTGTGTTCTCAATAAATCTTCCAGAAGAAGTCTCAAACACCAGTTTCTCAACATTCATTGAGTCTAGAGACTTACTTCACAACACACAGAGAATTATTAACTCTATTCTCATCCTTAACTCTATTGTGTTTTATACTTTCCATTTGAGTAGTGTGTATTTTTATTCATATTACACACACTGTCTCCTGACCATAACTGGATGATATAAAACTATCCTCATACTCAATCTCTTATTTCTTTTATTTCCCACGAATAATTATGGTAGAGGTCAAGTGTGACCTGGAAAACCTGGTGTGCTATTATAAAACCCCGATCCAGGGTGTGGATCAATTTTTTTTCATATAAAAAGTTTGGTGTAGGTGATCACCAAGTGGAGATAATTAAGACTCTGATTGAGACTAAACCTCTTGTTTACATTGTGTTCCAATATTCATTTACTCTGTTTTGTTTTATCCACTGCTTATATTTTCTAAAACATAAAATGGTTTTTGCTTACACTTTGATAGTTGGTTTGGGTTAGTGTGTGTATTTGTTTAATTCATTAAACTCGTTTCAAAAGTTGAATTAGTTTTCTACACTGATTTCTTTGAGGACTAATCACCCTTTGATAAAACTATTGACCCATTGAATATTTACATTTCTAATGCCTTAATTAATGGGGTTGTTTTTAAAATTGGGGGGTTTCTTAACTATAATGTTTTTAACATAAATTTTAATGGGAACTCAATTCACCCCCCTCTGAGTATCGACTCCGACCAACAGTTTACTTTATCTTTCTTCTAGTCGACTGAATATTATTTTTTGTGTGTGTATGTGTGCAAGATTTCAAGATAATCTAAAGGAGTCACACTAGCTTATTGTTAAAAGGATTTTCAAATATCTTAAACATACTACTAATTTAGGATTATTTTATACAAAAGGACAATAATTCAATTTAATAAGTTATTCAGATGCTGACTTTTCTGGTTGAAAGTTAGAAAGGAAGAGCACTTCTAGAACATGTCACTTTCTAGGTAAGTCCTTAGTATCATGGAGTAATAAAAATACAAAATCTGTTGCATTTTCTACTGGTGAAGCAAAGCACATAGCTGCTGGTTGTTGCTGTGCATAAATTTTGTGGATGAAACATAATTTATTGGACTATGGATATCATTTTAGTTATGTATCTATAAACTGTGATATCACTAGTGCGATCAATATCTTTATGAATCCTATATCTCACTCTAGGACTAAGCACATTGATGTAAGACATCACTTTTTGAGGGATCACTATCAAAGAGTGATATTACTCTAGAATTTATAGGCACTGAACATCAATTAGCTAACATATTCACCAAGCCTTTAAGTTCAGAATGGATAAGTTACATTAGACATGTGTTAATATTGATAAAATTTCCTTAATCCTCACTATTAGTGAAACCTCACTGTTAGAGAAACCTCACAGTTAGAAAATCCTCACTGTTAGTTAAACCTCACCAATAATAAAAACCTCACCGTTAGTGAAACCTCAATGTTAGATAAACCTCATGGATTGATTAACCTCACCATTATACCTCCCTGGTATGAAACTCACTAGTATGAACCTCAATGTTATACCTCACTAGTAGTGGACCTCGCCGTTATGAATCCTCACTGGTATATGTTACCGTTGGGTTTGTGCTATTTCAAACTCCGTGTTTTTTAGCTACCAGAATCTGGATCATTTGTATTATATTCATTATGTTTTATTTATTTATGTCCTCATTCCTAAATGAAAAAACATTAGTCTTAACCTCATTTAAATCCACCTCAAACACTTTACCTTCAAACATTAGCTCCCAAACCTTCGTTTCTTATGAACCCTAAACCCCCCGATTCGCAGAATGGCACGAGTGAAGAGACTGGATGTATGTAAAGAGGGAGATGATACGAATGCCAAGAGACTCAAAGGAGAGTCCAGTGGTGAATGTGAAGTGAAGAAACCTGTAATCCCACATCTCATGAAAATTTAAATAGTAATCGAGAAAGAACTTTGTGCAGATTGGCTCCTGCCTAGAAAATCCTTGATTCTAATGATCTTTAAAAAAAAGGGTGGCTCAAATGTTTTGTGAATAAAAATCATCCTTATTATCCGAAATTGGTAAAGGAATTCTATAAATTTGTTCGTTTTGGGAAATTTTTAAGTGAGATCAGAATGGTATCAGTAGTGAATGATAAGATAATATCTTCTTCTCCCATCGAATGGGTTGAGTTGTTGAAAGTTCAACATGAGGGTGATTTTGGATACGTCACAATGTCAGTACCTCCCACTAGTGATTTTTTTGAGTATGAAACTGCTTTGGAAGAGCTCACTGGAGACGGCACACTAATAAATGTAGTTGCTATATAAAAGGATGGAGAAAACCGGTTGCGGTTCAAATTTATCTTGCATGTGTTAAGTACCTAAAGGGGGGATTTTCAAACCTCAGATTCCAAGATATATTCTTGCTTTATTTTCTAAGCAATAGTGTCAAAGTGATTTTATGTATGCTTATGATAATTCAACATGATGATATGACCAGGCCAAAATCGAAAACAAATGCTCTATTTTTTGCAAATCTCATCTCTTTGATGATCAAGGTAAAATGTGTGGTTGATTATCAGGATGAGATAGTGGTTGTAAGAGGAAAATTTTGTATTAAAGAAACAGTTTGGAAGTACATGAAGATGGGATGGAACCCATGGAAAAGGGAATGGGTAAATGATGATGAGAAAGTTTATGAAACATTTTACCCTCTTGAGCATCCCAATAGAACAAGAGATAAGAGAGATCCAGGTCTAGGAACTGATGAAAAAGAACCTCAATATAGTGATGATGATGCTGAGGAGGATACCTCTATAGAAGATGGAGGGGATCTTGATTTGGCTCCAAGACCAGCTGCTAAAAAGGTATCATGTGGAAAGGTAGGTTCACCTGCGACCCATCCTAGAAGGGAAAAAGTTCAAGGAGAAATTGTTGAAGAAATCTCTGTAAATGTTGAAGACCTCCCTGGGTCAGATCATAGGGAGACTTCACTAGATTCCAATAGTAGTGATGATGAAGAGGAAGAAGTATCTGAAAATAGAAGTACCTATTTGAGTCTCAGTCCTCTGATTGAGAGCTCTATTATGCTTGTTGAGGAGATTATTGAAGTATATAGACAAGTACATATTGCTGACATACACCAACCTGTGCAACCTGGTTTGGATATGAATATGGTTGTAGATGACTCCTATGAAGAGGAAGTACCCAATGAGGCTGATACTGCTGCTGCTACTACATATATAGTGATGGAAGCTCAGGTTGAGGGGGAGAAACCTGTAAGGATAAGATCAATTTATGTGACCTATGAAGTGGAAGATTGGTCTACGGATCCAGGAATTGTTGTATTGGGACTAGACTATACTGATTCTGATGATGAGACACCCATTAGAAGACATCTTCTGTCTTATGATATTTTCTCAGAGGATGTTACTACTCAACCAGTAGCTCCTCTAGCTCTGCCTGAAGACATTGTGAGAAGAGGAGATCTTGAGGCGTTGAAATTTGATTTGAAAACCTGTTTTTTTGAAGAGTTAAGTAAGATGGAAAGTTCTTTGGTATCTTCTATGGGAAGTGTTATGTCAAGTGTTGTGATAGAATTGATGGATGAAGTAAAATATTGTCAAAATCAATTTAAATGTTTGACAGAGGTCGTTGATTCTTTGAAGAAATCTATCGCTTCCTTTGACACCTTTATGAGTTCTAAATCACAAGTTGATACTGACATCAACTACATTCGAGTTTTAGTGAAACCATTTGTGGACGTGTTTGATGATTTTAAGAAGAACATAAAAATGCATGTATGTACTCAGGATTTTGTTGTGAATAATTTGATAAGTAGTTTGAAACAATCCTTCAAAGAAATAGTAGCTTTTATTGTAAAACCTCTTGGTACCTCTAGAGTTTCAGTTCATGTTGAACAGTTTAGATCTGTGATGAAATAAGAACTTGGTCAAGTTAGTTCTAGTAGCTCATCTGATTCTCAGGTGATTAATACCACCAGGGATATCAGAAAAATCGTCCAAGTTTATACGAGAGATGCTACTGCAGCCCAGAAGGAAATCAAAGAAAAAATCGAATACTATTTTGTGAGAGTGAACACCAAGAGTCATCTAACCAATCATTTCATGATTCTGTTAGTGAATTTGAAACTTCCACCATTTACTCAAGCCTTAAAAGAACAAGTTATTAATCTCAGGGAGTTGACCCTTGATTTGGACAAATCTATGGAGAACAAGGATGATTTTATCTCTACTATGGAGAAAGGGGGAGGTATCATCATGGATCTTAGGAATCTCTTACTACCATTTCTGCATGTATACAATACCTCTATTATTATACCTCCATCCCGGCTTGCCTATAGTCAGTATGATTCCACACCTCAATTGAATCCAACTCAAGATATCATAAGTCTTACGCCTATGATCACACAACGGAGTACCCATTAAAGGCCCGACAATGTTTCAGTAGCTCAACTACCTTTGATTATCACTGGTGTTCCCAAGCCTTCACCTATTCCTACCTAGCCTGAATCCTCTTCGGATCCCAAAGACATATCCAAATTACCTATTAAGGAGGTTGATTGATTAGTGGCTAGGACATTTGATAGGAATCGTTGTATTTCTTTTTTACTATCTCATGTAACTTTGTTATATGAAATACACATGTATGTTTTCTCTCTTCTTATTTTATGCTCTAAACCATTTTTTTTCTCTTTTTTCTAATCACAAAGGGGGAGAAAAATTATAATTTGGGGAGAAATTACACTAAGGGGGAGAAAATTATAATATTTATCTTTGGGGGAAATAAATATTCTATTTATTTTTACTCTTATGTTTGTCCATAGTTTAACTGTGATACATTTGAGAGTTATGATCTATACACCCTGATAAATTCCATTAGATGTATTTTACTTCGATTCATTAAAGTTTATTCTCGATTATAATCCCATAATTGGTGATTATCAAAAAGGGGGAGGTTGTTGGACACACCTGTTTTGATAATCTCATTTATGTATAGATATGTTTTGATAATCCCAAATACTATCAATGTATATTTTAATTACACTTTCTAATTATGACATCATACTAATGAGTTAATATGAATAAAAAATGATCATATAATATTATTGGAATATGATATTCAATGTTTATTTATGATTATAAATGTTTAGCAATGATTAATCTTGATACTAACTCAATCTGGAAATGAAATTCATATAACAGATACTTTATAAGCATTCGAGTTTTAAAGTCACTGATACAGACATAGCTACTGATAAGAAAAGGTCACCAATAGACTAAGTCTACTGATAGACAAGGTCACTGATACAAGCTACAGATAGAATTTAGATACTGATAGTGGAATATATTGATAGAGAGATCCACTGCTACTGATGTTAATAGCTACTAATAGCGAGGAAGAGCTACCGACAAAAGTTCACCGTTACAAGGAGCCATCGATACAAGGAGCTACCACTACAAAGATATCTACCGATACAAGAAGGATACTATTATAGAGAGTAATATCTACCAATGAAAGACCTACAGTTACATGTCCACCACTACAAGTTCACTGATACAAAGAGATACTGATTGAAACTGATCACTGTTTCTCTAAACTCTATCTCTTTGTTTGGTTATTAGAAACGGTCATATTTTTTGCTTTTAATGCAACTGATACTAATTAATGATGTTTGTTGAATGTCAAGAAACCGTACCTCGTACCTGCCGAAGTAATCATGCCTTATGTCTGAAATTAATTAATGATGTTTGTTGGATGTCAGGGAACCGTACCTCGTACCTGTAGAAGTAATCATGACTTATGTCGACCCACCACATTAGCTATAGAAGGAATATCAAATCTACATACAAAGCGTGTGACATAGAGAATGCACAAAGAGACATACAAGATGAACACACAAAGAACTTGTAGAACACTCATACTCATCAAGAAGAAAAGTTCAAAGAGGAGGTTCAAGTGCTATAAGGAATACTCTCACATTAAAGCTGAACACCTATACTGGAAGTAAAGGAACAGAACCACGATACTCTATTTTCCAGACAACTTCCAATGAAGGACACAAATCATTATCTGCTTAAATCCAAAGGAGTCCGGAACTGCATTGACATCACACAAGAGCATTCTAAGTTCATATTCATTTTATTGCTCTTTTGTGATCATTTTTACTACATTACGAGCTGTGTGTGTACTTATGTCTATTTGGACACACACTAACTCCTAAGCTAAACTGGGGGATACTAAAATCCTGACACCAAATTCTTTACACCTTTGTGCATCCCACGAATAAATATGGTAGAGGTGTGAGGACCTGCACAGCCTATGTGCTGTTGTTGTTGTTTTCCCACGTAGAACTGTGGTAGATGTCTAAGGACCTTGACAGTCTGAGTACTGTTGTAAACCCCAATCATGGGTGTGGATCAGAGTTTTATATAAACTATTTGAGAGGACTAAGTCTCAGCTTGAGACAGAACCTCTTAGATAAAACTGTTGTGCATCTTATTTTGGTTTAAACTGTTTTCAATATTCCACTGCTAATTAATTTGAAATTCAAACCTTTTTTTAAAGTAACTGTGATTGTTGAATTCACAAGTGTTAGTAACTATTGAGATCCAGTAAGTTAGTTTCAAAAGAGAACTTAATCTTCAGATTAAGTTAACTGAGAAATAATCAATATTTGAGAAACTAAGTGCACACTTACAATCTTTATAAATTCACTAACGTTTAACATGTTTTATGAATTGGGGGATTTCAATATAAATCTTTTAAACATAAATTTTTAATAGGAACTCAATTCACCCCACTCTTGAGTATCCACTCTAACCAAAAATAATAAACAGTAATAATTTGTAATAAAATGCAATAATTAATAATAAATTGTAATAAATACAAATAAATTGTAATAAATAGAAATAAATTGTAATAATTATTATAATTTGTAATAATTTGTAATAATTTGTAATAATTTGTGATTATTTGTTATAATTTGTAATAATTTGTAATAATTTGTAATAATTTGAAATAATTGGTAATAATTTGTAATAATTAGTAATAATTAATAATAATTAGTAACAATTAGTAATAATTAGTAATCATTAGTAACAATTAGTAATCATTAGTAATAATTAGAAATAATTAGAAATAATTAGTATTAAAATGTAAAAATTATTATTAATTAGAAATAATTAGTATTAATTAGTATTAATTAGAAATAAATTGTAATAATTAGTAATAAACTATAATAATTAGAAATAATTAGAAATAATTCTTAATAATTAGTAAAAAATTGAAATAATTAGTAATAATAAGAAATAATTAAAAATAATGTGTAATAATTAGTAATAATTAGTAATAATTAGTAAATTTTTTTAATAATTAGTAATAGATAATAATAATTAGTAATAATTTGTAATGATTAGAAATAATTTGTAATAATTAGAAATATTTAGTAATAATTAGAAATAATTATCAATAATTGGGATTAATTAGTAATAAATATGATTAATTAATAATAATTAGGATTAATTAGTAATAATTAGGATTAATTAGTAATAATTAGGATTAATTAGAAAAAACAAATTTAGTAATTAGTAATAAATTGTGATAATTAGTAATAATGAAAAATAATTAGTAATAATTAAGAATAATTAGGATTATTTAATAATAATTAGGATTAGTTAGTAATAATTAGGAATAATTAGTTATCATTAGTAATAATTAGGATTAATTAGTAATAATTAAGAATAATTAGGATTAATTTGTAGTAATTAGGATTAATTAAGTGTAATTAGTAACAATTAGTAACAATTAGTTACAATTAGTGACAATTAGTAACAATTTGTAATAATTTGTTATAATTAGTAACAATTGTGATTAATTAATATTAATTAGGATTAATTAGAAAAAATTGGAATAAATTTGAGTACATTGATAAACGGGCACAATTTCTAGCAGATTGGTGGCATTCCCTTTGATCACCGCCTCAGCTCCTTTCAACTTTATTACACTAAAATCAGTATGAAAAATATTCTCTAATGTATGTCAGAGTAGATTTTTATAGTGATTGAAGTCCGAGAAAGCTGCAAGGAGGTTAGCCGTTGGAAAAAAGAGGATCTTTTTCCTGATGACTCATCTCCTTGGAACTTCTCTAACAGAAATCACTATGAAAAATATGCTCCGATATACATATTTCAATTTTAATACGCATGAGCATGGAGAGCAGCGTAGTGAGGCCTCCATGCTCTGTACCCCCTTAATATGAAAATAGATATTCATACGTTGGAGTAGACTTTTCATAGTGATTTTAGTCGCAGAAAGTTGTAAGGGGATGAGTCGTCGGGCAAAAGAGTTTCTTCCAATCCCTTGGAAATATTACCGCTGGTAATTAACAACAATAAGAACAAAATATCTGTAATTAATATTAATTAGTGGTAATTAGTATAAATTTTTATAAATGAGTTTAGATTAGTATAAAATCTTTAAAAATAGTATAAATAACTATAAAATAATAGAATTTATTATAAATTGATAGAAAAAAGAATTTAATTTTATTCTATTTTTTGGATAGTATTTATTTTGTGTCTAATTATTTAAAATAACTAATTATTTTATAATTTTTATAAAAATATGGAACAAGGAAGTCAAAATTTGTAATTATTAGATGATTATTCTTTGATACATCAGGAAAATAATCAAAATAGTTCTAGTTTAAATCCTATACATATTGAGGGTGTTCAGGCTTTCTTATCATTTGTATCATCACAACCAAAAAATATTCATCAGGGAAAATTCACTACCCTTGTAAAAAAATGTGGTCTGAGGACATATGAATCATTTGATAGCATTGAAGGTCATTTATTGCATTTTGGTTTTCAACCAGATTATATTTTTTTGGTATCAACATGATCAAATATTCTCTTTGTTAAAAACACTACTACCTGAAAAAAATGTGTTGCCTATAAATTTCTATGAGATAAAGAGGCTGGTTCATAATTTGTGTCTTGGTTATCAGAAGATTCATGAATTTTCAAATGACTGCATCTTATATTATGGTGAAAATGAGTCGTTAGATAGTTGTATGACATGTGGAAAATCAAGTTATAAAGAAGCTAAACCAAGGAAGTCTGGATTTGTTCCTATAAAACAATTGAGATATTTCCCAATCACATTTATATTGCAACATTCATGTTTGTCTCCAAACATAGCATCATTGATGTCATGGAACAAAACCAACATTTTAACTAGTAAAAGATTAAATCATCTCTCTAATGGTGATTCATGGAAACATTTTGACTAAGTGCATCTGTCTTTTTCATTAGAATGCCAAAACATGTGATTGGGTCTTTGTACTGAGGGTTTCTTTTTATTTGGTTCTTATGGTAGTTAGTATTCGTATTGACCTATATTTATAACTCTTTACAATTTACCTCCATGGTTGTTGATGAAGGAGCCATTTATCTTTCTGACATTACTAATTTCAGGTCATCTGAAAAAAGAATATCGATGTTTATTTGGAACCATTGATTGATGAGTAAAAATCAATGTAAAGTAATGTTGTCAGTACATAGGATGTGTCTATGAAACAAAATTTCCTACTGAAAGATGCATTGATGTGGACAATTAGTGACTTCCCAAAATATGGAATGTTATCTTTCAATAGTACACATGGTCCAAAATTTGGTTTGTATTGTATGAGATAAAGCGAAGCATTTATGCTCGTCAATAGAAAAACCATTATTTTTTCGACTGTCATCACAGATTTCTTCCAACTGATCATCATTTTTGAAGAAACAAATATCATTTTAGAAAAGGACCAGTTGAAAAATATGGGCCTCCACCAATTTTCTCATGTACAGAGTTATAATCCATTGTCTCTTCATTACCTCCCATTACATTTGGACCAACAATAAACCAAAATAAAATTTATGGGTTTGGAAAAGAGCATAATTGGATAAAATGGATATTTTTTGGGATTTTCCATATTAGTCTGATTTGTTGGCCCGTCAGATGTTGGATGTGATATATATATAAAGAAAAAATGTTTTGATAATTTATTTCATACGTTTTGGAAACACTAGGTAAGACCAAAGATAATGTAAAAGCATAATTAAATCTTGCACAAATTCACAAGTGAATGGAACTTGAAATATTTAAAAATGTCAAATCATGGAAGTTAATGAATCCAAAATCAGCTTATACACTATCCCAATAGAGTCACTTATTATTTTGTTAGTGGATTGAAAATTCGAGACATCTATATTGTTATGCTTCCAATTTAGGAAGTTGTGTCAGAAATGGTCATATTACTGGATTGAAAAGTCATGAATTTCATGTTTTATTGGAAATAATTATGTTGATTATATTAAAAGGTATTTTAAATCCTATGATTTGGGATGCGCTAATATACATATCATATTTTTTTCAAGACATTTGTGCATCCAAAATAGACTACGAATTAGCAAGAAAACTATAATAAGATGTTGTATTAATTTTATGTAAACTAGAAGAAATCAACCCACCATGTTTGTTTGAATAAATAGAACATTTGATATTATATTTGCTGCATTAAACAAAATGTGGAAGTCTGTTACAGTTCCAATGGATGTTCCCATTTGAGATATGCATGTAGAAATTGAAAAAATGGTATGTAAAAAAGCATTAGAAGAAGGATCAATTATAGAAGCTTATTTTATAAAGGAAATTTCTTGTTTTTACTCTCATTACTCTCATTCTAAATATCCCTAAAAATAAAACTATATGAGATGTAACAAGAGAAATTTTGATGATGACATGAGCAATCAATTACCACTATTCAATCATCCCGAACATGGCTTCGATGGAGTTTATGAAAGATGGATTTCAAATGATGAACATCACAGATATTGTACATATATTCTTCTCAACTATGAAGAAATGACACCATTTGTACTATGAGTGATTTTATCGCTTATTATAAAATTTTTATAACAATACATTTATCTTATTTTATTTTTAGGTTATATGATAATCAAATCAAGAAACAGTTTCCACAAATTACAACAGATGCTCTATAAAAACATTTTCGAAAACATTTTCCTACTAGTTTCAATAAATGGTAACATAAATTATACTTTATTTCAAATAAAAAATAATTTTAATAATTGTTATAGTGATAATTGTTTTACAACTTTTTAGGTATCTCAACATGCTGATAAAATTGATAATCGATTGTGTTTATGGAGTAACCCACCACCCAAAATAGTTAAATATAATAATGCATATGTGGTGAATGGTTTTCGATTTCATACACGTTCATATGGAGAATAAAATAACAATTAACAGTGGTGTTTTATTGAGTGGATCGCATCATAGGGAAACTGAGATTTCCTTTTATAGCATGCCAAAACAAATACTTGAACTGTGTTATCTGGGACCACATTACATGAAGATGATTAAATGTTATTGATTGGATACCGAGTGAGGCTTGTGTGTTCATCTAATCCATGGAATCATTGATATTAAATATAAACATCTTCATACAAAAAATGAACAATTTTTATTGGATCATGAGGAACATCAAATTTATTATGAAAATTATTGTGATACTTTAAAGGAGTTTGGTGATTGGTGGAGCATAAAAAAAATAAATATTGAGAGAATTAGTTTACTGAAATTGGATTTGGTTCCTTTGAAGTGAAAGGAATTGAAATTTTTCAAGAGGATTCTCTGAATACATCTTTTACATGAAGAGATACAAATATCATTGATGACATCCCATAGTTATGGGTTGTTGGTGAAGATGATGTTAATGATGTTAAAACTGATTTTGAAATGACAAGAGATGATAAAACTGAAACTAATACGCAAATTTATGATGTTGTGGAGGAAGATGAATACATTGAAATCATCCGGTATAAATATGAGGATGAAGATGGACATTGACAGAGTTAAATGCTAATTGTAATCATATATAATATATATCTATATATAATAGTTGTTTTCAACTATTTTCTAACAATAATAATTTCATGTTTTAGATGGACGAGGATCTGTATCATTTGTTACAGATTGATTATCTACCTTTGGATGAGAAAGATGTCAGATCATCTGACCCTCATACTGTTTGTGTTTCGGGGGGCACTTGGAGGGGGCATGGTCTTACTTGATTGATGATTCCCTACCATATCCACGAGCGACGTCCACATCTTGGGTTCAATACACGCATGCAGAGGTATGTTTACCAGTGCATTTTAGTTAGTTTTATTTAATTTATTTACATTCTAATTGTTCTATTAATTGTTCTTTTTTCATAGCTTTACACATACAGTTGTTGGATAGGGGAGCGCTATATTGTGCAATTATTTTTCTAATGTATGGGTGTCATGGGATCAGATTCCCATTGATGTGTAGCACCGCATGTTCGACCATTGGTTGGTATGTAAATAAATAATATTTATTTTGAAATTAATTTAATTAATAACTTGATATAATAATCTATTTGTTGGGTTTATGGTATCCCATTGATGAGATAATGTGTGAGGGTATCTAGAAGGCATAGTAGGGAGCTATGCATCTGCATTGAACTCAGTTTTTGCACAATTTAAAAAGGAATGAACTATAGAAAGCAGGATTGACAGAGTTTGATGAGACATGTAATGTCCACCGACCTAATTATATTTCATCCCGGGTTTGGAATGGATTATGTACACACTAATTGAGTAGGCAGTTTTAGAGTAGATCCTCAGTAGGTCGAAAAAATATGGGGATATTGGAGCTGACACATTGAGCTGGTAGTCATACATTTAGTACGCATAGAGAGCATATGGTAAGTGTATTTTTTTAAAATATTATATATAGCTTTAAATGTAAACAGTTTATTTTATATACATATAGGCATTCAGACGACCCGATATTACAGAGTATGACATTTATAGGAGGATATACAGTGATCCATCCACTAGATATATTATAGGTGCTCGCCAACATCAAATTGTGGTCAGTATAATTTCTTTTTGAGTTTTAAATTTAACTACAAAAGATATTTTAACTATTTTAATTTTAAATTACAATTAAAAGATTCATATGAGGTTGAGATGTCTCAAACACATGGTGAGAGTCAGGTCGAGACCGATGGTTAGATCAGTGCCCCCCATTTTGTTAATGGGAAATGGATGCAGGCGAGGCAATATGACTTTAAGAAAATCCGAGTTATTAGTATTGACTCTCAATTGAACCCTTGGGGTTTTTATGGAACCCATGGGATGTCAGTGTCCAGCTCGAGAGGAGCTCATAGAGAGTCATCATCATCTCATGTACAGTATAATGAGTAGCTATGAGATTAGAGTGATCTTATATAGACTATGCATTGGGAGAAGGAGTAGATGCATCAGTGGTAGCAGCAGTAATTAGAAGAGTTTCTATGACAGCAGAATCAGTAGGAGATGCAGGATGAGATGCATTGATGGAGACATCAGTAGGAGCAGGAGAAAAAAGTACTTGCAGTGTCTGACTTGCAGTTTAGGGATGGAGTTCCCTCCACCATCTCCTCCAACTCCTCCAAATGACCCTCCCCCACAGTATTTTTATTTTATAATAAAACATTTGAATGTATATTTTTATGGAATATTAACTATTTATATTTTTAAAGAGTGTTTTTTATATTGTCTTGAATATTGCAGTTTTTATTATTTATTTAATTTTTTTATTATATTTATTATTTTATTAGTTAATATATTTTTATATTTTTGTGAATAATCAAGTTTTTATTATGTCACTAATATTAATATTATCATTTCATTAATATTAGTAATAATAATATTATGTTATTTAATTATTTTATAATTAATTGTTTTTATGAATATTAATATTAATATTTTATTTATGTCAATTTTATATTATTATTATTATTTTATTTAATTTTTTTTTTGTTTTTTCAACTATTTAAGATGGGCTCATCGCACTTAGTATTTGAGATGGTCCATCGCAAACGGGTTTATTTCGATTATTTGAGACGGACTATCGTAAATATTAATTGGGAAGGTCCGTCACAAAAAGGTAAAATTTAGAAAAACTATTTATGATGAGTGGTCATCTCATAACAATACATTTTTTTAGAAAATTACTGAAACTTTTTACGAAGGTGCTACTTCCTCTCTCAAATAATAATTTTTTGCGACGGTCCATCACAAAAGGTAATATTTACGAAGTAATTTTTCACAACGGTCCATTTGTGAGAGATTACCATCACAAAAATCGTTTTTTTCAGTAGTGGTGGTAATAATTAACCCTTTCATGATGGTTGTATACATTCATGACCCATTTCATTGTTTCTATTATCATAGTTTCATCCTTGAAGTCCCATCTCTCACAAGTATGAGCAGATTCCAACCAACCACTCCAACTTGAATAAAAAAATCCACCTGTATAAGAAAACATTACATATATGAGTAATACTAAAAAGAAATAAATTAAACATAAATATTTAAAAAACATTAATTATATGGACAATGATTTAACTATGAAAACACCAATATTACCTGTATTATAGATCAGTGAAGGGAACTTAAAGGAAAGAAATAAATTCCAACACTGTTGGGTTGAAAAGGTTTTAAGGAAGAAGAATTCTGTGGATGTTTTGGTGTGGAAAGGAATGAAATATGGATAGATATCTTCTAAAATAAACAAAATCTGCAAGGATTAATAAAAAATAAATCAACATTTCATTATATAATTTGTTAGTGAAATATATAATATTTATTGTATCATTACCTCTACATATTCTCAAAAGGTTTCCTTCAATATAGCATATTCTTCTACGGGATTGGTAATATCATCATGTGTAGAAGAAATTTTCTATATGAGTACTTAAACGTTTAATTTAGATTATGTTAATGTAGTAGATAACATAAAATATCATGAGTTAAAAATAGTATATTAAAATACACTTTTATCTTCTCATTATACTATCCTTATTTTTTTATTGTTTTAGGGATTTAGTTCTTCTATCAAGATTTCAAATCCCATATTTGTGGTCCCCTATAACATAAAATACATTATCTACATTGGGATGATCATGAATTGACTGTGATCTCTGAATGAGAGGGTCATCCTCGATTGAATTTTCATCTAACCTGACATTTTGTTTCATCACCAGCAAGACAATCATCCAATTCTTATTTTCTAGATCTGATATATTAAATAATTCTACTGATTATGATGCCATTATGAATGGCTCATATTTTCCCACTTCCACACTGAAATTCACCTTCACAAAGCCCATTTCATCAACTTTCACTACACTCATATTGTCAACCCGTTTTCAATGGAAAATAAGAACTTGAAATACTGTATAATCCAACTCTTATATCTATTCGATAATGAAAAAATATGACTTATTTACTTAAATTGGATTTCTATCCTTGGAACAAGATTTGTGAATCACATCCTCTATAAGTGTAACACCAATTTTGTTGCATCATATTATATTCATTATGTTATTTTATATAGAATGTAAAACTATATTTTACAAAACTTGTGTAAGATATAACATTTTTATTCAATCCCCTTGCTAACCATCAAAGTCATTCTGCAATTGAATTTGGATTTTTTAAAAAAAAATCCTTCTAAATTTGATCTCAAAATCATCCTATAAATCGGTAATTATGTTCATGGTATCCTTCCTTCAGCCCTTGATGGATTCAAATATCTAAGAATTTATTTGTGGGATTAAATGTATGGATAAACATATTCACTATTATGTAAAACTTAAAGTTGAACTTGATCCCTCTCTGTCAAGGTAATTGTAACAAGATCTCTTCTGAAAATCCCTTCACCCATTAGGCATCCATTGTGACAAGACTTTGGGTTATTGATTTTGTCCACATCTGATAGGTTATTGGTAAATAATTCAACATCTTCTTCAACAATATATCATTCTACAATAAATTATTTTGTTCAAATTCAATTCTTGACATACCCGTGCTAAATATTCATATACTATTCAATAGATTATATCCATCTATAGTGGATAAGACTGTATAGTTGAACCTCTCTAACCAAGTGAACCATCATGTGGAACATTATATAAATTAATTATGGTAGTAATTACATCTATAATTAACCTAATGTGAATGAAACCTCCTTATTAATGATTGGAAACCTTGTCGAGTATATAACATTACTACATATGGCTTTGAAAAATAAGTAGAGACTAGTTAATTCATGTCATACATTTTGAGGCAGAATGTAATGGAATGCAATGTGCGCTAAATATTTCGTCAAAACATAATAGTCGTATGATTTTATTCCATGTAACTTAAAATTAGTCATTGACATGAAATTATTGATATATGATGAATACACTTATGGAACTTTTAATTCGTTAAGGAAAAGGAAAATTTGAAAATTTTCCAATTTGGATAGAGTGTAAACTACTAGAGTTAGAAAATTACACCCTTTACCCTTCACTAGTTTCAACTATTCCCATATCCCCATATTAATCATGTACAACCTATCCATGATTCCATGTTTCATTTTTTCAAGAACATTTAGTAACATTCCAATAACACTGTCAAATATATTTTTCAACATGCACGACATCAATTAATTGTCTAACATAATAACAATTCCAATAGGATAATTCAAAAACAAATTGGTCTCTTATTCTAACCTGATTTCGAAAGGTTTTTCAAAAATGGTTTACCAAAAATAGTGTCCATATTTTTTACTTTATCGAATAGTTGATCACCTATTAGTGGAGATGATGTTGTACCTAGTTCGATATTCCCATTGAATTTTGTCATCTAGGGTCGGTATTTATTTCATTGAGTTTAAAAATTGATGTCTAAAAAACATAGTATTCGAGGAATGTTTCAACTGGAAAAAGTGTGTGTATTTTTTACAAATGGGATACCCCAATATTCCTTTAATGTTATATACTGATAAATTTCCATAAGCAGGGAAGTCATTTATCATCCCATACAACATGGCCCTCGATGTGAATTCTTAACTTATATGAGCATCATACATTGTAACACTTGTATAAAAAATCAATTTTAGATCTTCAATCAATGGATCCAAATAGACATTAATATCTTCACCATGTTTCATTGGTCCAAATATAAAAAAAGAGAAAATAATGTATTTTCACTTCAAGCCTACCATAGTGGAAAATAATAATTTACCAAAATAATAGGCTATGTACTATAAGTACTAGTCTATACACCAAAAGTATTTATTACATATTTAGATTAGGCAAGAATAAATTTTCGTGACTCGTTTCAAAATTCAGGATACCTAAAATCAATTTTCTTCCATTAAGGAGAATCTACTGGATGACATAGGTTTTCATCTTTAATTATTGTATCTTCATTCCATGTCAATTTTCTTTCAGTTTCTTGATATCCATATTATCTACTAAACCATGTAATGATAGTAATGTATCATACATATTTTAAATGATTTGACTCATTTTTCTTATATCAATCTATGCCACACTTATGGAATTTTATGAGTGATCCATGGTCCTTATGAAACAATATTAAATCATTTGAAAATGAATTTATTTTTTAGAGATCATTCCTATTGAACATAGCTTCATTTTATCATCATATGTTTGACATGATTCTTTATTTTATTTTGGTATCATATCATTCAAGATACTAAGTATTTTTGAAAATCTAGTGTCACTCCATCCGCTACTATCTTTCAAATTATATAACATTAAAATAGCTGACAATGTTGTGTATTTAGTACAATCGGTATACAATGGTCTCTTAGCACAACTATTTAACTTCTCAAAAACCATTTTAAACTCATGAAGGTCATATTAAATTTCCATTTTGATTTCTTCCATGTGATTTCCATCATCATTTACATTGCTATTCATATCAAATGATCCATAAACATCAGTATCATCCCAATCGGTGTGAACATTCAATTTTCCCCATGTTTAGTCCAAAATTTGTAGATATGATCTATTCTATCACAAATAAAATGTTCTTTAAACTCTTACAGACTAATTTTTATTGAATAACAATAATGTAAACATGGCCAAAGGGTTTGAGAAGGGATGTATGCATGCTCTATTGAAAACCAGATGAACTCTTTAACTCCATATTCATACTATTTTTTCAAAGGATTAATGTGCATCCATTTTAGATTCATATTCATCCAATAAGATTCATAAAATATTCATTTTTTTATAATTAATAAATAATTACATATAAGATATTCATTATAAAAGGTGAATGTTATAGATAATTATAATAAGGGAAACTCAACATTTTTTTTAAATAATTTTAGTATGATTTGAAGAAAATTGGTAATTGAATTTAAGAAAATAATTAATATACTATGGTAGGTTTTATACTCTGAATTATTTCAAAGGTGGATGTTATAGACAATTTTCATCCTCATTAGCTCATCTCATAAACAATTATCATTACAATTTTTTTGATTGAAACTCATCCTCCATCTCTTGTGAACATGAACCTATGTTGCTTGAAATAATCTAAGTTGTAGTCAACCATGGGATGACTACTTCTCAAAGTAGTATAAGGAACATATAATAGAAGGGGGGTGAATCTCATGGAACAAATTACAATAATAACTGTTTGAGATATGAAGGTCATTAGGATGATAGTTGTACTCTGTTGTGTTCTCTAAAAGGTGTAATGCCTCCTATTTGTGAGAATTACATGGATGGTAATAAAATATTACTAAGGGTGGAACCAATACATGTTGAACTAAAATTATGAATACATAAAAATAATTTATAATAATTATTCCAACATATATGTAATTTAATGTAATTTTCTTCCTTGTATGTGTGCCGCATTCGCGATTATACCAAATTTTTTATATAGAATTTAAAAACCTTCACTCTCTATTTTAGAAAAGTGATATAACAACCTACAGAATTATTAAATTTAATATTAATGTTATATCAAATATTTAAAAATATATCAAAAATATAATTTCAATTTCAATTAAAAATTGACAAGTAATGGAAAAAATAATTTTAGTAAAATAATATACCTAATAATGATAATGGTTTTAAACACCTGAAAATTCTTATTTGATAAATTGATTAAAGAATTATGTCTTGATAGGTTGAAAACAAGAATTATTTTCAAGCATATGAAGAGTATGATTTATAATAAAATTTAATTTTAAAGGAAATTATGTGTTCAATTGTTTTTTGGTCTCATAGTATAAAATTTTAGTCATAATGAGATAAATAATAGTAATTATGGAAGATATAGAGGTTTTAAGTTAAAGGGGATATAACCCACTATTGCAAAAATAGTTTTTAAGGGAGATGAATCTTCATAAGTAAAATTGGATGATGAATTTCAATCATTGAATGAACTCTGTTGAACATGTGACAAATTAAACAGTTGTATGAATTATTTTCAAGATTTTATAAAAAAATAGATGGATGTGAAGAAAAAGTTAGAAATTTATTATATGAAATTTTGGTTCCATTAAGATAAATTGTTTTCATTTAAAATATGTTGGAAATAAATGGAAATGTTAAAGAATGATCTATTTTTATATGGATTAATGTAAAAAATACATAGTATTTATTAGATGTTTAATGAAGGAAATAAAGTTCTTTTTAAGAAGTATTAATGAGTGGGTTATCATGTAAAAGATGAAAATATTTTTACAAATGTATAAAAAACTAGTCAAACTATATTCTAATTTGGGGTCGGTAAAAAATCAAGGTAATTGTGTTTGAAAGAGAAAATTCGTTTGTGGTAGTGAAAATTTGATCATATTATATAATGTGACATTTAAATATGGACATTAATAGAGTTGGTTGATATGTTTTTATGATGAAAAGATAAATTTGATAGATATTTTTTACTAATTAGAATGGGGATATTGTTAATAATTAAAATAATAAATTATAGATTTAAATTAAGCAACCCTTTGAGATTATACACTATGATATATATGGACCCTCAAAGTATAAATACATGCATTGTGATAAGTATTTCATTTCACCCAATTATAATTATACTCAGATCATATGTATTATGTTTTATTCATATATATATATATTATGCCATAAAGGGGATTCCAATTTTACGAATAAGTATCAAGAATGAATTTTATTATGTGGTAATGAAGTCTATATTTGATTTTGGGGGTGAGTATGTGGAACACCTATTATGTGGTGGTAAAAAATAATATTTATATTCCTCATTAGTATAACACAGTTGATGGCCATGATCATTCCCTTAAATATTTTAATTTGTATCACATATTATTCCTACCACATTATTATAATTATTGTTTCTTATATATATTCAACAAAAATGAAAAATATTGGGGATTTTGAAAATTCATGCAAACAAAATAAAATCAACAATGAAAATATAAGATTATGAATACAGTATTATCAAAAACAGTGATCAATCCTTGGGGGATTTCCTATATAAGTGTTTAATTGTTTTTTTAATGTGTTGTCCCAACTTATTTATCACTCTATAGAAATGATCAATATCATTCACATTACCATATCTAACTATTTATCCCATATAAGAAACTTGTTAATTAATATTAAATGTGCATTAGGACTTTTATTTCATAAGTCCAATGGTATGAGGCATCCCTCAATTGAGTATAATAGCCCATGGCTTCTACATATATTAGGATGAATGATTAAAAAAAACCCTATTGTATATGTCCAGTGGTCACTAATTCATTCCTTATATTTTTACCAATATATATCGTATTCAAGATAAATTTAGAAGGTGATGAATTTATCAGACTATAGTGTGTGAAGAAATAGTTGTGTGATGAATAAATGAAGGAATGATGATAAAACATGTTATGACTCACTAATAAAAAAACAGTACGACTCACAAATAGATATCATCAAATAATCAATTAATGAGTGAGGGGGAGGAGAAAATAATTAACCTTGGACTGATGATTTGAATCATTCAATAGAGATTAGAGATATCAAAAAACCTGGATTTCATTCAAGCCTTGGATTCATTCGAACCTTGAATCGTTCGAACCTTGGATTCGAGCCTTGGAATTATTAGAGCCTTGATTCTAGCCTTGATTTCATCTTGGATTTTCCAAAGAGGACTGTCAACGGTAGGTTACTTACATAGAACGCTTCAGATATTGCGACTGGTTTGTGATGGTTAGGGTTCTTAAAATAAATCAGGACCCTTTTATAAGCACTTCCAAAAAATTACTGATAAAGATCCCTTTTATCAACATTAAGGGAATAAGCGTTGATAAAAGGAATCTTTATCAGCCCATTTTTCTGTGCTGATAAATCTCTATCATTATCAGTGCTAAAAAGTGTTGATAAAGATTCCTTTTATCAGCACTTATTACTTAAGAGCTATTAATGTTTTTATAATTATAATTATAAATAAACAATTCTATAAATATATTTATATAATTATATATATATATATAATTTCTAAATAAAAAAATAGTAAATATATTTATTATAATTTTATAATTATTTAAATATATAAATATTTATCAATAATTATATAAATACTTTTAAAAAATAATATTTACATATTTACATGATTATATATATTTATATAATTATATATATATAATAAGAAATATAGTAAATATATTCATTGTTTAAATAAATTTAATATAACTTTATAATTATTTAAATATATATATTTATTTATTTACAATTATAAAAATATTTTTTAAAAAAACTAATATTTATTTATTTATAATTTTAAATATATGAATGTATACATATAATAAATTTACATTTATAATTATATTTTTTTTATAAATATTTATTTAAAAATAGATTCTTAACATTATTAATGAATATTTAATATTATGTGTGTTCATGTAATAGATGAGTGAAATCGAATAATTAAAAATGAGTACACTTTAACAATATGGAAAAAATGGATAAGTTTTTTTTAATAAAATATAAATTATTAAAAAAGTGGATATATATTGAACTAAATATTAAAACATATTGAAAATATGAAAAAATGGTAAATATATTTATAAATAAGTAATAGAAATGGATTGAATACCCAAAAAGAAAAAAAAGGATATTAAAAATAAATAAATACCTAACTGTAATAAAATTAAAAATAAATAAATAAAATTTACTGATTAAAGACATGATATATTAAATGTTTCATGTTATAATAAACTTCTAAAATGAATACTAAAATTTGAATATGTAATATAAATATGAGGCACATGTGTTTCTATATAAGATTTCATTAATTACGTAAATATTTGTTTGTGTGTGCATTGTATATTAAAATGCATTAATTATATCTTTTGTGTGTTGTGTCTGTGTGTTTGAGTGTAATTATACCCCCAAAACCCAATATATATCTATTAATTTTATTTTTACTATTTATTAGTATTTATAATTTATATATAGAATAATCAATTTATTCATTTTTATCAATAATTATTCAATTATAAAAATTTTAATATATTTTTTAGTAAAATAATTTTTTATTTTTTATTTATTTCGTTATTTCATTTTATTTGGGACCTTTATTAGTACTAAAAATGTACTGATAAAGGATCTATTTATTAGAGCTAAAAATAAAACATCGATAAAGGATTCCCTTTATGAGTGCTAAAAAGAAAGCGCTGATAATGGGTACCATTTATTAGCGCTAAAGAAAATTACTAATAAAATTTACCCATTATCATTGCTAAAAGAAAGCACTGATAAAGGCCAACACTATTAGAGGCCTGTTTTGTAGTGATGTGTAATGGTGCAGACCCCCATACATCAGTGTACTCTAGGTTCAGCCTCATGGCCTTCAGTGTTCTACCTCCTTTTGTAAATGATAACTTCTTCTTCATCCCAAGATACAATCCTCACATAATCCATCTTCCACAGACTTTAACTCTGATAGCATTACATTTGTTGCTAGCACCTTCATCCCCTTCTCACTCTTGGGGTCTAGCCTATATTGCCACAGTTGGGACTCCTCGACAAAATTTATTGATGTAAGCATGTCCATACCGGTTTCTCTCATGTTGTACATGTTACCCTTCGTTGTTCCCCAATATATGACCATATCTCCCTTGGTGATCTTCTATGCCCCACCAGTGAACATGGTACTAAAACATACATCATTAGGCTGCCCAAATGGAAACAAAATCTATTCTAAAATTAAGGATACACCAAACATTTTCTAGAACCAGAAAACTCACACATTTAGTGATAATATATTCATTTACTTTCCCCACAATCTATAAGGGTTCATCATTAGCAATATGTACCTTGCCAAAATTTCTAGAAACGTAATTTTTTAGGAAATCATTCTATGCTGTGGAATAGAAAGATTCCCCTGAGTCTAAAATTCAAGAATCTATAGAGTTATTCATGATCATAAACAATAAATCATCAGTACCTTTTTCCGTTGTGATTTTTATTGGTTTCGGGCATCTTTTATTTTCTATGAACTCCTTAACATGTACCTTCTTCCTAAAAATCCATTAGGTAGGACTGAACTCCTTTGCCTTATATCAGATCCTTCCTCTTGATTTTGATCATCCTCTATAATTATCTAATTATTCATATCTTCCTCTTCCTTCTATAGTCATAGAAGAACCATAGTATAATATTGATTCTCTTCTTCAAATATAATCAATGAAGACCAAGTCTCACAAATCCTTCATAACTAGCTTGTATTCCCCAAAGAATTAGTCACATCTGCTATAGTTGCTTCCCAACTATTTGGTATTGAAGACAGGAAAACCAGTGCACATACCTCATCATCAAGCACAATTCCCACCAATGTCAACTGACTTGTGATGGTTTTGAATTTGTTATCGTGTTCTAAAACTATATTCCCTTTAATCATTTTTAGATTGAATATTCATCACATCAGGTACACCTTGTTTGATATAGAAGGATTCTCATACATATTCATGAGATATTTCATTAGCCTAGCCATTTTCTTCTCCTATATGATGTTTAATTACATGTTTTTGGGAATCTTAATATATAAAACACCCAAAACCTTTCAAACTATAATCTCCCACTCTATTTGATCTGTATTCATTGGTTTTACACCTAGAAGTGGAATTTTTTTCGGTAAAGGTAGTCTTTGATATGTATCCTCTAGTAAATGAAATCAGTTCAATCGAAGCTATAAATCGTTACTTTCACATCATAAATAGAAATCATATAATTCAAGAAAATAAAACTTGATCCTTTGAACTCGTTATTTGATACCAATTATTGTGGAAAAGCCAAGATTCATAATGAAAAAAAATGGTTTTCTGATTAAGAAAAGAAGGGTAAAACAAAATAACGGGAATAAGATCATAGGCTACAATAATTTATGTGGTTTTGAAAAATCCCAACATCCACAAAGAGGTAGAATAACTTCACTTATTTGGGAGTAGAATTACAGGGATATAATATGAGTTTCACACATAGAAACCCTAGATTGAATGATCTAATAAAGAAGATGATGCGCTATTTCACCAATTGGACAGTAAGTCCACTATGCTACATGTTGCAACCACCCAAGTCCACAATACTGTAGTATTGTTGTTAAGAAGTATATAGAGCTACATGCAACTGTCTCCAATGTTCGAGATGCTACAATAACCTACTAGTGATGTATATATGTACTAATACAATGATTCAACATTTCTATAATACCTTAAAATTGGATCGGGGGCCTTCGACCCCCTAGCCCCAATAGCTAGGGTGTGTTTCCCCCTACAACCCCTAATGAATGCAGCATAGAGGTCAAACCATGGTGTTTTAGTCTGGTGTGTAGTGTGATGCACTCTCATTCAAACCAACTTCATCTAAATGGATCGAGCAATACCATCCAAACAAGGTTAACAAAAGTGAATCAACCAGGACCTCATGTACTCAATATGATCAAGTACTTGAGAGACTTGGGTTCAAGATGAACCAAGAACTAGAAACTGATATCATTATTTCTTATATACCACCATGTTTTTTAACTTTTATTATTAATTACAACATGAATAACATGAAAAATTTTATTTGAGATATGTTGGCTTTAGTTTGTTAAGTAGATAAAGATAAAAATAATACTAATTCTTCAGTCCTTATGGTAAATAATAGGATGAAAGGGAAATGCTTAGGGGTCTAATGCTAAGGCCAATATGAAGACATCGATGCACCATCCTTCCAAAAAACTAAAGATCTAGAGGGATAGAAATGAGAAGGAGGGTGTCAACTTTTCCTATGGAAATAAAGGACATCAAAAGAAGAATTTAAGAGCTAGGGAAAAATTATCAAGGCTATGCTTCTACTTCAGGTATTTTTTCATTTAATGCACTCTATATTTTTTACAGGTTTGGTATTGGATAAATCATGTGACTCACACATTTATATTCATACATAGGAACCAAATAGATTCTAGAAGATTGAAAAGGGTCAGTTGGATCTTTGAGCCAAAATTAGTGTGATACTAACTGTCTTAGCAGTGGGATATTATCACATAACATTACCTATTGGTTTGGTTATTGTATTAAATAATTGTTATTATGTTCCTTATATTACTAGAAACATAATATCAGTTTCATGTATGGAAATTGGGATTTTATTTCATGTTTTGACATAAATATTTTCTCTTATATAAGGATAACATATTTAATGGTATGTCACATATTAACAAAGGATTGTATATAGTAGAACATGAAAACCATATAATGAAAATCAATGAAAAACCCCACAAAAATGAAATATATAACACCTGTATATGGATATTTAGGCTTAGTAATGTAAATTAAAAGCATTTACATAAATTAAATCAAGTGGGGGTTTTAGACTCTACTGAGTTAAAACCCTGTATGTATGTCATACTTCTTTATAATGGAAAATGACCGAAGCACTGTTCTTTGGGAAAAGAGTAAGAAACACTAAATTACTAGAATTTATTCATACAAACATATTTTGTCCATTTCTAGTACAGGAAATGTCACGACCCGTCCTCGGGGCCCGTGTCGTGACTACCCCAAGCCCGCCTTCCATAGGCCAGGGGCTGGCGACTAGCACCAAGGCGAAAATCCCGGTAAAAATGGAAGGCATTGCCTTTGTAAAGTAAATAAGAACCATAGAGTAAGCAAGCGGAAAAGTAAACACTAAGTAAAAAACAGAGTGCGGAAAAGTAAAAGAGCCAGTATACAAACCCAACTGAAAGTAAAGTACAACTCGAATGGGAAAACAACAACTGTAAAGTAAAAGCTGCGACACCGAGCTGTCCATTGGAAATCCCACCTGAAGGGTGGGTACAGATAGCTCCACTGCTCCTCGGGTCCCGTCGTCCGCTCCGAGCACGTCTCGCCAAGTGGTCCACCTCCAGGTACTGACTCGTCGTGTAGTCCACCTCCGGGTACCGTCCAGTCCTCGAACACTCGGCCTCTATCAGCACTGTCTGTTGTCTGCAACCAACACAACGAGGTGCAGGCATAGCCCGTGCAGGGGTGAGTATAACGATACTCAGTAGGGACCCCGAGACCCTCAAGGTCTCTCTAAAACCAACAAGGATAACCACAAAGAAGATCTCAATAGATAACCTCTACTTAGATATATTCCCATACATATACCTAAGTTATCAAGTAACCCATCTCAATCATGAGGCAAACACAAGGTCAAAAGTCTCAGCTCAAACTAGGATTTTCATCATCGAAACCGTAACTGCTGAAGAGCTCCGTCTCTGGAGTGTACAGTGGTCCTGTCACAACTCTGAGGTACTGCTCACTAACTTAAGACTGATGTAGTACTCCACCTATCGAGTATTGCGGGCCAGCCGCTACCACCAAGCGCTCCCATGTGCCGCTACAACCAAGCGCCCCACTGTCATGGGTCTGCCGCTACAACCAAGTGCTCCCATGTGCCGCTACAACCAAGCGCACCTCTGTCATGGGTCTGCCGCTACAACCAAGCGCTCCCATGTGCCGCTACAACCAAGCGAACCTCTGTCGTTGGTCTGCCGCTACAACCAAGCGCTCCCATGTGCCGCTACAACCAAGCGCACCTCTGTCGTTGGTCTGCCGCTACAACCAAGCGCTCCCATGTGTCGCTACAACCAAGCGCACCTCTTTCGTGGGTCTGCCGCAACAACCAAGTGCTCCCATATGCCGCTACAACCAAGCGCACCTCTGTCGTGGGTCTGCCGCTACAACCAAGCGCTCCCATGTGCCGCTACAACCAAGCGCACCTCTGTCACACACCGAGTCATTCGATCAGCAGTCGTCGCGTCTCAGTCAGCTACACGGTCTCCATGCTCCGCCCGCTCGTCTCCGGGAGGGTCCGCTCCACGATCTACTGGTCGATACTCCAAGTATCACAAAGTCCCGCAAGGAAGTATCTCAAAGGACCACCTCGACATAGGGGTCTCAACGTAACAGATGGCGCGTCAATCGGACGCCCAGTCTGTGAGTTATTAGCCTTTTCGTCCCAGGGGCCCGGTTGGTTTCGTGAGCGAACCAATCCGGCCGTAACTCAACTATACCCCGAAAACTCACAGGGTATACTCATAGGGACCTTTTTTCAACGTGATCACCAATGTTGCTGACGGTTCATCAAACAGACGTCTGGTCTGAAAGATATCAGCTTTTCCGTTCCAGGGGCCCGGTTGGATTTCAGTGCGATCCAACCCGGCCACTATCCACTGTAACCCAAAACTCAGGCGAAGGATGCCAAAAGTTCTGTATCATCAACAGGAACTCAACGCAATAGACGACACGTCAATCGGACGCCCGGTCTGAGAGTTATTGTCTTTTTTGTCCCAAGGGCCCGGTTGGTTTTCGTGAGCGAACCAGCCCGACCGCACTCTGACGGCATCCAAACCTCGAGCGGAGTAAGCCAAAATATCCGTCTCACTTAGAGGAAACTAAAAAAGCTGACGGCACGTCAATCGGACGTCCGTAGCTCAAGATATGAGTGTTTCCGCTCCGAGGGCCCGGTTGGTTTCGTGTACGAACCAACCCAGCCGATCTCAAAGTATTCCGAAACCTTGAGTGCGATACTGAAACGACCGCCTCGATCCAAGGATCGTGTTGCCGCTGAAGGCGGGTCGTTTGGAGGCCCGTAGCTCAAGATACGGCCATTTGAACGAAGTTCGTCCGAAGACGGGGGGTCCGGGCCCGGGCCGACCCGACCCGACCCCCCTGGTTGGCCCGAACCGGGTCGGGTCCGACTCGGTTGGCCCGGCCCGGCCCGGCCAGGGCCGGTCCGGCTCGGCTCGGCCGAGCGGCTGAGCGGCTGACGCGGGGGAAAGCCGCCGCCCCGCGTGACACCCCCGCGGCACCCGCGGGGTGCACCGTGACAACCCCGCGGCACCCGCGGGGTGTCACCCTGGACACCCGCAGGGTGCCGCGTGACAACCCCTCGGCACCCGCGGGGTGTCGCGCTGGACACCCGCGGGGTGCCGCCTGACAACCCCGCGCCACCCGCGGGGTGTCGCGCTGGACACTCGCGGGGTGCCGCCGCCTCCGGCCGCCGGCGCCGCCGCGCCGGCGACCCGCACCACCACCGGCTTCCGCGGGCCGCTGGAGTCGCTCCGGTGGCCTGTTTTCCTTCCTGTATGCGCCGTTGTTCCTCCCGGGTTCCGTTCTTCACTGCGAGATCATCAAACACCCGTTGCGGCACGTTCCGTCGTCGCCCGCCGAATCCGCAAAACACGAAGAACGGCGGAGGGTTGTCGGGCCGTGTTCGTTTGACCCGCACCCTCCGCGTTAGATAAAAACAACAGGAGAAATTGTTCAACACATGAAACGACAATTTTAATAAAATAAAATTGTTCATTTGAAATCGGCTTTTATGTTTTTAAAGAAGGTTCACAGGAATATAAAGAGGGGTATTCCAAAATTATAAAATCCCTACCTCGTTGATCGTCGCGCGCGGGCGTTCTTCGCGGAAAGGCTCATCGCGGAAGAGGGGGATCGTCGCGTCGTCGCAGAAAGGCGTCGCGTCGTCGCGGAAGAGGATTCGTAGACGAAGACGGAGGTTGTCCGAGGTGGAATGGCGCCTCCCTTCCTTTGATGTGGAAAGAAGAACGAGGGATGGCGCGTCGTCGTTCTTCGGAAGAAGGACGTGACGACGTTCTTCGTCGGAGACCGATTCGTTCTTCACGTTCTTCGTCGTTGAAGAAGATTATCTTCAAGCCTCCCAAATCCTCCCAACGTGACAAGAGTCAAAAAAAATAAAATAAGCCCATGTCTTATTTTATTAACACAAGATAAGAAATTGAATTTCAAAAGAAAAGAAACGATCAATTAATCTCAAAGAATTAATTGTAACAAATTAACAGCCCAATTAAATGGGGCGTTTCTTAACCAGAAAAACGCACAGTTGACTTCTTTTAATATGGGGGGGGGTGCGGGTGCGTTAATTAAGAAGAAAAGAAACGGTGGGGCTCGTGCGGGCCCCACCTCACAAATATCCTACCAAGGGGGTAGGATATTCTTGGATAGCACCCTATCTAGTTCAACTCAGTTCAAGCCGCCTTTAAGTGGCTTCAAGTGGCTTCCAAGCGGCTTAAGTGAAATAAAATAAAGTTGTCGCAAAATTATTTTATTTCTTAACTTTAAGCCCGAAAATTAAAAACCACACCCGAGAAAACGCAACTCCGGAAGAGGCGTTTCTAAGTGAATATCGGCGCTGTGATTTCATCGGTGCCCTCAGAATTCGATTCCGGGCACCGGTTCAAAAGTTAGAAAAACTCACTCGTCCGTTCACTGAACGTACCCGAGCCAAACATCGGAAAATGATTCCGGGCACACCAGGCCTCAGAATCAGGTGCCGTCAGAAACTGCGTTCTTGTAAAATTCCAAAGAAAATTAAGAAAAAACTTTCCTTGAAATTTACGGGTCTTTACATTACTCCCACCACAGGGCTTTACGTCCCCGTAAAGCTTCAACACAAACTAGGGATACAAAGGCGGTACTGAGCACGCATCTAAGCCTTCCTCTCCCATGTGCTCACCTGGACCTTCTCTGTCGTGGCCCGGACCACCTCTGGTCCCACTAGAGCTGCTATGATTTCTTCCTTGCCGATAAGAGAAATCTGGTCTCATCCCCTGGATGAACCACATTTTTCGCCTAAAACAGTCAATCCCGACATGGATGGTACTAACCCATACTAAGGATGACGTTGTAAGGCTTCGACGCTACTACCAAGAGATCCAACCGTTACTCTCGCCTCCAAGGGTTGAGTCACACTGTCGGCTTCAGTGTGTGATAACTGGGTCTCCTCCAGTAGATGTCTCATGGGTGAGGGTCAAGTCAACAGTCTAAACCGGAACCTCTTAGTAACAACACAAGAGAGGACATGAAAGTAAATGCCACAAGAAAAGGTGTCTTTTATTAGTGCAACTCAAGTACAAAGACACAAAGCATCTATAAACACACATCAACAAAACTAGAAGCAACGTGAACAAAAGTCTCCAGGTCTAGAGTTAGTCCCGCTCCTGTCCATCTGCTCCCGGAGCGCCATGATCGTAGGCCTCAGCTGCCTGAAGCTGAGCTCTCCCATGTCCTCCTATCCCCTGCGGTCGGGGTGGACCTCTTGGTGGTGGTGGTGGCAACATCCCGAAGCGTCGTCCACCTCTAGCTGCACGACCAACTCCCCTGCCATGGCCGCCTGCTCCTTGCGGTCTGCCTTGATCGAACCTCTGCCTCTGCCTGGGGGGCCCTTCGTTCATCTGCTGGTCATTCGTATGGCGGGTCGGACAGTCACGAGCCATGTGACCAACCCCACCGCAGGAGTAACACTGCCCTCTCATGGCAAGTCGTTGCCCACCCCGAGTGCCTCGCGAAAACGATCCAGAGTCATGTTGTCGACCACTTGTAGGTCCAGTCCTCTTGGACCCCTGCATCATCCATCTACTACCCGCTGCAGAAGACTCTGCCGCATGCCAGTAAGCGGTGGGTCCCGCTGCTGGAGACTGCTCAGCAAGGAAACTCTCCACTAAGAGGGCTCGCTCCAACACCCCTGCCTGAGTCGGAATGTTGAGGGAGATCATCGAAGCCCTGATCTCATGCCTCAGTCCCTGCTCGAAGGTCCGGGCCCGGAAGAACGGGTCCCGTACCATATCTCTGGAGTAGCGCGAGAGATCAGTAAATCTCGCCGAGTATTGGTCCACTGACATGCTGCCCTGCCGCAGCTGTAGTAGCTCCTGGATGCGCACCGCTGGGAGGGTGGCTGGGACGAACTCGGAGCGGAAGATGCTCTCAAAGTCTGTCCAGAGGAGAGACACCTTGTCGTGCACTTGGAGCATCAAGCTCCACCATCTGTCTGCTGCCGTGTGCAGGAGACTCGCTGCGAGGATCACCATGAGGTCTGCTGGTGTCCTCACTAATCTGAAAACCCTAACAACTGCCTCCAGCCAGTCCTCAGCGGCCTGAGGGTCCGTCTCCCCGCGGAACCTGGGCGGTCGCTGGCGCTGGAACTCATGCAGTGCACTAAGGCGACGTGCATCGTCAGCTGCTGAGGCTGGTAGCATCGGTGCCTCGGCGGGTATAGGTACCGCCGGTGCCTCAGCTGTCAAAGGGCCCTGTACCGAGTCCTCGACAGTCGGTGGGATTTCATCATGCTCCACTCTTGGAATCCTAGCTGGCTGTCGTCGTGGGGCCATCCTGAAAGAAACAGGTGCGCCACGGTCAGGACAGTATACCTGGTGAGCTGACACAAGTAATCACAAGGAAAACATGAAACACACATGCAATCAATGTTTTCATGCATTAAGTCGGAAATCAGAAGTCAGGGTCCTGGTGTACGGATACGTCGGCCGCCGCACCAACACTGGACTCCCTGGACTGATAACCACACCCAATACGCTAAACACTATTGCTTCACATAGAAGAAAGATCAGAGTCCCCGGTAGAACCGACCACCTCTGATACCAATTTGTCACGACCCGTCCTCGGGGCCCATGCCGTGACTACCCCAAGCCCGCCTTCCATAGGCCAGGGGCTGGCGACTAGCACCAAGGCAAAAATCCCGGTAAAAAGGGAAGGCATTGCCTTTGTAAAGTAAACAAGCACCACAGAGTAAACAAGCGGAAAAGTAAACACTAAGTAAAAACAGAGTGTGGAAGAGTAAATGAGCCAGTATACCAACCCAACTGAAAGTAAAGTACAACTCGAAAGGGAAAACAACAACTGTAAAGTAAAAGCTGCAACACCGAGCTGTCCACTGGAAATCCCACCTTAAGGGTGGGTACAGATAGCTCCACTGCTCCTCGGGTCCCGCCGTCCGCTCCGAGCACGTCTCGCCAAGTGGTCCACCTCCAAGTACTGACTCGTCGTGTAGTCCACCTCCGGGTACCGTCCAGTCCTCGAACACTCGGCCTCCATCAGTACTGTCTGTCGTCTGCAACCAACACAACGAGGTGCAAGCATAGCCCGTGCAGGGGTGAGTATAACGATACTCAGTAGGGACCCCGAGACCCTCAAGGTCTCTCTAAAACCAACAAGGATAACCACAAAGAAGATCTCAATAGATAACCTCTACTTAGATATATGCCCATACATATACCTAAGTTATCAAGTAACCCATCTAAATCATGAGGCAAACACAAGGTCAAACGTCTCAGCTCAAACCAGGATTTTCATCATCGAAACCGTAACAGCTGAAGAGCTCCGTCTCTAGAGTGTACAGTGGTCCTGTCACAACTCTGAGGTACTGCTCACTAACTTAAGACTGTTGTAGTACTCCACCTATCGAGTATTGCGGGCCAGCCGCTACCACCAAGCGCTCCCATGTGCCGCTACAACCAAGCGCACCACTATCGTGGGTCTGCCGCTACAACCAAGCGCTCCCATGTGCCGCTACAACCAAGCGCACCTCTGTCGTGGGTCTACCGCTACAACCAAGCGCTCCCATGTGCCGCTACAACCAAGCGAACCTCTGTAGTGGGTCTGCCGCTACAACCAAGCGCTCCCATGTGCCGCTACAACCAAGCGCACCTCTGTCGTGGGTCTGCCGCTACTACCAAGCGCTCCCATGTGCCGCTACAACCAAGCGCACCTCTGTCGTGGGTCTGCCGCTACAACCAAGCGCTCCCATGTGCCGCTACAACCAAGCGCACCTCTGTCGTGGGTCTGCCGCTACAACCAAGCGCTCCCATGTGCCGCTACAACCAAGCGCACCTCTGTCACACACCGAGTCGTTCGATCAGCAGTCGTCGGGTCTCAGTCAGCTACACGGTCTCCGTGCTCCGCCCGCTCGTCTCCGGGAGGGTCCGCTCCACGAGCTGCTGGTCGATACTCCAAGTATCACAAAGTCCCGCAAGGAAGTATCCCAAAGGACCACCTCGACATAGGGGTCTCAACGCAACAGACGGCGCGTCAATCGGACGCCCGGTCTGTGAGTTATTAGCCTTTTCGTCCCAGGGGCCCGGTTGGTTTCGTGAGCGAACCAATCCGGTCGTAACTCAACTATACCCCGAACACTCACAGGGTATACTCATAGGGACCTTTTTTCAACGTGATCACCAATGCTGCTGACGGTTAATCAAACGGACGTCTGGTCTGAAAGATATCAGCTTTTCCGTTTCAGGGGCCCGGTTGGATTTCAGTGCGATCCAACCCGGCCACTATCCACTGTAACCCAAAACTCGGGAGAAGGATGCCAAAAGTTCTGTATCATCAACATGAACTCAACACAATAGACGGCACGTCAATCGGACGCCCGGTCTGAGAGTTATTGGCTTTTTCGTCCCAAGGGCCCGGTTGGTTTTCGTGAGCGAACCAGCCCGACCGCACTCCGACGGCATCCAAACCTCGAGCGGAGTAAGCCAAAATACCGTCTCACTTAGAGGAAACTAACAAAGCTGACGGCACGTCAATCGGACGTCCGTAGCTCAAGATATGAGTGTTTCCGCTCCGAGGGCCCGGTTGTTTTCGTGTACGAACCAACCCGGCCGATCTCAAAGTATTCTGAAACCTTGAGTGAGATACCAAAACGACCGTCTCGATCCAAGGATCGCGTTGCCGCTGACGGCGGGTCGTTTGGAGGCCCGTTGCTCAAGATACGGCCATTTGAACGAAGTCCGTCCGAAGACGGGGGGTCCGGGCCCGGGCAGACCCGGCCCGACCCCCCCTGGTTGGCCCGAACCGGGTCGGGTCCGACTCGGTTGGCCCGGCCCGGCCCGGCCAGGGCCGGTCTGGCTCGGCTCAGCCGAGCGGCCGAGCGGTCGACGCGGGGGAAAGCCGCCGCCCCGCGTGACACCCCTGCGGGACCCGCGGGGTGTCGCCCTGGATACCCGCGGGGTGCCGCGGGACAACCCCGCGGCACCTGCGGGGTGTCGCGCTGGACACCCGCGGGGTACCGCCGCCTCCGGCCGCCGGCGCCGCCGCGCCGGCGACCCGCACCACCACCGGCTTCCGCGGGCCGCTGGAGTCGCTCCGGTGGCCCGTTTTCCTTCCCGTCTGCGCCGTTGTTCCTCTCGGGTTCCGTTCTTTACTGCGGGATCATCAAACACCCGTTTCGGCACGTTCCGTCGTCGCCCGCCAAATCCGCAAAACACGAAGAACGGCGGAGGGTTGCCGGGCCGTGTTCGTTTGACCCGCACCCTCCGCGTTAGATAAAAACAACGGGAGAAATTGTTCAACACATGAACCGACAATTTTAATAAAATAAAATTGTTCATTTGAAACCGGCTTTTAAGTTTTTAAAGAACGTTCACGGGAATATAAAGAGGGGTATTCCAAAATTATAAAATCCCTACCTCGTTGATCGTCGCGCACGGGCGTTCTTCACGGAAAGGCTCCTCGCGGAAGAGGGGGATCGTCGCGTCGTCGCGGAAAGGCGTCGCGTCGTCGCAGGAGAGGATTCGCAGACGAAGACGGAGGTTGTCCGAGGTGGAACGGCGTCTCCCTTCCTTTGATGTGGAAAGAAGAACGAGGGATGGTGCGTTGTCATTCTTCGGAAGAAGGACGTGACGATGTTCTTCGTCGGAGACCGATTCGTTCTTCACGTTCTTAATTGTTGAAGAAGATGTTCTTCAAGCCTCCCAAATCCTCCCAACGTGACAAGACTCAAAAAAAAAAAAAAAAGACCAAGTCTTATTTTATTAACACAAGATAAGAAATTGAATTTCAAAAGAAAAGAAACGATCAATTAATCTCAAAGAATTAATTGTAACAAATTAACAGCCCAATTAAATGGGGCGTTTCTTAACCAGAAAAACGCACGGTTGACTTCTTTTAATAGGGGGGGGGGTGCGAGTGCGTTACTTAAGAAGAAAAGAAATGGTGGGGCTCGTGCAGGCCCCACCTCACAAATATCCTACCAAGGGGGTAGGATATTCCTGGATAGCACCCTATCCAGTTCAACTCAGTTCAAGCCACCTTTAAGTGGCTTCAAGTGGCTTCCAATCGGCATAAGTGAAATAAAATAAAGTTGTCGCAAAATTATTTTATTTCTTAACTTTAAGCCCGAAAATTAAAAACCACACCCGAGAAAACGCAACTCCGGAAGAGGCATTTCTAAGCGAATACCGGCGCTGGGATTTCATCGGTGCCCTCGGAATTCGATTCCGGGCACCTGTTCAAAAGTTAGAAAAACTCGCTCGTCCGTTCACTGAACGTACCCGAGCCAAACTTCGGAAAATGATTCCGGGCACACGAGGCCTCGGAATCAGGTGCCGTCAGAAACTGCGTTCTTGTAAAATTCCAAAGAAAATTAAGAAAAAAATTTCCTTGAGATTTATGGGTCTTTACAGGAAATGTGTGAGTTTTCATACCTCAATAATTTTATAGATTATTATAGTAGTTACAAATATATCTACATAAGGAGGTATAAGTCAAATTCATTTTAGATGTTTAAGGAACACCACCATTAAGTATAAAACTATCTTGGTAAGAAGACTAAGGCACTCCACTCAAATTGTGGAGGATATTATCTCAACTAGGCATTAATTGATGACTTAAAGGAGTCATAGGATTGTAATTGATGACAATAATTACTAGAGGGGGAGAATAGTAATTTAAAAAAATAAAGAACAAATAAATCATAGTTTTATTAATTAAATAATATGTAGTGAATGATATGTTCAATATATGATGAGTATAAAAAATAAAAAGAAAGGACATAGTATTTTTATATTTGTTCATATCACTAAGATCCTACTCTACTCTTCAAATTTCTTTAATTCATGATATGATTATTACCCACTAAGAAACTCACTTTTATATGAGTGAGAATCTGTTATAGACTCTACAATTTACAAATACCTAGATTCATAACACATATTTTTATATGAGTCTTAAACCTTGTTTGTGAACTGAAATTTGTTCGAGAGTCATAACTCCGAACTTCCTTTTGGGTGGTGGAATAAACAAATAAAATGGACCTTATTTTCATTGGGAAATTCATAAGCTGATATAAACAGATTGTAAATAGGTAAAGAAAAATATTACACAAATAAAAATAGAAAAAAAAATGAAACCTGTTGAAAGATAAAATGACTAGGACAATGAAGATTGATGATCATGATCACTTCAGTAGTAGAGGATGGTATAGTAGAAGTCACATCATGATCACTACAAGGAAAAAATTAGTTGTAGGAAGAACATTGTCACGTATAATGAAAATATTTCATATTATATGAATTTATAAATTCATCAAGAGTTGAATCATAAACATTTTCACTATATGCCATGAAAACATTTTATCAACGAATCAACAATAACCATCATTGATATTTCGGCATAGAAGTTTCATAATACAATCACTTCCTTACAATAGTTATAAATGTTTAAAATAATTAAACATTTCATTACCTTTTAATACCTCGCACATGATCAATAATAATATTGACTTACTTTAATCCCATCATTTAACAAATTAAAACAATTTATAATATATATTTTAAAAAAAATTAGTATTTCAAGTAATTAAAAAAATTAAAATAGCTCTCATAAATGTACATCAAATGAATAATTCAAATATTATGGAAAGTAGAGCATAAAATCAATTACACGATAATTTTAAATTTTATAAGAATTTCTATGATAAATTTAATTCAATAAATTATAAAAAACGTTTTGTAATATTTATTTATTTTAAAAATCAATAAAAAAGTGAAAACACTATAAATAAAGTTCCAATAAATATTTTTACCAAAATTACAAAAAAATGGAGTGTTGTAAAAAAAATATAGTTCACTTAAAATATAACTAAAGTGATGTATTGATCGTGTTAAGAACAAGAAATGTGATTAGGTATACTTACCATGCGTGCACAATTGGTATATTGACTGTGTAAACAAAATGGTCATCCCATAGCTATACTGACCATGCGACCAATTTTTTCATGCAGTCACTTGAAACAAAACCCATGGTATCTTAAAAATATATACATGTAGTAAGAAAAATAATAATAGATGCATGTTTGGTAAAAAAACTATTTAAGGTTAAAAAAATATCTAATTCTCACGTTTTTTAGCTAGGTGATTCAAGGTAAGTCCAAATAACCTTCATAGTAGGTTTTAGTGACTCACAGTAGGAATTTGATTCTTCGCAGTTGGTACATTTTCAACGCAAGATAGCTTTGTTTCATCTATTCATGGAAAGGTGGAAAAAAGCTCATGCATAGTAGGTAAGATCCAATGCTCGGAAACTTTCCCAAATCACATGGTAGGTTCATTTTACCTCTCATGATAGGTACTATAGACACATTGGGCTACTTCCATATGGATACTGATGGGTATCACCATCGCATGGTTGATCTTATGAACTATTCAAGGTGAATGCTGCTACTACGATTTTGGTGTTGTTGTGGTGGTAGGACAGTAATAGGACAATTCCAGAACAACCACAAATAGAACCGGATCACTGGAGTTGTGCGCCAATGATCAAAAAAGAAAGAACTGATAAAATAGTGGAGAAAAGAAAAAAATAAAGGGCACAAGATTTATGTGCTTCGGCCCCTTTGGGACCTACTGCACAGCAAGAATAACACCCTACTCACACTTTATTATTACTTATCATGTAAGAAATAATTATATGAGACAGCATACCAACATGGAATGAAAAAACATTATGGATGATAGTGAAAATGAAATAGCAGTAATGACTATGTCGGACTAGTGTAATCACCCATGAAATTGAAATTCCAAGGAAGAACTTATAGTGTCGGACCGCGTTCTGCTGTCCTGATCTCTAGAAGTTACTCAAATGGGATGTCTCGCACCTTTAGAACCCGATGGGATATGGACTCATCAGATATGATCATGCGGTCTATGAATCTAGAACTTGACCGCACATCTTCACATGAATGATGCTGAGGATGATTCTCCACGAGTTGCGTGTGATGTGGGTCTCAGCAGGCCAAGGATTCTATCCTCTGCTGAGGATGAAAAGAGTTGAAAAAGTCGCATGGATTTGGTTTAGCAAAGTAGGATCTCCAAACACCTGGGAATCACCCAGAAGAGAGAAAATGCTAAATCAGTGTATCTCAATCAAAATGGGTGATGTATGGGTGATGAAACCCCCTACTAATCCTAACTGTGAAACAACTCGAGCCACGGGAGGCAGCCACGAAGAAAAACCACATAACATAAGTGGACGACTAGGATTCAATGGGTGACAATAATATCAAGGGCCAAATATGAAGCGGTATTTCCAGCATGTAAACCAGATGAGCATAATAATTAAAACTACAATGTAGTAATGGAAATAAAAAAATCGGATAAAATAATTTAAAATTTTAAAATGAAAACAAATTAAAATACCATGAAATTAAATGCATAATTTCACAAATCTCCACCATTTTCAATTAAAATTGGTGATGTTCATGAACCTAAGGTTATGGAACATGAACCAAGTTCATTCTATCTAAACAAAACTTGAACATAGATAAAGCCACAACTTTAGTCAAACTATCAGCTGGGTTATTATCAGTATGTATCTTGTTGACACATACGGTTCCCTATTCTATAACATCTCTAATTAAATGTAATCTAATATATTTGGGATTTTATTTACCATGGAGAACTAAATATTTAGATAAATTAAGTGTTGATTGACTATCATAAAAAAATTAATAACTAAATTATAAATTTTGAGTTCAGAAGACAAGACTTTAAGCCATAAGGCTTCCATTACCGCCTCAGTAAGCATAATGTACTCAGATTCTGTGGTCAAAAGGGAAACTACAGACTACATGTTTAACTTCTAATAGATAGGGCCACTACAGGCAGTAAACATGTATCCAATCAATGATTTTCTGGTATCAATGTTACCTTCATAATCAACATCTACAAAACCTAAAAAATTATTAGAAGCATCAATATCATTACCATAGAACAAAGATAAATTAGATGTATAAGAGAGATATCTATGAAGCCACTTAAGGGAATGCCAATGAGGCTTCCCAGGTGCAGCCATAAATCTTCTCAAGGTTCAAATTACAAAAGAAATGCTAGGCCTGGTGCAAATCATATAGTACATTATGCTACCAACAATGTTAGCATATGAAATTTTAGACATACATTTCACATCATCGTCTGCAGTGGGTGCTTGTGTTAAGAAAAACATAAAGTGTTGGTCAAGAGGCACATTAATAGGTTTGAGAGATTCAAACATGTATCTCTTAAGAATCATTAAATTGTAAGCGTGCTAAGATAAGTATAGAAATTTATTTGATCTGTCTTTAATGATTTCAACACCTAAAATATGTTTTTTTTCACTTAAGTCTTTCATCTCAAAATTTTCTTTTAATTGGGATTTAAGAGAGGTGATAAAATTAATATTTTTACATAAGATAAGCATGTCATCTATGTAGATTTTAAGGTAAATTATACAACCTTAGATTAATTTTAAATAAACACATACATCATATTGGCTCTAGGTAAATTGATTATTTAACATAAATAAATCACTTTTTATACCATTTTTTAGACGCTTGCTTTAAGCCATAAAAGGACTTATTTAAATGGAAAACATGGTTTGGTTTGAATTCCTTTGAATAACCATCATGATGTTTCATATAGAGTTTTTCATTCAAATCCCCATGTAAGAAGGTTGTTTTAACATCAAGTTGTTTGATATGAAAATTGAGATAGGCAGTAAAAGCTAGTAGGAGCCTAATGGAAGAGTGTTTGACAAGAAGAGAAAATATTTAAACAAATTTTATTCACTATCATTGAAGGAATACTTTGGCGACTATAATTTCATTAAACATAACATTATTTCCCCCCGTTCTGTCTTACTTTATCATATAAATCCACTTGGACCCGATCACCTTAGCATTCGATGACTGGTGAACAATGGTCCATGTGTGATTTTTCTTTAGAGATTTCATCCCTTCATTCGTGAAAATGATCCAATTTTTTTTTAATCTTTATCCTTTAAATATTTCTTATAAGATTGGGGATCATTATTGATGAGATCCTAGGCCACATTAAAGGCATATGAAGCCATATCATACTAGATGAACCGAGTAGGAGGCCTTGAGACCCTCCTTTGTCTATCTCGAGTTAATTGGTGATCCTGATGAACGATGAAAGGTCCATAATAAGATTCTGAACTAGAAATAATCTCAGAATTAGCCCCATCAGAGGGTTGAGGAGGAGGTGGAAAGATTAAATATTGGTCTCAACATGAGCTGGTGGCTCATGCTCATCAGAATTATAAAGATCTAGTTCACTACTGCAAAGCGTGGAAATACTGGTGTTAGGAACATGTGATTCATGAAATACCACATCTCTACTAATGATGCCCCTTTGGTATCCCATCATATCTACACAGAGTTTATATCCCTTAACTCCATCTGGATAACAAACAAAGATTCCCTTGAGGGCTCTAGGATAAATCTTGTCAGTTTTGATATGAGCATAGGCAACAAAACCAAAAACCCTTAAGTAGGAATACGAAGAGGGATTGCCGATCCAGAGTTCTTCTGGAGTTTTGAATTGATTTGTAGAGGAGGGACACCTGTTAATTAGGTACACATCAGTGTTAGTGGCCTTGGCCCAAAAGTATTTAGGGAGGCCTGATTATGTAATCATAAAAAGGACTATTTCAAGGATTGTCTGATTCATCCTCTCTATAAGGCCATTCTATTGGGGAGTTTCCCTAACTGTTATATACCTTTTAATTCCTCCAGACTCACAATATTGAATGAACTCAATGGACATGTATTCATTCCCATTGTCCATCCTCATGGTCTTAACTTTTTTTCCAGTTTGATTCTCTAGTGAAGATTTCCAGGTTTTGAATGTTTGGATAAAATCATATTTATTCTTAAGGATGTACACCCAAACCTTCCTGGATTAATCATTAATAAAGGTGATGAAATATAAACCTCCACAATGAGAGGAAGTACTGGCTGGCCCCCACAAATTTGAATGGATATATTCAAGTGGGGTAGCAGCCTTGAAGGAGGTTCTATTGAAGGTCACCCTTTTAGCCTTACCCATCACACGATCATCACAAAATGGAATATTTGAAGGTGTCGTGTCTCTCAAAAACCCTTACTTGTTGAGTTTTTTCAGCCCTTTGGAGTTTACATGCCCCAACCGTTTACGCTAGAGTATAGCGTTGTTAGTGATTATATTGAAAACACTACCCAACTATCTTGAATGGGTCCTGCCATTCAAGACATACAACACATTTACAATAGACACTCTTATAATGGTTCTAGATCCTTTGGAAACTTTGATTGTACCCAATTAAAATCTAAAGGTATATCCCTTTGGATCTTGGACTCCTAATGAGATCAAGTTTTGTTATAGGTTGGGGACCCACCTTACATCATGTAGGTTGATGATTGAGCTGTCATCCAATTCTATCAGGACAAATCCTCTACCCTCAACATTGCACTTCTTGTAATTTCCTAACCCGACATCCCTGTCCACTTTCTCAACAGATCTATGAAATACTCTCTATGTGGACATATATGGAAGGAGCATCCTGAGTCAAGGACCCCCTCACAATCAAGTGTATGGATAGAAACATTTAATATTTTGGTAGTGTGGTAGCCAGAGTTAACTAGGAGAGACTGGTTTGTGGGATGCACACATTCTTTCTCACGCTTAAGATTTCTACATATGGGATTAATGTGCCAAAATTTTCCGCAATAGAAGCAAGTCACTTTTCTATCTTTATTATTATTACTCTTCGATTTTCATTCTTACCAAGGTTCTTTGCTGTAACTACTTTTATCTCTATTAGATTGTTTCTTCTTACTATTACCTTGAGGTCTTCCCCTTATGAACAAACTCTCAGCCTCTCCTTTAACTTTAGGTTTTGAATGAAGTTATTTGGATAGAATGGCAGACTTGAGTTCTTATAATGTCAAGGAGTCTCAACCATACAACATGGTCTCAACCAATGTACTATAACTATGGTTAAGGGAAACCAGGAGAATAATCACCTGATCCTCATCGTCTACAGAAACATCAATGTTTTCCAAGTCCAAGATGACTTTGTTGAATTCATCTAGATGAGATTTTATTAAAGTTCCAAGTTTCATCCTAAAGGAAAACATACGATGCTTCTTATAAATTCTACCTACAAGGGAGGTAGCCATGTATAACGTTTCATGTTTTATCCAAATTAATACAACGGTAGACTCAAAATCCACTTCCCTATAAACCTTATCTCCTAAGGAAAGTAAGAGAAAACTATGAGATTTAACTAGAGTGTCACGAGGGATAGGTCAATATTTGATTATTGTTTCAAAAGCTTCATTAACAGTTGTAATATGTTTAGTATGCCAAGACATGGCATCAATAAGATCTTATTTGACTAACAATGCCCTTATTTTTATTCACCAATGATTGAAGTCGTTGTCTCCATCAAATTTTTCGATTTCATACCTCATTGTAGACATGTCTATATAGTGAGTAGATGTCAATTAATTGGGGACAACGAGAGCATATTCCTCCCAAAGACCGACCAAAATCACTAGGAATAAATGTGTACAATGGGTTATGAAAAACAAAAACATTCAGTGAAGGAAACGATTTCAATAATAAAAAGGAACAATTATGAAAAGGCAGAATTTAAAAAGGTATTAATTGTTGAAAAAATAGAAACCCAAATTAATAAATTGGGTACAAACAGAATACAACAAAAAGATTAAAACGAAGTCTATAAATAGTGAAAGAGGCTGCCAATAAAATGTTAGCAGCATAATCTTAAATCAATGTAAAACAATTTTATATAATGCAGCAAATTAAGCCAAATCTAGTTAAATCAAGAAATAAATTAACAAAAGGGCTGTAGCCAATTGTAATAGGTAAACAGATAAAGGAATAATAGTATAAATAAGAAAAAAAACAACGAACTAAGAAAAAAACAGCAACATATAAGTGTTATTTCTTTGAACCTAAAGGCAGATAATGCTCAATGCTAAAACAGAAGGCACAACAACCAGATATGGAATTGATACCACATGTTGTAGTGGTTGGACAGTAATAAGACAATTCTAGAACAACAAAAAATTTAACCAGATCACCGGATTTGTGGGAAAATGATCAAACAAGCAAGAACAGATAAAACAATGTAGAAAAGAAAAAAAGAACACATGATTTATGTGCTTTGGACCCCTTGGGACCTACACCATGGTAAGAACACCACCCTACACATGATTTATTATTAATTCTCAAGAAAAAAATAATTACATGAAACAACAAATGAACATGGAATGAAAAAACATTACGGATGATAGTAAAAACAAAACATCAGTAAAGACTATGTCAGACAAGTGTAATCACCCTAGAAATTGGAACGCCAAGGTAGAACATACATTGTCAGACCGTGTCTGTCTGTCCTGATCTCTTGAAGATACACAAATCAGACATTTCACACCTTTTTAACCCGATGGGAGATGGACTCAGCAGATCTGATCTTATTGTCTTTGAATCTAGAACATGACCACACATCTTCACATGAAGGATGTCGAGGATGCATCACCACAGGTTGCGTGCGATGTGGGGTTAAGAATGCCAAGGATTCTATCCTCCACTAAGGTTGAAAGGAGCCACGGAAGTCACCTGGATCTGGTATGAGAAAACTAGGACCTCCAATCAACCGGGAATCACCTAGAAGAGAGAAAATTATGAATATGTGTATCTCAATAAAAAGGGGAAATGCATAGGTGATAAAACCCCATACTAACCGTAACTATGAAACGACTCGAGCCACAGGAGGTAGCCATGAAGAAAAACGTCCAGGATTCAATGGGAAACAATAATATCAAGGGACAAAGATGAATCGGGATTTCCAGCATGTAAAAAAGATGAGCATAATAATTAATACTACAACGTAGTAATGGAAATAAAAAATTGGATAAAACAATTAGAAATTTTTATATGAAAACAAATTAAAATACTGTGAAATTAAATGCATAATATCACAGGTGTATTGTAGTCATGTATAATGAGGAAAAACAGGTGCTACTGGGTGTCCCTAAACTAGGTTGAGACTCAGATGAACTACTGCCTTAAAATGGTATCATGGTGCTAGTATTATCAGTAGAGGATGTCACATAAGAGTTGGGATGAAGAAACAAGGTGTCGAATAGAAGGTTTTCTAAGCATGGAGTCGCATTGCATGGTGCTGCAAGCTGGTGTCATGTGGTGTCACGACAGATATTCTACGAATGGAGCTACACTGACACTGCATGAGAAAAAAGGATTTCCTGTGTTTTTTAGGATACTTTCTATCATGGGGCATCACAAAATGGAGAAACCCTTGTAGGATATGGAGGCTGTGGCAATCTATTAAGAGCTGCATGAGGATAAGATGGAGGTTCGCAAGTGTGAATGAAAAGAAGATAAACAATACACCAGAATGTTAATATATATGTATTATATAAGCCAATATATATATATATATATATAATTTTTAAACTATGTAATTTAAAATTTTATTTTTAACAAGATTAAAAATACAATTTAAAACAATTTTAAACATAAATTAATATTTTAGAAACATATGAATATAAACTGAATTAGGTTAAGAGAAATATTTTCAATTATTAACAGATGTACTTATATAATTGGTGTAAAACATTTTAAAAAATTTAACATTTATTAATGAATATTATAAGAATATAAATGATTAAAAATTTTAAATTTATTTAAATTGGAAATTTTTGCAATTTATCAAAAAAACAAATATTAAAGTGTTAACATGAAAGTTCAAAGACTAACAGGAGTGTGAGATATTATCCCAAATAACTTCTTATAATCCTCAGTGGAATGTTGTTAGTGAAAGGAGGAATCAATCCTTACTTGACATGGTCAGATCAATGATGAGTCAGAAAACTCTTCCACTGTCCTTTTTGGGATACACATTGTAGATGTCGACATATACCCTTAATTGAGTGACAACAATATATATGAGTTGTGGTGTGGAAATAAATCAAATCTATCACACATATGTGTATGGTGATAAAAGAATTTTTTCAAGATTGTACCTAGTGAAAGGTTGTTATCGTGAAGTATGAGATGCATCTTTATATGTTATCCTAAATAAACTAAATGAGATTACCTATATAACCCTTCATATAAGTAAATGATTGTGATAAGACATACCATAATGTTAGAAAGAGAACACATTTCCAATGAAAATAGTGGGAACATGATTGAATTTGATGATGTTGACACTCCAGATGAAAAAGAGTTTGTATGGAAACAATCTCTACAAGAGACAATGGGATATGAATATGTTCTCGAGACGCATGTATTATGAAGGTCAACTCGAGAGGTTAGAGGACTAGTACATTATGGTTTTCTTATCATCGACTTAGATAACACATTACTCATAGAGAATGAAGAACCTATAACCTATAAGAAAGTAGTATAAGAGAAGGATTTTTCTAAATATAAAGAATCCATGAATATTGAGATGTAGTCTATTTATCAAAATCAAATTTGGATTTTGGTGGATCCTTCAGTTGATGTAAAACCCATTGAGTGAAAATGGGTATTCAAGAAAAAGTTGGACATGGATGGTAAGTCTAATACCTAGAAAGAATGACTGGTAGTGAAGGGTTTCAAGCAATGTCAATGCATAGATTATGAAGAAACCTTCTAGTCAGTAGTGATGCTAACATCCATTAGAATATTACATTCAAGAACAACATTACATGATTATGAAATTTGTAAAATGGATGACACCATTTCTTTTCTAAATTATAAGTTGATCTAAGACATATATATGACTCAACATGAAGTGTTTATTAAGTCAAAGAGTTCCAATAAATTTTGTAAGCTGCAGAGATCCATTTATCTATTCAAGAAGACATCACGATCATGGAATGATTATTTTGATGAGGCCGTAAAATAAATTGGTTTCATCAAGATCAAAAGTGATCCATGTGTCTATAAGAAGGTTAATGAGAATGCCATAATTTTACCTTTATTATATGTTGATGATGTATTTATGGGAAATGAAGTTCAAGTCTTGCAGTCAGTTAAGAAATGGATAAATGAATGATTATATATGAAAGACTTAGGTGAAAAATCCAATATTCTTGGGATCAAGATCTATTGAGAATTATCTTAGAGGCTTATTCGGCTAATTCAAATTACATATATTGATAAGGTAATAAAAATTTACTATTTGAGATGAAAATTCACATATTTTTATCTGTTATTCCTTGAAAATACCCCATGTTCTAATTCAATTCCTAAGTGAAAATAATGTTTTTGTGTGTTTTTAGAATTTAGAAAATAAATGTTAAAATGGATAAATTGATGGGTTTTTAATATATTTAATTTTATGGAATTATATTTTCAAATCCATACATTGATTTAAATTGGATTTTAAAAATTTAATTTAATTCTAGAATTAATTTCTTAAATGAATTAAATGTTTTTATTCTATCAATCCATTTTAATCTATAGTTCACAATTGTCGAATATTCAATAAATGTTTTGAACAAATTTGAATTTTTAGTAATTTAAACTTTTAATATTAATTGTGAAGATACTTTTTTTAGTTGATTTACCATTTTTTGTATACTATAGAAAAGTATTAAACTGAATTAAAATTATTTTGAATATTCAGGACAAATATTTTTCAAAGTCCTTGTACGGTCAGAAAACTGACTTTGCATAGCTAACCACATGTTTAAATTACATTCCCTCTATCTGCCTACTGCAAACCATACTTGTGGTCAATCTAATGACCACCCTTTTGACACCATGCTACAAGAATCCTCCATGTTCATTAGAGTGACTGTGGATCCCATCTGCTTGCACCCCCCACTCCTCTCACAGTAGGTCTGCCTACCGCGAGACATTCATCCTCATCTAACCATGAACCCATTCAAGGTAATTGTTTCTGCCACGCTTCCTCTTTCATCCACCCTCACACACAACCACCACTACTAGAAAAATTATCTTTTGTGGAATCGTAAATCATACGATCACCATTTGGCAGTCACTACTGACACTTTTAGCAATCGATAAATCAAAATCTCTAGTATTTTCGACCCCCTACCATTATTTACCCCTCCCTAGTCGCCCCTAGCTCACCGATCCCAATCTACTTCCCCACCACTCACCCATCCACTATCAATTCATGTCGATGTTTCACACCACCTCTGACATTTGTCACTACATTAGGCCATCGATCCACCACTCTATGTTATGACATCGCCCCCAGCCACCGAGCCCCCATCTCACTTCCATCTTCCCTTCACCCTTAATCCCCCTCCCCCACCTCCTCACCATGTTGTACAACCTCCACCATACGTTGACCCCCCTTCCCATGCCTGACCTCTCCCAGTAATCGATCCTCTATTCCATCGCCCTCATTTACCCACTGTCAGTCCCCCCTACAGTCGATCCCCCTCCTCTCCCCTGCCATCAATCCCCCTTTCTTCCTTTCGCGCCAATACCCCATCCACCTCCCCCACCATAAACCCCCCCACAGGACACCTTCCATCGTGGATAAACATCAAATATGTGATGACGCTAATATATCTCTACTTTAGAAAATTATTGAAAACCACACTCCCAATTATGATCTCCAATTCTCTTAAATCTGATAAACATGTTTTTATCCAGTTATAGTAATGAAATTATGATCATATTCTACTATGAGTGTTTGAAACCATCATCAATTGATTAAATATTTATTCAAGGGGTTATAATTCATCAATGTTCACATGTAATTTTATTTGGTCTACATCAATGTTTTAGTATTTTATATGCATCTTATTAATATAACATATTTTTTATAATTTTCGTGACAATAATCAACAATGAAAACTATAAGATTTGGTAATTATAATTTACCTACAAATGATTCTTTTAATTACAATGATCAATGTTTACATCATCGTTTGGTTCAGTCCGCCATAATCTTTTTTAAAATAATATGGTTATGTCTACATCAATGTTTCTGTGTCTTTTTCACATAGTTTTAATAAAGCATCTGTTTTATAATTTTCTGACTATTAATATGCAATAACGATGACATGATTTGGTAATTATAACTTTCTTATGATAATTAGTAAATAATCATCTTGAATCTCTATTTGTCCAATATTAAATAATATTTGTTTATTTATTTCAATTACCATTAATATTTTATTTAGCATTTGGTAATTTTTTATTTATCATCTCTTATTTAATACAATAACCATAATCTATTATTTATCATCTATTATTTATTTCAATTACTATATTTTTTTATTTATGTGTCTACTTATCCTATATTTAGGTGTATCATGATCTTATATTTATGTATGATTCTTTAGTTATTCATCAAGAAGTTATTATTTCAATATTATTATATTAAATTAAAATTTATGTAAAATTTTTTACTGTGTGCATTAAACTATTTATGATTTTGAATAAATCCATTTATTCTAATAATAATTTTTATTTTAAAACTAAATATATAATTTTAATAGATCATTGTTATGATTCCGGATGCATTGACGTTCTTGTAACTCTATATAATATCACAAAATATGCCTTTAGTGAACCTATTAGTGTGTAGTCTAGTGATGATTCATTTGATATTAAATTTCAAATCAGTGAAAAGAATACATCTAAAAAATTAAGTGTATTGACTTGTAGATCCACGTTTCCAAATGCATCCCCCCAAATAAATTTTTGGTATTAACTAATATCAATAATTATTAGTTAGTTCCTTTACACAAGTTAATGAACTATGTTCATAAATTCAAGTCCTTGAAAGGGAATCATATGTAGCATTAAAATAAATATAATGGTTTTGAATTTTTATGGGATCATCATCTTTGAAACTTCTTTATCCTTTATTAAATTAATAAAAATAAATAATTCATTTATTATTAGACTAGATGAATTAACAGTTAAAATTGAGAAATTCAAATTTTTATTAGTCTAAAACATTTATTTGAAACACCAATACAAATTCTTAACCTTATTCTTTATGGTTTCATGAAACTGCACACCATACATATTCCCTCGCATGTTGATAAAATAGTTCTAGAAGTAAGTAAAATGTTTCATTTTGGATAAAAAATTTACAAGTAAGACAAAAAGGGAAGAAATATAGTAAACCAATTTAGGTATGGTCTATTTCCTATATTGTATATTTGTTTTTCCATCTCTTACATTTTCTTTATTTAATATTTTTTCTAGTTTTTTCTTCCCCTTCAGTTGTTTTCACGTGTATTATTATTTCTTCTGGAAGAGTCAAATGTTTCCATGATATTCATTCCCTAGAACTTTTTTTCTCTCCATGATGAGTAGATCCTAATCAATTCTATATAATTTTAGTGTTCTAACTTTTTTGGAATGAAAGGTAATAAGGTAGGGTTTTTATTTCCCCATTTCTATTTTGAATTTTTAGTAGTTTATAAAAAGAAACAATACATTTTTAGTGGCATGAATTTATAACATATGTATTTGGATTTCATTCTTAGCATGTATATTCCAACAACATGTATTTATAGCATATGTATTACTGAGAATTTTCTATATGTATTTGGAGTTCAATTTTGAGATTAAGTGGTATGGAATTTTTTGTTATCAACGTGTATAGTTTATAAAAAGTTGCAATGTTAGTTCTTTGTCTATATGTATTTTTAGTAGTGAGAGAGAGAGGGGGTGTGCTATATATGAGGGAGTGAATGTCTTTAGGGGTTAAATACTCTAATCTTTATAATAAAAATAAGGTTGAAGGGGAATTTTTAATGTTTCAGTGATCCTATATGTATAATAAAATGGTTGAAGGGAAAATCATTTGGGGTTCGGTCATTGTGTATTTCATTCCTGAAAATAAAGAGAATTTTATACTATAATTTTGAATTTGATTTTTTCTATAGGTTACATTCATACAACGATCCACATTTTTTTTATTTTATAATTTTTGTTACTTCTTTTGCAGATTTTAAATTTATTGGTTGTATGTTGGATCCCAAAATGATGAGTGGTTTTAAATGTTTGTTTTATTGATTCATTTGAAGTGTTGACACACCAAATAAAATTGGGAATGAATTAATCAATGAAATTTAAAATTATTACCTATTATAGGGGGTTTTGACATTTTAAGTAATTAGTATGTCATGAAAGGAGCATGGATTTTCCTACCTCTCCATTAATGATAATTCTATTTGGATTTTGAAGTTATGAATTTTCTTTATTTCTTTTAATGCTTCTCTTAATTTATAGCTTATTTTATAGTATCACATTTGAATTTTAGTTTTCCATTTTAAACTATAGATTACTATGAATATGTAGTTTTACTACAAATAAATTTTTAATGATAATTGTACTTATGAAAATGTGTCTATTTATTCAATTTTATTTTTAAAATAGGTGTTATCTATAACACCATGAAATGTTTTTCATATACTTAATACTAAAATTTGTGTAACCATATATCCCACATATATTTTTTATGAAAATTAATTTACACATCTATTGTCTACCTTTCATTTTATGAATATCAGATTACACATACTTACGTTCTATTCCACCCAAGTGTTTCTTTAATTTATGGAAATATTTTTAAAACTGTTAGTTATTTATATTTCAACACAACTACACATGCTTTCTACTTTAGAGTATAAAATCAAATATTTTTCATTAAATAACTTTATATTTATCCTTGAAAGTTTTCTCCAATCAGTAACTTGTCACCCTAGCATATATTGTTTCTAAAAATAGTACATAAATGTAACCTGAAGACAATTCCTAGAAATGAAGGTCATAGTTTAAACAAACATTCTTAAATTGCGTATTATTTTAATTTTTTAACATCTTGATACAATTTTCTCTATTTACTCTTAATTTATCTAATTATATTTAGTTTTATATGTTTTTAGGACATCAAAAGAAAATGGTTGGAAAATGAAAACATTGTATCTCAAGTTTTAGATGGCATTGGTCAATTACAGGTATGATGAATTGGTTTTGTTATAGTTTTTTTACATATTTATTGATTCATATAATATGAGTCTCTCTTTTCATAATTGAAATTCCCATGAATTATAGGAGTCTATATTAATCCAATAATGGAATTATTTATGTTTTACCCATGGTACAAAAATCTGACCTATGATATAACATTTATTCAAATTTCAGACTTTTTTTTCCTTTATGTTTATCGTTACGATAATATTTCAATCTATTCTAATTTTTTTACTTCCCATAATCCATAATATAATTTACTCTAATCAATCATATAGATTCCTTGAAATATTCATATGTTCATTTTATTACCACTAACCCACTAATTTGAATTGTTTCACTTTATCTAGATCCTCTTCTCGTATTGTCCTTACATTGAATTTTTTATTGCTATAGATATGGAACTTACAACTTATATTTAATATTAAAATTATATTTAAATGGGACCTTATATTTCATTTTACATTGATGTTTAATTACATTATGATCTACTAAAATGTTGATTTTATTACAGTTTAAATTAAACCTTTTACTAGAAAATTGTTTTATTGTGTTCTTTCTTGAAGAATTTAGTGTGGTTTGGTTGTGGTTTGTGGTTTGGGGTGTCTTTTTGTATCTATATTTATCTTTTAATTAATACTATGTTATCTTGATCATGGTTTTCCTCTTTGATTTCTTTTTTTACTTTTATTCGAATGTGATTGAGGTTGTAAAATTGTAGAACCCCCATTTTGAGTGACATTCTACAATTTTAAAAAATGATTTACATTTTTTATTTCAATATTTAATTGATATTTATTTATAATTAACTACCCATGTATTTTAATTGTATTTCCTGACTATGATTTTATTTAATCTTCATTGTTGAATTTTTTCTCTACAAGGGATGAATCTATAGTTTAGTTTATGGTGTTTCATCTTTGAAAATTGTTGAAATGATGAAGCCTCAAATTAACATTATTATGATTCATCTGGCCGTATAGCTAGAACATTGAAATTGAAATTAAATTATTCATTTAATTAACAATGAAATTGAAAAAAAATAAATTTCACTGATTATTGCACAGGTAATGTCTCATATTTTCCATTTATTATTTTTAAATATTATATGGAATTATTTCTAGACCGGGCGTGAAGACGGCACATCATTCCGAGGTCCAGTGAGCCCAGAATGGTGGTTTGAACTTTTTTTTAGTTAAGTGAGTCATCACTTGTTTGCGGTTGTGGCAGTTTCCAAACGGATGCCCGGATTAAAAATCCAAGCGCACTATTGCGTCCGGGACGACGACTATACCTATGAATGAGGATATCCTCGACCGGCGCGGGTCGAGGGAAAAAGTTAATTTTTGTACGTTTTAAGTAAAATAAAATAAAATAAATTAACCAGTTTATTTTATTTCATTTAAGGAAACATCCACTGCAGCGTGGTAATGGAACATCTGTTTCTTAAATTAATGGCGCGTCTTAATGACTTCGAAATGGCAAGTCAACGCCATTAATACTGCCAAGTAATTAAATGACAACATGTTTCCATTTTTAATGGGTTAAGCAATTGTACGTCGTTGGAAAAATAGAGAGTGGAACCTCTGTAGAATCCGCGGTGCATTGGAGAAAACTCTAGCCGACGAACGACGACAGATCGAAGTCGAGAATCGCTATGCCAGCAACTTTGAAGGATCTCGATGATAACGACAGCATGAAACCTTCGTCAAAAATCGATCCTTTCGAAAGTTAGGGTTTACTATTTTGATTTCTTTTCCCCGTATTTGAGTTTAAACGACGAACGCGGATGAACCACGAACAAGTTGATTTGCGGATTCATACGTTCTTGTGGGAGGGGTTTTTTCTTTGGGAAGACTATGGGGAATTGATCCATGCATTATTTTGTTGTTGATTCTTGCCCCGTTTTAAGCCTATTAATGGGAGTGGGTCAACACTGTGACGAACGACGGCGGAGGTTCGTTCCTTAATTGGTTTATTTGGATTCCTTCCTCGTTTTTCCCATGAGTTCTTCGCGTTCTTTGTAGGGTGATGAAAAACGGATCGTTTCACATCCTTTCTATGATGCAATGATCCCAAAATGGAGGTTCTACACCGAAACGACATTGTGGAGGTGCAGCGACGATGGCAGACGATGAATCGGACTGGGTCGGAAAGAGCGTTCTTCGAGCGTTCTTCATGCAGGAAGATCAGAACACGTTTTCAGAGCCGATCGGAGGCCCTAAAGTGACGGAAGTGGCTTTGTGGGGTCGGGTCGACTAGAACCTGGGAGTATGGAGACGATCAGATGGCCAAATTGATTATCAGAGTAGCACGTGAGGCGCACTGGCGAAGAGCGCCGTTTCTGGAAATTTCTACAATACACATCGTGTACTTCCGAAGAACACGTCGTGTAGTTATGGAGGTGGCGGCTAGGGATTCAGGGTCAGAGAAGAATCACACAGCATGTGACCCTGATCACACGACGTGCTGGACCTTCCCCAAAGATCGGCATGTACTTTGGGTAGTACACGGACACGGGATGCTCTACACGGCTTCAGGCGGCACTGCATGGACAGCTCGGAAGAGGTGGCTACGCGGAGCTCAGCGTGTATCCCAGGTATACACGAACACGGGATGGAGTACACGACCTTGTACTCCCTCACCCGTCCAGGCGAGGTAAACAGCACTAGTCACCCTGTGTACATATTGCACGGGCTGGAGTACACGGGTGGGTGACCGTGTACGGGCACATGGCCGGAGTACACTGAGCAAACCCTAGTTACCCAGACACGGCGTGTACTCCATACTACACGCTGTGTACTAATGTTTTCTACACAACCAGCCTCACGACACGGGCCGTTATACACGGGCAGTACCCAAGGTCGGACAACACTGCGTGTATCATTTTTACACCCCGTGTACTTTTTGGAAAACGGCTTGGTCCTTTTGTTCACAATGCCTTGAACATCTTTCGTCTAGGTTAATGCCCCTTCTTCTTGTTCCCTTGAAGGTTAGGCATCATTACCTCATGTAGGATTATGATCCCTTCAGCAGGACTTTCTGTGATAGAGTCAGGTATCCATCCGAGAGGCCCGAATCGAGATCCTTTATCCATTCTAGACCCTAGGTAGGGTCAGGCATCGGTGTGACCAACTTTACCGGGAATTGATCCTCTACCTAGTAGGTGAATTCCGGATGAGTCGTGGTTTCTTCCATGGCCCTGGCAGTGATCCTCATATGTGTATCGAAATCTTTCCCACGTAGTAGTGTATCTCTTGTAATGAGTGTAGCTTTATCTCATGATGGTTCCCAACGAACAACACTTCCCAGACGGACGTCATCAAAGCTATAAGACTCGTGGAGTGTGTTCTCCCGGAACGAGCGCATCACTGAATCTTCGAACGGACTCCCTTGTGGGGGTATGCGGTTGCGTGACTTGACTTTATACTACGGGTCTGGGTTTTGTGTATATCTAGTTTGTTTTATATGTCTGGTAAACATATACTGTGCATAGCTTACTGTACCTTTACATTGTATTGCTTTGTGGTTTTTGGGGTCCTTTACTGAGTATTGTTATACTCACCCATGCACGGGCTTTGCCCGCACGTCTGGTGTCTTTTGAAGACGAGCAGCCTTTTGACAGAGTCCAGGGAGGACCAGGACAGGACCGAGATTTCTGAGTTCCCTATAGGCCGAGGCGTTCCTACGGCTACAAGCGGCAGTCCTAGTACCTTTATGCTTACAGGTTGGACTTGGCAGTTTTTCAGACTCTTTCTTTTGGTGGGCTTGTATTCTAGCCCATTTTACTTTTACTGTACTCTACCTTTCGACATACTCTGTTGGTTGGGTTTAGTTGTATGCATTCATTTTTGTTACTTAGTGTTTTAAATTTTAGCATTTGTGGGCTGGGAGATGTGTGTGTGTGTACAGGTACATAGGAATTTCCTCCCATGTTAGTGATATGCCTACTCGGTGCTATTCACCAGCCCCTGGCCTATTGGAGGCAGGGTTGGGGAGTCACGGAGCGGGGCCCACTAGGATGGGTAATGACAGCACCAATCATGTCATTGGATTTAGTATAATATAACTATAAACATTAATAATGTAATCTTTCCTTGTAAAGTCATGTTTACCTTAACCCATGAAATCAGAATCAAAACCATTGTATATGAATATCCCTCTAAAAACTATGATTTTAGTTTTATAAACCATCATTGTATGTTTATAAACCAACAATGTTAATTAATTTATCATTTAATCTTTTTGATTTAATTATTTCTATTTACTTCTAAATTCATCAATTATTTTCAGTTTTACATGTTTTTTGGACATCAAGCCAAATTTGTTTGAATATCAAGCATTAGATATCTAGTTTCGGATGGAATTGGTTGATTATAGGTTTATTTCCATTTGAAGTTTTGGCATTGATCTTCAGTATCCGATTCTTTATGAATGATAAAAAAACATATCACAATGGTTTATCTTGGTAAAAATGTATAATGAGAAATAAATGGAGAATTTTTTTCTTTTCTTGGTGGAAAAGTAATAACATTGGTCCATTTTAATTCATCGGTTAAACATTTTATGGCTTCATCTATTCATTTTATGACTACACCTTCACTCTATTTTAATTGATGGGTTCTACATTTTATTTCTTCTCATGAATTTTGGTGCCACACATGTGTTTAATTTCTTTAAACATCCACTAATTATGCATCACTTTAATTTTCTTTTATTATATTGGTTTGTATGAATTTGGATTTGGATAATATGTTTCTCTTTGGGGAATAACTATTAATAATCAAGATTACTGGATTAAATTACATTAAGGTATAATCAATCATTAATTTTGATGATTTGACTTTTTCTTTACTCATTTCTAAATCATCGATTGGATTATTGATGAAATGTTGTTTCCAGGAAGATCTGTAATTTCTCAAAGTAATTTAGTTAATGACAGAATAACATATAATGAAGTATGATAAATTCTTGGACATAACCAATGGTGTAGCTATTTTGATGAATTTATCACCTTAAATTAATAAAGATTATATTTTCTTGAATCTATGTACATATACTGAAATTAGTTCATGAAAATTGGAATTATAAAAAACAGTGTACACATGTTGGAAGATTTGGGGTGAGTACATTTCAAATCCAAATATGGGGTTGATATTTAGGAAAAGATAAAATGAATCTAGTGTTTGTCAAACAATATTTTACCATTTTTTACCTTAAAGTATCAATTTAATAACCTAACCTTATTTTCTAGAATCTGTGTGGATATACTGTAATGATTAAGATATAATGGATGTCAATTTTATTTTGAGTGATCCAGGTTTCTAAGACAAGTATTAATGATGTTCAAACTATTTTGGAAGATTTGTGAATAATTTAATGCCTTCTTTGACGATTTAATACCTTGGATGATTAAATTATCAACTAGTTGAAGGAGCACTATGAATATGTTTTCACATAAAGGACATGCACTATCCATGAATCCCCAAAGGGGAATATGGCTATTCTGAAACTGAAGATGAAATTTGTGACATTGTTGTATCTTATTAGCTTGATTTTATAATCTATTATCAATGGAATGTCAGTTCTGAAATATGAATTTAAAGGATGAAATCTATGAAATATTATATAGATAATGAAGATACAGTACTTATTAATGATTCTATCTTGGAAATATAATAATAGAATATGATCATAGTTTCCATAATATGTGTTCTTCATATAGAAATATGAGTAAATAGAAAGTTTCCACAACACCTATTGGATATAATCAGATAAAATCATTGATGATTATCTACGAAGGGTAGTCAAAAAATATAATTTAAAGAAAATGTTTAGATCCGTATCCATTGATTTTTAATGCCTCCACTGACTTAGGAATTTAAAGATCAAGTGGAGATATTTAAGTTGTTATCACCACTTTTAGAGGACTTTATAAAGGAGAAGGAATGTTATTTTCAGATAATAGAACATGTATCTTGAGTTATGAGTAAGTTTACTTAGATTATGGAACCTTAAATTTATACTCCCAACTCTAATATCCATGACCCTTTAGCTCTCCATATGTCATTTATTCCTACCTCTACCACTTTTACTTCACCTAGCCCTTTTGGGATTACCCCATCACAAACTATTCAAAACCTATACATAGCAGAAAAAAGAATTGTTATTCTGGACCATTATTCTACTTTAACCTTTAAAACAAATCCACAACCATATATGACCAAAGAAAAACATCCACGGATCCCCAAGCCATTCAATACCGAAGTGTAGTTTGTAAAGGTTTAATGCCCTTTAAAAACACACGGGGGGTCAAAACCAATAAAATTAACTCTCAATGCTATGAAATCAAAAGAAAAAAACCATGGAGTGAATTGTGAATTGGTTGAGAAAATGGTACATCAATTAGAGGTTTCATTTCTCCAGGATGATGTAAAATTCACTTTTAATGTCATAAAACACCAAAATGTGCACTTAACAGTCATATATATAAAAAATGACATTAGAATTACTTGAAATTATAAGAAAACCTTATTATTATTATTTCTGATGTGCAAGAATAGAAAAAATATCAATCGATCATGCAGTATGCCCGAAATGACAGAATATGTCTTTTTAAAGGTTTAATGCCTTTTAAAAAGGTCTGTTCACATGTAAAAACCAAATGAACAACCTATGAATGAAGTGAAATTAGACAAAAACAATTATTGAGTGAATTTTGAAATGGTCGAGTAGATGGAATGTGAATCTGAGCTAGTGTTTTCCCAAGAGTACCGAAAACAGGCTTTTAATGTAAAAAAAACCAATTCTGTGTTAAATGGTCAGATCCATAGAAAATGACCATATAATGACTTCAAATCACTTGAAAACTATCTTATTATTATTCATGATGTGTAAGAGAATATAACACGTCAACCAGACATGTGGTCTTCTCAAAACGACTGAATATGTGGTTTTTAAATATTTAATATCCATTAAATAGGTGCGTTCAGGGGTCAAAACCAACCAAACGACCTCTAAATTCCATAAAATCATATGAAAATAACTATTTCATGAAATAAAAAATGGTCAAGGGGAAATAACATAAATATGATCAAGCATTTTCTAGGGACGACCGAAAACACACTTTTAGTGTTATAAAACACCAAAACATGCGTTCAATGGTCAGATCCATAGAAAACAACCTCATAATAACTTAAAATCATAGGATAACCATATTATTATTAGTATTGAAATTTAATAGTAAAGGGATGTCAATATAATATGCGTTATTCACTGTACAACTGAATATGTGTTTTTAACGATTTGATGCTCTTTAAAAAGGTGTATCAGGTGGTCAAAACTAGCCAAACGACCTCAGAGTACCATGAAATCAGAAGACAAAAACTTTTAGGTGAATTGTGAAATAGTAAAGTAGAATGTACATCGATCAGATCTTTCATTTGAAAACAATGATGGGTAAAACACTTTTAGAACTATAAAACACCAAAACGGGTGTTTAACAATCATATACATAGTTAACAACCTCATAATAATATGAAATAACAAGAAAACCATATTATTATTATCTGTGGGAGGTAAAAGGAGACGACACATCAATAGGACATGTGTTCTTCTTGGAATGACTGAATGTATGGTTTTTAAAGATTTGATGCACTTTGAAATGGTGCATTCAGTGGTGAAAACCAACAAAATGATATCTGAATGCCACAAAATTAGATGACATAAATCATAGTATGAATTTTAAAATGGTCAATCATACGAAACTTCAATCTGATCCAGAATTTTCTTGGGTGGATTGAAAATGCACTTTTAGTGTTATAAAACACTGAAACGTGCGTTTAACGATCAAATCCATAGGAAAGGACCTTAAAATGAATTTAAATCATTAGAAAAACATATTATAATTATATGTGATGTTTAATAGTAGAAAAAACATCAATCATATGTGTGGTCTATGCATAATGACTGAATATATTATTTCTAATGATTTGAGACCCTTTAAAAAGGTGTCCCTGGGGGTCAAATTCATATGAAAAACCTATATATCAAATGAAATCAAAAGAAAAAAATTTGGAGTGAATTTTGAAATGACCAATTAGATGAAACATCAATCTAAGGTGGCATTTTCCTCAGAGGATCGAAAATGCATTTTTAGTGGCATAAAACACCAAAACACATGTTTAACGGTCAGATCCATAGTAAATAGTCTCAGAAAATTTTGAAATCATAGGAAAATCATCTAATTATTGCTCATGATGTGAAATAGTAGATGACGTGTCAATTAGACATGTGTTCTGTTCAGAACAACTGAATATTTAGTTTTTAAATATTTGATTCCCTTTATAAAGGTGTGCTTGGGGGTCAAAACCACTAGAATTACCGTTGAATGCCATGAAGTCATACAACAACCACTTTTATGTGAATTGAGAAATGGTCTAGTAGACATAATGTCAATCTGAGATTATGTTTTCCTAGGAGGACTAAAAATGAACTTTTATTGTCATAAAACACCAAATATGCATTTAATAGTCAGATATCTAGAAAAACACCTCATAATGACTTGAAACCACAATAAAATTGTCTTATTATAATTATTGATGTGTAAGAGATTATGACAGGTCAACTAAACACGTGGTCTTATTGTAATGAATAAATATGTGGTTTTTAAAGATTTGATGTCCTTCAAAAAGGTGTGTTCATGGATCAAAACTAGCCGAATTACCTCTAAATTCCATAAAATCAGAAAATAACATTATAGTATGAAATCGGAATTGTTCAAGTAGATGGAATGTCAATTCGAGCTGACATTTGACAGAGATGACCGAAAACACACTTTTAGTGTCATAAAACACCAAAACGTGTGTTTAACAGTTAAAAACATAGAAAAATACCTCTGAATGACTTGAAATCATTGGAAAACTATCTTATGATTATTCATGATGTGTGTGGGAAGAAAAAAAATCAATAAAATGTGTGGTCTGAACTGTATGGATGAATATATTGTTCTTAAAGATATGATTTCTTTTAAAAAGGTGTGTTTGGTGGTAAAAAGTAGCCTAATGACCTCAGAATTCCATGAAATCAGACAAAAAACTGTGGCATGAATTGGGAAATGGTTGAGTAGACAATATGTCAACTGGATGTGTCGTTTGACCACGATGATGTAAAAACACTTTTAGTGTCATAAAGCACAAAAATGGGAATTTAAATACTAGATTTATAGAAAACAACCTCAAAATGAGACGAAATAATAGAAAAATAATCTTTTTATTATTAATGACATGTATGAGGAGATGACATGTCAATCAGACATGTGGTCTGCTTAGAATGATTTAATGTATGGTTTTTAATTATTTGACACCGTTTAAAAAGGTATATTCATGGGAGAAAATCAACTGAAAATTATTTTAATGTAGTAAAACCAGAAAAAAACAACCGTAACATGAATTCTAAGATTGTCAAAAAGGAAAAACATCAATCCGAGCCAGATTTTTCCAAGGATGACTAAAAACGCACTTGTAGTGTCATAAAACACCAAACATACGGTTAACAGTCAAATCCTTAGAGAACAACTTAAAAATGAATTAAATCATAGGAATCCTATCTTATTAAAATTCATGATGTGTAAGAGCATACAAAAATTTCAATTAGACATGTGGTCTACATAAAAAAACTGAATATGCGGTTTTAAAATATTTAAGACCCATTAATAAGGTGTGTACGGGGGTCAAAATCATCTAAATGACCACCGAATGTAGTGAATTAAGAATAAAACAATTTTGGAGTTAATTTTGAAATGGTCAAGCTGATAGAACATCAATCTGAGCTACAGTTTTCTCTAGAGGACAAAAAGAAACTTTTTGTGTCATAAAACACCAAAACGCACGTTTATCAGCCAGATCCAGAGAAAATGACTTCATAATGACTTGAAATCATAGGAAAATTGTCTTATTATTTTTCATGTTGTGTAAGAGTAGATGACACATCAATTAGACATGCAGTCTATAAGGATTTATTGAATATTCTATTTTAAAAGATTTAAAACCCTGTAAAAAGTTGTGTCCGATGGTGAAAATCATCCAATCAATCTATGAATTCCCTGAAATCAGACGACAAAACTGTAGAGTGAATTGTGAAATGATCGAGTAGAAGGAATATAAATCCAAGCCGATGTTTGTCCGAGAGGACTAAAAATACACTTTTAGTGTCATAAAAAATGAAATATGTATTTAATGGTAAAATAAATAACAAACACCCTTCGAATGAATTGAAATAACAAGAAAACCATATTATTATTATTCTTCATGTCTAAGAGCATACGACACATCAACTAGATGTGTGGTATGCTCGAAACGACTAGATATGTGGTTTTTAATGAATTTACATCTTTTAAAAAGGTGCGTTCGGGGGTCAAAACTAACCGAACGACCTATGAATACCATAAAATCATATGAAAACAACTGTATTATGAAATGTAAAACAGTCAAGTAGACATAGAATCAATCTGAGCCAGTGTTTTTTGAGGAGGACCAAAGATGCACTTTTAGTGTCTCTTTTCCCTGGCTGCCGATCCTCACTCTAACCACGAGATCCTTCGCCCCCCTCCAGGTCGGTTAGGGAGAGTTTTATTTTTTGAACTTTTGGGATTAGTGGCTCGGTGGTCATGGATTTTAACGATATATTCATCTCATATCTCTAGGGTTCCATTGATCGGTCTTCACCTCATTGTTCAAGGTTTTGGCTGTTGCTTGGTTTTCATCCCCTGTTCCTTTCTGTTGGCGGTTTTGGTATCGTGATGCTATGGAGATGTTATGTTGTTGGCAATTTTTCTAACCATTGTCCTATTTTTTCTCTACTCTTGTTCTGGTACTCCTCTATTCTCTTTGAGGTTAAGTAGGCGGTGGTCTTATTGGTTCTTTGGGAAGTGAGTTTTTGTGGTCAACTAGGAGTGTTCAATTGTAGGGATGTATTGATTGTTGGATGTTTGGTTGATGATGATGGTGGGGGTTATGCTCAGTGCGTCGAAGGTGGTGGTTCGATGTGGGCGTTGTGTCGATGACACTGGGTGTAGTCGGTGATGCGTCGGGGACGTCAGCGGTTAAGGGTTGCGATAGTAGGATGGCCTTTGGTTGGATCACTAGTTTCGTGGAGTGTGTCTCACAGTTTGTTGGAGTGTTCTGGTGGTTTTGTCAGTGGTTCTATGATAGGGCCTGGTAGAGATGGTTTCATCAGAGTGCGCAGAGGAGGGCAGTTTTGGTGGTCGTCGGCGTCGCCCTTCGACGATGGGGTTGAAGTAGATGTGCTGATTGGTGATGGCGGTGATAGCGGTGTGACATGATTTGATGACCGGGTGATGCGGATAGTCACATGGCCCAAAGAAAATCATGATGTTCCTTTTGTTTTTTGAATTTTTAAAATTCATTCCTGTGTGGGTAGTTGAATTTGAAGTGGTATGGGTGTAATGGTGGTTTTCTTGATCGTTTTAATTTGGATGGATTGTGTATGGTGGGTTTACACTTACCCCTTAAAAGTGTATTTTTGAAAATATAAAAAATATGTAATGTGTATTATTTGTGACATGTAATAGTAGATGAAATGACAATCAGACATGCAGTCTATATGGTACGACTGGATATGTGGTTTTTAAATTTTTGATGCCCTTTAAATAGGTGTGTCCAGTGGTCAAAACCAGACGAATAAACTCGTAATTTCATGAAATTAGATGAATATAAAAAATGTGGAGTGAATTGTAAAATGTTCATGTAGATGGTACATCAATGAGAGTGTTTTTTGACGAAGATGATGGTGGAAAACACAATTTTAGTGTCATAAAACACCAAAATGGGTTTTAATGGTCAGATCCATATCAAACAACTTCCAAATGACATGAAATCACATGAAAACCATATTAATATTATCCATGATGCATATGTGGAGATGAAACATCAATCAGACATGTGATCTACTCAGAATGAATAAATGTATCGTTTTTAAAGATTTGACGCTCTTTAAAAAGTTGCGTTCGAGGGTGAAAACCAATCAAATGGAATCTGAATGCTATGAAATCAAAAAAAACATAGTGTGAATTTTGAAATAGTCGAGCAGTAAAAATGTCAATCTGAGTTGGAGTTTTCTAGAGAGGGCCAAAAATGAACTTTTAGTGTTATAAAACACCAAAACAAACTTTTAATGGTCAGATTCATAACAAACAACCTTATAATGACTTGAAATCACCGAAAAACCATCCTATTATTATTCGTGGTTTGTAGGAGTAGAAAGAACGTCAATCAGATATTCGGTCTGTGCTGAATGACTGAATATGTGGTTTTTAAATATTTGAGCACCATTAAAATGGTACGGGGTCAAAACCATCCAAATGACCTTGAAATGTTTTGAAATTAGATGAAAACAATTGTGAAATGGTCGAGTAGACAAAACATCAATCTGTGTTGGCGTTTTCCTTAATGGACCAAAAATTCACTTTTAGTTTCATAAAGCACCAAAATACTCATTTAATGATTAAATCCATAATAAACAACCTTGTAATGACTTTACATCACAATACAATTGTCTTATTATTATTATTGATGGGTAAGAGTAGATGACATCTCAATTCCAATATGTCATTTTCACGCAACGACTGAATATGTGGTTTTTAACGATTTGAAACCCTTTAAAATGGTGTTTCTAGGGGTCAAAACAAGTCGAACAAACTTCAATTGATTTGAAATGAGATGAAGACATCTATAGAGTGACTTTTGAATAGGTCGAATAGATAGTACATCCAGTAGTGGTGTTTTTTGACCAAGATGACGAAAAACACACATTTAGTGTCATAAAGCACCAAAACATGTGTTTAACGGTCAGATGCATAGAAAATGGACTTGGAATGACATGAAATCCTAGAAAATTTGAGTTATTATTATTTGTGATGTTTGTGAGCAAATGACACATCAATCGAACCTGCGGTCTTCTCGGAATGATAGAATAAGTGGTTATAAATTTTTAAAAAATCATTCTAAAATTTTAATATATTTTCAATACCCAATATCATTGATTTCTTGTACCCTTTTTATTTGAAGTATTTCATTCAATTTCAATTATTTTTTGGAATATTTTTTACAAAAATTATTTTGTTAAATTTTGTTATGCAGTTTTATCTGATGATGGGTGTGGATTTTGGAAGATGATGAGGCAAAGATATTTATGTTTCTGTGGTATCAGATATTTTGAAAATATTTTTTTTATTTTTGGAATATAGTGGTTTTTTTAATGTTGGCATGATTTTTTAAAAAAATTAAAAATTTATATCGACCCCCATATTGTCGTCGTTGTAGTCCTTAGGCGGCCGCTTAAAGCTTTTATTCAGTAGTGCACCCACATCAGAGTTAAATTTTTATATGTTTTCGGATTTTTTTTAAATGTATAATATTTTTTTGAAACATGTCTTAAAGGTGCAATGGGGTCTGCTGCCTTTTAAGAATAAAAATAAAAAAATCAATATAGTTATATTAATTTTTTTTTGTATATTTAAAATTTTTATTTTTTATTTTGTTTTGTTTTGTTTATATATATATAAATAAATAAACTGTTTTAGCAGAATTTTTTTCTATTTAATATCATGTATTAGTGTTATTAAAGCAGTTTGAAATTCTGATACCAACACTCACCAAGGGCTCCCTTTTATAAGAGCCTTTTCCTTGGAAATCATTTTTTATTTCTGATATGGGATTTAGGTTATCCATTTTCTATGTAGAATTAATAATATATTACCATTAATCATTTTAATCAATTAATTAATACTAATAATTAGTCTTTAATAATATTATTAAGAACTAATTAATTTCTAAATAATAAATAATAAATAATAGGATTCAAATAATTTAAAATTAAAAAATATATAATTAAAAAAATAATCCCTATAATAACTAAATAATATTCCTTAATTATATAACAAATAATTATATAATTAATAATTAAATTACTAATGATTATATAATTATTAATTATATTACAAATTAACTAATTAATTTTTAATTAATTAATAATTATATTACTAATTATCTATTATATAATTAATAATTATATAACTAATTAACTAGTTAATTATTATATAATTAATAATTAATAACTATAATTAATAAATATATTATTAATTAACTAACTAATTATTATATAGTTAATAATTAATAATTATATTACCAATTAACTAATTAATTGATACATAATAAATAATTAATAATTATAGTTAATAATTATATTACTAATTAACTAATTAATTAGTATATAATGAATAATTATATTACTAATTATCTAATAAATTATTATATATTTAATAATTAATAATTAATAATTAATAATTAATAATTAATAATTAATAATGATTAATAATTATATTACTAGTTAACTAATTAATTATTACATTACTAATGAACTAATTAATTGTTATATAATTAAAAATTATATAAATAATAATTATTTTACTAGTTAATTATTATATAAACAATAATTATATTACATATTAACTAATTAAATATTCTATAACTAATATTTATATTACTAATTAATTATTATATAATTAATAATAATATCACTAAATAAAAAAATTAAATATATAATTAACTATTATATAATTAATAATTATATTACTAATGGTCATCCAGGACTCAACTCACGCCGAAGCAGGAAAGGCTTATGAAGATGTATTTTGCGCTTCTCAATCAAAAAAATCTTATGTCTGTTGACGGGGGTGATGGATCTGACCATGGTCGTGGGGATGATCCTTTTGCTCTATAGTTTTCTGTTTGGACAAGGGCTTGTCTCATTGTTTGACCTCATCCCCCATTCTTTCTACTTTTTATTATTTCTTTTATTTTAATAAATGGTCATAGGATTCTTCTTCTAACAAGACCTTTTTAAAAAAATAATTATTATATTACTTGTCACGACCCCTCCCCACAAGGTGTACCCCTTCTATGCTAGAAATGTGATAAAGAAGATAGTGACCCCCGAGTCCTGCCTCCAATAGGCCCAGAGTTGGCGACTAGTACCAAGGGTATAGTAAACACACAAATTAGAGGCATTACCCTCTAAGAGAACAAATGAGAAATAGAGAGATAAGATAAACACCAACCAACTCCAACTCATACTATAATATAAAATAAATCTTAAGTACACATATGTAATGTAGAGACCCAAAGCATGATGTACATGGAAATTACATTACTTTTGCAGAATACTTAACAAATAACGAAAACAGACACACAAGGACCGTAATATTCTAGTGTCTTTGGAAACTCGAAACGTAATCTTCTAATCGTGGTGAAAGATCTTCAACATCTCCTATAAAGATCTTCCCCTTTTGGTTTTCTTACCTAAAAACTTTCTTTAGATCCTGGGGAAATGAAAACATATAAAGGGTGAGCTCAAATTCTCAGTAAGGGTAAGCATGGATAAAATAAAACAAATCGTATACATTTGAACTTAAAAACATGAACATAATGTTTAACCATCAAAATCTTGGGCAATGACATAAAACATGGAAGTAAATAAGGAATAGATCATAAAGAAACATTAATCATGATAAAATATCATAGGAATAAAACATCTAATTGTTGAAAACATTAAGCACATGATATGATCTCCATATTAGCCAAGGCATTGCGGCCAAGACTATCTTAGTGGACAAAGTCCCTTACTGAACCAGTTTTACTTGACATTCAAGCCCTGTATTAATGAACCGGATTTATATACCGTTTCATCCATGTCTATCTCATGAGATATAAATTTTTACCCAATGCATTGGTGTGAGATATAGGTCCCACCTATCTCATATTTAAATCATTCTTACCTGTGCCACAAAAAAATCATAAATCATTCATCATAACCCAAAGTATAAATTGGGTTTCATAAACATCATTGCATCATAACATAATCCATATAAAACAAATGGATATCATTTCATCATAAGAAAAGTGAATACATATAAATCATAGGGACATTATACTTGAAACATACACATATTAAATAATGTCATCTTAGATGGAAAATGGTTTTGATAAAGCACTTGAAATGAATTCTTGAGAAAAATATCCTTTCTTCTTGAAAATCATTTTATTTTTACAAAATTCCATTAAATATTAAAATGAAATTATTTTTTTGATAATAGTCAGGATATATTTTAGAGTAAGCTTCATGAAAATAAGGTGTTATGAAACCGTAAAAATCTATTCATTCCGTATAAGTTAAAAAAACATTCTCCTTATACTTTTGTCGGAAAAGTCAAAAAGTTCCTCGTGTGGTACAAAAAAGTAAGAGTCCTTTCATAAAAAGTGGTAAATTTAAAAAATGGGTAAAAAGGGCTTTAAACATACATGAATACATTTTTAGAAAACATGGGAATTGATAATAACAATAAACCTAGTAAATACTTATGAATAACAATTTCTGATAAGAACGAGATTGGAATAGTTATCCCTTACCTTACGTCCGATATGCTTCGTATGTATCTAAACCTCCTGTATAATGATTTATATAATGTCATTGAATTATTATAGAATCATATTAATTGTTATTATATCATATACTGTTCACTTATGAGTTTATATTACCTGTTCTTTTGTAAGATCCTTGTTAAAGCAGCGATTTGGGTAAAATCGTTTTATTTATCGTACGTGTTTGGACTTGTTGTTCTTGATATTATTACTTATATCCTTATTTACTTAATTCCAGAATGTAAAACATTATTTATATATAATAAATATTCATCATATACATATATATATATGATATGTCAATAAATGGAATGAAATACACCATTCATGGAGACGGTAGGCCGTACGTACGCATGAACGTTGTTTTCGTTTCCTTATTGAATTGAATGGAATTAAGTAGATGACATAAATATATATATATATAAATACAGTATCATTATTATCCCATATATTTCATTATTATTCATTATATATAGTTTATAATCATTCATGAATAGTTAACAGGGAGAATGAATCTAATCGCATCGTGGAGACGGTAGTCCGTACGTACGCACGAGCGATGATATCATTACCATTATCGTGGAATTATATTTAAGTGTATTTATAATATTTTAGAATCAATATAAATTTAAAATAATCATATATAGTTTTTTATTTACAACGTTATACCCATCCAAGTAATGTGGTGGTCGAAAACATATTACATCACGGCGTGGAGACGGTATTCCGTACGTACGCACGCGCAACGATTTCATTTTCCATTGGATGGATAGAAGGTCAAATAAGGTTGTTTCATATTTATAATAACATATCAGTATATAAGTAATAATTATGTTATTACTTTATAATTATACAACTAAATAAGAAGAAGTATAAGAAGAAAGAAACTTCAAAGAATCAGAAGAAGAGATTACCTCTTCTTCGACGCACCTACTTTCAGCTTCATCTTAAGGAAGTAGAGTTGGTCTTTTGAGAATACCAGAAACTCCATAATTTTTCTAGGGAAGTGTAGAAGAGAAATGTGCAAGGGTTGTCCGAGCTTCAAGGCTCAAAAGGGAGTGAAGAGAAGAGGGAAGGGGTTCCCTTTTTATAAGGGAGGAGAGGGGCACCTTTGGAAAAACTTAAAATATTATTTTATAATAAAGTCAAATTCGGGTTTGAATAGCTAAAAATTGATTTATTTCGAAGCTAAGGTGGGTATGGGTCGAAATCCGCTCAATAAATAGATTTTAGATAGGTTTGGGTCATTATATTAACCTTATCTTTTAGTTTTAACTCTTAGTTAATTAGATTGACATTTACCATGTCACTTTGTAGTTTTATATTATATAGTTAATAAACATACAATATACATCCAAAAGACCCCCAAGTGGTCCATTAATGATACACCAATAATGATATAATTATCTTGGCCGATCATTATATTTTTAGGAATATAATAACATTTAATAATATAATATTTATTTTAAAAACTATTTTATGTCAATTTTGACATTATTTGGTAATGGATTTTTGTGAAAATCATAACAGCATTATTAGTTCTAAATAAGTTAATTAATTCTATAATAACATGTCATATTAACCTATGAAATTAGTGGAATTCATAAAAAGTCTCAAATTACATTTATTTTGGTATTTATAACATCAATTATTTTAATATTTCATTATTTATATAATTACTGCATCACTATTGTGTCATAAATAAATTAAATTATTTAATGTCTAAAAATTATAAATAAAATACCACTAGGTATAAAATTCTTTTATCTTTCTAATAAATATTTATAGTCGAATTTATCTTTTGTATTACCCTATAATAAAAATGATAAAGTTATTAAACATTGATTTTAACTATTTTAACCCTTCTTTAAATAAATTAATAATAAATTTCCTAATCTAATCCAAGTGGACATATGTGGTCATATTTTATTCCTAAGGTTGTTTTTGGTCGAATTACACTTATCCAGTAGAATTAGGACATGTGTTAGGGTAATAATAATATCCTTTTTACCCTTAATTACCCTATTTACTTTTTACCATGGTAAATAAAAGTAAAAAGTTACTATTCACCAAAAATTATTTTCATCTCATTGAACCACATTTTAGTCCTTGATATTAACAGTGTCACTCAGATTTTCGAAATTCCACTCACAGAAGCGATAAAATTATGTTTTATGTGAATTTCCAAATTCTCCTAGGAGGTGGGTAAAAGACGGTGAAATGTTCAATAAAATTTTTATATATCTAAAATTATAATAAAATGACTATAATTAATTACATTGAACTTATATAGGTATTATGTATCAATTTTTACCTAAAATAAATTTAAATAAAATAAAAAATTATTTAAATAAAAAGTCAGTTTTTAAATAGTAACCTAGTGTTTTCACTATTCATCAAAAATTGAATGTTTTCAGAAAAATACCAAAACATTTCCCTAGGCTAATTTCGATATTCCGAATCCAAAAATGAAGTCCATTTTGAATGATAAAATTTATAAAATTTCAAAAAGTTGGTATTACTATTCATAACGGCTAGTTCATAAAAACATTATAATAATATCTCATTTAGTGAAACTTGGTATTACGTATAACACACGCTATCGTGGAAGGTCGCAGTTTCCTGTAATGAAATCCAAGTCCGGTTTGCGTGCAGTGAAAGATTCATTTGTTGTTGCGAATAATAGAATCCAACCACATTTCATTTATACATTGAATATATATATATATATATATACACTCAATGTTGCGTAAAATAACTTCTATCAAACGAACTTGAAATTCTGTGTAACACGATCCAATATTAGTGTTGTGTATACTACAAGCTAATAGAGTGTTGCGTATAGAACAAGCTAATTTTTGTGTCACATACAATACAAGACATCAATGAAATTAAAAATAATAATTCTCAGAAAATCTCGGGTTGTTACATTCTACGCCCCTTAAAATGAATTTCGCCCTCAAAATCTGTTAGGGTTATAAATGGTTTATTACATGATAGTCTCTTTCATAGAAACCCACATCGTAAAAAGGTATACCAAAACTTTATTTTATGAAGGAACGTTAGAAACAAAACAGATTTCTAAAAGAACTCATCACTGGGTTTCCACATAGGAGAACATAGGTAAAAATTTGGATATGGAGGAGAAATCTAACCATTATGTTCTGATGGAGAGTGGTAGAGAACATGGCTATAATAAATCCATTAATCACAAAGCTATAAATTTGTGATGATTTAAGAAATTATCTGATTCATCAGATATAAGGTCACTGGGACAACATTTTAGGTTTTCAAGTCTATTTCCCTAAAGTTGAAGGATTTTAATTAGAAGAAATACTTACTTTATTTCAATATAATCTCATCGTTGTTTGTGCCTTGAACAATTTCCACTTCATCTCTTATCGAAATGAAGTTGAATTTGTCTTCCGTGAAGTGCTAGCAGATCATGTGATAGAATGATAGGTCATTCCATCTGTCTCAAACAAAAGGTTAGCAAAAGTTATTAAATCATCTATCATACTGCTTAATAAAATAAAAGTCGTTTATAATAACCAGGTACTTCCTATAGGACAGTGGTAGGTGATAAAGGCACGTCGCACTTTGGTTGTGGGTTCGATTCCCACTGCCTTGTCCAACGCGATGGGTTGTCGCATGTCCTACGGGTTTTCGTTTTTCTAAAACTATACTATTATAACATTCTATCAATAATATCGAAAAACAATTCTAACCATAAACAATACTAACTTCTGTTCAACATAATCCATTCGAATATTTAGGCTTATCCAAAATACTTATTTCCAAACTCATAGTATAAATAGAATGATTACTAAAAAGGTCATATAACAAGAATGTGAATACCCTCATTTATCCCTCATATATCTTATTGGTCATATTCCAATCATGTGAATACCTTAATCATGTATTCTCTTGAAAAATCAATACCCATTGAACCTTAGTGAAAACATGAATGCTGTCAAAAGATAACTCTTTCCACATACCTAAATCCAAAAATTCTATATACTCAAACCATGATATAAAATTGTCCTTATATCAGTCATGAGCTCATGAATACTGTCAAAAATTTCATTTTCTCCTTATCCCTTCATTATGTGCATATCATCTTCTTTCTAAAAAATATCTCAATCACTTTCCATGGTTACCGGTACCATAAAATTATTTTAAACCACAATAGACCAATACATAAATATTCCAATATTCCACGATACTATATACAATATAATTTTATAATCCCATTACATAAACACTTAATTGTTCCACCACATCGTTGTCATATTCATCATTGCCAATAGTGATCACATGTGACTTCCCTTTTTTCCTTTGCCTTATGTGGTTTCTCATGTCAATCATCATTAACCCCTGGATTAGGGAATTGATTAGCATAATGCCCCATTTCATTGCACTTGAAGAATTGAAGAGTTGGTGGTGAGTTCTTTGCAGTTTTCTCTTTATTCACAAAATTAGCAACCATTTTTCCATTACATCGACACTTAGCTGCTCGATGACCTTATTTTCCACACTTAAAACATTTTCTAGTCCCTTTAGGAAAATCTCCACCATGCTTCTTTCCACACTTTGAGCATAAAGAACCATTCATCTTCTTTTCACCATTGTTCTGAGATTTCTCCTTGAACGTCATCTTTAGTTTAATGTCCAAACCATGAGATGGATATGTAACACCAACCTCCATTTATACCTTGATATCACAACACACAATTTATTCATAGCTACTGAAGTCTCTTATAGCTAATGCCCTTCGAAGACTTGGTTTTAATCCACTGAAGAATCGATAAACATTACTTTTAGGTTGGATAATAAAGCAAGATGCATACATTGAAAGCCTTGTAAAATTCGCTTCGTATATACCAACAGATTCATCATCCTTTTGCTTAAGCTCAAGGAACTCCTTTTCCATCATTGTTTGAAGAATACGAGGGAAGTACTTACTGAAAAACAAGTTCTTGAACTCGTCCCATTCCATGGATTCAATTTCATCTTGGGGCCTTGTATTCTTAATTAGAGTCCACCACTGGTCTGCTTCACCTTCTAAATGGTAAACATCTAGAAAGACTTTATCATGTTCCGAACAGCGAAGTATGGGAAATATCTTTTCAATGTTACTGATCAATTGTTTAGCAACAAGTTGATCTGAAGACCCATTGAAAGAAGATGGACATTTCCTCATGAAAGACTCAATAGAATATTGTTCCCTGTTCTGCTCATTTGGAAGTCCAGAATGATTCATAGCTTGTGTAAGTATAGTAATAAGATTTTTCACTCCATCTCCCATGCCATTGGTTTGGTCAGGAGGAAAATCATTGCATTGTCCAATACATTGATCAACACGGTTCCTTCAAGTTCCAGCCATCGTCTAAATCCCAAAAAGAATAGTTTCAGAGGGAAAAACCATGCTAGGGAAAACAACATAATAAAGGGGGGTACCTTCAATATCTAACATCTTAGGTTTAATTCTAAGATCGTTAGCGCAATTCAATGACTATAACCTATACGTATACTTAAACTTAGAGACATCCCTAGACATGCCTTAGAAATATCTCTAGGGATCTCACTAAAGTTTTCGCATCCTAGTTTCCAAAGGTTAACTAAAAATTTCCTCTGATACCATCGGTAGAGACCCAAAGCCTGACGTACATGGACATTACATTACTTTTGTGGAATACTTAATACATAACGAAAATAGGCACAGAAGGACCGTAATAGTTTAGTGTCTTTGGAAACTTGGGACATAATCTTCTAATCGTGGTGAAAGATCTTCAACATCTCCCATAAAGATCTTCCCCTTTGGGTTTTCTTACCTAAAACATTTCTTTAAATCCTAGGGAAAATAAAAAATATAAAGGGTGAGAACAAATTCTCAGTAATTGTAAGCATGGATAAAATAAAACAAATCATATACATTTGAACTTAAAAACATGAACATAATGTTTAACCATCAAAATCATGGGCAATGACATAAAACATGGCAGTACATAAGGAATAGATCATAAAGAAACATTAATCATGATAAAATATAATGGGAATAAAACATGTAATTGTTGAAAAACATTATGCACATGATACGATTTCCATATTAGCCAAGGCATTGCTGCCAAGACCATCTTAGTGGACAAAGTCCCTTACTGAATCGGGTTTACATGCCATTTCAGCCCTGTATTACTGAACCAGATTTACTTTCTATTTCAGCCATGTCTATCTCATGAGATATAAATCTTTACCCAATGCATTGGAGGGAGATATAGGTCACATCCATCTCATATTGAAATCATTCTTACATGTGCCACAAAAAATAATAATAAATCATTCATCATAACCCAAAGAATAAATTGGATTTCATAAACATCATTCCATCAAAACATAATCTATTTAAAAAAAATGGATATCTTTTCATCATATGAAATGTGAAACCATATAAATAATATATACACTATACTTGAAACATACACATATTAAATAATGTCGTCTTAGATGGAAAATGGTTTTGATAAAGAACATGAAATGAATTCTTGAGGAAAATATCATTTCTTCTTGAAAATCATTTTAATTTCAAAAAATTCCATTCAATATTAAAATAAAATTATTTTTTTGAAAATATTCATGAAATATTGTATACTAAGCTTCATGAAAATAAGGTGTTATGAACCCGTAAAAATCTGTTCATGCCGTATAAGTTAAAAAAACATTCTTCTCATACTTTTGTTGGAATGGTCAAAAAGTTCCTCGTGTGGCACAAAAAAATAAGATTCCTTTCATAAAAAGTGGTAAATTTCCGAAATGGGTAAAAAGGGATTTAAACATAAATGAAAACATTTTTAAAAAACATGGAAATGGATGATAACAATAACCCCAGTAAATACTTACGAATAACAATCTCTGATAAGAACGAGATTGGAGTAGTTATCCCTTAACTTACGTCTAATATGCTTTGTATGTATCCGAACCTCTTGTAAAATGATTTAAATATTGTCATTGACTTATTAAATAATCCTATTCATTGTTATTATTTCATATATGGTTCACTTATGACTTTATATTACCCGTTCTTTTGTAATATCCATGTTAAAGCAGCGTTTTGGGTAAAATCTTTTTATTTATCGTACGTGTTTGGACTTGTTGTTCTTGATATTATTACTTATATCCTGATTTAATTAATTAAATAATGTAAAACATGATTTATATATAATATATATTCATCATATACATATATATATTATAGATCGATAAATGGAATGAAATACACCGTTCAAGGAGACGGTAGGCCATACGTACGCATGAACGCTATTTTAGTTTCCTTATTGAATTGAATGGAATTAAGTAGATGACATACATAAATATATACATAAATACAGTATCATTATTATGTCATATATTTCATTATTATTCTTTATATATATATTGTAATCATTCATGAATAGTTAACATGGAGAATGAATCTCATCGCGTCGTGGGGATGGTAGTCCGTACGTACGCACGAGCGATGATATCATTCCCATTATCGTGGAATTGTATTGAAGTGTATGTATAATATTTCAGAGTCAATATAACTTTACAATAATCATATATAGTTATTTATTCACACCATTATACCCATCCAAGTATGGTGGTTGTCGAAAACAGATTACACCACGGCGTGGACACGGTATTCCGTACGTACGCACGCGCGGTGATTTCATTTTCCATAGGATGGAGAGAAGGTGAAATAAGGTTGTTTCATATTTATAATAACATATCAGTATATAAGTAATAATTATGATATTAGTTTATAATGATATAACTAAATAAGAATAAGTAGAAGAATAAAGAAACTTGAGAGAATCGGAAGAAGAGATTGTCTCTTCTTCGACGCACCTCCTTTAAGCTTCCTCTTAAGGAAGTAGAGTTGTTCTTTTGAGAAGACCACAACCTCCAGAATGTTTCTAGGGAAGTTTAAAAGTGATATGTGTAGGGTTTGGCCGAGCATCAAGGCTCAAACGGGTGTGAAGAGAAGAGGGAAGGGGTGCCCTTTTTATAAAGGAGGTGAGGGTCACCTTTGGAAAAACTTCAAATATTATTTTATAATGTAGTCATAATCGGTTTTCAATATCTCCAAATTGATTTATTTCGAATCTAAGGTGGGGATGGGTCTATATACTCTCAACCAATATATTTTAGACAGGTTTGGGTCATTATATTAATCTTATCATTTAGTTTTAACTCTTAGTTAATTAGATTGACATTTACCATGTCACTTTGTATTTTTATATTATATAGTTAATAAACATACCATATACTTCCACGTGACCCCAAGTGGTCCATTAATGATACACCTATCATTATATAAGTATGTTGGCTGAACGTTATATTTTTAGGAATATAATAACAATTAATAATTTAATATTTGTTTTATAAACTATTTTATGTCAATTTTGACATTATTTGGTAATGTATTCTTGTGAAAATTATAACAGCATGATTAGTTAGAAAAAAGTTAATTAATTAAATATTAACATGTCATATTAACCTATAAAATTAGTTTAATTCATAAAAAGTCTCAAATTACATTTATTTGGGTATTTATAACATCAATTATTTTAATATTTCATTATTTAGGTAATTACTGCATAACCATTGTGTAATAAATAACATTGATTATTTAATGTCTAAAAATTATAAATAAACTCTTATTAGGTAGGAAAACGTTTTATCTTTCTAATTAATATTTATAGTCTAATTTAACTTATGTATAACCCTATATTAAAAATGATTTAGTTATTAAACATTGATTTTAACTATTTTAACCTTTCTTTAAATAAATTAATAATAAATGTCCAGATCTAATCCAAGTGGACCTAAATGGTCATATTTAATTCAAAAGTTTGTTTTTGGTCTAATTACACTTATCCAATAGAATTAGGACATGAGTTAGCCTAATAATAATATTAGTTTTACACCGAGATCCCCTATTTACTTTTAACCATGGTAAATAAAAGTAAAAGGCTACTATTCACCAAAAATTATTTTCATCTCATTGATCCACATTTTAGTCCTTAATATTAACCGTGTCTCTAAGATTTTCAAAATTTCACTCATAGAAGAGGTAAAATTATGTTTGATGTGAATTTCCAAATTCTATTAGGAGGTTGGTAAAGGACGGTGAAAAGTTTAATAAAATTTTTATATATCTAAAATTATTATTAAATGACTCCAATTAATTACAATGAACATATATAGGTATTATGTATCAATTTTTACCTAAAATAAATTTAAATAAAATAAATAATTATTTAAATAAAAAGTCAATTTATAAATAGTAACCCAGTGTTTTCACTATTCATCAAAAAGTGAATGTTTTCAGAAAAATACCAAAAATTCACCCTAGGCTAATTTCAATATTCTAAATCCAAAAATGAAGTCCATTTTGAAAGATAAAATTTATAAAATTTCAAAAAGTGGTTACTACTATTCATAACTGCTAGTTCATTATAACATTATAATAATATATCGTTTAATGAAACTTGGTATTGTGTATAACACAAGCTATCATGGAAGGTCGCAGTTGTATGTAATGAAATCCAAGTCAGCGTTGCGTGTACTGAAAGATTCATTTGTTGTTGCGTATAATAGAATCCAACCATATTTCATTTATACATTGAATATATATATATATATACACTCAATGTTGCGTTAAATAACTTCTATCAAACGAACTTGAAATTGTGGGTAACATGATCCAAGATTAGTGTTGTGTATACTAAAAGATAATATGGTGTTGCATATAGAACAAACTAATTTTGGTTTTGCTTACAACAGAATACATCAATGAAATGAAAAATAATAATTCTCAGAAAATCTCAGGATGTTACATTCTACCCCCCTTAAAATTAATTTCACCCTCGAAATTCTTCGGGGTTATAAATGGTTTATTACATGAGAGACTCCTTCATAGAAACCCACATTGTAAAAAGGAATACCAAAACTTAATTTTAAAAAGGAACGTTATAAACATAACGGATACCCAAAAGAACTCAACACTGGGTTTCCACATAAGAGAACATATGTAAAAATATGGATATGGAGGAGAAATATAACCATCATGTTCTGACAGAGAGTGGTAGAGAACACATCTATGAAAAAGACATTAATCATAAAGCCATAAATTTGTGATGATTTAAGGTACCATCTGATTAATCGGATATAAGGGCTCAAGGACAACATTTTTGGTTTTCAAGATGATTTCCCTAAAGTTGAAGGATTTGAATTAGAATAAATACTTACTTTATTTCGGTATAATCTCATCGTTGTTCATGCCTTGAAAAATTTCCACTTCATATCTTAAAGAAATGAAGTTGAATTTGTCTTCCATGATGTGATATCATATCATGCGACAGAATGATAGGTCATTCCATCTGTCTCAAGAAAAAGGATAGAAAAAGTTATTAAATCATCTATCATACCGCTTAATAAAATAAAACTCATTTACACTAACCAGGGACTTCCTATAAGCCATTGGTAGGTGATAAAATCCTATCGCTCTTCGATTGTGGGTTCGATTCCCACTGCCTTGTCCGACGCGGCAAGTTCTCGCTTGTCCTACAGGTTCTCCTCCTTCTAAAACTGTACTATTATTACATTATGTCAATAATATCGAAAAAAATTTCTAACCTAAAACAATACTAACTTATTTTCAACATAATCCATTCGAATCTTTAGGCTTATCCAAAATACTTCTTTCCAAACTCATATTATAAAGAGAACGATTACTAAAAAGGTCATATAAAAAGCATGTCAATACCATCATTTATCCCTCATATATCTTCTTCGTCACATTCCAATCATGTGAATACCTTAATCATGTATTCTCTTGAAAAATGAATACCCATTGAACCGTAGTGAAAACATGAATGCTGTCAAAAGTTAACTCTTTCTACATACCAAAATCCAATAAATTCTATATACTCAAACCATGATATAACTTTGTCTTTATATCCGTCATGAGCTCATGAATACAGTCAAACATTTCATTTTATTCTTATCCCTTCATTATGTGGATATCATATTCTTTCCAAAAAAATATCTCAATCACTTTCCATGGTTACCTGTACCATAAAATTATTGAAAACTACAATAGACCAATACATAAAAATTCCAATATTCCACAATACTATATACAATATTATTTTAGAATCCCATTACATAAAAACTTAATCATTCCACCACATCGTTGTCATATTCAAAATTGCCAATAGTAATATCATGTGACTTCCCTTTTTTCCTTTTCCTTATGTGGTTGCTCATGTCGATCATCATTAACCCTTGGATTAGGGAATTGATTAGCATAATGCCCCATTTAATTTCACTTGAAGCATTGAAGGGTTGGTGGTGAGTTCTCTATAGTCTTTTCTTTATTCACATCGTTAGAAATCATTTTTACAATACTTCGTCACTCAGCCACTCGATGACCATATTTTCCACAGTTAAAAACATTTTCTAGTCCCTTTAAGACAATCTCCACCATTCTCTTATCCACACTTGGAGAATAAAGAAACATTCATCGTCCTTTCACCATTATTTTGAGATTTTTCCTTGATCTTCATCATTCATTTCTTGTCCAAACCTTGAGATGTATATGTAACACCAACTTTCATTTCTACCTTGATAGCACAGGGCACAAATTCTTCATAGCTACTGATGTCTCTTATAGCTAATCCCTTCGAAGACATGGTTATAAGCCACTGAAGAATCGATCAACTTTAATTTCAAGTTGGATAATAAAGATAGATGCATACCTTGAAAGCCTTGTAAAACTCGCTTCGTATATACCAAGAGATTCATCACCCTTTTGCTTTAGCTCAAGGAACTCCTTTTCAATCTTTGTTCGAAGAATAAGAGGGAAGTACTTACTGAAAACAAGTTCTTGAAATCGTCCCATTCCATGGATTCAATTTCATCTTAGGGACTTGTATTCTTAATTAGAGTCCACCACTGGTCTTCTTCACCTTCTAAATGGTAAACAACTAGAATGACTTTATCATGTTCCGAACAACAAATTATGGAAAATATCTTTTCAATGGTACTGATCCATTGTTCAGAAACAAGTGGTTCTAGAGACCCATTAAAAGAAGGTGGATGTTGCCTCATGAAGGACTCAATAGAATATTGTTCCCTTTTCTTCTCATTTGGATGTCCATAATGATTCATAGCTCGTGTAAGTATAGCAATAATATTTTTCACTCCATCTCCCATGACATTGGTTTGGTCATGAGGAAAATCATTGCATTTTCCATTATATTGATCAACACGGTTCCATCAGGTTCCAGTTGTAACGACCCAAATTTTTTCAATTGAAAATTCCCTTCTTATATTTATGTCATAAAAACACAAAATAATGAACTACTAAGTGATAAGTTACCTTTAAACATAATTTTGTCACCACTATGCTTGGAATTTTAAAAATTTTACATACACGGTTGTGTTCAAGATGGTTTTTCGAGTCTAATGAAACAAAAATATTTTTTGGTGAATTGTAACCTACCCGTATGAATAGTAACATACCCTTATGAATAGTATCATGACCCTTATGAATAGTAAATAAGAGAGACATTACCTATGAATAATAAAATAAAATTTAGACATCTTAGAAAGTGACAATTTGACCTTAGTAAGCATTTTTTGGTGTTTTATAAGTCATAAATAAATAATTAATTAATTTAAAAGAATATTTATTCCCTAAAATGTATTCATAAATTATTGAATCAATGAATAATAGTTTTTAGATAATTTTATAAGACCCTATGTAATTTTTGAAAGAACTATAAAATCAGTTTTAATCTTAAAACTATTTTTTATGTAAATTATGATTTTAATTAAATATTAAATTAATAAAATTTAGAAAATTATTTTTGAAAAATGGACTTAATTTTTGGATTCTACACGTCGAAAAATGGTTGGGGTAAATTTTTGAGATTTTTCTGAGATACTTGAATTTTTTATGAATAGTGGAATCCGATAATTCACAATAAAAGCTAAATAATGTATTAATTGAGTCATCGATGATGTTATGCTGATGTAAGCCCACTTTTTTCGGGATTAAATTATAAAATTACTATTATTGGTAATCCAAGACTCACTATTCCTTGTCTATGGTGAAATTAATAAACTAATCAATTTTATATTAAGGAAACCCCTCTCCCCTCCACTATAAAAGCCACCCTTCACTCCCTCTTTTCCTCACACCTCTCAAGCTCCAAGCCATCTCTAAAATATGCCCAAAAACCTTCCGTAGCCTCTCCCCCACGTCCAAGAGCTCCTGGTCTCATCAAAAGATCAAGAATATCCCTTTAAGGAGGTTCTTAAGAGGATGATTCTAAAGGTAATTTCTCTCCCTCTTCTCCTTTAATTTCTTTTCAAGTTCAAGTTCCATTCTTGATCTCTCCCTACCTATCTTCATACAAACTGTTTTGTAACTCCATTATTATACATATACTGTAATCTAATGATTCTAATGGTATATTATATCACCCCACACCCTTTCCCCCTTCCTTTTATTTTATTAAAGAGAATGTCGTTCATGTGGTGATAATTTATCACCTTCAAAAACAACATGCTCCCTTATTCCATTTCTACCTTCAATCTAGTCATGAAACCATTTTTATGGTTTAAAATGAATATTTTATATGTATTATGTTCTATTTTAAGTTCTTGAAATAACCCATGGCCATATTACTAAGTGAAAAGTTAAAACGAGTTCGTTGTGATCCAAAAACCGCTCAAATTAACCCAAATAATCTTCATTTAATTCATATCTAATGATTCATCCACATGGATATAATATAACTCATTATAAAATAATTCAGGCTTCTATAATATCATTAATAACATTTAATATCAGTTCGGGATGTTTACCCATGATCTACCAAACATCAAATTAAGAATACAAGTGGACCGCTCAAGAAAACCATGAAAACAAACATTCCCGATCAATGTTTTTAAACTCTATAAGTCATACAAAGGAACATAATATGAAATAATGAAACCATAATGAACCCTATTTATGTATAAAAGGTTCTGTAATTTCTAATTAATGAATATAATGTCATTATACATGACATTAAAGAGAAGGAGGCATTTGAGTACAAGGTAAGGGGAAATCTCGAACCCAATTTTCTTCCTTCGGGTTCTCCCTCTACAACTCCATTTTTGATATGGTTACTCCTCAAAGATCATTTGTTCATCATTTACTTTACTTTTCTTGGATATACATGTTTTTCACTGGTTTTTATGTCCATCAAAATGTTTTCCAAAAGAACTCTTCTTTCAAGATCTCACATGTTACCTCTCATTCAAGGTTGATGGTTCTTGTATCAAGTATGTTGTTCCCTCTTTATTTTGGGAAACCGAACCTTATGAATGTGTTATTATGAGATGAAACACATTCCTTTCCATGGGTTATTTATCTACATGTTTATATGTGTTCTATGTGGCAATCATGATAATGATAATGTTATGATGTGATAGGTGCGCCCAGAATTATATAGCGTAATATGAATGTTTAAATGTGACGGGTGTTCCCGGAATTATATAGCGCTCCAATGCATTGGGTAAAGTGATGAATCTCATGAGTAAATTCGAAATGATGTGTGAACATGATTCTAGCTTTTTTCACAAGTATGTGTGGTAGTTAACCACTAAGACATGATGATTCATTTTTATGCATTGCCACATTTCAAGTTTATTATTTATTCTCCTCTCAAGTTCATGATCATATTCCTATGTCATGATTATGCTCACCCCATGCTATATTGTTATTATCTATCCTCTTACTAGGCTTTTAGCTCACCCCTTTTGATGTATATCCTCAGGTGGCTATGTGTACTAAGGAGAGGACAGGTGCCACTAAGAAGCTAGTGAAGAAGAAATTAAATAAATGTTCATGGTTGATGCTGTATTGTGTGGTCCTAGTTTTCCCAAGACACTAAACCTTTGGATCCTACATGTGTAATAATGTTATGTTGTTTATCTTTGTAATGATGTAATAGTAATGTACGAAAATTCCGGGTCACTATAGTTGGTATCAGTGGAACGGTTTAGTTAATTTGGGGATTAGGATTACTGAACCCTAGAGAAAACCTACAACATGAGACTGTGTACAAATATGCACACAAGGATATTTATCTAGGGATCCCAGATGTTATGTTTTTGGTATAATTGTTTAAATGGATAAGTTATTCATGAATTTTTTTTTATGTTTTGTTCTAACCTTTTCTATTTTAGAAAATGGTGGGAACCAGGAGAAATCAGTCCAACAACACTTGCGAGGACCAATGCAAAGATTGCCTGAACAACATCCCCAATGATTTGGGAGGTGGAGTTCAAAACTTCATGGCGATGCTTACCCAAATATCTCGGGTTATGAATATTAACCATAATAATGGGGAACGTCCTCCTTCACAAAAGAGGGAGCAACTAGCTATCGAATGTTTTATGCGACATGGACCGCTGACGTTTTGTGGATCTTCTGATCCACTAGTTGCGGAACAATGGGTCAACTCCATGGAGAAGATATTTTCTGTCCATCACTGTTCCGAGACGGAGAAGGTGACTCTAGCCGTTTATCATCTAGATGGAGAATCTGATCAATGGTGGGCTTTGATTAAGAACACCAAGCCAAGGGAGGAAACTGAAGAGATGGAATGAGAAGACTTTAAGATAATGTTTCTTAATAAGTACTTCCAAAGAACTCTTCGCACGAAGATGGAGATAGAATTCATAGATCTCAAGAAAAAAGAAGGAGAATCTATCACAACCTATGAAGAAAATTTCACAAGGCTCGCAAGGTATGCTTTGGGTTTTGTTATCAACAATGATAGCAAAATTGATAGATTGTTTAGTGGATTAAAACCACATCTTCGAAAGGATCTTGCAATTCGACACATTGGGAGTTATGAAGAAGTTGCTCGGTGTGCTCTCAAAGTGGAGATGGGGTTTGGAGAATGGTCCCATGGCTATGGTGATAAGAAAAGAAATATGGAGTTTCAAGGTGGTGGATCTTGTGACAAAGGTGGGTAGAAAAATTGACCCACATGCCAAAAATGTGGGAAGTTGCACCATGGGAACTACCTCAAAGGTACAGAGAAATGCTTTAAGTGTGGGAATGAAGGACACCAAGCACACGAGTGTCGAAAAGACATGAAAAGGAAGGATAATGTAGCCTATGAAAGGAGAGAGCCACTCGTGGTTCAATGCTACAACTGTAGGGAGCTAGGGCACTATTCAAACCAATGCACTAAACCTCGATCTCTTGAGGGTAATTAGCGCCAACAACCACCAAAGCCAAAGGAACAAGGTAAGGCTTATTCCATCACTACTGCGGAGGTGGAACATGATAATGAAGTCGTACAAGGTACACTTACTATTCACTCAAGAATGGAAAAAGTATCATTTGATTCTGGTTCTACGCATTCCTTTATATCTTTCCAGTTTTCTAGAACTATAGAATCGAAGACCCAAAACCTTGAAGTAGAGATATCTGTAAAAACACCAAGTAGTGAAATCATTTCAACCCAAGTGTTTGATTTTTCTCCTATTGACGTATGTGGGAAGATTCTTCTGGAAAATCTCGTAATACTTCCCTTGGTGGAATTCGACGCTATAATGGGAATGGATTGGATCTCTTTATATAGAGCGCATATCAACTGTCGAGAAAAGGAAATATATTTTCATATTACGAACCTTCCCATGCTCCTCTACAAATGCAAGGAAGATCATGAATATCTTTTGAAAAATCCTTCAATGGTGTGGGTGTTGATTCCCTATGAAGAAGCATACCTCTCCCAAATGGTTGAGTCAAAGGAATGTGCCAACCTTGAGGAAATGCCCATCGTGAGGGAATACAGTGATGTATTTCCCGAAGAGTCACCTTGAATTCCCTCGGATCGTGAGGTTGAGTTCTCAATTGAACCCATACCCGGAGCTACTCCTATCTCGAAGTTCCCCTATAGGATGGCTCCTATCGAACTGGAGGAGTTAAAGAAGCAGCTACAAGAGCATCTGGACAAAGGGTTCATACCCCCTAGTGCATCACCTTGGGGTGCGCCAGTGCTCTTTGTAAAGAAGAAGGATGGAACCATGCGGCTTTGTATCGATTATCGGGAACTCAAAAAGATCACCATAAAGAACAAGTATCCTCTCCCAAGGATTGATGACTTGTTCGACCAGTTAAGAGGAGCTCAATACTTCTCAAAGGTGGATCTTCATTCTGGATATCATCAAGTAAAGGTGAAGAAGGAAGATATTCAAAAGACTGCCTTCCGTACAAGGTATGGGCACTATGTGTTTTTGGTGATGCCCTTTGGACTTACTAATGCCCCTGAAATCTTCATGGATTTGATGAATAGAGTCTTTAGACATTACCTCGACAAATTTGTTGTAGTGTTTATCGATGATATTCTCATCTACTCCAAGAGCAAGGAGGAACATGAAGAACATCTAAGATCTGTGTTGGCGACATTGAGAAAGGAGAAGTTGTACGCCAAATTCAGAAAGTGTGACTTTTGGATGAATCAAGTCACGTTCCTGGGACATGTGATCACAAGCGAAGGAATTTCTGTGGACCCTTCCAAGAAAAAGGCGATTGAGGAATGGTCCAGGCCCTCTAGTGTCACAGAAATCCGTAGTTTTCTTGGATTAGCTGGGTACTATCGACGTTTTGTGAGAAACTTCTCACGATTGTCAAGCCCGCTAACTAAGTTAACAAGGAAAGGGGTAAAGTATGTATGGATGGAATAATATGAGGGAAGCTTCATGGAGCTAAAGAGAAGGCTGATCATTGCACCTGTACTCACACTACCGAAAAGTGGAGACAGTTTTGTGAAATACATTGATGGTTAAAAGAAAGGCTTGGGTGGTGTACTCATGCAAAATTATAATGTGATTGGCTACGCCTCACGATAGTTGAAGATCCATGAGCAGAACTACCCGACACATGATCTATAGCTGGAAACCGTGATTGTTTCCTTTAATATCTAGCGGCACTACCTTTATGGCGAGAAGTGTAACATATACACCGACCACAAGAGCCTAAAGTATATATTCACACAAAAGGAGCCCAACATGCGTCAAAGGAGATGGTTATAGCTAATCAAGGATTACGATTGATCTATTCACTATCATCCTGGAAAGGCGAACAAGGTAGCTGATGCTATAAGTAGAAAAGAACATGCTACTCTATCCATGTTGAGGTTTGAGAAAGACCCTATCTTCTTGGATATGCAAAGGATGGATTTGGGAATAATATGGGCAGGGGATACATCCTACCTTGCCCAAATGATTGCGCAACCATCCATCCAATAGAATATTAATGAAGCAAAAAGGGATTATGTGGAGATACAAAAGTGGGTGAATGGAATAAAGTAAGGGAAGCTGCAAGAGTTCCATATCGACGATGATGGTGTGATTCGGTTTGGAACGCGGATTTGTGTGCCTTCATCACCCGAGATAAAGAAGGAGCTATTGGATAATGCACATAGGTCAACTTTCTCTATCCATCCTAGAAGTACCAAGATGTATCGTGATCTCCGAGAACACTTCTGGTAGGATAACATGAAGAAGGAGATTGCGGAATATATATCAAGGTGCTTGTTATGTCAGCAAGTTAAATCTGAGCGACAATAGTCCAAAGGTATGATGCAGCCAATGCATATACCCATGTGAAAATGGGAAAATGTTACTATGAACTTTGTCATGGGTCTCCCGAAGATGTCAAAGGGGAATAATGCGATATGGGTTGTGGTTGACTGACTCACCAAGACTGCCCATTTTATCACAATTCGGGAAGACTTATCGCTTGAACAACTTGCAAAGATATATGTGAAGGAAGTGGTGAGACTGCACGGTGTTCCACACTCAATTGTCCCTAACCGTGATCCAAGGTTCGCATCTATGTTCTGGAGGAGCCTTCAACATGCTTTGAGTACTGAATTAAATTTCAGCATGGCCTATAACCCCCAAACCGATGTTTAGTCTGAAAGGACAATTCAGATGCTCAATGATATGCTAAGAGCATGCTCTCTAGAATTCGAAGGTGGATAAGATCAACACCTCCCATTGGTTGAGTTCTCATAAAACAATATCTTCCACTCGAGTATTCAGATGGCTCCTTATGAAGCTCTTTATGGGAAGCAATGTAGAACTCCAACCTGTTGGGATGAAGTTGGAGAAAGAAAGCTACTTGGACCCGATCTTGTGCAGGAGATGACAGAGAAGGTTCGAGTCATCCAGAAACACATCAAAGCTGCTCAAAGTCGGCAAAAGAGCTATGCTGACAACTGTCGAAGGGACTTGGAGTTTGAAGTTGGAGATAAAGTCTTCCTTCGAATATCTCCATGGAAGAGAGTCATGCGATTCGGGAAGAAAGGGAAGCTAAGCCCATGGTACATTGGCCCCTTTGAGATCCTTAACCGTTTAGGAGCCGTGACCTATCATCTGGCACTTCCATCGAATATGGCTCAAGTTCATGATGTGTTTCCTGTATCACTACTGAGGAAGTACATACCAGACCCCTCACATGTACTAAACATAGAGGTGGTATAGTTGGAATATGATCTCTCCTATGAGGAGCAGCCGGTAAAAATTCTGGACCGAAGTGATAAGGTTCTACGCAACAAGACAACCCGCCTTGTCAAAGTGTTGTGGAGGAACCATAAGTTTAAGGAAGCAACATGGGAACCAGAAGAAGCAATGAAAGAGAAGTACCCTAACCTATTTGTGTAAAGTGAAATTTTGGGGGCGAAGTTTCTTAAGGGGGGAAGAATGTAACGACCCAAAGTTTTTCAATGGAAAATTCCCTTCTTATATTTATGTAATAAAAACACAAAATACTGAACTACTAAGTTATAAGTGACCTTTAAACATAATTTTTTCACTCCTATGGTTGGAATTTTAAAAAACCGACATACACAGTTGTGTTCAAGATGGTTTTTGGAGTCTAATGAAACAAAAATAATTTTGGGTGAATAGTAACCTACCCTTATGAATAGTAACATGACCCTTATGAATAGTAAATAATAGGTACATTACCTATGAATAATAAAATAAAATTTAGACATCTTAGAAAGTGACAATTTGACCTTAGTAAGCATTTTTGGTGTTTTATAAGTCATAAATAATTAATTAATTACATTAAAAGAATATTTATTCCCTAAAATGTATTCATAAATTATAGAATCAATGAATAATAGTTTTTAGATAATTTTATAAGACCTTGCGTAATTTTTGAAAGAACTATAAAATCTGTTTTAATCTTAAAACTGTTTTTTTATGTAAATTATGATTTTAATTAAATATTAAAATAATAATATTTAGAAAATTATTTTTGAAAAATGGACTTCATTTTTAGATTCTACATGTCGAAAAATGGTTGGGGTAAATTTATGAGATTTTTCTGAGATACTTAAATTTTTGATGAATAGTGGAATCCTATAATTCACAATAAAAGCTAAATAATGTATTAATTGATTCATCGATGATGTTATGCTGATGTAAGCCAACTTGGTTCAGGATTACATTATAAAATTACTATTATTGGTCATCCAAGACTCATTATTCCTTGTTTTGGTGAAATTAATAAACTAATCAATTTTATATTAAGGAAACTGCTCTCCCCTCCACTATAAAAGCCACCCTTCACTCCCTCTTTTCCTCACCTCTCAAGCTACAAGCCTTCTCTAAACTCTGCCCAAAAACCCTCCCTAACCTCTCCCCCACGTCCAAGAGCTCCTGGTCTCATCAAAAGACCAAGCATAGGCCTTTAAGGAGGTTCTTAAGAGGAGGATTCTAAAGGTAATTTCTCTCCCTCTTCTCCTTTAATTTCCTTTCAAGTTCAAGTTCCTTTCTTGATCTCTACCTACCTATCTTCATCCAAACTGGTTTGTAACTCCATTATTATACATATATTGTAATCTTATGATTCTAATGGTATATTATATCACCCCACACCCTTTCCCCCTTCATTTTAATTTATTAAAAAGAACGTTGTTCATGTGTTGATAATTTATCACCTTCAAAAACAACATGCTCCCTTCTTCCATTTCTACCTTCAATATGGTCATGAAACCATTTTTATGGTTGAACCAGAATATTTTCTATGTATTATGTTCTATTTTAAGTTCTTTAAATAACCCATGTCCATATTACTAAGTGAAAAGTTAAAACGAGTTCGTTGTGATCCAAAAACCGCTCAAATTAACCCAAATAATCTTCATTTAATTATTACCTAATGATTCATCCACATGGATCTAATATAACTCATTATAAAATAATTAAATCTTTTTTAATATCATTAATAACATGTAATATCAGTTCTGGATGTTTACCCATCATCTACCCAAACATCAAATTAAGAATACAAGTGGACCGCTCAAGAAAACCATGAAAACGAACATCCCCGATCAATGTTTTTCAACTCTATAAGTCATCCAAAGTAACATAACATGAAATAATGAAACCATAATGAACCCTATTAATGTATAAAAGGTTCTTGAATTTCTAATTAGTGAATATAATGTCATTATACAAGACATTTAAGAGAAGGAGGCATTCGAGTACAAGGTAAGGGGAAATCTCGAACCCAATTTTCTTCCTTCGGGTTCTCCCTTTTTCACTCCATTTTTGATATGGTTACTCCTCAAAGATCATTTGTTCATCATTTACTTTACTTTTATGGGATATACATGTTTGTCACTGGTTTTTATTTCCATCAAAACGTTTTCCAAAAGAACTCTTCTTTCAAGATCTCACATTTTACGTATAATTCAAGGTTGATGGTTCTTGTATCAAGTATGTTGTCCCCTCTTTATTTTGGGAACCCAAAGCTTATGAATGTGTTATTATGAGATGAAACCAATTCCTTTACATGGGTTATTTATGTACATTTTTGATATGTTTTCTATGTGGCATTCATGATAATGATAATGCTATGATGTGTTGGGTGCGCCCGAAATTATATAGCGTAATATGAATGTTTAAATGTGACGGGTGCGCCCGGAATTATATAGCTCTCCATTGAATTGGATAAAGTGATGAATCTCATGAGTAAATGTGAAATGATGTGTGAACATGATGCGAGATTTGTTCACAATTATGTGTGGTAGTTAACCACTAAGACATGATGTTTCATTTTTATGCATTGCCACATTTCAAGTTTATTATTTATGCTCCTCTCATGTTCATGATCTTCTTCCTATGTCATGATTATGATCACCCCATGCTATATTGTTCATATCTATCCTCTTACTGGGATTTAAGCTCACCCCTTTTGATGTATATCCTCAGGTGGCTACGTGTACTAAGGAGAGGACAAGTTCCACTAAAAATATAGTGAAGAAGAAATTAAATAAATGTTCATGGTGGATGTTGTATTGTGTGGTCCTAGTTTGCCCAAGACACTAAACCTTTGGATCCTCCATGTGTAATACTATTATGTTGTTTATCTTTGTAATGATGTAATTGTAATATACGGAAAGTCCGGGTCGCTATACCAGCCATCGTCTAAAACCCAAAACGAATAGTGTGAGAGGCAAAAACCATGCTAGGGAAAACAACATAATAAAGGGGGAGTACCTTCAATATCTAACATATTAGGTTTAATTCTAAGATCATTAGCGCAATTCTAGGACTATAACCTATACATATACATAACCTTAGGGACAACCCTAGATATACCTTAGAAATATCTCTAGGGATATCACTAATGTTTTCGCATCCTAGTTTCCAAAGGTTAACTAAACATTTCCTCTAATACCAACTATAGAGACCCAAAGACTGACGTACATGGACATTACATTACATTTGCGAAATACTTAATACATAACTAAAACAGACACACAAGCACTGTAATAGTTTAGTGTCTTTGAAAACTCAGAACGTAATCTTCTAATCATGGTGAAAGATCATCAACATCTCCTATAAAGATCTTCCCCTTTTGGTTTTCTTACCTAAAAACATTCATTAAATCCTAGGGAAAAGAAAACATATAAAGGGTGAGCTCAATTTCTCAGTAAGGGTAATCATGGATAAAATAAAACAAATCATATACATTTGAACATAAAAACATGAACATAATGTTTAACCATAAAAATCACTGTCAATGACATAAAACATGGTAGTACATAAGGAATAGATCATAAAGAAACATTAATCATGATAAAATAGCATGGGAATAAAACATGTAATTGTGGAAAAACATTAATCACATGATATGATTTCCATATTATCCAAGGCATTGCTGCCAAGACCAACTTAGTGGAAAAAGTCCCTTACTGCACCGAGTTTACTTGCCGTTCCAGCCCTATATTACTGAACGGGATTTACTTGTCGTTTCATCCATGTCTATATCATGAGATATAAATCTTCACCCAATCCATTGGAGGAAAATATAGGTCCAACCAATCTCATATTGAAATAATTCTTACGTGTGCCTCAAAAAAATCAAAAATCATTCATCATAACCCAAAGAATAAATTGGGTATCATAAAAATCATTCCATCATAACATAATCCATATAAAACAAATGGATATCATTTCATCATAAGAAAAGTGAAACCATATAAATCATTGTGACATTAAACTTGAAACATACACATATTAAATAATGTCATCTTAGATGGAAAATTGTTTTGATAAAGCACTTGAAATGAATTTTTGAGGAAAATATCCTTTCTTCTTGAAAATCATTTTCTTTTCACAAAATGCCATTCAATATTAAAATAAAACTATTTTTTTGAAAAATTCATGAAATATTATAGATTAAGCTTCATGAAAATAAGGTGTTATGAAACCGTAAAAATCTGTTCATGCTGTCTAAGTTAAAAAAACATTCTCCTCATACTTTTTTCGGAAAAGTCAAAAAGTTCCTCGTGTGGTACAAAAAAGTAAGTTTCCATTCATAAAAATTGGTAAATTTAAAAAACAGGTAAAAGTGATTTAAACATCCTTGAATTTTTTTAGAAAACATATGCATGGATGATAAAAATAACCCCAGTATATAATTACGAATAACAATCTCTAATAAGAACGAGATTGGAATAGTTATCCCTTACCTTACGTCTGATATGCTTCGTATGTATCCGAACCTATTGTAAAATGATTTAAATAATGTCATCGACTTATTACAGAATCATATTTATTGTTAATATATCATATATGGTTCACTTATGACTTTATACTACCTGTTCTTTTGTAAGATCAATGTTAAAGTAGCATTTTGGGTAAAATCGTTTTATTTATCGTACGTGTTTGGACTTGTTGTTCTTGATATTTATACTTATATCCTGAATTAAATAATTCCAGAATGTAAAACATGATTTATATATAATATATATTCATCATATACATATATATATATGATAGATAAAAAAATGGAATGAAATACACCGGTCATGGATACAGTAAGTTGTACGTACGAATGAACGTTGTTTTTGTTTCCTTGTTGAATTGAATGGAATTAAGTAGATGACATTCATATATATATACATAAATAAATTATCATTATTATGTCATATATTTCATTATTATTCATTATATATACTTTATAATCATTAATGAATGATTAACATGGAGAAGGAATCTCATCGCATTGTGGAGACAGTAGTCCGTACGTACGCACGAGCGATGATATCATTCCCATTATCGTGGAATTGTATTGAAGTGTATGTATAATATTTCAGAATCAACATCACTTTAAAATAATCATATATAGTTATTTATTTACAAAAATATACCCATCCATTTAAGGTGGTGGTCAAAAAGAGATTACACCACGGCGTGGGGACGGTATTCCGTACGTACGCACACGCGGTGATTTCATTTTCCATAGGATGGATAGAAGGTGAAATAAGGTTATTTCATATTTATAATAACATATAAGTATATAATGAATAATTATGTTATTAATTTATAATGACACAACTAAAGAATAAGAAGTAGATGAAGAAAGAACCTTGAGAGAATCGGAAGAAAAGATTACCTCTTCTTCGACGCACCTCCTTTAAGATTCCTCTTAAGGAAGTAGAGTTGGTCTTTTGAGAAGACCAGAACCTCCAGAATGTTTCTAGGAATGTTTAGAAGATAAATGTGCACGGTTTTTCCGAGTTTCAAGGCTCAAATGGGTGTGAAGAGAAGAGGGAAGGGGTGCCCTTTTTATAAAGGAGGAGAGGGGCACCTTTGGAAAAAATTAAAATATTATTTTATAATAAAGAAATATTCGGTTTTAATAGCTCCAAATTGATTTATTTCTAGGATAAGGTAGGTATGGGTCTAAATACTGTCAACCAATATATTTTAGACAGGTTTGGGTCATTATATTAACCTTATCTTTTAGTTTTAACTATTAGTTAATTAGATTGTCATTTACCATGTCACTTTGTATTTTTATATTATATAGTTAATAAAGTTACCATATACATCCACACGACCCCATGTGGTCCATTAATGATACACCTATCGTGATATAAGTATGTTGGCCGAACCTTATATTTTTAGGAATATAATAACAATTAATAATGTAATATTTGTTTTAAAAACTATTTTATGTCAATTTTGAAATTATTTGGAAATGTATTTTTGTGAAAATTATAACAGCATGATTAGTTAGAAAAAAGTTAATTAATTAAATAATAACATGTCATATTACCCTATAAAATTATTGTAATTCATAAAAAGTCTCAAATTTCATTTATTTGGGTATTTATAACATCAATTATTTTAATATTTCATTATTTAGGTAATTACTGCATCACCATTGGGTCATAAATAACATAAATTATTTAATGTAAAAAAATTATAAATAAAATACCATTAGGTAAAAAATATTTTTATATTTCTAATGAATATTTATATTCTAATTTATCTTATGTATTACCCTATATTAAAAATGATTTAGTTATTAAACATTGATTTTAACTATTTTAACGCTTCTTTAAATAAATTAATAATAAATGTCCTAATCTATTCCAAGTAGACCTAAATGGTCATAGTTTATTCCTAATGTTGTTTTTGGTCGAATTACACTTATCCAATAGAATTAGGACATTTTTTAGGGTAATAATAATATCATTTTTACCCTTAATTACCCTATTTACTTTTAGCCGTGGTAAATAAAAGTAAAAGGTTACTATTCACAAAAAATTATTTTTATCTCATTGAACCACATTTTAGTCCTTGATATTAAACATGTGTCTCGGATTTTTGAAATTCCACTCACAGAAGCGGTAAAATTAAGTTTAATGTGAATTTCCAAATTCTCCTAGGAGGTGGGTAAAAGACGGTGAAAAGTTCAATAAAATTCTTATATATCTGAAATTATTATAAAATGACTCCAATTAATTACATTGAACTTATATAGGTATTATGTATCAATTTTGACAGAAAATAAATTTAAATAAAATAAATAATTTTTTAAATAAAAAGTCTGTTTGTAAATAGTAACCTAGTGTTTTCACTATTTATCAAAAATTGAATGTTTTCAGAAAAATACAAAAAATTCTCCCTAGGATAATTTCGATATTCTGAATCCAAAAATGAATTCCATTTTGAAAGTTAAAATTTATAAAATTTCAAAAAGTGGGTATTACTACTCATAATGGCTGGGTCATAATAACATTATAATAATATCTCGTTTAGTGAAACTTGGTATTGCATATAACACACGCTATTGTGGAAGGCCATAGTTGCGTGTAATGAAAGCCAAGTCAGGGTTGCGTGTATTGCAAGATTCAGTTGTTGTTGCATATAATAGAATCAAACCATATTTTATTTATACATTGAATATATATATATATACACTCAATGTTGCGTAAAATAACTTCTATCAAACGAACTTGAAATTGTGTGTAACACGATCCAAGATTAGTGTTGTGTATACTACAAGCTAATACGGTGTTGAATATAGAACAAGCTAATTTTGGTGTCACGTACAACACAAGACATCAATGAAATTAAAAATAATAACTCTCATAAAATCTCGGGTTGTTACATGTTATTTCATGTAAGAACTAATAAAAATAGAAGGGGAAACTATAAGTACCAAAAGAAAGTAAAAACAACAGCGTCCACGAAACCCAAACAGCTCCTGTAACCCCTATCAAGTAGTAACCAGCCTGATATCCAACCTGCTCCAAGTGACCTAGAAAAAATAGTTTATATACGCATAGGGTTAGTATAATAGTATACTCAGTAGGATCCTCCCCAGAGCATCCCGTGCAAAAGTAAAGAAAACATGCTAAAGCACAGTGGACAACAAGTGATACTAACTCATCACCTAAATAAGAATACTATGTTCCCAGCCTCACCATGGCTACTCTCACTAAGTATTGCATATAAGAGTATATAGTATAACAAAGAATATCAAGGGTACCCCTCTACTACTTCCCCCATGGTTTGATGCTTTTCCCTAACATTGCACGTCCTAAGCATCTCTCTGCAAAAAGATTTGCCCGCAGAATCTCGGGTGAAGCACCACAACATGCACCTCAAGCAGCTAAACATCCATGTCCACATAACCAATGTAACTAGGTAGTTTTCAAGAGCCACCATAGCTCATATAACGTGTGTCATACGTCAGGAATTAAACCACAATCCATTAGATCCCATAATTCAAGTAAGGATCCTTAATCCATCAAAAACTATACAGGTTACACATATTGTATTCCATTAGAAAATATATCTAGATTATATGTGTGTGAATAACCACAAGCCATTACAGCCCTCTACAAACATATATGGGGAAATCCGACCACTGTGCCTACCAGCACTATTAACTAATAAGAGAAGGGAGAGGGGCCAAAGGGGGTAGTCATCCATCCATCCTCCCACCATAATGTTAGGGAAAACACCCCTAGGGCTCAGAATCCTCATGGTGTCAATTTCCCTAACTAAAGGGGTGGAACAATGTATAGAAACAGAAAAAGTATAGAATATACTATAGTTCACAACCACACTATGGGCATAACCCAGTCTTAGAATAAACTGCAGCTAAAGTCTCTTGGACTCTCAGTTTCTACTGCTAAGACTATGTATCCTATAAGCACACAACCATTTAAATAGATTTATTATATTAGTTTATTCCCTTTTTATCAGTTTCACTTTATGTTAATTATTTCATTAAAAATTAATTAACCATTATCCATTCCACATTACATTTCATTATCATTCCAAATAAGATCCACGGTTCCTTTTAAATTGTAACCTCAGTATTGCATCAAAGAAAACTCTAACCCTGTGGATTAACAACATTTATTTAGTCATTTATTAACAACAATATTACTTCCCCATATTCCAAAGAATTCTATAAAAATATTCTATGCTACGAAACATGAGGGGGATCAACATAGTGAGTATATGAACTACATGTCATGTCATTTCCACCTATAGTAAGAGTGTAGACCTGTACTTCATCAAGATGTTTAACATGGAAGGAACATGACATAACCCGTGCGTCTTCACCTCTATTTGGAAGGAGGGTAGTAAGGCTATATGCCTTGAGAAATGGGTAAAGTAAAGAAGATAATCAACCCACAAGATTCAAAAAACAACTGACATTCATATCTAACCCGTTTCATCATCTATGGTGTCCTCCCCAACACCCACATGCATAAACTGATACATCTTGCCACTCTAGGCATCAACTACTACCACAACCAATGGGCATACCTACCCCCACATATCACAATAGCCATCCAGACTCACATCACAACATAAGCAGCAAGAAACAGACATCATATCAACTGGGCTCTTAGCCCTTAAACAAGGCATCCAGCCATCCAACATAATGAGCACTCATGGATTCAAAGCTCAATGCACTCAACCTTACAAACAAGAGGGTAAATCAAAACCCTACCAGGCATTATATTTTTATCAAAGAGCTAGTTCTTTAACCAATCTATAATTAACTGATTTATTAATTGTAGATTCCAACTATGGGCAACCTAAATAGTAAGCTATCACAAATTAACTAAACAGTTAATTGACATGCCTTTAATTCACTATCACAAATCATTAACATGCACATGTCTCATCAATTAATTCAATTAAACATTCTTACTGCATCAACAAACAGATTCATTTACCTTAATATTTATCTTTGAAAAAAAATTACAATTAATCCCAATTTACATTCTTTACTAACATCTGTCAAGAACATCAAGCTAAACAAGGCAAGTATAGATATCACACTATTTAGAAAAACAAGAGGCAATAACATATGATCGATACCAATATATTTAACCAGTTCAAATATTTATTATGTCAATTCCTTTGTGATCCATTGGGATAAAACAAGCTAACTCTATTGTTTCATGTAAAATAATAGAGAAACCACAAATCCCATACCTCAAATTTTTTTGATTCTCTTTTCAAGAGAACAATCCAACAAAATAGATCACAATTGCATCTCCTAGAGGATTACATCGACCAAAGGATGCAGAGACACCACCACACCCGCCAAAACCCAAGAAACATCACTAAGAAGATGTAGATAGCATGCCATAATAGGGAAAGGAGAAAGAAAAGGAGAGGAACCCATAAGAACAATGGTAGATCAAACATTATATCAAAGTCTGGTTGATACTACTCGGTTGCACCAAAATATAGGGTGCACATGAAACATGAAGAAACTCTAGGGAAGACACAATCCAAGGCTACAACACTACACACGACTCACATAGGAAGGAAGCAAAGGTTTGAGCATCTAACACTATGGAACAAGAAGTATGAAAAAGGGATGAAGTTATCTCATCCCTTTAGATGATTTAACAGAGTAACGGTTTAAGATATGCTAGATTTTCTATTAAAAGAGGACCGCATTAAACCATACAGTTTGACCATGTAAAGGCATCCCAAACCTTAGGAAATTTAATATATGAGTTATGGGATTTGAATCAGCCTTAAATCCCTTAAATCAAGGATTTTAATGAGTTTTTTGTCAAAGAAAACATTAAACGGGTGAAAATGGGAAACCTAGAGAAATATGGAAATTTAGAAAAGGAAATGAAATAGTTTTGAAAACACTATTAATGACACTTTTAGCTATCTCACCATTTCTGACTCACCATTTATAACACACTGTTTCTGAATAATCGTTTATGACTAACCATTTCTAAGTCACTATTTCTGAATCACCAATTTTGACTCACCATTTTTATTCTCCCATTTCTGTGAAACGCTTTTTGTGATACTGTTTCTATGCTACCATTTCTATGAAATAGTTTCGGTGCTACCGTTTCTATGCTACCGTTTCTATGAAATAGTACCTGTGCTACTATTTCTGTGAAACAATTTATGTGCTACTGTTCCTGTTCTACCATTTATGTTCTACCATTTCTGTGAAATAGTTTTAGTGCAACAATTTTATGACATGGTTTTATGAAATAGTTTAGTAATTTGGAAAAGGAAGTGACACAGTTTCGTGAAACAGTTTGGAAATTTGTAAAAGGAAGTGACATAGTTTCATGAAACAGTTTGGAAATTTGGAAAAGGAAGTGACCTAGTTTCTTGAAACAGTTTCATGAAACAATTTGAAAATTTGGAAAAGGAGGTGACATAGTTTTGTGAAATAGTTTCATGAAACAATTTTTAAATTTGGAAAAGTGTGGGGGATAAGTCACAATGACCTCCCATAACACCTCAAACAACATATTTTAGAAATGGAATGGACCAGAGAGGTCTGGACGATTACATTAGATACCTATCAAACATTCTCTTCCTCGAGAATTAAAAACCAACCTAAAATTAAACAGAAAAGGGGCCCAAACAACCACCCAACGAGATACCTCTCAAAAGAGAGGAAGCCACCAATGCAATAAAACAAATCCATCTCATAAAAACGAAAGGTCTCCAATCAAAAATGAACATTGTTACATGAAAAGAGTTGAACATCAAATAACTCGGGGTATTGAGATGTATCTACGACATACATTCCCATTCACTCTCCTCCACGCCACTGTTTCACCACAATACATGAAACAAGGGAATAGAACACCCACGCAACAACTTCTCCTTGTGGTTCTAGATCTCCATAAGTTTCTTCTTGAAGTTCGCATCATCCTCAACATCGATCTCACCCCAATCAATGACGTGAGAGTCATCATGAACAAAATGAAGGAGCTACGACACATGAAAAAATTTTATACCCGGCTCATCCCTGGGGGAAGTGCTACACAATATGTCATGGCTCTAACATGAGCCAACACCTCAAACGGCCCAACAAACTGAGGATAAAGCATACTACCATGACCAAACCTTCACTTCCCATGATAGGGAGTCACCTTCAGAAACACATGATCCCCGACATCAAACTCTAATGGTCTCCTCCTTTGATCGACATATGGTTTATGATGATCATGCACTACTTTCATCCTAACATGAATCACCCGAACCATGTCTATCATATTTTGTACCTGCTCCGGCCTGAGAATTGCTGAGTCTCTGTCCCTAGTCCAACACAATGGAGAATACTAAGGTCAGCCATACAAGGCTTCAAATGGTGTCATACCGATGGTGGAGTGAAAACCATTTTTCTAGGAAAACTCTACCAAGGTTATGTGCCTCATATATGAACCTCCAAAATCTAGGACACAAGAGCACAACATGTCTTTAAGAGTTTGGATTGTCCACTTTGTCTGACCATCCATCTGTAGATGAAAAAAAGTGTTAAGGAATAACTGAGAACGGAAATAATGATGGAGACCTCTCCACACCCTAGAGGTAAAATGAGGATCTCAATTAGAAATGATCATCCTCGAGACTCCATTAAGTATCACCACCTCCTCTATATCCTACCTCAACAAAACATCCACTAAGATCGACTCCTGGATTGCTATTAAGTGGTTTTATTTATTAAAATGATCCACTACCACTCATATAGAATCATGGCCACACTGATCTTGATGTGAACCAGTAACAAAGTCCATTGAGATTTCCTCTAACTTCCACTAATGAATATCAAACATCTGGAACAAACCAATGGGAATGCAGTGCTTGATCTTCACCCTCTGGCAGACCAAACATCGAGACAAAAACTCTACAACTGAACGCTTCTACCCAGGACACCAGAACTGACTCCTCAAGGCTCGGTAAATCATTGTCACACCAGGATACACCACTAAAGGTGAACTATGTTACTATCTTAGAACCATCTCATTCATTTCCAAAGGAATTAAAAGCCTTCCCTGATTCAACACCCAATGTTTTTTATCCTCAGACCAACCATGAAGGGCCTCACCACAAACAACTCAGCCCCTCCAGATCTCCACCTCGAGATCCTCAAACTAGGACTCTTCTACCTACTTCACCAGAGATGATTTCACAGTCATCTGGAAAAGACAACCACTTTTCATGACTTCTCCTATATCAAGATGTAATGCTGAAAGTTCATCCATCACTCTCCACGAATCACCAGATTCGTGCAATGCATTACTACATGACTTACTTCTCATCACATCAACTAAAACATTCCTTTTTCTAGGTGTATATGAGATTTTGAAGTTTTATTCTTGGTATAACTCCATCCACTGATGCTGCCGCAAGTTCAAGTCAGACTGGGAAAAAACATACCTTAGGCTCTTATTATTAGTAAAAACCACAAAGTTCTCTCCAATTAAGTAATGTCTCCACAACTTCCGTGAAAACACAATGGATGCTAACTCAAGATCATGGGTGGAATAGTTATGTTCATGGGGATGAAACTGTCGAGAACCATAAGAAATGACTAATCTCTGCTACATCATAACACATCCTAACCCCATATGCGATTCATCACAGAAAACAACAAACTGAACTCCCTCGGTTGGTAGAAAACCAACTGGAACACTTACCAACTTCTCCTTTAGATACTAAAAAGCTACCTAACACTGATCAGTCCACACAAATGCCAAATCCTTTCTAGTCAATGTTGTTAGAGGAGTTGCAACCCGAGAGAAATCGACTACGAACTTCCTGTAGTATCCTACGAGACCAAGGAAACTTCGCACCACTACCACTATCTTAGGGTCTTCTCAAGACACAACTACACGATCTTTGATGGATCAAAAGCTACTCCCAACTAGGATAAAACATTCCCCAAAAAATAGAACTCTCGAGCCCAAAACTCACACTTCGATAATGTCCCAAACAACTTTTGTTGACGAAGAAATACCAAAAAAGTTTGCAGATGCTCTGCATGCTCCTCCTCAGAAATGGAGTATACAAGAATGTTATCAATGAAAACCACCAAAAACATATCCAGGAACTCATAGAACACATCAGCCATCAAACCCGTGGACACAGCTGGATCATTCATCACACAGAACGACATTACAATGATCTCATAATGCCCATGACGACAACGAAAAGTAGTCTTTGGGATGTCTTCATCCTTCACACACATCTGATGATATCCTGACCGCATGTCGATCATGAAGAACCAAATTAAAGCCTTAAGTCGATTGAATTAATCATCAATCTTTGGAAGATGATAGTGATTCTTCACCGTCACTTTGTTTAAGAAATGATAATTGATCCAAAACTTCAAACTGCTGTCAGCCTTCTTTAAGAACTAAATTGGGGCACCCCACGGTGACACACGTGTCCAACCAAAACTGCATTATAACAAACTATCAATCTGTATACGTAGCTCCCTTAACTCAGAAGGGGTCATCCTATACATATACATAGAGATAAGAGATGCTCTTGGATATAGCTCGATCCCAAACATGATTTCTCATTGAGGGGGTAATGCTACAATCTCTTCTGGAAAGACATCAGGGTACTATTATATGACCTTGGGAAATACCAACTTCTAAACCTCCTAAGAACTCAGCATTAGATCATCCATTAAGGATAACAAGGATAGATTATTACTTTGACCCATGCAAGGGTCTCTCTCTCCAAAAAACATTGTTTCCTCTCCATCAGCCTCGAAGAACACCACCTGGATCCTGAAGCAATCAAAAATATCCTGCACCGAATACAACCAATCCATACTGAGGAAGAAATCCAATGGTTGTATCTGTAAACATAGAAAATATCCCCTAGAGCAGTGCTGCCCCAACACTAGCTCACAGTCTCTACATACATAAAACAATTCATCTTGACCTCTAACTGGAATAGTTAATTCCAAGGGAACCGGAAGCCTCTCTAACTCATGTCCCAATGAATGGAAACGGGAAGGTGATATGAAGGAGTGTTTCTATCCTTAATCAAACAAGGCATACACCCAAGTAGAAAACAAAGAAAAGGGTACCTAGAATGATGTCAGGCTTGCCTGGAGCTAGAAACGCTGAAGAATGAAGCTGATCACGACATCCTCCACATCCTCTCTAACCCTGATGATGAAGACCAACATAGTTGTGCTCTACTCTCTCTGGATGGGGAGCATCCTAGGGAGATCCTATACCTACCCCATATGCTATCTGCTGATCCAAAGTTGGTGCAACCTGCTAATGTCGCCTCTGCTGGAACTACCTTAATGGAGGAACCTGGAGTGGAACACCTTGTGCATGATGGCCACTCTGAAAGGTTGGGAACTCTCGCTGCTGATGACCTTGACCTCCACAAGAAAAAAAGAACCTGATGCATTGGCATATGACTGAGATCTGCCTCCCCCAAAAAAACGAGATGTTAAGGGCTGGTACCTACCCCCAACAGAACAGAAACACTTCTACCCAAAAAAAATGAGAACTCCAAACCATTGCTCTGCTCATGAGGAATCCTAAAGACCTCCCTCTCATGATGATTCTGTTCTGGATAACATCCTCTCAATGACTTATTCCCTTGCTAGCACCTCGAGATATGTCTTTAGCATAAATGGGGTGACCTGGTGCTGGATCTATGGACACAAAGCATCCTCAAAATGCCTTTCCCATGCCTCCTTATTTGGAAACAAGTTTAAATCATATCGTAAAAGGTTCCTAAAATGAATCCTGAACTCTCGCACACTAGAGATTCCCTGCCGAAGGTTAAGCATTTTATAGTGACTAGATTCCTTCACGGTTAAAGAATGAAACTCGACTCTGAACTTGTCTCTGCACTCCTCCCATGAGATCGCTGACACCTCACAATCCCTGAGGATCAAGAACCACCACTGCCTCACTGCCCCATCCAGCATCATCACAACCAAAGACACCCAGTTGTCCTTCTGAGCATGGATCGAACCAATGGATATCTAAACCTCCTCCAACCAGTCCTTTGTGACTGTATCTGAAATAGTTCCATCATCCTTTTTTCGATTCTGGCACTAAAAATCACAGAGTGTCCACCAAGTGTCGTCATCGTCAACCTCCACCCTGCATTGATCTTTAAGCACAACCTACTGGACATCTTATGGCCGAACCTAATGAGGGCGTCGACCTAGAGCTATACATACAAAATAACAATCATTTAGAGAACCTAAACCGGGAATATGGAACAATAAAATTAATTAATTAATTGTTTTATTATATTATTTTTATTCGTTTTAGGCTAACATATCCCAAGGTCTACCCATTCTAACATAGGCATAAAGAAGAATGATGCATTATCCTTTCCTAGTTCTCTACCTTGTAACCGGTATCACCACATTTAGTAGTCACAGTTAACATAAAAGTTTCGTGAATTTGATCACATGGGTCCCTGAATGCCTATGTCTCAACTAGTCTCTAGTTTTTACATCACTTGCTATACTTAAATGACACTGTTTAAGTACCAGCCCCTGGAACCTCACATGTTCCTAACACCAAACTCCATCCTATCCCTCAACGAAACCTATGATACAACATTTTCATGACCCCCTCTCTACAAGGTGCACCCCTCCAGGTGTGGAAATGTTATAAGGGAGAGATTGAACCCCCCGAGTCTTGCCTTCAGTAGGCGATGGATTGGCGACTAGCACAAGGGTATAGTAAACACACAAATGGGAGGCATTACCCTCTAAGAGAACACATGTGAAAGAGAGAGATAATACTAAAACCAAACAACTCCAACTCAGACTAAAATATAAAAAACCCAATGTACATATATGTAATGTCATTAATGTACTAATACAACTAGAAGGGAAATCTACAAGTACCAAAAGAATGTAAAAACAACAACGACCATGATTCCTGAAGAACACATGTAACCTCAAGATAGTAGTAACCATCCTGATCTCTAACTTGTTCGAGTGACCTGACAAAAAAAGTTTATATATACATAGGGTGAGTATAACAATATACTTAGTAGTATCCTCCCTATAGCCTCTCGTGAAAAAGTAAAGAAAGCATGTTAAATCACAGTGGACAACAAGTGAAACTAACTCTTCCCCTAAACAGGTATACTAAGTTTTCAGCCTCACCATGTCTACTCTCTCAGGTATCTCATACAAGAGCATATAATATAAATAATAATATTAAGGGTACCCCACTACTACTTCCCCACTATTTTTACTCTTTTCCCCAACGTCACATGTCTTAAGTATCTCTCTCCAAAAAGGCTTTCTCACAGACACCTGGGCGAAGAACCACAACATGCACCTCATGCAGAACAACCACCATATATATGCATCCAAAGTAACCAGGTAGTTTCCAGGATCCACCACATCTCGTATATCATGTATCATACGTCAGGCATTAAACCTCAAGCCATTATATCCCATACACCGAGTAAGTAACCTCAAGACATCACATCATATATACATTAAACCTATAGTAGTTTATAGGAAACTATATAAATTAATATATGTGTGTGAATAAACACAAGCCATTATATCCCTACACACACATATATGGGGAAAACTAAATAGTGTGCCTACAAACCCTATTAATTACCAAGAGAAGAGAGCAAGGACAATGGGGGCTATCAGTTATCCTTCCACCCACCAGAATGTTGGGAAAAACACCCCCCAGGGCTCAGAATCCCTGGGGTGTCAGTTTCCCTAACTAAAAGGGAGGAGTAGCATATAGAAACACAAAAATTACAGAATATACTATAGCTCACAACCACACTACGGGCATAACCTAGTCTTAGACTCAAATGTAGATAACGTATCTCAGAATCCCAGCTACCACTGTTAGCATTGGGTATCCTATAAGCACACAACAATTTAAATATTTTTATTATATTAATTCACTCCTTTTTACCAGTTTCATATTATGTTAATTATTTCATTGAACATAATTAACCATTATCAATTCCACATTACATTTCATTATCATTCCAACCAAGATCCACAGTTCCTTTAAATTGCCACCCCAGCATTACATCCTAGTAAGATCCAACCCCATGGATTAACATCATTTATTCAATCATCTATTAACAGAATTATTACTTTCCCATATTCCCAGGAATTCTAGAAAAACATTCTAAGCTACCAAATACGAGGGGGATCAACATAGTGAGTAGATGAACTACCCGTTAAGTCTTTTCCACCTATAGTAGGAGTGTAGACCCATCCTCCCTTGAGAAGCTAAACATAAAAAGCATGTAGCATACCCCATGTGTATCGCTTCTTTTTGGAAGGTGTGTAGAAAAACTATCTACCTTGAGCAGCAGAGAAAGTAAATAAGATAAACAACCAACAATATTTAGCAAGCATCCAACAATCATATCCATTCTGTTTCATCATCTCTGGTGTCCTCCCCAACACCCACATGCATAAATCGATACATCTCGCCACTCTATGCGTCAACTGCTGCCATAAAAAATGGGCCTCCCTGCCCCGACATATCACAAGAGCCATCCAAGCTCACATCACAATACAAGTAACATGAAAAAAAACATCATATCAATTGGTCTTTTGTCCCTTAAATAAGGCATCTGACCATCAAACATAATGTGCACTCATGGCTCCAAAGCACAAGTAACTCAACCCTACAAGAGAGAGGGTAACTCAGAACCCTACCATGCATTATCATTTTATCATAGAGTCAGTACTTTAATACATATGGAATTAACCGATTTATTAATTGTTGGTTCCAATAATGGGAAAAATAATATATTAAACTATCACAAATTAAATAAATAGTTAATTGACCTGCCTTTAATTCACTGTCAACAAGCATAAATAGGCATGTGGCTTATAAATTATTTCAATTAAAAATGATTACTACAACAAAAAAAACTATATTCATTTACATGCCTCTTTATCTTTGAAAAATATTTAAAATTAATCCCATTTAACGTTCTTTACCAATATCCATCAAGAACGACATGATAAAAAAGGAAAGCATAGATATCACACTATCTAGAAGTACAAGAGGCAATAACATACGATCAATATCAATTTATTTATCTGGTTTAAATATTTATTATGTCCATTCCATTGTGATCCAGTGGGATAAAACATGATAACTCTACAATTTCAAGTAAAAGAATAGAGAAACCACAAATACTATACCTCCAAATGTTTCTGATGCTCTTTTCATGAGAACGGTCCAAAAAGAGATCATGATCACCTATCCAAGAGGACTGCATCCACCCAAGGATGAAAAGAGGCCACCACACTAGCCAACACCCAAAAAAACTATATTAAGAACATGTAGATACCATGCCATAATAGGGAAAGGAGAAATGGAAGTAGAGGAACCTAGAAGAATTATGGTAGATAATACCTTATATCGAAGATTGATTGATACTGCTTGGATTCACCAAAATAAGGGGTGAACATGTAGAAGGAAGAAACTCCAGGGAAGACATGATCCAAGGCTACAACACTAAGCATGAATCCTACAGGAAGGAAGGAATGGTTTGAGAATCTCACTCTAGGTAACAAGGAGGAAGTACAAGGGAGGAAGATAGCCCATCCCAATAGAAGATTTAATGGATCATCGATTTAAGATACATTGGATTTTAACATAAAAAGTGGATCACATTAAAAAACACATTTTGACCAAGAAAATGAATCTGGAGCCTTAGGAAAATTAATATAGGATTTATGGTAATTGAATCATCTTAAATACATTAAAATAAGGCTTTTAATTAATTTTTCGTCATAACAAATGTTAAATGGGGGAAACTGGGCATTCTGAAAAAATATGGAAATATGGAAATGGAAATGAAAGAGATATGGAATCATTGTTCATGACACCATTATCTGTCTCACTGTTTCTAACTCACCATTTCTAAATCACCATTTCTGACACACCATTTCTAACACACCATTTCTAACTCACCATTTCTCACTCACCATTTTTTAACTCACCGTTTCTGACTCATCATTTCTGACTTTCCATTTTTTGTGCTACCATTTTTGTGCTACTGTTTCTGTGAAGCAGTTTTGGTGTTACCATTTCTGTGATAAAGTTTCTATTCTACCATTTCTGTGAAAAAAATTTTGTGCTAAAATTTTTGTGCTACTGTTTCTGTGAAAAAATTTTTCTGCTACCGTCTCATGACATAGTTTTATGAAAGAGTTTTGAAATTCTACAAAGGAAGTGACATAGTTTCATGAAATAGTTTCATAAAATGGTTTGTAAATTTGGGAAAGGAATTGACATTATTTCGTCAAATAGTTTCACTGAATAGTTTGGAAATTTGGCAATGTGACACAGTTTCACGAAACAGTTTCATGAAACAGTTCAGAAATTGGGAAAAGTGTTGGGGATTAATCACCTTGAGCACTTAGAACACCTCACACACCAGATTTCAGCAAAATCATGGACTAGAGAGGTTCATGCCATTACATTACAAATTAACTAATTAATTATTATATAATTAATAACTATATTAATAATTAACTAATTAACAATTAACTAATTAATAATTTTATAATTAATAATTTTTTTACTAATTAAATAATTAATTATTAACTAATTAACTATTAAATAATTAATTATTATGTTATTATTGATTATATTTCTATTTATGTATTTAATTATTAACTAAATAATTATTAAGTAATTAAGTTTTTCTTAATTTATAATTAATTAATAATTAATAATTAAATTAATATTTTTAATAATTATACATTATATAATCATGAAATATTATTTAGTTATTATTAATATTATTTTTTATTAATTATATATTATCTAATTTCTAATTAATTAAAACCTATTATATATTATTAATTATTTATAAATTAATTAGTCGTTTAATAATATTATTAAATATTATTTAATAGTATTAATTAATTGTTTTAAAATGATTAATAATAATATATTAATAATACTACGTAGGAAAGGGGGAACCTGAATCTGAAATCGGAAATGTAGAATGATTTCTAGGACAAGTAATCTTATAAAAGGGAGACTTGGGTGAGGGTTTTTGTTAGAATTCTATACTGTTGTCATGATAGTAATGTTGGATATTAAATAGAAGATAAGTTCTGGTTAAAAGTTTTGTTATATATATATAAAAAAACAAAAAAAATATTTTAAAAAGAATATACAAAAAATGAAATTTAAAATAGTAATTTTTTTAAATTTTTGCTAAAATGTGATGGGCCCCCTACTGCCATTCGACTTAACAGAAAGGTTGTAGTGGAAATGCTGCCTTTAATACACATTTTTTTTAAAGAAATAACCTATTTAAAAAAATTCTGAAAACACATAAAAAACTACCCACAAGACCAGGGGAGGAGTTTTTTAATATGTTTTCGAAAAAAAATAAAAAAATGCATAGGTTAATTTTTTTAAAAAAAATGTGCCTCAAGGTTGGAATTAGCGATGCTGAATATTGGTTAAGTCCAAATGTGGCAGCAACACTTCATCCTTTGTCCTAAAATAATTTTTTTTTCTATTTTAAATATATATTTTTTATATTTTTAAAATTTTAATTTTTAATTTTAATTTTTTTATGTTTATATTAGCAGAATTTATCTCTTGTTCAAGTACATGACTTTTTTAGCCTATAAAATATAAAGTTGAAGACCAATATAAATGAAAATTAAAATATGGATTAAACATATAAAAAGTAGTCAAAAATAAAAAAAAATTCCTTAAAAAATATTGATGACAAATAATTTATAATCTTTCTAATCCACCAATATGAAACATAAAAATGTTTCAGGTATGTGACTTCGCTATCCTATATAATATAAACTATAAAACCAATATAAATTAAAACTAAAATATGGATTAAACATATAAGAAATAGTCAAAAATAAAAATAATTTCTTAAAAAATGTTGATGAAAAATATTTTATATGCTTTCTAATCCACCAACTTGAAACATAAAAATGTTTCAAGTACGTGATTTTTCTAGCCTATAAAATATAAATTATTAGACTAGTATAAATGAAAACTAAAATATGGATTAAACACATATGAAATAGTCAAAAATAAAAACAATTTCATAAAACATGTTGATGAAATATAATTTATAAGCACTCTAATCCACCAACTTGAAACTTAAAAATGTTTCAAGTATGTGAATTTTCTATCCTATAAAATATAAACTATAAGACCAATATAAATGAAAATTAAAACATAGATTAAATATATAATAATTAGTTGAAAATAAAAATAATTTATTAATAAATGTTGATGAAAACTAATTTATAAGCTTTCTAATTCAACAAATTGAAACATAAAAAAATTTCCAGTTTGTGACATTATTAGCCTATAAAATATAAAATATAAGACCAATATAAATGTAATTTAAAATATGTATTTTATATATAATAAATATTCAAAAATAAAAATAATTTTTTAAAAGGTGTTGATGAAAAATAATTTATAAGCTTTCTAATCCACCAACTTCAAACTTAAAAAGGTTTCAAGTACATGACATTTCTAGCCTATAAAATATAAATTATAAGGAAAATATAATTTCAAATTAAAACATTGATTAAATATATAAGAAGTAGTCGAAAATAAAAATAATTTCGTAATAAATGTTGATGAAAAATAATTTGTAATCTTTATAATCCACCAACTTGAAACATAAAAATATTTCAAGTACGTGAATTTTCTATCCAATAAAATATAAACTATAAGACCAATATGAATAAAAATTAAAACATGGATTAAAAATATAAGAAATGGTCGAATATAAAAATTGTTTTTTAAAAAATGTTGATGAAAAGTAATTTATAAGCTTTCTAATCCACCAACTTGAAACATGAAAATGATTCAAGTATGTGACTTCGCTAACCAATAAAATATAAACTATAAGACCAATATAAATGAAACATAAAACATGGATTAAATATATAATAAATATTCGAAGTTTTAATTTTTATTTATATAGGTCTTGTAGTTTATATTTTATAGGTCTTCAAAGTCAAGTAGGTAGCTTTGGATCATCCTCGACTTTCCTTCTTTTCAGTCTCACTTCCGAGTAACTTTTCTTACATTCCTTTCATTTTCATTTATTTATTTTATTTATGAAACTCTTTATTTTAAAAAAATAGATGTTTCAGATATCTTTTAAATTTTATTTACATTGTTTTTATACTGTATATTTTATAAGATTTTAAATTTTTCTACTTGAAATTTAGTAATTATTCCTATGTTTCAAATAGTTGAATTTGAAAGTTGTCAAATATAAATTGTTCCTAAAATATTAATAAAAACCGAAACATTGGATAAAAATCTAAGAAGGGCTGATAGTAATAATAGTATCCTCATTTCGATAGAAAAAAAATATATAAATTAACATGTACAATCAATGTCTTTGTCTATGGAATGGATATTTCATCCCACATAGTGGTCTATGAATAGGAAATCTTCTTCGAGTTCACTATAAAGTCTGATGACCTGGAAAGGGATGATCCTCAGGCACTAGAACATTGATCGTCACATCATCCACCTATGTTTCAGGGGGAGGAGTTGTTAACTGCATGTCGTACTGTGCTCTTGATCCTTCTCCCAGTAGGGTGGTAGAAGGACCTGTTATCATTGCAGTGGGGAACCAAGCCTATAATGGAGCTATACCCTAAGGCTTTGATGGATCTGGACCCCAAGCCTATGATGGTTCTAGAACCCTATGATGCAATGGATTTAGATCCCAAGATGTAGAGAACTGTGGATATCCTGTTAAGAAAGGCATATCCCATGCCACATGAGGCACATCCTGAATCGGGTGTGGTTGGAATACTAGAGGGATGAACTCTGCCTATGGAACTGGTGAGGCCTCACGTGCAGCATGACACTATCTATGTCATCGTCATCGTGTCTCCTCCGCACCAGTAGCTGCTGCAGGATGTTCCTCTGGGGCAGGAACCTCCTCTCTCTGGGATGGACTCTCGAAGATGCTCTCAAAAAACACATGATAAGATGACCTCAGCTCCAGCTATTTGGCATGGATAGATTCCTCGATAAAGACCCTCTTCTCATATTCATCACTCATGTGAACAAGATACTTTGAGTGAGTTCCCTATAAATAGATTCAAAATGAATTAGAAAATATTTCAATAAAAAAACTAATGAAAATTTATTAACTTGCAATCTTATGAATATCTTTGTCATGCCAGGTAAGATGCAGTATAGACTTAAGTCTATAACATGGATCATACTCGACCTAATCTAAAAGAAATAATCTATTTGTAGGTACACCCTGGATATGAAACTCTGCATGTTTGCACCAATAGTCTAGAAAGAATGCAATTACTTGGTGTCGGCCCTCATCCTTCCTCCCTGTCAGCGTCACCTCATGAAGATTCTCTATCTATTTCAGTGGAAATGGAGTTGGATAAGAACACCAAAATTGCTGCATTAATCTTTCAAGATACTACCACTAAATAATTTGGAAGTGAATGAGGGGCACTACATCCATAACATCATCAATCCCAACAGCGTAGTATGGTGGAAACTGAACCAAAATAGTTCAGTATGGAAGCCATGAAATTTGAAATGACATGTGACCTTTTTCAAAAAATATCCTTACTAAAACCCATAATTGATGCTATTATTTAATTTGTTATACATTGATAGATTGTATGTATATACATGGTCGTGTAATAGATGGTCCAACATGAGCCGATATATTCCCAAATAGTGTCTCAAAACCGCATGGAAACTGTGTCTCTAACACCACCTATAAAATACGACATTGATAGTGACAAATAATGAAAAATTAAATTCAATGACTCCTATTAGGATTAGAAACCAATAACAATGAGTGATCATACTAGTGTCTACACTGAGCATCATGCAACAGCTCCATCATGATCGGCAGGCCAACAAGCATAGGGACAAATGTGGGTATTCACTCTCATGCCCACATCTAAAGAATGATGACGCGTCCCCTGAGACCTTTGAGGTATCTATGGGATAACCATTAAAATTATTTCTATGTGTATGCCAAGTAGGTTGATCACCATCTGTACATCCCGACCCGATCAAAGTCCTCTATTAGGGGTAGATACATCATGTGCACCTACATTACCAAGTGATCAGCACACATGGTCCCTCCATTTAGTTATAATATATATCAATGGGAATAACACATGATAGTCTTCTCATGAGCTTCATCGGGTAAATGTGGAATCTGGGTCTCTAACCAAGGCATAGATTTTGATGCTCCATCTATATCTGTAAGGTCATAAAAAATGTTGATGCCTAACAATCACTGAGCATGGTCGGATGAGGATGCATGAGTGGGTCCAATAATGGCTTCCCCCTGGATAGGAAGACCGAGAAGCACTGCCACATCCTGGAGGGTGATGGTCATTTCTCCCTCAAGAAAGTGGAATGTGTGTGTATCTTGTCTCCACCTCTATACAAGGGAAGCAAGAAGGTGATGGTTGACAAATGTGGAATCTGATACGATGATGCCCTAGAAGCCATTACAGAGTAATTATTGTCTAATGTCATGTGGAGGTTCCCATGTGATGGAAATGGTGCACTCAACGCACCCTAATCGATTTATCCCCACAATTATCTAACACGACCTGAGAAATATTGCTATCCTTCTGAGGGAGTAGTATGGTATCATCCATCTGTATATAAACAAATGCAATGATTCATAAGTGTAAAATGTAAATATAACATTATAATCAAAAAAATGATATTACATGTATAATACAAGACATTCCATGTTTATTCAAATTATTTTATGAAGTAATTTCTACCAAAATAAAGGGGAATGCCGTCATGTTTTTCAAATCATATTACTACCATGTTGTTAAGATATACTTTTACCTATAAAATGGGTTTTTTAAGATATGGTTTTATATATTTATATATTTATATACAATTTGTCTTTGTTATGTAAATGTTTATTGGAAAGTGGTGTGATTTTTAATTTATGTAAGATTGTCCACATGATGATATATTTTTTGATTATTTTCTCAAATGTACAGGTCATTCTGTAACACTAACTGAACATCAAGAAATAATTTGTGGGAAATGGACTACGACGTAGGAGGAACGATGAAAAAGATGATGGTGATGATGTAAACTCATTCCATCACTACCATCATTTTCATCATTCCTCCTGTGTTGTGGTTCATTTCCCACAAATTCTTTCTTGAAGTTCAGTTAGTGTTACAGAATTAGTTATACTAACCTATATTTTGTATTGTGTACTATAACAGGCTCCTTTCTCTATTTGTATAACCTCCCCGTAGTATTACACATAGGTAAAACATGAATCTATACATTGAAAATGTTTTCTGATCATGATTTCGATAGTGAAACTAATATTGACAAATATGGTTTATCAAATAATATTTATTATATTTAAATTTTATAACATCTTCTTGTACCATAATATGTGATACTATTATTTTGTTATATAAAAGATTATTAGAATATAAGTGACATAATGTTTTGAAAACCGAAGTAAAGGTAAGATGCTTTTGGGTTTATGGTTCATCTTTTAGGTTTTATGGTTTAGATATTAGAGTTTTAGATATTGGGTTTTGGGTCTATATTTTTGGATATTTTTTGTAAGGTTTTAGAGTTTATGTTTATGATTTTAGGGTTAGGGTTTAGGTTTTATGGTTTAGGGTTTATAATTTTGATATTAGGTTATAGGGAATGGGTTTTTATGTTTAGGGCTCAGATTTTGGGTTTTATAGTTTAAGTATTAGGATTTCATTTATACTATTTTGGGTCTAGGTTGTATGATTTTTGGGTTTGGTTTTAGGGTTTGGGTTTATGAATACAAGGGTAGGGATTAGGTTTTAAGATTTAGGGTATAGAATTTTGAAATTATGGTATAGGGAAGATGTTTTTGGGTTTAGTGTTCTGCATTTCAGTTTGGGGGTTTAGAAAACTGAGGTAAAAAGAAGAGATAAAAACATATATTTTTCTATATGACAATCTCACAATGAAGAAAATACACCATTGTGGCTGAGAGTGTGAACTCAACCCAACAATATTAGGTAATCTTTTCTAGTTATGACCTTCTTGATGACATATGGTGCATCTCAAACTCTTCCCTTGTTCTTATGGCATGTACATCTCATTCTGCATCATGTTGGCCTTCAGTCTCCCATGGGGAAGCAATCGATTGATGTCAGGTATCACTATCGGTTGTCCTTCGGGCATTGGAAAATAATGAAACTCCCCTATAGGCATCTGTGGTGCCACATAACAGTTATAAATGGGGTCCATCCATCACAATAGATCAACCTATGCTTTTAATGATATGTTCACAGTGGCACATGCTGTGATGGCGTGTTCCCATGAAAACCGTAAGGCCTAAAAGTTTCCACATTAACATTTCCTTGTTTCTAGTAATACCACCATTTTTCACCAATTCCATTTTTGATGGGGTTTTAATTCTCTTGATCTTAAAATCGAGAGTCTTGTCATCGAAAAAGGAATACATGATAACTTGAAGCTTCTCCAATATTATTTTCTATCCCACATTGAAAGTGTCTTCCGTACCTTAGCCCCTTATTTATTCCATCTGATGCTAGGTTTTTTCTATCAAAAAATTAATTCACGCAATGATATAATGTTTCTTGAACTAGGGCAGTTATAGGTAACTCGTGAAGCCCTTTGAAGACACCATTGATGCACTCCACAATGTTTGGGTACATGTGTCCATACCTCTTCCCCCTTCATATGACAATTTCCGTTTTTATTTTGGAATCTGCATTATATAATCATAATCTTCTTGATAAGACTAGTGGAATTGTTTGAAAAGTTCTTCAAAACTCCATCGATCTGACTCATTTTCTACATAGAAGAGATGATATTTCACAAAAATTTATTTCATCTTTATGCGGAAATAGTTAAAAATAAAAAAGACAATCACTTGTATAAATATGGGATTTAACGTCGAATTATTAACCTCAGTTTTTATAAACCGATGATGAGTTTTTGTGCAAAAACATTTTGGGATCATTTATACTAAAAACCAACGAAATTTTTTTTAATGAGTGGTTTTTTGTGTCGTTTTTACTAAAATCTGATAAGAAAACCAGAATGCACTGATTTCAGGCCTCGATTTTAACATGAACCAATGACAAAAATAATTTTTTTTCCACATTAGTTTTAACAAAAACTGATGAAATAGGTGTTATTTTAGACACCAGTTTTCTACAAAACTGAAACTATAAATAAAAACCCTAAAGACTTTCGGCGTCGGATTTTTCCCAAACTGACGCCAAAATTAAAAATATATATATTTTTCCTGCGTCAGTTTTTTCCAAAACCGATGTGTATTTTTTTTAAAATATTGGCCTTGGTTTTTGTAAAAACCGATGCCAAATGTAATTTAAAAAATGGCGGGATCGGGATTCCCTCATCTTCATTGTTCCTTGAAATTGAAACCCGTAGCGACTCCTCTCGACTAGCGATGACTTCGAAGCCTTATTTGTGATTTCCAACCGCCATTTTTTACAAAGTTCTTCCATTTTCACGATCTACAGTCTGTGTTCTTCATTATATGGTCTTATTTGATAATCTATAGATTATTTATTCCTCTTAATGTTGTTTTGAACGACTTTCAACCATGGTTTTAATTTTATTTATTGTTTATCTTTATTTTTCAATGTTACAATCAATTTTATTCTACATCTTTCCATGCATAATTTTCAAAAGTTTTATACGGATCATGGTTCGGAATAGAGATCTATTTTTGAGTTAAACTATAAATTTTGTAAGTTTTTTTTTAAATTTTAAAGATAAATTATTGATCATTTAATATTAATTTTCAGTTTCTTAAAATATTAGTTTATAGTTTACTTAAAATGTGTTGGAACATAGTTAATAGTCATCCCTAAGAGTTATTAGACAATGTTCTTGATATGGGTTGGAGTTGTATGAATTTAGGTTATGAGTTTTTATTTGACATAATGTATAAGTGTATTATTCATTGTTATTGAATATATTATACCAAAAACCAATTGAATTATTTTTATATAACATTATTTTTATCTAACATTTTGTATAAATGTATTGGTCAATGTAATTGACCAATTGTATTAGTCAATGTGTTGAATTTTTTTAGCTTACATTATTTTTATGTTGACCAATTGACTAAATAATTTTCTAACATTATTTTTATCTGACATATTAGCCCTCATAGGATTGAAAAAATACACCTGAGAGGGGTGGGGGTTTGGGGGCTTGAATCGGGTTTTCCTAAATTATACCAAAAACTAAATAATATATGTATATACTCATTATAACATGCAATAGATCCACAACCACTAATTATTTCTCAAATGATTCTATTGTTCTCTCACCCAAATGTGTTGTAAGATATATCAATTTTGTTATGTATTTAATTTCCTATGTCATAATTTTGGGAGTATTAGGATTTAATTCACTTATAATATGAACATTTACTCTAATTATTATTTCATATTACTAATAATAACTAAATTTTCTCACTTTAAATTATGCAATATTCAATACTTTTGATATATGAAACATCGAAATAATGCAACAAATATGTGACATGAACTAATAAATTTTAGAATATTGATATTATAATTTAATTATTATATCAATATAACATATGTAAATAATATGAAAATAAAATGTTTACTATTTATAAATGTGTTTCACATCTGATGTTTTCTATCTGATTATCAATAGTTTTTATTAAATGTGTTTCTATTTACAATTTATCTGTAAATATATATATATATATGTTCATATGTTTTATTATATTCACCAATTATTTTTGTGATATTAGATATTGAATGTATCATAATTGGATACATTTACGGAGAACTAATAGTGAATGAGAAAAAGGAGTTGATGAATTTTTGGAATTTCCTAAACGACATATTCAAAACATTGATTTGACATTATTTCCATGTTTGAAGTGTTTAAATATGAGAATGTAAAACTCTAGAGAAATCAAGGACCATCTCATTTATTATGGTTTTATCCTTAATTATACATGTTGGATCTGGCGTGGTGAAAGAACTGAAAATTTGACATCCAATGTTGATGGAAATATTCATAATGGGGCATAAGATCAGATTTAAGAATTAATTCATGATTTAGGTGTTGAAACCAAAGAAAAAACATAAACTTTTGAATTATTGTATGGTGATTCTGAGAAACCATTATTCCCAAGTTGCAGTAAATATATAGTGTTATCAGCAGTTTTGAGATTAGTTGACTTAAAAGGAAAAAAGGGTGGAGTGATAAAAGTTTCTCCAGATTACTTGAGCTTTTAAAAGAGCTACTCCCAAAAGGCAAGAGGTTTCCAGATTCCAATTATGAGGTGAGGAAAATATTATGCCCAATGGGATTGGGGTATAAAAATATACATGATTTCTCCAATGATTGTGTACTGTATAATAAAGAAAATGAATATTTATCAAGTTTTATTATATGTGGGACATCACTCTATAAGATATATGGGAAAGTGAACTCAGATTCATTCTCAGGTGATGTCATCTAACATCATGAAAAATCAATTTTTTACTTTTTAATGATATCATCAAATATTTTTTTCTTTCAATTCTGATATTTCAATTGTGATTCATTTTTAGGTACCAGAATCAAAACTCCAACTAATGAAATTTGCTACCTTCAAAAGATTTATCATTTGAAGCGCCTATTTGCAAATTCAATTGATGAAAAAATGTTGTGATGGAATTCAAATGAGAGTATCTATGATGGTAACATACGTCACCCTGCCAATTCACCATAGTGGAAGAGTTTTGATAAAAAAAATTTCATGATTTTGGAAGTGAAGTTAGATATATCAGAATGGGATTTTGTACTCATGGAATGAATTCATATCATAACCTTAGTATCCAACATAGTTCATGGGATTTTTTTCTGGTAGTTTAAAACTTCTCCCCACATCTATGTATGAAGAAACAATATTTTATAATGAGCTTGATGATTTCTGGACCAAAATAGCTGGTAAATGATATTGATGAGTATCTTTCACCATTTATTGATGATTTTAACCTGCTATGGGAGGTAGGTGTTAAAGTTTTCGATGCATAAAAAAAAGAGTATTTTCTTTTGCGTGTTATCATAAAGTTCACTGTAAATGACTTTCCTGCATATAGAAACCTATCATGATATAGTGTTAATGGACATAAAGCATGTCCAATTTTTGAAGAACAGAGCTCATATTATCAATTACAGAATGAAAGAAAGTCATTGTACATAGAACATAGAAGATTTTTATGAATTCATCATCCTTATCGTAGATTAAAAAAATCATTAAACGGATTACACTAATACAACCTCCCCCTCGACCATTGTCAGCGAAATAATATTATTATAGGGTGAAAGATATTGATATGACATTTGTAATGAAAAGAATTTCTGGTCTTCAAAGAAATATTTGGAAGAAGCAGTCTATTTTTTTCAAACTACCTTATAGGAAATTTTTAGAGATAAAACATAACGTTGATGTTATGCATGTTGAGAAAAACATATGTGACAGTTTTATTGGAACTTTTTTAGACATAAAAGGAAAGATACAAAATGAATTTTATGCTAGATTGGACTTGATATTAATGAGAATACATTTGGAGTTTTCTCCCACTATGAAAGGAAACAAAATATATTTACCTCTGGCTTGTCACGCATTAAGCATGATTGAAAAGATGAATTTATGTTAGTGTATTCATGGTATTAATGTACCTAGCAGTTTTTCTTCAAATGTGAATAATTTGGTTTCATTGAAGGATTGTAAATTAATAGGTATGAAATATCATGATTTCCATGTGTTGATGCAACAACTTCTACCAGTAGCAGTGCGTGGTATATTGCCGAGAGCTATCAGAAAAACAATGACCAGGTTATGTAATTTTTTCAAATCCATTTTTTGCAATGTTGTTGATCCAAATTTGTTATATGTGTTAGATAATGAAGAAACTCTTATTCATTGTATACTAGAAATGTATTTCCCACCCACGTTTTTGATATAATGGTTCATCTACTACTTCATTTAGTGCATGAGATAACAATATGTGGTCATGTTTATTTAAGATGGATGCATCCTTTTGAAAGATATATGCAAATTTTGAAGGGATATGTTAAAAATTCTTATCAACCAGAGGCCTCTATTGTTCAAAAATATATATCTAAAGAGGTTATTGAGTTCTGTACAGATTATTTGAATGAGGTGGAGCATATTGGTCTCCTTTTGTCTTGACATATGATAGTTGATAGTGAAGGTAGAGGATTTTAAGGCTTAAAGGTAAAGTTCATTGCATGTAATGAAGTGATTAAGGCACATTTATACATTTTGAATAACACAGATGAGGTTCAATCATATATATCCTCACATATTTTTGAATTAAAGTTACGATATCAGAAAATAAATGAAAATTGGTTGATGATTTAGAATAAGAAGACATTTGTTTCATGGTTTAAAGATAAAGTCATCTCAGATATATCTACATAAGAAACATTGAAGTGGTTAGAAGGGGGAACATCTACTAATGTGATCACATGGTCTGGTTTTTATATCAATGGCTACACATTTTACACAAAAAACCCTGGATGACAAGAGTATCGTTCATAATAGAGGCATGATGGTTTTATTAGAAGCAGTTCATTTTTCGAGTTCCAAAGATAAAAACCCAATTTCTAAATCAACGCCATATTTTGGAGTTCTGGAATACATATGAGAAATTGATTATATTAAATTTTGGGTCAGCTTTTTTATTTGTAATTGGGTTGATAGTAATAGTGGTGTGAAACATGATGAATATGGGTTCAAAAAAGTTGATTTGAAAAGCTTTAATTACAATGTGTAACCATTTATCATGGCAACACATTAAAAGAAAGTATTTAATGTCATTGATCCATCAAATGATCAGTGTTCAGTTGTTTTTCAAGGAAAATGATACCATATGGGTGATGAGGATGATGATGAAGATGTCAGTGATTTACATAAGCCTTTTTCATCTATTAAGAAATTTCTAGATGATTACAATGAGTATAGGACAGACACAATGCATGAAGCACTAATGATCATGATGAAGGCATGTGGGAAAACACTAAATTAGTCTCATAATTTTTCTGCTAAATATTTATATTTGGTTACTTTTTCTGAAACATACAAATGCATGCCTCTTTTTTTACTTATTTTTTTTCTTTGTTTCTAAATATTCAGTTTTCTAATGATATGTAGGTACAAAAAATTTCATTACACTTTCTAGTAGAAATTTCAGATACATATAGAGGGGAGAAGTTACTGAAGTATATCATTTTTTCATATTATTAAATATTTATAAATATACAAATTTAATGAAATAAAATTATTAATTTACATAAACATTTTCCAGGACTACTAATGTATCCATTGTGGAGGATACTTCTCCTATTACTACTAAAAAATCAAGTTCTCAAGTTACAAAACGTGGTATTACATGTTTACCAAAACTATCACTTACTCTTAATGATGATGGAGTACACATCTATTTTGATAATGATAATAATGCAATTGGCCCAAATGCAGTTGAGTTTTTCAGTTATATAGTGATGGAGAGCTATTGCAGGATTTTTATTTTATATCCTGATTGGAAGTCAGTGGATAGCATGGAAAAGAAACAGATTTGGGAAGATGTGATGGTAAAATATCTTAATTGATTTATTTTATTTCATTTTTTAATATTATATATTTTAAATGACTTATTTAATTTATTCAATTACAGATGACATTCCATTTTGAGGAAAACAAAGAAATTAAGAAAAGAAATCTCTCTTCAGTGGTGGTTCGATAGAGGAATTGTAAAATAAAAAAAGATTATGTTTTTGGCAAGAGAAGGTTTTAAAACCCATGCCTCAAGTATCCGTTTATAGATGAAGATACATAGAAGCGATTTGTTTACAATTGTAATGAAGAAAAATTCTAGGTGTGATAAATATTTTATATTGTCAAATTTATTATATATTCTTCTTATTACTTAGTAGTTTATTTTTATATAATTGGCCTATGGGAGATCTCATCAGGAGATCCGGTTGAAAAATGTATACCCTCATACTTTATCACATGGAGGGTACTCGTATTTGGAGCAGAAAATGATTAAAGAAAAATTTGAAGCATTAAGAGCTTAACCTAGTAATAGTTCATAAGATGTCTAGTTTGGTCCTCCATCTCCTCCCACTCACCATGAAAAATGAAAACAATAAATAAGAATAAAAAATGAACAATATCTTACATAGGAAGCTAAACAAGTAGCTGATAAAATTGTGAGTAAATATTATTAATTTTTTTTTATCAATTTTCTTATTTTATAAAGTATAACACTAATTAACTTTATTATTTTTCATTTCCGGATGATCTTCAGGAGTAAGAGACACAAGGCTCGTTTATCCCATGGGTTGGATGAATATACTAGCCACTAATTCGGGAATGGAAGAGCACCCCGACTGTGTTAGAGGATATCAGATGGGTGTTAGTATTCGGAAGATTTTTGGTAAGAGTAAGAAATTAAGAGACATGAAAATAGAATCCTAAAAAGTAGAGAAGAAAGATATGAAATAGTCCATGGGTGATCAAATTCAAGCAGGAGTGCATACGGATTTGTTAGAACACATGTCATGACAATCATAGTCTGTACAACCTTCCCAAGTATATTATTTATGTGTCATCAATTTTTTTATTTTATAAATTATAAACACTAATATAACATTTTCATTTTTCAGCCTTCCCAGCCTACTCACCCCAGACTACCATGCCCCATTTGCCTAGCCCACCCCATACGAGTATCCTTCACATGTATATTATTTATTTTTTATCAATTTTTATATCTTATAAATTTTAAGAACTAATATAACTTTTTCATTTTTAAGTCTTCCCAGCCTGATCACTTGAACTACCCTTCCCCATATACCTACCCTACCCCGTATGAGCAGCCTTCTCAGGTATATTATTTATTTTTCATCAATTTTTTCTATTTTATAAATTATAAAATGTAATATAACCTTTTCATTTTTCAGTCTTCCTAGCCTGCTCACCCGGACTACCCTACCCCATCTGCCTACCCTTCCCCGTATGAGTAGCCTTCCCAAGTATATTATATATTTGTCATCAATATTTCTATTTTAAAAATTATAAACACTATTATAACCTTTTCATTTTCTAGTATTCCCTGCCTGCTCACCCGGACTACCCTACCCCATCTTCTTACTTTGATTCTCCACAACCTTATTCGGACCAAAACGTTTATTGTGAGTTGTTTTTTGGAGATCCTCACATAAATATTATTGCGTTAGGACTTGTGCATTTTTTTGGGGATTCTGTACACTAGCAGTCTACGCATATGGTCAGGTTAGACTATCAGTACTCGATATTATATATCATATTACTCTACTACCATTTCCTACAGCAGAGATCACCAGAGTTGGGGATTGGGTTCATCATTTTTTACTTTGGCCAACTGGTTTGTTTATTATATTTCATATTAGGTAAGTATTTTTATTAATATTAATTACAAATGATTAAAAATAAATTATAATGTATTATAACATTTAACTTATATATAATTATCTAAAATCAAAAGAAGCTGCACAAATGAAACAAAATGTTCAGGAACAATCGAATGTATATACTTACGATATTTCTTATGGGATACAAATATTATCTCAATAATCTTCTTCATTAAATTTTTTCTATGAGTTTCAGATGATGATCGATATATGCGGAAGAGAATATCCATTGGGATTACTCAAAGAAGATATCATGCATCTAGTAAATTTTGAAGAGCTCGGCCTGAATGTTGTGCAGTTGTTTACCATGTATGTAAATTTAAATTTGAATGTGTATTTATTTAAAAAAATATGGTTTTAAATTGACTAACTATATTTTCTTTTTCAATTGAGAATATACACATGCATATTTTACAAAATTAAAGTACATGAATTTATAGTTTTATATATTTAGAATTCATTTCCATAGATGTGAAATTTGTGAAGAATCTTGATAGAGTTTCATATATGTGTGATATATTATCACATACGAAGATCTAATTCTGGTTTCTACCATTTCATGATAAGTAAGAACAGAAACATAATTATGAACTAATGATCGTTATAATGTAATTAATTGCAAACTTTTGGTATTGTAGGGGGCATTATATGTTAGGTGCATTGTGTCCAAGTGAATGCACCGTATATTAGTTTTTCTCTTTATTAAGGAATGTTCATAAAAGATTTTCCACCTTATTAGAAAGGTAAGTTTTTTTTATAAGCTCGTTATTTTTAATTATCATTGTTAAGATATGTATTATTAGTTCATATATATGAAAATGCAGTTCATGAAAAAAAATTAACAAGGAATAAAATTCGATAAAGACACCAAATAAAATCAAATATGTGGAAGTAAAGGTAATTAGTTTTTATATTATAATTTTCTCTAATTTTTTGTTATATATTAATTTTTATTAATAGTTTAACGTTTTATAACTATAGTTTCATCGTCAAAAAGGAAATGTTGAATGTGGTTATTATATTCTACGATTCATGTATGAGATAATCTCAACTAGGGAAACTACTGACTTTGATGAGGTTAGTTGTATTAATTTTCTTTATTTTCTTCCATATTATTATATTTTTTTATCTCATATCATTCAATGTTATTATAGGAATTCAATGATTCACAGTCTTATTCCCAATCTGATAGGACCCATAATCAATCTACTTTTGTGAACTATTTGTTAAGTCTGATTTGTATTTGAGGTATGTATATACTAATATTTATAAATAATATTACATATGGGTTAAAAAACTAACTCTTTTGATATATTAGGTGTTTGAACCTACTAATAATCAAATTAATGCTTTTAAAATAACCAACAATGAGCCTTCCGTAAATTTTAGGTATGTGTATTTTAATTCTATTTTATTTTGAATGTGTAATATTCAGAATTTTCTGAAAAAATTGTAACTTTTAGTATAGGTTTATTTGTTTATGCTTGGTATATGAAAGAATAAATAATCAATCAACCATGTGCTGAGATGCTATGTACTATCCAAGATGACATGAACCCATGCCATACCTGCTACAACTCTATGCCAAAAGGATAAAAAAGTCATTAGAACTGACCAAGAACAATCCAAAAGTGCATTACACGTATTAAATGGCATCCTTGAGGCATAGAGTATTGATTAATGCCACAATGATGATGAGTGAACATGTACTTGATATCCACATGGAATACATTTCTTGCATGGTACTTAGTATCTATAATGAATTGAATTTTAAGTCTATCCATAAGACAATCATAAGTACATCGTAATCATTGTCTCGTGTCCGGTCAACAACCCTGGTATAATAATATCATGGTGGTCCACTTCTTCCAACTACTAAATAATACATCCCTAGTTATGATAATACCTTCAATAAGAAATATCATAAAAGGAAGCACATCATGAGATATCTGTTGAAACATACATAAACATGTCATAATTATGTATCATGGTAACAATTTACATAAGAATTTTTAGGGAATCAAACATCAAATATGGTCTCATGGGCTACACATGCACATTAGATACCATATTAGAAAACATCTCTCAAGGCCATACACACACACCCACCACTGTTCATAACTTAAAAATCATGGACACATTGGAAACACAGATATTTTGATATATTCAAAATCCACTAGACGTCACAAATAAAATAACATGCATATAATGCACATCATGCCCTCCAATGTATATAATCACCCCAAGTGGTAACAGATTGATGAGGTATCTTATTCAACTATATTTTCATCTTATCACACATATAAAAATGAAATATGAGATATTTATCTACTACTTCCCTGATTATTTTTAACCAATCACATATTTCGATGAAATCGGAAACATGGTAATTTGGGTATTAAATCAAAAATCCGTAAACATACATCCTAGTATACATCTATTATAATAAATGTACATACACTCAGCCAACATGGGATATCAACACACACATTAAAGGGAAAAAATACCTAATTTGAAATGAGAAATGATGTTCTTCCACCTAGTATATTCATTAGTGATTTCATTATCAGTATAATTTATCTGATCTTCCATTGAAGCATAGTTTACCATCAAACCATACCATAAAGCCTTAACCATAGATGCCACATTGCATAAAACATCATATTCTTCCAACATTCGACACTAGAATTCATTTATTGTAGGTACGTGTATTTTAATTCTACTTTATAATACAAATGTGTACATAATTTTTTGATTAACTAGATAAAAGTATGTAAGTTCTATATTTTTATGAAATGGTGCATACTTTTTGAATGTTTTATATATTGTGTTTTTATAGGGGTTTTGATTTAATTGGAATTGTATTTTTTCTGATTTTTGTATAAAAAATTAACTTACGGCGTTAGTTATTTTAAAAACTGATGCTGAATTAAAAAAAGAGTTTTCAGCATCTGCTTTCTACGAAACGAAGGTTGTAAAACTGAGCCTATTTGATTTTCGGTGTCGGTTTTACTTAAAACCGACACCGAAAATCAGTTATTGGCGTCAGTTTATTTAATAAATAGATGCTGAAACCCTCAACGAAAATGATTTTCGGTGTCAGTTTTTAGAAAAAAGACACTAAAACTAATATTATTTATGTACCCTTTATAGACGTTGGTTAAAATCCGACATCAAAAAAAAACCGATTTTAGAATGTGTTTTTGCACTAGTGAATGCGCACCAAGCCTCGTGATTACCTTCTTCATTGGTTTATTGTGATTTTTTTACACATTGTTAGCAATGTTTCTAATGAATAATCAATGATGTGAATTTCGGTCTCTTTATGTATTAGGATCCACATTGATTGTCTCATTAATTTCCGGATGCTGATGAGATATCAAACAAACACCCTGAATGTTGGTGAAATAGTTGCTGATACATGCCAAAAACCAACTCCATGATTCATAGATATCATTCTATAAAATGGAAAAAGGCATGTGGAAGAGGTGAACAGTTTCCATATTGGGTTTCCGTAATCAACAATACGCCCTTGTATTTTCTGTATAGAAAAATTCCATCAATCTGAATGAACTATTTGCTAAAATGAAATGCGGAGATACATGGGAGAAATTCCTAGAACAACCAATGAAATTGAACATTAGATAGATCAACTCAATTATCATGAGACACATGTTCGTTTGTACCAAGATAGAAGAAAATTTGGTTATGATGACTCAATATGTCTAGATATTGCTGCACCACCTGATATGAGTCATCCCAATTACCATAGACCTTCATAATTTCTTTATGTATCACCATCCATGACTTATTATATGAAATCTTATAACTGAATGTCTGTTGGATCATTTCTTGCAAAAAGGATATCAGAACAACTTGGCATGTCCTCATCATCTCAACAAGAATGGATGGCATAAATTATGTATCCAATGAGCTATGATCTTGTGTCAGGATTGGTTGAACGTAATTATGACCTACCTCAACCCTCGAGATTCTCCAACCTCCAAATGCAATGTCTGGAATCTCCCTCAAGAGGAATCTACAATCATCCTCATAGTTCTCAAATTGTATGAGTTATTTACTATGACCTTATTCTTGAAATATATATCTACAGTGCCTCTCGATGTGAAATCTATTTAGCATGATTTTTAATGCATCATTACTTGAAAAATTCCTTCCAACATAAAAGGTTTCTTCCAGCTCACAAAACCTATCTGGTAAAACTCTGGGAAACTTAGTTGTTAGTGTGAGAACATTATTGTCGAATTCAGGCACACATGTCATTACATCCAACCAAGATGAAAATGGTGGTGGAGGATTTATTGTAGGTCGAGGTTGCTATAAAAATATGCATTTTTCGAAACCTCCTCCCTAAATTTCTCTATTCCATCCTCATCAACACTGTTGTCACCATTTTTTCCATCATTACAAAAATCCTCATCAGAAGTCGGATTGACATGTATATCCAAGATATCATCTAGGTTTTCCTCTTCTGTATCATTTGGAATAGGCTCAATTTCATGGGGTGGACTATCTTCGACCACTCTTGTAAGTCTACATCTTCATATAATTGGACGTTGTGGTTGTATATTAGAAAAATCAACATATAAATCCATCATGGTACCATCTGACTATTGAGAAAATAAATTTATTGCTTGGACCCACTGTGCATCAACAACCAATGGACAAACTAGATGTCACCGTGTTGACGGGAATTGCTAATGTCTATATCTCATAGACATGATCTCTTGATCAGGTCCCATATTTAAGGAACCACGAATTTTGTCTTGAAGGTCACTTAGGGTTTCACAATCATCTTTACTAACAATATTTATTAGTTTTGTACTGTAAGAAGCTCCTTGCTCTGTTTGAATAACATCCCCATAACAGTACACACATGCAAACATGACTGTCTACATCAAACATGTTTTTTTGATCAAAATTATGATAGTGTAGAAAATATTAGCAATGATGTTTGACTATATACTATTTATTTGAATGTAATTTTAGGACACTTTTTTATACCCTAAAATATGCTAGTAATGTTTCATTAAATAAAATTTTATTAGAATATAAGTCACAGAATGGTTTGGAAACTAAGGTAAAAAGAAGATGAAACATCAAATTAGATTATTTATCATTGATAAAATGATATTTCTGAAAATATAAATTGAAATAAAGAAGAACATACACATTTAATAACACATGAATGCTTTAGAACAAACAAGAAATTCCATTATATTTTTCAATAAAATGTGGTTTGGATGAGATGATTCTCACATCAGATATGAGGTAAATCCAACTTATTTTTAATTGGAAACTTAATAAGATCTTTGAAAGATATGGACTTCACTTTTGAACTTTAAAAATCTTTCGACCTTCTAATGACATATCTTAGATGTCATTAGAAGGCCCAAAAATTTTGAAAGTTGAAAAGTGAAGTGAATATCCTTCGAAGATGTTATTAAGCTTCCAATTAAAAATAAGCTGAATTTTACCTCATGTACGAAGTGAGACTCATCTCATCCAAAGCACATTCTATTGAAAAATGTCAAGGTATTTCTTGTATTTTGTAAATCATTCATCTGTTATTTAATCTGTTTATTCTTCATCATTTCACTTTATATGATCATAAGTGTCATATTTAATCATTATATGTATTAATTTTTTAATCATATGTTATTAATTAATTAATCTATAATTAATCGTCACTAATAATAACTATTGTTTCTAAACTATATAATATTTATGATACTAAAATTTTAAAACATATTCTTATATCCTAAATTATGATACTAATGTTTCTTAGTACAATTTTTACGAAGTTAATCATTCATTAACCCCTACTTAATCATTACTAAGTTAATAATTAGTTAGTCATTAGTTAATCATTATTCAATCTGTCACGACCCGCCCTCGGGGTCCGTGCCGTGACTACCCCAAGCCCGCCTTCCATAGGCCAGGGGCTGGCGACTAGCACCAAGGCCTAAATCCCGGTAAAAAGGGAAGGCATTGCCTTTGATAAGTAAACACACACCACAGAGTAAACAAGCGGAAAGTAAACACTAAGCAAGCAGAGTACGACTGAAAGTGCGGAAAGGTAAATGGGCCAGAATACAAACCCAAACTGAAAGTAAAGTACAACTCAAAAAGGGAAAAACAACAACTGTAAAGTAAAAGCCGCTACTCCGAGCTGTCCACTGGAAATCCCACCTGAAGGGTGGGTACAGATAGCTCCTCTGCTCCACGGGTCCCGCCGTCCGCTCCGTGCATGTCCCACCCAGTGGTCCACCTCCGGGTACAGTCCTGCTCTGCAAGCCTCAGCTAAGGTCAACGCTGTCCGTCGTCTGCAACCAACACAACGTAGTGCGGGCGAAGCCCGTGCAGGGGTGAGTATAAGCTACTCAGTAGGGACCCCGAGACCCCTGAAGGTCTCTCAAATTCACAAAGGATAAACCACGAAGAAAAGTACAATCACGAAGTAACAACCGACACTGCTTAGGTATATTCCCATACATATACCTAAGTCATCAATTCAAATACGCTCCAACCTCCGAGCCCAAGTACAACTCAGTCCACGCAGGAAAGTATACGTATTCCACAAAGGAAAGCAAAACATAATCCACACAGGATTTGTACAACACAATCCACACAGGAAAGCAACAGGATTCGGCTCACACAGGTATACTTCTTCAAGGACGATAAAGATGATCACTGATCCATCTAAGTCGTCGGACCCACGAAGGATCGATAGGTAACTAACCCCCGCAAAGACCCACACAGGATCGGGCTCACACAGAACCTGTAGGCGCTGGCTCACACAGAACCGCTGAGCGCAAGGACCCACACAGGATCGGGCCCACACAGGACCTGTAGCACTGATCCACGTAGGATCGCTGAGTGCTGTAGTCGTCGTCGTCGAATCCACATAGGATCTCTGTACTGTCGTCGTCAAATCCACACAGGATCTCTGTACTGTCGTCGTCGCAGTCACAGTAGCAGTCGTAGCAGTAGTAGCAGTCGCAGCCAGCACTAGGGTTCCCGCACACAGCAAACTCGTACGGAGGGTCCGCTCCACGAGCCGAGAGGCTGATACATCAACTGTCACGAAGACCAAAGTTGATGTATCCAAAAGTTCAGTATCGTCAACAGGAACTCAACGTAACAGATGGCGCGTCGATCGGACGCCCGGTCTGAGAGTTATTGGCATTTTCGTCTCCGGGGCCCGGTTGGTTTTTAAGGCAAAACCAACCCGACCGTACTCCACCTGCGTCCAAACCTCGGGCGGAGTATGCCAAAAGATCCGTCTCACTAAGAGGAACACAACGCGACTGACGGCGCGTCAATCGGACGTCCGTAGCTCAAGATATGAGCGTTTCCGCTCCGAAGGCCCGGTTGGTTTCGTGAACGAACCAACCCGGCCGAACTCAAAGTTAACCGAAACCTTGCGTGCGATATATCAAAACGACCGTCTCGATCCAAGGATCGCGTTGCCGTAGACGGTTCGTCGATCGGAGGTCCGAGGCTCAAGTTATGGGCCAAAAACCAAAACTGGTTCGAAACGGGGGGGGGTCCGGGTCCGGGCCGACCCGGCCCGACCCCCCCCCCCCCCCGGGGCGGCGCGGTGGCCGGCGGCGGCGGGCGGCGGCGGCGGGCCGCGGCGCACGCGGGGGCTAAGCCCCGCTTCTTCAGAAGGGCGGCGCGGCTTTGCCGCGCCGTTTGCAACAAATCGGCCCCCCACGTGGGGGACGGTTTTAAATTTAACTGGGGGGCTGCTGCTCCCCCCCTTCCATGGAACCGCCCCCCTCATTATGAGGGGGGTTTTAAACAACCGGCCGGGGAATTAAATTCCCCGGTTTTAAGTCATCCGGCCGGCCAGCTGGCCGGCCGGTTTTTACCAACGGGACCGGAAATTCCGGTCCCGCTTCCGACGCCGGCGGCCCGGCCGCCGGACTCCTCTTCCGCCGCGGCCCGGAACCGGCCGCGGTCTTCTCGTCCCGCCGCGGCCCGGAACCGGCCGCGGCGTTCGTCGTCCGGCGCGGTGCGACGGCACCGCGCCCCTTCGCCGTACCATGATTCCTTCCAATGCGGCGCGACGGCGTCGCGTTCTTGAAGATTCTCCTCGGCGTAGCGCGACGGCGTTGCGTAAATTATAAGCACGATCATCCGCGTGGTGCGACGGCACCACGCCACTTGCTTCCACCGCAAGAATTAAACAACAACGATGGAGGGGGGGTTCGGCCGTGTTCGTGCAGTCCGGCCCCCCTCACGTTAAAATAATAACGCAACTCAAAATAAAATCAACTCACACGTTAGTCTTGATAAAAAATTACGATCAAGAATAAAATAAGGAAACCAAAAGAAATAGACAACCCCTACCTTGGTTAAGGTTCGAAGATTCGTCTACGCTCCGCAGAAGACGGCGTCGCGGAGGTCGGGTGTCGCGGTCGTCGTTCGTCAAATCCGTTGACGAAGAGTTATGCCCGAAGAGACACGTCGTTGGCGGATCTTCGTTTGCCGACGAAGAAGGTCCGAGGAGGGTGCGGCGTTCCCTCTTGTTGACAGCGAGGACGAAGAAGAGGGGCGTCGTTCTTCATCGGAGTTTGAGCGTTCTTCGTTCTTCGTCAGAGCTTGAAGATGAAGAGGTGCTCTCCAAAGGACAAACAAAGAACCCAAAATAAAATAATACTACTTCTTATTTTATTAACACATAAAACAAAAGATTTTCAAAGTTTGAAATTCAAAAAGACTTAACTCCCACAATTAATTAAGAGTAACTTAAGCCAATTAATTATGGGTTAAGTATGTTGAGAGAATTGAAAAGGTTAGGGGTTCGTGTGGGCCCCACCACACTTAATCCTCCCAAGGGAGGTTAAGTGGGTGTGGGTCCCACTTCCAACCTCCTTTGATAGGTTTTAACTTGTTGTAATAAAATTGTTCTTCACAATTTTATTTAACTCAAACTAAAAACCCCAAAACGTAACTTTCAACCCGCAACAAACGCAACTCCCGAAAAGGTCTCTTTAAGCGAATATCGGCGCTGCGAGTTCATCGGTGCCCTCGGATTTCAATTCCGAGCACCGGATCAAAAGTTAGGAATTCCCGCTCGTTCGTTCACTGAACGTACCCGAGCCAAACTTCGGAAATTAATTCCGGGCACTCCGGGCCTCGGAATCAGGTGCCGTCAGAAACCGCGCTCTTGTAAAATTCTAAAGAAAATTAAGAAAAAATTTCCCTTGAATTTTACGGGTCTTTACATTACTCCCACCTCAGGACTTTATGTCCCCGTAAAGATACAACAAAAACTAGGGAAACAAAAGAGGGTACTGAGCACGCATCTGAGCCTCCCGCTCCCATGTGCTCTCCTGAAGATTCCCGTGCTGCCATCTGATGCGCACAAGAGGAATCGATCGCCCACGCAGGACCCGCTTCTGTCGATCCTCTATCTCCACCGGGACCTCCGTAAAAGTCACCCCATCGTCAACGTCAAGCTCCCCATGGTCAATGATGTGCGTCGGGTCGTGCATGTATCTCCTCAGCTGGGATACGTGGAAGACGTCGTGCACCCGGTGCAACTGAGGTGGTAGAGCCAGGCGATAAGCCACCTCGCCAATCCTGCTGAGAATCTGGAAGGGTCCGATGAAGCGCGGAGATAACTTGCCGCCTCGACCAAATCTCCGAATACCACGTCGAGGTGAGACCCGCAAGAAGACGTGGTCGCCATCCTCGAACTCCAGTGGCCTCCGCCTCCTGTCAGCGTATGACTTCTGCCGGCTCTAAGCTGTCCTCATCCGCTCCTAGATGACCTGGACCTTCTCTGTCGTGGCCTGGACCATCTCCGGTCCCATCAGAGCTGCAAGATTTCTCCTTTGCCGAAAAGAGAAATCTGGTCTCATCCCCTGGATGAACCACATTCTTTGCCTAAAACAGTCAATCCTAACATGGATGATACTAATCCATACTAAGGATGACGTCGTAAGGCCTCGACGCTACTACTAAGAGATTCAACCGTTACTCTCGCCTCCAAGGGTTGAGTCACACTGTCAGCATCAGTGTGTGGTAACTGGGCCTCCTCCAGTAGATGTCTCACAAGTGAGGGTCAAGTCAACAGCCAAAACTGGAACCTCTTAGTAACATTACGATAGAGGACAGGAACGAAAACATCACAAGGTATGCGTCTTTTATTATTGCAGCTCGTAATACAAGATGCTACACAAAAGCAACAAGGAAACAGAAGTACAAAGGATGTATCCACTAGTTCTGCTCCTGTCCATCGGCTCCCAGAGCTCCATGATCGAAGGCCTCGGCTGCCTGAAGCTGAGCTCTCCCCTGCGGTCGGGGTGGACCTCCTGGTGGTGGTGGTGGTAGAGCCTCAAAGCGTCGTCCACCACCTGCTGCTCGGCCAGCTCCTCTGCCTCGTCCGCCTCCTCCCTGCAGACCGCCACGGTCGAACCTCTGCCTCTGCCTAGGTGGTTCCTCAACCGTCTGCTGCTCCTCCGCATGGCGGGTCGGGCAGTCACGAGCCATGTGGCCTTGCCCGCCGCATGCATAGCACTGTCTTCCACTCGAAAGACTGGCTCTGCGTTGTGTGCCCTGCACTGCTGAGCCAGTGCCCGGAGGTCTGGTCTGTCTGGACCCCTGAGTCATTCGTCGACTGCCAGCTGCAGATGACTCTGCCACGTGCCGCCCTGCGGTGGGTCTCTGTGCTGGTGTAGACTCAGCAAGGAAGCTCTCGATCAGAAGGGCCCGCTCCAGTACTCCTGTCTGAGTCGGTATGCTGAGGGAGATCAGCGATGCCCTGATCTCGTGTCTCAAACCCTGCTCGAAGGTCCGGGCCCGGAAGAATGGGTCCCGTACCATGTCGGTCGAGTAGCGCGAGAGATCGGTAAATCTCGCCGAGTACTGAGCGACCGTCATGCTGCCCTGCCGCAGCTGTAGAAGCTCCTGAATGCGCACCGCTCGGAGGGTGGCTGGGACGAACTCCGAGCGGAAGAGGCTCTCAAAGTCCGTCCAAAGAAGAGATGCCTCATCGTGAACCTGGAGCATCAAGCTCCACCATCGTCCTGCTGCTGCATGTAGTAGGCTCGCAGCGAGGATCACCATGAGGTCTGATGGTGTCCTCACTAGCCTAAACACTCGAACCACTACCTCCAGCCAGTCCTCTACTGCCTGAGGATCCGTCTCCCCGCGAAACCTGGGCGGTCGCTGGCGCTGAAACTCATGCAGTGCGCTGAGGCGACGTGCATCGTCAGCGGCTGCTGCTGGAAGCATCGGGGGCTCGGCGGGTAAAGCTACCGCCGGTGCCACTACTGAAAAAAGGCCCTGCACCGAGGCCTCGTCGCTCGGTGGGCTGTCGTCTCGCTCGACTCTCGGAACCCTAGCTGGCTGCCGTCGTGGGGCCATCCTGAATAGGAAACAGGTGCGCCACGGTTAGAACAGTATACCTGGTGAGCTGATATAAGTAATCACAAAGAAAACTTGAGACTTTCATTAAGCAGATCAGTATACCCGGTGAGCTGACACAAGTAATCACAAAGAAAACTTTGAAACACACACGCAATCAATGTTTTCGTGCATTAAGTCGGAAATCAGAAGTCAGGGTCCTGGTGTACGGATACGTCGGCCGCCGCACCAACACTGGACTCCCAGGACTGATAACCACACTCAATACGCTAAACATTATTGCTTCACATAGAAAAGATCAGAGTTCGCGGTAGAACCGAACCTCCCTCTGATACCAATTTGTCACGACCCGCCCTCGGGGTCCGTGCCGTGACTACCCCAAGCCCGCCTTCCATAGGCCAGGGGCTGGCGACTAGCACCAAGGCCTAAATCCCGGTAAAAAGGGAAGGCATTGCCTTTGATAAGTAAACACACACCACAGAGTAAACAAGCGGAAAGTAAACACTAAGCAAGCAGAGTACGACTGAAAGTGCGGAAAGGTAAATGGGCCAGAATACAAACCCAAACTGAAAGTAAAGTACAACTCAAAAAGGGAAAAACAGCAACTGTAAAGTAAAAGCCGCTACTCCGAGCTGTCCACTGGAAATCCCACCTGAAGGGTGGGTACAGATAGCTCCTCTGCTCCACGGGTCCCGCCGTCCGCTCCGTGCACGTCCCACCCAGTGGTCCACCTCCGGGTACAGTCCTGCTCTGCAAGCCTCAGCTAAGGTCAACGCTGTCCGTCGTCTGCAACCAACACAACGTAGTGCGGGCGAAGCCCGTGCAGGGGTGAGTATAAGCTACTCAGTAGGGACCCCGAGACCCCTGAAGGTCTCTCAAATTCACAAAGGATAAACCACGAAGAAAAGTACAATCACGAAGTAACAACCGACACTGCTTAGGTATATGCCCATACATATACCTAAGTCATCAATTCAAATACGCTCCAACCTCCGAGCCCAAGTACAACTCAGTCCACGCAGGAAAGTATATGTATTCCACAAAGGAAAGCAAAACATAATCCACACAGGATTTGCACAACACAATACACACAGGAAAGCAACATGATTCAGCTCACACAGGTATACTTCTTCAAGGACGATAATGATGATCACTGATCCATCTAAGACGTCGGACCCACGAAGGATCGATAGGTAACTAACCCCCGCAAAGACCCACACAGGATCGGGCTCACACAGAACCTGTAGGCGCTGGCTCACACAGAACCGCTGAGCGCAAGGACCCACACAGGATCGGGCCCACACAGGACCTGTAGCACTGATCCACGTAGGATCGCTGAGTGCTGTAGTCGTCGTCGTCGAATCCACACAGGATCTCTGTACTTTCGTCGTCAAATCCACACAGGATCTCTGTACTGTCGTCGTCGCAGTCACAGTAGCAGTCGTAGCAGTAATAGCAGTCGCAGCCAGCACTAGGGTTCCCGCACACAGCAAACTCGTACGAAGGGTCCGCTCCACGAGCCGAGAGGCTGATACATCAACTGTCACGAAGACCGAAGTTGATGTATCCAAAAGTTCCGTATCGTCAACAGGAACTCAACGTAACAGACGGCGCGTCGATCGGACGCCCGGTCTGAGAGTTATTGGCATTTTCGTCTCCGGGGCCCGGTTGGTTTTTAAGGCAAAACCAACCCGACCGTACTCCACCTGCGTCCAAACCTTGGGCGGAGTATGCCAAAAGATCCGTCTCACTAAGAGGAACACAACGCGACTGACGGCGCGTCAATCGGACGTCCGTAGCTCAAGATATGAGTGTTTCCGCTCCGAAGGCCCGGTTGGTTTCGTGAACGAACCAACCCGGCCGAACTCAAAGTTAACCGAAACCTTGAGTGCGATATATCAAAACGACCGTCTCGATCCAAGGATCGCGTTGCCGCAGACGGTTCGTCTATCGGAGGTCCGAGGCTCAAGTTATGGGCCAAAAACCAAAACTGGTTCGAAACGGGGGGGTCCGGGTCCGGGCCGACCCGGCCCGACCCCCCCCCCCCCCCCCCCCCCCCCCCGGGGCGGCGCGGGGGCCGGCGGCGGCGGGCGGCGGCGGCGGGCCGCGGTGGCGGCGGCGGCGGGCCGCGGTGGCGGCGGCGGCGGGCCGCGGTGGCGGCGGCGGCGGGCCGCGGTGGCGGCGGCGGCGGGCCGCGGTGGCGGCGGCGGCGGGCCGCGGTGGCGGCGGCGGGCCGCGGCGCACGCGGGGGCTAAGCCCCGCTTCTTCAGAAGGGCGGCGCGGCTTTGCCGCGCCGTTTGCAACAAACGGCCCCCCACGTGGGGGCCGGTTTTAAATTTAACCGGGGGGCTGCTGCCCCCCCCCCCCCCTTCCATGGAACCGCCTCCCTCATTATGAGGGGGGTTTTAAAGAACCGGCCGGGGAATTAAATTCCCCGGTTTTAAGTCATCCGGCCGGCCAGCTGGCCGGCCGGTTTTTACCAACGGGACCGGAAATTCCGGTCCCGCCTTTGACTTCCGACGCCGGCGGCCCGGCCGCCGGACTCCTCTTCCGCCGCGGCCCGGAACCGGCCGCGGTCTTCTCGTCCCGCCGCGGCCCGGAACCGGCCGCGGTCTTCTCGTCCCGCCGCGGCCCGGAACCGGCCGCAGCGTTCGTCGTCCGGCGCGGTGCGACGGCACCGCGCCCCTTCGCCGTACCATGATTCCTTCCAACGCGGCGCGATGGTGTCGCGTTCTTGAAGATTCTCCTCGGCGTAGCGCGACGACGTTGTGTAAATTATAAGCACGATCATCCGCGTGGTGCGACGGCACCACGCCACTTGCTTCCACCGCAAGAATTAAACAACAACGATGGAGGGGGGGTTCGGCCGTGTTCGTGCGGTCCGGCCCCCCTCACGTTAAAATAATAACGCAACTCAAAATAAAATCAACTCACACGTTAGTCTTGATAAAAAATTACGATCAAGAATAAAATAAGGAAACCAAAAGAAATAGACAACCCCTACCTTGGTTAAGGTTCGAAGATTCGTCTACGCTCCGCGGAAGACGGCGTCGCGGAGGTCGGGTGTCGCGGTCGTCGTTCGTCAAATCCGTTGACGAAGAGTTATGCCCGAAGAGACACGTCGTTGGCGGATCTTCGTTTACCGACGAAGAAGGTCCGAGGAGGGTGCGGCGTTCCCTCTTGTTGACACCGAGGACGAAGAAGAGGGGTGTCGTTCTTCGTCGGAGTTTGAGCGTTCTTCGTTCTTCGTCAGAGCTTGAAGATGAAGAGGAGCTCTCCAAAGGACAAACAAAGAACCCAAAATAAAATAAGACTACTTCTTATTTTATTAACACATAACACAAAAGATTTTCAAAGTTTGAAATTCAAAAAGACTTAACTCCCACAATTAATTAAGAGTAACTTAAGCCAATTAATTAGGGGTTAAGTATGTTGAGAGAATTGAAAAGGTTAGGGGTTCGTGTGGGCCCCACCACACTTAATCCTCCCAAGGGAGGTTAAGTGGGTGTGGGTCCCACTTCCAACCTCCTTTGATAGGTTTTAACTTGTTGTAATAAAATTGTTCTTCACAATTTTATTTAACTCAAACTAAAAACCCCAAAACGTAACTTTCAACCCGCAACAAACGCAACTCCCGAAAAGGTCTCTTTAAGCGAATATCGGCGCTGCGAGTTCATCGGTGCCCTCAGATTTCAATTCCAAGCACCGGATCAAAAGTTAGGAATTCCCGCTCGTTCGTTCACTGAACGTACCCGAGCCAAACTTCGGAAATTAATTCCGGGCACTCCGGGCCTCGGAATCAGGTGCCGTCAGAAACCGCGCTCTTGTAAAATTCTAAAGAAAATTAAGAAAAAATTTCCCTTGAATTTTACGGGTCTTTACACAATCACTCTATAATAGAGAAGAAAAAACACATAAAATAACACTTGAATGTTTTACAACATACAAGAAATACCAACATTTTTAACAAAACATGGTTTGGATGATATGATCCAAACTTCTGAAGTGAGGTAAAACCCAACTAATTTTTATTTGATAGCATAAGAACATATTATACAAGTATGTACTTAACTTATTAAGCACATATCTTTAGATGATGTTGTTAAGATACCAAATAAAAATAAACTGGATTTTACCTCACTTTCGAATTCATTCTCATCTCATCCAAATAATGTTTAATTGAAAAATGTCAAGGTATTTCTTGTATATTGTAAAACATTAATGTTTCATTTAATGTGTTTGTTCTTCTCTATTTCATTTTATATAGTAATAATTTTTATTTTTTCAATGATAATTATTATTAGTTAATAATTACATGCATTCAACTTTTAATCCTATGTTATTCAGTAATTAATCTATAATTAATCATTACTAATAAAAAATATTATTTTTAAACTATAAAATATTTATGGTGCTAAAATTTTAGAATATCTTGTTTTATCCAAAATAATGATACTAATGTTTCTTAGTACAATTTTTTTTAACTAATCAATCATTCTTTAATCACTAGTTAATCATTATTAAGATAATCTTTAATAATTAATCATATGATATTCATTAGTTTATTGTAAATAACTAATCATATGTATTCAATTTTAATCCTAAGTTATTCATTAATTAATCTATAACCAATCATTACTAATAATAAGTATTATTTCTAAACTATATATAACTAATTAAAATACATAACAAATAACATCTTTAAAACTCACTAAAAAAATTCAATTACTAATAATATATTTCATTCTTTAATGCCTTTTTCCTTGTTCATTTTATTCTATATCATCATAATTATCATCTTATCATTGATAAATATATTAATTTGATTCGTCTTTTCCTAGGTATTTTAGCAGTTTATTAAGAAAATATGAACAATTTTAAGCATATCCTTTGGGAGTGTCAAACCAGAAGTGCTGCAAGACCCGTTATCGTGCACCCGTTCATGTTCGAGTCTATCTCAAAGCGGTGTTTTCGGGTTTTAACCCGAGGTACATCTGTGCAAGAGCCACATTCTCTTGTTTGAATCTTGACAGTGATTTGATTTCCTAGATAACCACACAATCTTTATGCTACCAAAATTTCACAATACTTAATCCTATGTTATTTTATACATAAATCTATACTTAAATCAACACATAATCATTACTAATAATAATTATTATTCAAAACTATATATACTTAATTAAACTACTTAATAAAAAAAATATTTAGAACTAACTAAACTACTTAAAAAATGAAATATTTAGAAATAAAAAGAATTCAAATATATAAATAAAAAACAATAAATTAGATAAAGAAATATATCTAAATGATGTTTCACAAAAAATCGATCCTTCTTTTGGACCACTGACTCCACCGCACGGAAAAAAGAGATTTTTTAGAGAGAGAAACAATGGAATAAAGAAAGATGATGGAAAATGGAAGTGTGGTAGGGAGTTGAGGGAAAGCCTCCCCGCCTTTTTCATGTCATCAATCTCAGTCAAAGGCAGCGAGGAAATGGGAGACACCATTAGCGATGCAACATTTAAATCAAAATTTTAAAATAAAATTTAACCTACACTTTTTTGAAGAATTATTTTTCATAGAATTTATTACATTATATATATATATCCCTGTTTCCCCCTCTGCGTCCACCCTACTACACCTTCAACACATGGTAACCTTCAACCCGCGACCACCTGCAAATCCCAAATCTGCCAGATAATTGGACCTCTTCTCCAACCTCACCTATGCTACCCTGGTATCTGTCACCGGAAGACAAATCTATCACCGTTGAAGGAGAATTGACCCACCGTTTCCACCACGAAGTATCACTTGAGGAGCCGCGACCTGTATCACACCAGAAACAAGTCATGCAGCCGCTCACCACCAGATCTAAGGAGTACCACCTCCCACCGAGCTGCACCGCCTCTTTCAGTCAACATTCTGCGAGCTCGCCTACCATAGGAGAGAACCACACCAATGCTTGAATACCACCAAAGAAGAAAATGGCGCGCCTATGGGGGATGGTGTTTCCTTGGGAAAGCCATCCGCTGGGAAGAACAAGTCGAGCTCACCCCTCTGTCCTGAGCCATACGCTGGGAAAAAGAAGCCCCGATTCCCCTCTCCCACCTCCCTCGATCCACCACTCAAAAACTAAAAGAAAAAGAAACAAAAACGTAAAAATAATAAAAATATAATAAAACAAATATATGTGTATCTAATAATAATTATATATTTTTATTAATATATTAAAAATAATTAGTATAATAAATACGTAAATATTTATTTAATATAATGTATATTATATGTATATTTATATCTACTAGTATATATTTATTAATATATGTATATATATATATATATCCCTATTACTGTATTTTTATGTTTACAGTGAACACCCATGCCCAAGCCCAACATTGAAGTCATCCAGTCCATGCCCAATTGCCTACATGTGTCCAGTAGCATCCAACTTTCAATTGTCATCACAATGCACTGAAACAATTCTAAACATGTGATTGATGGTGGGGAGAGGATGTGTCACCAAAGTTGGTCTCAACCATCAATCTCAACATGTTGTGTCAAGAACCGGTTCGGGCACCTCGGTAACCCAATAACTGAGCGGAAACTGACATAACCCAAAGGTCGTTCCTGATCCACGCGGATTGGGGACTAGCACCTGTCGTCATAAAAAATGAAAGTGGGAATGAATTTGCCACAAATGTTACTGAAACAAGATAAACAAGACAATGTTCGTATAGGGAAAACTCCACAAAGAGACGTGTACCATAATACAAATAGGAATAAACAACCCAAAGTACTATAGTAAATTATCAAAAAAATAAGATAGCCTATAGAGACCTGGTTTTTTCCTTGTAACACTTTGGAATATTACTACATATTTTTTCTAGAGACAGGAGCTGAGATGATGTGCGATTCTGAGGCCTGGAGTGTTCTGAATAAATTATAAAAAAATATTAAGTGTTTTTTGTACTATACACATAAAGAAAATTAAATCACTTAAACAGTAGATCGGATTGGAAATCCAAGGACATAGTTGAGTGTGGAGCATGTCATTTACCCTAAGTGGGGTATAACTTTTTTCGACGCAAAACTTCTATAGAAAAAGTCTCGGAGGGTAAAACTATAAATAAAATAATTAAATAAAATTGTTTTATTTGAAATGTTACTTCGAATAACTTCTGAATGGGGCCTCCGATTATAAATCTGAGACTATTTTTGGGTTCATAGAATGGTGTTTTCCGTTGGGGAAACCTCAATTGAGAGGGCGCGGGATATTCAGATTTCGCGATCGCTAACAGTTTCCTATAAATTAAAATTTTCAGAAATCAGCCAATGTAAGCTCATTTATTTCTCGAATGGTAGTGCTCTAGCTGACAGTGATTCGACATCTGAACTTCATCGGATCGTGATGAAAATGCATGCATGAGTAGATCAGAGCGTAACTGACAGAACGACAGATCCAAATTCAAGGTAGGATTTCTATTTCAGATTCTGCTTCGTCCCAATTGATGTTTTTTTTGTCGTTTTGATTTTTGGTCATTTTTTGTGCAATTTTTATCATTGTGGATGACCAAACTAACAATAACCATCGACCGATTGATATATCGATTACCCGTTCTTCGTCGTTATTCACATTCTTCATCGGCTAACTTTTCGACATGCTGAATCAACATCCAAACATCGATTAGAGCATAGATCTGTGAAGGTAGTGATCCAAGTATTTCAGATCTACGATCATTTTTCATTTCAGGTGCTGGAGGAAGCACAACGGTGAGCAGAAGTGGCGATTACTTTCTGTCGCATCAAAAAGTCAATGGATCATCGAGCAAAGGCTGACACTGTGAAATTCGGGTCCCAAGGTCCCAGATATGGTCTCAGTTTCAGTTTTGGATCACAGGAGTAATCATAGTGGTCTGCGGAATTTTTTATGGCATGGGTTCCGATAAGGGCGTCACCAGTAGGCAGTAGTGCGGTTTGGATTGATAGAGGGCAGCGACGCCGGAGCTGACGCAGCCGAGGCGCAGTGCGGCGCTGTTGATGGGCATGGAAATTTTCAGTGGGATGAGGGAGGTGGAATGACCGGGTGTCGGGGGTGGGCCGATGAAGTGAGTCAGATGGGCCGGTCTAGGCCGATCCAGTTGGTTCAGACTAGAGTTTTTATTGAAAAGCCCATATCTCTTAAACCAAGAGTCGGTTTCATGTGTCATCTACTGTCACACGACCCTAGATTCGAGGAGGATCTTTTGAGTCCACTTTGGGAACTTTTTGTCTTAGTCTTGATTCTCGGTGACACGAAATGTCTGATTTTAACAATAATAATATAAATATTATTATTTGGGAAACTTGCATCGAATTGTACTTTTTCATACGATGTTTGATTGATGCGTCGTTAGAGGCGTTGTGACCCTAGAGTTGAGGCATAATTTTGAAGACTTATTTTGGGCCCTTAAATCTAAATGGTTGTTCGGGCCCCATGAGGCCCAATTTGGGCGTTTGCGGTGAAGTACAACTTTTTCACCGGGTGTTCATTTGGGATGAATGAATATCCAACCCCGTGTTCTTTTCTGAGAGGATCTCAATGATGCAATCCTCTTGATGTGTTTTGGGATCATGACGTGGGTCCCACAAATCATCGTTCATGTGCAATGCTTCGAAATGTAGTTTCTTCAACGGGTGTCCAATTCGGGGGAAATGAATAGTTTATCCTAAGAATTTTTTTACAAGGATCGTGAAGGTGTAATCCCTTTGATTATCTAAGTTCGTTTGAGAAGGCCTGTTTGGTGGAAATTATGTATTTTCTATTCAGATCAAACAACGACCATCATGTTCTTGTTAGCCTATTGGGCCAGAGGTAGCATGTACTATAGGAGTACGCTGGAATGACTATAGGGTAATTGTTCATAGTTTAGTACCTGAGTACTTCAAGGAACATGGACAGGCGATGAGGCAGGGTCACAAGTTGTGTGGTCCCCACACATGCCATGTACTACTCTAAGAATATTCTACATCTCGTATCTCCTTCCGTTGGACTTATATTTTGGCATGAGAGTAGCCTATCTTGAGTGTTTTTCCATGTAGAACATGATGGTCCCCTCTGTAGTGGATTTCAAGATACGATGAATGATATTCCGAGTGAGAGGCATATCTAGGCGACACTTGATGTTCTGGGCATGATACCTATTCTAGGTGACATTCAATGAAGGATGGGATTAGAAAAAGTCATTAGAGCATTACTGAGATTACCCTCTAGGTGGGATGGGTAGTGGATTTCTGGATTATCTTTCTAAGTGGTACAATCCAGTATGGATGGATAGTGTTTTTCCTCAATGTTTTTTAGAGTGGAAACCTCCTCCAGGGCAGGGCATGGGTCCTCGTCCTTTCCTGAGAAGCATCCTCCAATAGGGTTGGGCATGGGTCCTCGATGACAATAGAGTGGCACCCTCCTGCTAGGTAGGGCATGGATCCTCCTCCTTTCCTGAGTGGCACCCTCCAGCCGGGCTAGGCATGGGTACTCGATGACACGAGAGTGGAACCCTCTATCCGAGATTGGCATGGGTCCTCGACGACACGAGAGTGTCACACCCTAGCCGAGCTGGACATGGGTCCTTGACGACACTTTAGTGGCACCCTTCAGCTAGGATGGTCATGGGTCCTCGACTATGAGATGATCTCCTGACTATACAGATTAGAGATGAGACATGTTTTGACATACATTTGAACTCACAAGAAAGAGGGGAATTTTCCCACCAAGATGCGACCATGTGATGCGACCTAAAACCGTGAAGGCGATACAGACCCACACAAAGCTGATAGTATCAAGATGCAGCGATTGAGTCCCTTTGACTTGCAGTTTAGAGCAGACGTGTGGGATTATAGGCATCCTTGGTTGTTACTTTTGGAATTTTTGGAAACTCTTTTCCTGAGATGAGTTATGAGATGGAGATCCCCTTAATCTCTCTTTTGGGTTTCTTTGGTTAAGCATGTATATATATGTATCCTATTTCAGTAACCACTCCAAGGGTTTTGGAAACACTCCTTCTAGGAGAGGCGAAGACACACATGGTATTCCATTTGATTTTGGTGTCAAAATTCTCATGGTTGGACAAGTCTAATCTCCTTATATAGATAGTGTTTAACGCCCCGACCCTAGATTCCTAGAGTCAGTGCATTATTTTAATACATTGGAATGATTACAAGGAATCAAGTATCAAAAGACTGATCAGTTTAGCAGTCTTGGAAAATAGATTACATACATGAATGCTACATTACACTTTCTAACATACATCACACAGAAAATCCTTTGAGAATTACATTGTTCCCTTAGCTTAAACCTATATCTCAAACATAAAACACTTCATGGTATCCTGGTAAAATAAAACATAATAAAGGGGTGTTTTCAGAGGCTCAGTAAGGGTAAATAATTTAGAAGAAGATATAAACATTTATGTCAAGATGTATAATAAAAACAATAGCCTTTTAAACATAATCTTGAACATAAAATGGAAAAATTAAATCAAACATCACTATATAAACATGAAGATGGATATTCTACTAGTTGAATAATCACATGTAATAACTAATTTCATAATGAGTGAATGTATAGTACCAGACATTAATTTCTATGTCATGGCCTCGTTCCAGGACCTAGGGGATAACTGTAATCGGACCCCAACCGGGAGAGCTTCTGTAACCGAACTCCAACCCGGAGAGACTCTATAACCAAAATCCAACCCAGAGGGTATTCTATAACCAAACCCCAACCCAGAGGGATTACTTTTACAGGTCCCCAACCCAGAACATACTAGTCCAATACATTAATATTAAGAAAAGGATGAAATATAACATAAACATTCATATTAAAAATAGCATAATAAATGTCAATACTTTAACCAAAAACCATGAATGGCCTAAAAATAACTCATCCATAGAAAAAATTATTACAAAACCTTCAATAAAATATGGATGATTTGTATACAAATAAATCAACTTCAAACAAGTGTAAAATTTATCAAAGGATGTTAACATAGATGAAATAAAAACTATTTGAGGGAAATATCTCTTTCTATTTTGACATAATTTAAGAGTCACATAATTATAAAGAAAAAAATTATTTTTAAAATATTATTATAATACTGTGAGAGAATATTCAACGATGTTATAATGGCAAAAAATAGCCACACCTGCTGTATAAGTTAAAAAATATTCTTACATTAATTTTGTCGAAAAGGTCATAAAGAACCTTGTTTGGAAAATGATGGAAATAATACTTTATAAAAATCTTAAAAAAAGTCAAAAAAGGGTATAAATGACTTTATCCAATAGTCTAGTAAATAGTAAAAAATGTTTTGAAATACATTTTCAAGAAAACACGGATGTGGATGATAAAGAGGTGCTAGTAGATACTTAGGTAAAAACAACCTCGGATAATAAATAGATTGTGAAATTAACCATTACCTTATATGTTTCCTTGGTTGAGGGTATGTTAACATCCTGTATAATAGTTAAATCATTGTTATAAAATTATACATGAACCATATACATAATTATGATATCATATATGATCTTCTAATAATGCTTTGTTAATGATATTTTAGTATTATCGTTGTTTTGGGTGTTAACTGATTCATTTTCCTTTATATTGTTTATTACGTGAGTCATGTTTGTTATGGATGGGATGTTTCTTATTCATATCCAAAATGATATCAAGTCTTTAAAAATTATTTTTAATCATCAAATGAAAATTATTATTGAATGGTTACGATAGGGAATGAATCTCATCGCGTTCGTGGAGACGGTAATCTGTACCAACGCACGAGCGACTATATCATTATTTAGATATTAAAATCGTAAATAATTTGATGGTATATCATATATATATATAATAATTATCATGTTATTTTTATTATTTACATAAATTATACATCATCATTATACCCATCTAATAATAATATATTGAATAAAAACTACACCACGACGTGGAGACGGTAAGCCGTACGTACGCACATATGGTGACACGTCCTTCAAAGGATGGATAGAATAATGAATACGGTTGTACCATATTTATAATAACATCACAGTATATAGAAGATACTGGGGTTTTTATTTTATAATGGAAACAACAAGTATTGAAGAAGTGGAAGAATAAAAGAACTTGAAAGAGGTGATGAAATATTTACTTCTTTTTCGGGTTCTTCCTTTTTATTATGTCAAAAGGGCTCCATAGGATGGATTTATGACTAAAGTAAGGCATCCCGCTTGAAGGTAGGAATGTTTAGAGGATATTCGGTAAGGGGTTGGCCTAGTCAAATGGCTTTGGAGATGTTAATTTGAGAGAAGGGGAAGTTCCCTTTTATATGAGAGGTGAGGGTCACTTTTGGAAAAGCATGAAATAATATTTTATAGTAAAATCATTTGTTGTTTCTAATGGCTAAATAATGATTTATTTAGAGGCTAATGTGGTTATGGGGGGATATAATCTCAACCAATAGGTTTTAGACAAATTTAAGTTACTATTTTAACCTTATATTTTAGATTTAACTCTTAGTTAAATAGTTTAACCTTTATATTGTCTTCGTGTATTCTTACACTATATGGTTAATAAATTTACTCTGAACTTCCAAGAGAATCTAAAATGGTTCATTAATAAAATATATGATATTTTTTAAGCCTTTTTTTCAATCCTTATATTTTAGGAATATTATATCAACCAATAATATAGTATTTGTTTTAAAAATTAATTTACGTCAATTTTGACACTATTTGGTATTTTCTTTTTATTAAAGTAATAAAAACTTTATTTCTTCGAAAAAGATACATTGAATCAACCCTATAATTTAATATTCACCTATAAAATTCTTGGATTTCATAAAAACGTTGAAATTATATTTATGTTAATATTTAAAATTCCATTTATTTGGTTCTTTCATTTATAAGGTAATTACTTAATCATCATTGTGTCATAAATAAATTTAATTATTTTATGTCTAAAAATTATAAATAAAAAAATATGATTTATGAAATTCATTTACTCTTCTAATGAATATTTATAGTTTAATTTATATTATGTGTAACCCTATATTAAAAATGGTTTAGTTACTAAACTTTGATTTTCTCTTTTAACTCTTCTTTAAATAAAATAATAATAAATGTCCAAATTTAATCCAAGTGGACCTAAAGGATCATATTTTATTCCTAAGGATGTTTTTGGTCGAATTACACTTATAAAATAGAATCAGGATATGTGTTAGGATATGAATAATATCATTTTTACCCTTAATTACCCTATTTAATTTTAACTGTGGTAAATAAAAGTAAAAAGTTACTATTCACCAAACATTATTTTCATCTTATTGAACCACATTTTTCCTACTGATATATACCATGTCTCATTGATTTTTAAAATTCCACTCACATAAGCAGTAAAATTACGTTTTATGCGAATTTGTAAATTCTCCTAGGAGGTGGGTAAAAGAAGGTGAAAAGTTCAATAAAATTTTAGATATCTAATATTATTACAAAATGACACCAATGAATTACATTAAACATATATATATATATATATATTATGTATATATTTTGATGTAAAATAAATTTAAATAAAATAAATAATTATTTAAATGAAAAGTCGGTTTTAACCAATAACATAGTGTATTTCACTATTCATCAAAAATTGAATGTTTTTAGAAACATACCAAAAATTCACCCAAATATAATTTTGATCTTAAAAATTCAAAAATGAAGTCTATTTTACCAAATATGAAACATATAATTTTTTTTTATTAATTTAAAATTAATTCCCGTTGTCAAAACCAAAAACCGTATTTTTAAGAAATAATAACTACCAAAAGATTTATCCTTGTTTATGTCCAATTTCAATGTGAAATTACTTAAAATGACCATAATTGGATTAAATGGTAAAAATATAATCTAATTATACTTCCAAAACATTAATATTCATAGTTTAACAGTATAAATTATTTTGATTAAAAAAGTTGTTTCAGTTAAAATCTTGTATTTTTCACTATTCACCCAAATATGAAAGTTATCAGAAAAGAACAAAAAATTTATTGAAACTAAATTCCTATGTCCTGATTCTATAGAAGAAGTTTATTTTTTCAAATTTAATATATAAAACTTTCAAATTTTGTATTTAAGAAGGGTTTTCCATTAAATGGCGGTAAAATTTCAATTTTTGAAAGATACTTCTTTTATATGAAAAAAATGAATTTTTCCTTACATTATATCTAAGAAACTCATAATATGGATTCTAAAATTATAAGGATTATATAATGTTCAAAATTATGTTAATACTATTCATAACTGCTTTTGAACGGCTAGTTTGGTATGTCATGGTGCGCTAGAACTCGATGTTGCGTGTAGTGCATGTTATTGAATTATTTTGAATAAATAACGTACTATGAAATCTTGGGGTGATACATTATTCCCTCATTCGATAAATTGCATCCTCAAAATTTGAATTTTTTCTTCGAAAATAAAAGGTTGAAAATAGAAAATACAATTGTGGGAAAACCCAAATCAGAAATTGGGTTAATAAAATTTAGTCTTCACAAGATGAAAAGGGAAATGAAACGGTCACCACCAAATTATGAACCCTATTAGGAGAATATGTGTGGAAATTATAGTCAATTAATTTGAGGAAAAATGTAAATATTTATAGGGATTTAATGAGGTCATCAATCAAAAACAAGTGTAAAATCGAGGGCCTCAAATCCATCCACTTATGATGATTAAAAACATAAGGTATTAGGATAACACATTTTTGGTTTTATGATCCCTTCCCTAAAGTTTAAGAATTAATATAACCATAGAATAAGAGGAATATATATATATATATACTTTACACGTAGAGTTTCATCCTTCAACTAATTCATACCACTAACTCATCTTTCACTCTAGAAGATTTCAAAAAATATATTCTACTTATCCTAATCGTATAGGGTTCCAAAAATAATGAATTTATAATTCACCCATCATACCATTTAAAAAAAATAGATTATACAATCCAGGGACTTCACGTAGTCCAATGGTAGGTGATAAATCCCAATCACATTATGGTTGTGGGTTTGATTCCTACAGCTTTGTCTAACGCGACAGATTGTCACACAGTCTGTGTGTTGTACTTTTTATAACAATCCAAAAAAAAACATTAACAATAGTTTCCAATTTCAAACTTAATCCATTCCAACCTTTAGAATTATCCAAAAACATATATCTGAACTAACAATCCAAAATTTATAAGGAAGTTAAACATAATGAAGATCCTTTTTTCCACATAATAACATTTGAACACTTTCATCATGTATTATTTTTAAACATGGTAACACCCTGAATTACCATAAAACTTATTTATTACATTCATGATCCCTTATACTTTATATAATACTAGATATATTCCTTATATCCACAATTTTTGAATATTCCAACAATGATGAAATAAAAAAACTACTAATCAGTTCCAAAGAAGTCAAGAATATCCAATATATTTTATCCAAATCAACCATTGATTATTCCAAAATCACTACCTCGTTATCAAGACCATATTAAGGATTACTTTTCCTTCAACCATGTATTTTTAAAAAGTGTAGATTACTATTAAGTAAGTTTTCTTAGAACCATATTATCTCAAATCCTCAATAAAATAGTACTACAATACAATCATTATTTATCTCCATAATTCACATAACTAGTATATTGTTGATACAATAATCAAATGAAATAATTCTATAATAACAACATAAGAACACTAGTCATTACTCTTCACCTGAGGAAGTATCATAACTTGATTAATTTTCAATAGCATCATTTGCAGTATACTCTGATGACTAGGACATTGATTCGCGTAGTGTCCCAACGCTTTGCAGATGAAGCATTTTACATTTGAAATATTTTTCTTACCCTTGAAATCACGTACTTGGTGTCCTTTTTTCCCACACTTATAACAAACTCCCATTCACTTAAAACATTTACCAAGGTGATTACTTCCACATTTATCACATATGGGAAAATCCTTCTTTTCCCTCTTCCATTTATCCATCTTTCTCTCTACCATCCTTTTCTTCTCTTGCTTCCCTTCAAAGCCATAGGACACAGAGATTTATTTACTTATATTATTAACACATGATATTATTTCTTCATATGTTGAGAATACATAGGAGACTATTTCCATTAAAAATGATGTATTAATACCATGAAATATATGAATCTTTTTACTCTTTGGATCATGCGAATTGCTGGAGGTCTCATTCCATCTACTGGGCACCATTTCTACACAATGGCATACACTAGGTTAGGTTATAAATCGCAATACATAATTCCAAACTTGTAAAATAGTTAACATAAATTGAACCATTCATGAATATAATCCATAATCATAAAAATGTTTTCTTTGAGGAAGTATATACTCATAAACCCTTCATAGTGGTTTGTAAGTAAAATGAGAATTATCTTAACAATATCCTCTCGGAGTGTCGTAACCAAGAGTGCAGCAAGGCTCATTGTCATGCACCAGTTCCCGTTAAATTCTATCTCAAAGCGGTGTTTTCAAGTTTTACCCCTAGATACATATGTGCTAGAGCCGCCTCTACATGCTCGTATATAGACATGGATATATTTTCCTGGAATACTCATAAAGTCTCTACATTACCAAAATTCTTGGATGTTCTTCTATACTAATTCTCAAAGTCTATCATAGGGTAATGTGCCCTACTCAGAGTTTATCTAAATCTAGTTTCTAAGGTTATTGCTAAACTTCTTCTCATATGAACTGTAACACCCCAACCCTATTTTCCCAGATCCGGTGCATTATTTTAATACATTGGCATGATTACAAGGAATCAAGTCCCGAAAGACTGATCAGTTTAGCAGTCTTGGAAAATAGATTACATACATGAATGTTAAATTACACTTTCTAACATTCAAAAAAAATAATACTTTGATAATTCCATTGTTACCTTAGCTCAACCCTGTATATCAAACATAAAACACTTCTTGGGATCTTGGGAAAATAAAACATAAGAAAAGGGTGAGCTCAGATGCTCAGTAAGGGTAAATAATTTAGAAGAATCTATAAACTTTTAAGAAAAAATGTGTAATAAAAACAATAACCTTTTAAACATAAACTTGAAAATAATAGGGAAAAATTAAATAAAAAATTACCATATAAAAATGAACATGGATATTCTACTAGTCGAATAATCACATGTAATAACTAATTTCATAATGAATCAATGTACAGTACAAGACTTTAATTTCTATGTCAAGGCCTCGTGCTCGGACCTAGGGGATAATTGTAATTGGATCCCAACCCAGAGAGCCTCTTTAAGTGGACTCCAAACTGAAGAGCCTTTGTAACCGGACTCCAACATGGAGGGTCTTCTATAACTGGACCATGACCTAGAGGGATTAAATTTACCAGTCCCCAACCCAGAACATACTAGTCTAATACATTCATCTTAAGAAGATGTTTAAATATAACATAAAAATTCGTATTAAAACTAGCATAAGAAATTTCAATACATTAACCATAAACCCTGAATGGCCTAAAAATAACTTATCCGCAGTCAAAAATATCACAAAACCTTCGATACAATATTTAATATATGTATCATAATAAATCAACTTCAAACAAGCGTAAAATTTATCAAAGGATATTGACATAGATGAAATCAAAACTATTTGAGAGAAATATCCCTTACTATTTTGAAATAATTTAAGAGTCACATAATTATGAAGAAAACATTTATTTTGAAAATAATCTTATAATATTGTAAGGGAAGATTCGATGATGTTATAATGGCGGAAAATAGATGCACCCGTCGTACATGTTAAAAAAACATTCTTACATTAATTTTGCCGAAAAGGTCATAAAGTACATTGTTTAGAAAACAATGGAAATATTCCTTTATAAACTCTTATAAAAATTCAATCTAGGGTATTAATGACTTTATCCCATAGTCTAGTAAATGTTCATTTTTTTTGAAATACAGTTTTAAAAAAACATGGATATGGATGATGAAGAGGTCATAGTAGATACTTACATAAAAACAACCTCTGATAATAAAGAGGTTGTTAAATTTACCATTACGTTATACATTTCTATGGTTGAGGGTATGATAACCTACTGTGTAATAGTTAAATTATTGTTATTAAATTATACATGAACCATATATATAAATATGATATCATATACGATCTTCTAATAATGCATTGTTAATGATAAGTTAGTATTATCGTCGTTTTGGGTGTTAACTGATTCATTTTCCATTATATTCTTTGTAATGTGAGTCATGTTTTTTATGGATGGGATGTTTCTTATTAATATACAGAATGATATAAATTATTTAAAAATTATTTTTTATTATTAAATGATAATTAGTCTTGAATTGTTACGATGGGGAATGAATCTCATTGCGTTCGTGGAGACGGTAATCCGTACGTACACCCGAGCGACAATATCATTCTTTAGATATTAAAATAGTATATAATTTAAAGGTATATCATATTTAAAGAATAATTATCATTTATATTTATTATTTAAATCAATTATACATCATTATTTTACCCATCCAAATAATAATATATTGAATGACAACTACACAACGACATGGAGACGGTAAGCTGTACGTACGCACGTATGGTGACATGTCATTAAAAGGATTGATAGAATATTGAATATGGTTGTACCATATTTATAGTAACATCATAGTATATATAAGTTACTATCTTTATTATTTTATAATGGTAACAATAAGGAAATAAAATTGTAAGAAGAAAAGAACTTGAAAGATGTGATGAAATATTTACCTCTTCTTGGGGTTTTTTTTTGATTTGATAAAAAGGGATCCTTAGGTTGGATTTATGACTAAATTATGGCCTCTAGGATGAAGGGAGTACAGTTCAGAGAATATTTGAGTAGGGGTTGGCTGAGCCAAATGTCTTTGGAGGTGTGAATGTGGGAGAAGGCGAAGTGCCCTTTTATAAGAAGGTGAGGGTCCCTTTTGGAAAATCTTGAAATATTATTTTATAATAAACTCATTTTTGGTTTTTAATTGCTCCAAAATAATATATTTCGAGGATAAGGTGGTTATGGGTCGAAATAATCTCAACCAATAGGTTTTAGAAAAGTATAATTTATCATTTTAACCTTATCTTTTAGATTTAACTATTAGTTAAATAGTTTATCTTTAATCGTGTCTTCTTATATTATTACCCTACATGGTTAATAAAATTACACTAAACTTCTAAGAGAACCTCATGTGGTTCAGAAATTAAATATATAATATTATTTAATCCCTTAGGTCAAACTTTAAATTTTTATAAATACTATATCAATCCATAATATATTATTTGTTTTAAAAATTAATTTATGCAAATTTTGACACTATTTGGTATTTGGTTTTTGTGAAAGTCATCACAATGTGATGGCTTCGAAAAAGATAGATTTAATCAACCCTAATATGTCATATTCAAATATATAATTCTTGTATGTCATAAAAACATTGAAATTATATTTATTTTAATATTTATAATACCATTTATTTGATTATTTCATTAATAAGGTAATTACTGAATCATCATTGTGTCATAAATAAATTTAATTATTTAATGTCTAAAAATTATATATAAATACCATGATGTATGAAATATTTTTAACTTTATAATGAATATTTTTAGTCGAATTTATATTGTGTGTAACCCTATATTAAATATGGTTTAATTATTAAACATTGATTTTAACTCTTTTAACTCTTCTTTAAATAAAATAATAAAAAATGTCCTAATCTAATCCAAGTGAACCTAAAAGATCATATTTTATTCCTAAGGTTGTTTTTGGTCTAATTAAAATTACCCAATAGAATTATGACATATATTAGGGTATGAATAATATAATTTTTACCATTAATTACCCTATTTACTTTTAACCGTGGTAAATAAAAGTAAAATGTTACTATTCACCAAAAAAATTATTTTCATCTTTTTGAACCAAATTTTTCTTACTACTATCAACCATGTCTTTAGGATTTTCAATATTCCACTCCTAGAAGCGGTAAAATTATGTTTTATGAAAATTTTTAAAATTCTCCGAGGAGGTGGGTAAAAGACATCGAAAAGTTCAATAAAATATTATATATATAATATTATTAAAAAATGACACTAATTAATTAAATTGAACATATATAGGTATTATATATCTATTTTGACCTAAAATAGATTTAAATAAAATACATAATTATTTAAATAAAAAGTCAGTATTAACCAATAATGTAGTGTTTTTCACTATTCATCAAAAATTGAATGTTTTCAGAACCATACATAAAATTCAACATAAGATAATTTTGATATTAAATTTTTTAAAATGAAGTCTATTTTACCAAATTAAAAACATAGAAATTGCATTTATTAATTTAAAATTAATTCCCGTTGTCAAAACTAAAAAGTGTATTTTTAAGAAATAATAACTACAAAAGATTGATACATGTTTATGTCCAATTTCAAAGTGAAATTACTTCCAATGACTGAAATTGGATTAAATGGTAGAAATATAATATAATTATACTTCCAAACCATTCATATGTATAGTTGAACACTATAAATTATTTTGATTAAAAAAGTTATTTTCAGTTAAAAAATAGTATTTTTCCCTATTCACCCAAATATGAATGTTATCAGAAAACACAAAAAATTTATTGAAACTAAATTATTATGTCCCAATACTAAATAAGAAGTTTATTTTTTCAAATTTAATTTATAAAAGTTTCAAATATTGGATTTAATAAGGGTTCGCCATTAAAAGGCAGAAAAATTGCATTTTTTTAAAATACTAATTTTATCTGAAAAAAATGAATTTGAACCTACATTATGTCTATGAAAATAATAATATGGATTCTAAAATTATAAGGATTATATAAAGTTAAAATTTTATTGATACTATTTATAACCGCTTTTGAACGGCCTATTTGGTAATTCATGGTGCACTTGAACTTGGTGTTGCTTGTAGTTCAAGTTATTGAATTACTTTGATGAAATAACATAATATATAATCTTGGGGTGTTACACAGTGAAGACTTGATGAGAAGTTCATCTTAAAAATATTTCTACCTACTTGTGTTTGGGTGATCTTACTTCACTATCTTAGTGGGTTGAGCTATACACTTTATTGTACACTTTACTATACTCTTTTACTGTACCTTGTTCTATCTACTGCTCCCCTCTTCAGTATATCTATTACTACTCCCTTTAGCCTTTGGGGAATCCTAATGAGTATTTTTATACTCACCCCTTCATGGGATTTTCCTGCACTTAGTGTGCCTTTGCAGATGACAGACAGGTTGATCGTGACTTCAGAGGATCTAGTGATATATAGTGCTTAGACCGCATGTGGTGTTCGTGACATGGGATTTAGGAGTGGGGCTCTACCAGCTGTTTTACATTTCAACCTATTGCCGAGTTGTGTATCTTTTTTTGGTTGGGCTTGTATTTTTTCCTTTTCCCTTTCATATTACTCAACATGAATTTGTACTGTTTAAAGGTCAATGCATGTTTTTTTATTTATAGTAGTGTTTTATCTTGTTTTCTTTTCCCTATGCACGTTTTCATTGAGTTGGTTGTGTGTGTGTGTACAAATTCTTATGAAAAAGGCCTCCCTATGTTTTTTATGACTTCATCAATGGTTTCTAGCCCCAGGACTATGGAGAAGAGCTTGGGGTAGTTGGGGATCGAGCCATGGTATGGTTCAGGTCAGGAAAAACTGGTTTCAAATGTGGTTTCACCCTTGGGATTTTGTTCGGACGTTTCCCTAAAAATGTCATGGTTTGGTTTTAAGGAAACAATGTCAAAATGTCTCAAGAGAGGATCTTAGGCTAGTGAGTCTAGTGATGGTGCAGTGGCCAATGTATCCATTCACCAGGACCTTGATTACCTGATTTTCGACTCAACATGATGAGAAATTGGTTTCTAGGAATAATGGTACATGCATCATGTAGGATTGAGTCTTTGACTATCCTTCTCGAGTCATATCCCCTTTATTGTTGATATATATATATATATATATTATTTGACTGTGGTACTCTTTGATAGATTCAGGATGCCTCTACAATGACATTCAACCAGGATATTAGCTCCAATTTTTGATGACGACTCTGTGAGTGATGAGGCCTCAGTTCAGGATCCATCATGTGATCCCCTTTCCCCAGGAGGGTAGGTTGCAACACCTTTGCCTATTGTGTAGTATACAACCCTGGTATACTGGGCTGAGGATGTGTGCAATCTGATCACACTTAGTGAGTTCTAGTGACCGAGACTGCTGAGGCTCCACAGTGTCCCAGACCCTCAGGAAGTAGAGGTTTGGATAGAGTTAGTGGTTCACCTCTTTCGGCTTCTTTAGACACCGACAAATCAGATGGTGGCTTTGGCAGCTAGTCTTTTCCACCAATCAGCTAAACATTGGTGGAGTTTGGTTACTCCGATGTGCGTTAGTTGGAACCCACATGGGATGAATTCCAGAAATTGTTCTATGAGGAGTACTACCCCTCCTGATTACGCTTCGTCTAGATTCGGGAGCTTTTGGAGCTCAATCGGGGAGGGATGAAAATGAATGAGTACAAGACTCAATTCATAGACCTTGCATGATACTCTCTATACATGATTCATGATAGGAACTTTCAGGTAAAAAATTATGGTTAGGGTCTATGTATAAAATATTCATTCTAGTAAAGTCCCCTTGTGCATCCCCACCTTTTTTAGATGTAGGAGTGAATACTAGTGAAATAGAGATTTTTGTCAGTGGTGCTAGTTGGCTGATTTTGGTAGTTGGCGCAACATAGTTGGGATGTCTACTATATCTAGGAGACGTTAGTTGGTAGGCCTTCGATGTAGGAGGAATCCCATTGATAAGACTCATGCACATGTTCAGGGACAACGTAGAGCACCGGGGTAGCCCTGGATTGGTTGGTGTTATGCTTGTGATGGGTGAGGTCACGTGGCATGAGACTTCCCGACCAAACATGACGAGTTTTCCATGCAGTTGGTAGATGCACCAACAAGAAATAGGTGGTATCATGATCAGGGGTCTCCCAAGTGAGGATAGGCTGGTCCCTAGAGAGGAAGTGCTGGAAGGGGAGCAGGAAGAACTGTTGTTGGTGGACGATGCTGTGAGGTCCTTCCACCACCACTAGGCCACCCATGTCAGGATCAACGGGCTGGCGGTCAGGGCTACGGGTAGCAGCATGATATGGATGTCCAAAATCATATAGCGAATGGGGTGATAACAGATACTCCCTATATATTTTCTACCTTTTTTCATAAAAACATGTTAGACACTGAGTGAGGTAATTTTTTCTCCTAGCTTCTTTCTTAAGGTTTTACTAGGGTGATCTGAGGCATCAGTGTAACCCTATGTCGGTGTTGTTCGACATAGCCTTGAATGCACAAGGAAAAGGGGTTCATTCCACACCGAGATTTGTTTTTATGTTGTGATAAAAACCATGATGGAGATTTAGTTTTTTCCAAAGAGGATATTATTGATGTGCGGTGGATGAGTCCCTCTAACTTGGGTGTTCATGTCAGGGTTGTGAAGTAGATTGTCAGAGTAGGTCCTGGTACTGTTAGTGGAGTTTTTCTGCTTGACCACCATTTTTCTTGAGATGCTACTAGTGAGTGTAGCGGAGTATCTAGTTTTGGTATTAATCTCCTTCTAAGGGAAGTTAATAAATGTGGAGTATGCCACATGCTTTCTTCTTCTAGCTTCTTAGAGTTGGATGAGTTAACTCATCTACTCTGTTCGTTGGAACTTTTCGTGCTCAACATCAACCTTGATACTGTAGTTATCAATTAGAGGTCGAGGAGATGGACACCCCAGGAATAGAACTACGCGAATCAAAATTGGGATCTATAAGTAGTAGACTTCACAGTGAGAATGTGGAGACACTCTCCTTTGGGAGAGAACTTTGTGGTTTGCTCAATCCACCAGTGTCTCAGGTGCTTCTTCACCTAGAGTGACTTGAACCTGAGGTGGAGATTTCAGTTAAACTTCCCATAGGACTACAACTTCAAGTTAGTCTATAATCTGGAAAGAGGCAGTGTGGTAGCAGATTACCTTAGCAAGAAGTCCCAGACTTACTAAATGAGGGATATTTTTAAGCAGTTAGAATTTTTACAACTGACCCTGGTGAAGCAGGAGGGTACAATTCTCTTCATTTTATGGTGCCAACTCCTTTTATTCTCGAACGTATAAGTGAGTCTTGGTTGTCCAACATCATCTATGAAATCCAGTGTGACTAGATATCCTTAGGTGTTTCACCACATATAAATTCTAAAGGAGGTAATCATGAGACCATGTTCCAAGGACAAGTGGTTATTCCATTCATGACACGAGATGTAGAGGTTCAGATAGCGAGGCGAACTATCCCCCGAGAATCATTAGACAATTTTTTATCATGAAAATAGGTGGAAAGGTATCCTACTGCCTTTCCTTACCCTAATCGCTGGAGTGGGTGCACGACGTTCCCTACGTGTTGGAGTTGAGGAAATACATGCATATTCCTATGCACGTCATTGACAAGATTAAACCTTATGAGGATTAACCATCCCTTTGGTTTGTATGTTGTCGAAACATGAAAACATGCATATTTCATAAGAGAAAGAGAGATAGGCCTGATCTTAGTACCCCGAGTTGTTTTCCATAGTTTGTCTTTTCATGGATAAAACTATTGAAGGAGGGAATGATGTAGAGACCCTATTTTCATTTTAAGACATTGAAATATTTCAACATATTTTTTCCAGATCCAAACGCTAAGAAGACATGTGATTCTGAGGCCCGGAGTGTCTGGAATAAATTATACAAAAATAATAACTGTTTTTTTACTATGCCTGTGATGGAAACAAGATATATATTATTTTATGACTTAGATTAGATATCTAAGGCCACAGTTGATCCCCGAGCATGTCATTTACCCTAGGCGAGGTATAACTTTTGTCGGCACATGCCTTCTATAGAAAAAGTCTCAGTGGAAAATCCGTAAATAAAATAACTAAATAAAATGGTTTTATTTGAAATGCTACTTCAAATAAAATCTAAATGTGAACTCAGATTAGAAATCATAGACTTCTGTTGAGTTTATAGCATGGTGTTTTCCCTATGGGCGACCTCAGTTGAGAGGGTGTGGGAGATTCAGATTTTGCGACCGCTAACAGTTTCCTATAAATAAGTGTTTTGACAAATGATCCAGAATTAGCTAATTTATCTCTCGGATGGAGGAGCCCTGGCTGATGGCGATTCATTATCTGAACATCATCAGATCACGATGAAAATGTAGGCGCTGGTAGATCAGAGTGCAATGGACCCAATTATAGATCCAAATTTGCAGTAAATTTCTCTTTCATATTTTACTTCTTCTCGGTTGATGTTTTGGTTGTTGTTTTGATTTTCAGTTGTTTCTGCTACTCTTTTTATCTTTTTCAATGGACAAACTAAAAATGACCATAGAATGATTGATATATTTATTTCTCATTCTCCATCGTTCTTCTTCATTCTTCACATTATTCATTGGTAAACTTTTTGACATGACAAATCGACATCCAAATTTCGATCGGAGAATAGATCTGTGGAGATTGTGATCCAAGGATTCTAGATCTATGATGGATTTTCCTTTTGTGCAGCGAAGGAAGAGTAGCGGTGAGTGGAAGAGGTGGTTACTTTTCATCATGTCGAAACATTGATGGATTTTCAAGTGGAGGCTGGCACTGTGATGTTCAGGTTTCGAGGATCCCAGATCTGGTCTCAGATTCATTTTTGGATCATCGAAGTGATCATAGTGGTCTGTAGAAGTTTTTTGATGCAGCTCCGGTGAGGGTAGCTCTAGCAGGTGGCAGTGCGGGAGCAGATGCGACGGAGGCATGGGGTGGCACAACGACATGAAGGTTGTGTGTGGCAGAGTCTAAAGGGATGAGGGTGGCATGGTGCACTAGGCAGTGGCATGATCAAGAGTCGGCGGGGGGCGGACTGAGCGAGTCAGACTGACTAGTCCAGGCATGTCCATTTAGTTTAGAGCAAGTTTTTTTATTAAAAACCCCGTATCTCTCAAACCAAGGGTCCATTTCACGTGTTGTCTATAACCACAAAAACCATTCTTCGAGGAAGATCATTTGAGGCTAATTTTGGATCTTTTGGTTTTAGGCTTGATTTTCAGTGACATGAAACATCTGATTTTATTAATAATAATATAATTATTATTATTCGAGATATTACATCAGACCGTACATTTGCATACGATGTCCTATTGATGATCCATAAAAGGCATTGTGACCTTGGAGTTGAGGCGGACTTTTCAAGACTGATTTCTTGTGCTTAAATCAAAATGGTGGTGTGGGACCCATGAGGCCTGATTTGGACGTTTGCGTTGAAATAAAACTTTTTTACCTGGTGTTTGTTGGGAATGAATGAATTGGAAATCCCATGTGAATTTATAATAATGGTGAAATCTATTTGATGTGTTTTAGGATCATGGCATGGGTCCCACGAAGCACTGTTTGTGCACAATGCTGCGAAATGCACTTTCTTCACCAGGAGTCCAATTTGGGTGAATGAATAGTAGATCTAAAGAATTTTTTCATAAGGATCATGATGGTGTGATCCATTTGATTATTTGGGGCCATTTAAGGAAGACTGTTTGGTGGAAATTACATTTTCACCATTCAGATCAAACAACAAGCATCATACGCTCGTCTGCCTTTTGGGATAGAGGTGCCATCTACTTTGGGAGTACGCTGGTACACATAGAGGGTATGAGTTCATAGTTTAGTACCTGAATACATCTATGTACATGGAAAGGCGATGAGGCAGGGTCACACATCATGTGGTCCCCAAATGTGTCGTGTACTATACTACGAATCTTGTACCTCTTGTATCTCACTCTGTTGGACTCATATTTTGTCAAGTAACCTATCATGAGTGTTTTTCCATGTATAGCATGATGGTTTCCTCTACAGTGAATTTTGAGAAATGATGTGAGATTTTTTGAGTTTGACACCTATCATATGGGATGCTCGATGTTCCTGGTGTGATGCCTATTCAAGGTGATATTTGATGATGGATATGATCAAATAGAATCACTAGAGCAGTACTGGGCTTACCCTCTAGCTAGTTTAGGTAGTGGCTTTACTGATGATCTTTTTGATAGGCACCATTTAATGGGGATGGCTAGTGTTTTCCTTGATGTTTTTCAGATTAGATCCTTCATTATGGGTAGAGCATGGGTCCTTCTCCTTTCCCGAGTGGCACCTTTCAGCCGGGCTGGGCATGGGACTTTGACGAAAATAGAGTGGAACCCTCCTACTAGGAAGGGAATGGATCATCATTTTTTACTGAGTATCATTCTCCAACTGGACTGGGCATGGGTCCTTAACGACACAAGAGGGGAACCCTCCAGTCAGGTTGGGCATGGGTCCTCGACGACATGAGAGTGGAACCCTCCAGCTGGGCCGGGAATGAGTCCTTGACGACACAAGAGTGGCACCCTCAAGAGAGTTTAGGCATGGTTCCTCAAATTTGAGATGATCTATCAACTATATAGATCAATGATGTGACACGTTTTGACATAACTTTTGAACTCATTAGAAAGAGGGACACTTTTCCAACCATGATGTGTCCTTGTGACATGACCTAAAACTATGTGGGCAAGACAGACCCACCCAAAGTGGATAGTATCAAGGTGTGGCGATTGAGTCCCTTTGGCTTATAGTTCAATGTAGATATGTGGGATGCTGAGAATCTTTGGTGGATACTTTTGGAACTGGTGGTGACTCTTTTCCTAGGCTGAGTTGTTAGATGGAGATCCACCTACTCTTTTATTTGGGATTCTTTTCTCGATCATGTATATATATATATATATATATATTCTATTTTAGTAACCACTCCATGGGTTTTGGTTACTCTCCTCCAAGGAGAGGTGAAGACGCGTGAGTTATTCCACGTGCTTTCTATGTCTATCTTCTCATGGTTAGAGGAGTCTACTCTCCTATTATAGGTAGTGAATACTTGACAAGAAGCTAATCTTCTCACAATTTCTAAATCCTTGTGTTTGGATGATCTTACTTAAATATCTCAATGGGTTGAGCTATATAATTTACTATATAATTTATTTTTCCATTTACTATACTCTTTTTCTGTAACATGTTTTATCTACTGCTCCCCTATTCAGTACATCTATTACTGCTCCCTTGAGCCTTTAGGGAATCCTACTGAGTATTTTTATACTCACCACTGCTTGGGATTCTCTCGCACTTGGTGTACCCTCGAAGACGATGAACAGGTTGATCGTGACTTCAGAGGATCTAGGGATAAAAATTTCTTAGACCATGTGCGATGATCATGACTTGGGATTCAGGATCGGGGCACTCCCATATTTTTTACTTTTCCACCTATTGAAGTGTTGTCTAATTTTTCTGGTTGGGTGTGTATTTTTTCCTATTCCGTTTCAGATTACTTCACTATAATTGTTCTATTTAGTGGTCGATTCATGTTTGTGGTTTATTTATAATAGTGTTGTATATTGTTTTCTTTTCCCTATACACTTTTTCATTGAGTTTTCTCTGTGTGTGTGTGTATGTTCTTAGGAAAAGGCCTCCCTGGGTCTATTATGCCTTCAACGCTGGTTGCCAAACCCTGGCCTCTAGAGGCGGGCTTGGGGAAGTTGTGGCTTGAGCCCCGACATGGGTTGGGTTGTGACATAGATAACCCAAGTCCTAATGGACACAACACTCAAACTCCACAAATCAACAGCTAGAACGAATTCCAAGTGGGGATTTACCCCTGCTCGAACCTGGATGGAGATAATCTACAAACACCTGAAGAAACAAGTAAGGTGTGTGTAAAACCCATGTAGGATCTCAATATTCATTCCATAAAAGTTTCCATCATTAAATTAACCAAAAAATAGCTTTATATTTTAAATAAAAAGGTTTGGCATTTAAAAATAATATTTAATCAAATTATTTTTACATTTATAATGATGGAAATACTCTAAACAAATGTCTTGATTAAACATGTTTATAAAATAGTGTACATAAATCTGAAGTCATGCAAAAAAGTTTACAAACAATGACATATATTCATTCCAAATAAAAACAAGTGAGAAACATGGTAATATCCAAAAAATGTATGATTGTTCTAGGATATAGGAATCCACACACTCAATTTGACATGACAATATGTGTAATCACATTCCCCGTTCAACACCGGTCAAAATGAATTCATCACCATCCCATCAGGGATGTGATGCAATGCATTTATGTTTTAGTGACATTGTAAGATTGTAGAGTGTTCTCCCAAATAACTCACTAAAAACCTAGGATTTCATGTGCTCTAATACAATCTATGATGGGAAATTCAATTAAAAACCAGTTAAAGTGTAATTCATCCCATTCTCCATTTCAAATATGCAAATTTCCATTTTAAAACCAATACAAGGGTTTTTAATTAAATAATGCCCTTTTTCCAAGTTAAACCCCAAAAGTTTCTATCAAAACCATTTTTATCCATTATTATCAAATAAGAATTTGAAATCAATTCACAATTCAATTTCCCAATTTAAATTCAATAATTTAAATTTCACAAAATTCCATCAAATTCATAATAAATTCTGTATTCAATGGAATCAAGTTTTTTCCCAATTTTATGCCAAAATCCAATTTCAAATCCCAATCCCCCAATTTAATATAATTTAGTTTTTAGCAAATTCAATTTCATAAAAATTAAAATATCACACATTCAAATAGAAAAAATTTATTATAATCAGGAAATTTAGGGTTAATTCAATTGTCCAATCAAAATGAAACCACCTACCTCGGGAGTACGAGACCTCGAAACTCCAAACCCTAATTGGGATTTTACAAGGATGAATGATGAAAATTGGAACCAAGAATCAAACCTATGTTTAAGATAAAAAACTAGTCTTATTAGATCTTCCAACAAAATGGTGATCCAAAAAAACCTTATATATGAAAAGAGAGAAAGTATGATAAAGAGAATGGGAAGAGGAAAATAAATGGGAGAAGATCGAGTACCATTCTCGTAGCTTCGATCTACTTCCATGAGGGTTACGATGAGATAATAAATTTTTTTGGGAGCTCTCTTGGAAGTATAAATCACTTTGGGGTTGTACAGGTCCATTGGGTACCTTAAACTAGGGTTCTAAGTTTTTTAAAATTAATTTTTCATATTATAAATACTGTACATATGGTTTCGACAAGGTCTACACCACTTTTTCTTTAGGTGCACTGTTTCTCCTTGGTGTGTCACAGTTTTTCAAACTATGCACTAACCATGAAAACCCCAAATATCTGGGTTTGAATGGTTTCTACCAAGAGGGCACATGGTTTGGGAAAATCGTGTGCCAACCATGCACTAACCCAGAAACATAAAAATTTCCAAAATTTCTCCTAAAAAAACCCAAACAAAACCCATAAAAAGAATGATTCAAATAGGGGTTTAGGAATACCTAAAAATATTAACAAGATGTAGAAACCTCCCAACAATAGAATATTTCTATCTTCAGAAAGAATACTAAAAAGCTTTCATGCCAAAAAGATGAGGAAAATAATCTCTCATCAGTGCCTCCCTCTCCCACATCTCATGAGAATCAGTACCATGATGACATATCACCAAAACCAAAGGTATTATCCCCATGAAAATTATATTCATATCAAAATCAACTATCATGACTAGATGTTCTGTCATGGATAAATCAGGTTCAACCTCATGATCTCTCCACCCCCGAACATGAAATGGATCGGATAGATACGTTCAGAGCTGAGATATATGGAACATGTTATTTATATCTGTCAGCTACGATGGAAGTTCTAAATGGTGAGAAACTTTAACCACCTTATCAACAAACCCCAAAAGGTCCCACAAAATGAGGAGAAAGTTTCCCTTGCCTCCCAATCCATCAATAACCAAAACAGGGTAAGACTTTCAAGAACACCTAGTCACCAACTGAGAATTCCAATGGTCTATGATGATGATCAAATTAAGACTTATCCAAGATTTGTGATGTTAACAGTCTCTAATGAATTAATTGTATCCTTGATGTCATCTCTTGGACCAATTTCGGTCAATCCAAGTAAATTTCACCAATATCTGACCAACACAATAGTGATCTTTAAGGGAGGCCATACAAGTCCTAAAAAGGAGTCATTATGATCCCAGATTGGTAGTTATTGTCATAAGAAAACTCAACCAGACCTAAGTTATCATACCAAGACCCAACAAAGTTGATAAAAAAATCATGAAGAATACCCTAAATAATATGTATAACTCTTTTTTTTCCATGAAATTGTGGATGGTATGTCGTGTTCAAATAGAAGTGAGATCCCTATTTATTCTAAAGGCCTCTCTAAAAGCAAGAAGTGAATCAAGGATCCCTACCAGAGACTATAACAAATTTAACTCCATTAAAACAAACAACCTCTTTCACATAGAGATTTCCCAACTCCTCAAATTGGTTGTATCATGAATGGGTATAATGTGAGTTAATTTTATCAGTCAATTGATCATAACCCATATCACATTATTCTTTCTTTGGTTATGCAGAAACCCAATAAAAAAGTCCAAAGAAATATTATTTCACTTCCAAGTAAGAACTAAAATTGGCTAATGAAACCCCAATGGTTTCTGGTGCTCGGACTTGACCTGTCGGCATGTATAACAATGAGAGAAAAATTCATCAATCCCCATCTCATAACTGGTGACCAGAATTGGTGCTGCATGCCATATAAAATATGTATATTTCCTGGGTGCACAACCCACTAGAAGTTATGAAAATTTCCCATAATAGATTTCCATACCGCTAACATCACAACAAAATGATTCTAATAGAATATAATGTCCTCTTTGGAGAGTGACCACTCAACAACAGACTCCCCAAAATAAAGAGTGTATCTAATGATATAGAACTCGTCATCAATATATTGTTCCCGAAGAATCATTTCATGAAAAGAATAGGACAAATGAAGACTATCCAAAGCAACCTCAACCCCTAATTCATAGACTCCATTATGAAAATATGTAATTAGATACATCGAGTTCCACTCTTCCAATGATTCTTTAATGGCCTAGGTACAAAGTTTCCTACTTAAAGCATCTGTAATGACATTCCCTTTCCTCGAGGTATAAGCGATGTCAAATCCAAAATATTGAAGGTATTCCACCCAGTGGCTATGAATAAGATTGTAATCCTTTTTAGACAAAATATAACTCAATATCTTATGGCATGGAACATGGTAAACCATTCTCTTTAAAAGAAATGAGTCTAGCTCTTAAGAACATGATTAAAAACTACAAGTTCAAAGTCATGGGCCAGATAATTATTCTCACATGGCCTAAGATAATGAAATCCATAAGAAAATACATGATCACCTTGCATAAGAACTCATACCAATTTTGAACCCAATGCATCACAGAATACCACATAGCCCTTTCCAGCCATCAGAAGAGTCAACACCAGATCATTCATCAAAAGGCATTTCATCTCAAAAAAATAATTATGACATTTCTATTCCAAAAAAATTACTCTATTATAAGTTAGAGTATTCATTGAAGAAGGTAATTTTTAGAATTCCTTAACAAATCAGTTATAATACCCAGCTAAACCCAAGAATATACGAATATCAAAAAACATTCATGGCTACTCCCATGTCATAACAACCTTCACCTTCCTATGAACAACTGATATTTCATGTTCTTATAGTCTGTTAAGACTTGGATAAATGAATACTTCCCCATTGACGACATAGAGGAAAAATACTAAATTATAAGGATAAAGATCTATAGATAAAGATCATAGAGGCTGCTTGGGATAATGAAAAGTACATATATTAACAAGGTGGTCAAAATATATGATGTGAGATGAAAGTTTCCATATTTTCTATGTTATTACTTGAATATGCCCCTTCTTTTAATTAAATTTCTGGGTAAAAGTAAAGTTTTTGTGACTTTTAAGAATTTAGAACATAAATGTTAAAATAGATAAATTGCTAGTCTTATTAATATATTTATCTTTTTTTTGAATTAAAATTTCAACTCAATACATTGATTTAAATTATATTTTAGAATTTAAATTTAATTCTGGAAATAATTTCTTAAATGGATTATATGTTTTAATTATATTAATCAATTTTAATCCAAAAATCACAATTTTTTTACATTAAAAAAATGTTTCGATAAAATTTGAATTTTACGAATTTTAAAATTTTAAAATTAATCATGCACATTATTTTTTTCGATTAGTTATCATTTTTTGTATACTAGAGAAAAATATTGAACTGAATTAAAATTATTTTGAATTTTCAGGACATAAATTTTACAAAGTCCTTACATAGTTAGAAAACTGACTATGCATAGCTGACCACACATTGAAATTCCACCACCTCTTTTTGCCTTCTGAAAACCACAATCACGGTCAATATACTAACCATGAGCACCCTTTTGACACCCTACTGAAATAATCCTCTATGGTGGCCAATGTGACCATGGATTCCATTTGTCTACACCCCCACCCTCTCATGGTAGGCATGCATGCTATGAAACACTCATCCTTAACTAACAATTACCCATATTCATGGTAATGATGTCTGTGGCACGTCCTCTATCATCCAACCTCACACACGACCACCATTACTAGAAAAATTAGCTTTTCTTGAAGGGGTACATAAGGTGACCACCATTTGGAGATTGCTACCGACACTATTGGAAATCGCTAAATGACAGTCGCTAGGATTTTCAAAACCCTGCCTTTATTTTCCCCATACCTCATCAGGACCACCCCACTCACCACGCCTGATCCACTCCCCTACCTCTCTCCCATTCATCATTGAGTCCTATCACTGTGACACACCACCTCTACCACCAGTCACCACCATTCACCATCGAGCACCCTCTCTATGTCGTGCTGCCTCCCCCAACCACTAATCCCCCATCTCGCTTCCCTCCTCTCCTCACCATCATGGCCACCTCCCCCACCTCCTCACTATGTCACAAAGTCTCCACCATCCACTGATCCCCTATCCCACACTCGACATCTCCTAGTCACCAAACCACCATCCCACCACCCTCATTTACCAACCATTGATCCCCCCTCATTCAACCCATTTTTTTCCACTGCCATCAAGACCCCCTTATCCCTTAGGTGTTGAGCCCACATCCCCCTTCCCACCCATAATTCCCAAACTTCAAGTATGTTCTTCCCCTAATATATCTCTATTTTACCTGATTACTGAAAATAATCTCCCAATTATGATATACAATTCCCTTAAATTTGATAAACACGTTGTTATCAAATTATACTAATTAGATTATGATCCAATTATAATATGAGTGTTTGATATCATCCTCAATTTAAGAAATAATTATTCAAGGGGTTATAATTCATTTTTTTAATAGGTAAATTTATTTAGTCTACATCAATCTTTCAATATTTTATATGCATCTTCCTAATACAACATCTGTTTTATAATTTTTCTGCTAATAATCAGCAGTAAAAATTACCTGATTTGGGAATCATAATTTACCTATAAATGATTCTTTAATTTACAATGATTAATGTTCGCATCAATGTTTGGTTCAGTCTATATCAATTTTTTAGATAATATGGTTTTGTTAACATTAATGTTTTAGTGTCTTCTTCATATATTTTTAATACAAACTGAAAATTAATATGAAATAACAATGGCATTATTTTGGAATTATAATATTATTGTGATAATAATTTAATTATCATATGTAATATCTATTAGTCTAACATTAAATACTATGTGTATTATTTATTTCAATTACCTCTAATATGTTATTTATCATCTTATAAACTTTTATTTATCGTTTTTTATTTAATTCAACTTCTATAATCTATTATTTATCATCTTTTATTTATTTTAATTACTAAAATTTGTTATTTATGTGTTTACTAATCTTCTATATATGTGTCTCCTCATATTTTATTTATGTCTAATTCTTTAGGTTTTCATCGAGAATTTATTATTTCATCATTATTATATTGATGTAAAATTTTTGTAATCTATTTTTAGTATGTTCATTAAACTTTTTATGACTCTGAATCAATCAATTTCATGTAATGCTAATTTTTAATTTAAAACATGCTATATAATATTTATAGATCATCATTCTAATTATTGATGAATTTATGTTCTTGTGACCCCGACAAAGATAAAGAAATATTAATTTGGTGAAACTATTAGTGAGTAGTGCAGTGACACTTCATTTGATATTAAATTGAAAATCAGTGAGAATAATAATACTAAAAAATTCAGTGTATTAACTTTTTGATCCATGTTTCCAAATAGGACCACACATGCATCGTTCCAAATAAATTCTATGTATTTACTAATATAAATAATGATTAATTAGTTCCCTTACATGATTTAATGAAATAGAAGTTGTTGCGAAAATGAAAAGTTTAAGTAATTCCATGATGTCCCCACTGTGTTTAGAAATTTATGTCCTTATAAGGGTTTCATATTTAGAATTAAAATGAATAAAATGGTTTAAAGTTCTTAGGGGATCATCAAATTTGGAACTGATTCAACCCTTATTAAATTAATTAATATAAATAATTAATTTATTATTAGACTAGATGAACTAATTGTTAAAATTGTTAAGTTCAACTTTTTATTAGTCTAAAACATGTTGCTGAAACACTACTTCATTTTCTTGACATTATTATTTATGGTTTCATGTAGCTACACCCCATACATGTTCCCTCTCATGCTGAGAAAATAATTCCAAAAGTAAGAAAAAGGATTCATTTTGGATGCAAAAATTCAAAGTAAGACCAAAATAGATGAAATATATTAAACGAATATAGGTATGGTCTCTTTCAAACATTATATATTTTTTCTGTATTTTACATTTTCTTTATTTAACATGTGTTCTAGAATTTGTTTCCCTTTCTGCTATTTTCATATGTATTTTTATTTCTTATGGAGGAGTTTAATGCTTCCATGATATTCTTTCCCTAAAACATTTTTTTTTCTATCAATGATGAGTTACCCCGACTTAATTCTATATAAGTCAATTAATTGAATTTATATGAAATGAAAGGTAATAACGTAGGGTGTTTATTTCCCATTTTCCATTTTCAATTTTTAGTTGTTTATAAAAATAAATAATACATTTGTAGCTGCATGCATTTGTAGCACATGTATTTAGAGTTAATTCTCATTGTGTATATTACAGTAGTATATATTGCTGACATATGTATTATTGTGAATTTTTTATATGTATTAGGAGTTTAACTTTGAGATAAAGTGGTATGGTATTTTTTATCAATGTGTATAGTTTATATAAAGATGCAATGGTTGTTATTTCTTAGTTTGCATTTGTAGTAGTGAGTGATATTGAGACAGATGCGAGTCATAGATGAGGGGGTAAATGTTTTTAGGCGTTAAATACTGTTATGTTTATAATTAAAATAAGGTTTAAAGGGAAATATTTATGGCGTCAATGATCTTATGCATATAATAAATAGATTTAATGGAAAATAATTAGGGGTTCGGTCATTGCAGATTTAATTAATGCAAATATAGAAAACAATTCACTATAATTTTGAATTTGAGTGTGTCAATATATTTCTTTCATACAAATTATAAGGACCCGGCCTTAAAACATTACATAATCTTGAAATAAATGAATAATTCACATTGATGATATTTTTAGGTTTAGAGTTTTAGAGAATTTTCACATAACTATTGCACCTCAAAAGATTACAAAGTAGAAACTTCTACTCAATTTCCATTTTTTTATAAAATAAAAACTCTTAAAAAGAAACATGTCTAGTTCCATATTTTAGATAGCATGTATTTCCTTGATCCAATCCTTGAACCTATTCATCTTTAAGTCCTATGGAAAAAAATTAAAAAACATGGTATGAGCATAAAAAGCTCAGTAAGGAATACACAAAGAAGGAAACTATTTATTTTTCAAAACAACAAGTAAACCATTAATACTTTAAAATAAGTAAACTTTCACCTTTCTGAAGTATTAAATACTCTTAAATGGATAAAAGATCACTATTTACCCTTTTTAACCAAAATATTACCCATATAAAGAACACATAATATATAAAGGTAACTTGGAACATAAACATACTTAAATAGAATAACCATATGGTTGACTTCCACACAAGTCACTAAATGGAATATCCATACGGCCGACTTCCATACCCAATGTATTGGAGGTTATAACTTAACCACCCATCCTGGTATTCACAACACCACTCGTCATTTGGTTTATCATGTAACCACCCGTCAAATTTCCAAGTACCATTATAAAATCATAAGGCATAAAACAAATATAAAGGAAAGAAAACATTTCCACATTTCAATCACAATATATCTCTTAAATATATTTCTATAAAAAATACATTATCAAAACCATTTTTAATACCAAAATACATAATAGAGTATAAGGTATTTATTTTCCTTTAACAACATTATGCCTTGTTGAGGAAGCCAAAGATCAAATAATACTCGCGGTGGAGGAAAGGTCATTGTGACTGCATACGTTAAAAAGAAACATACTTTTTTTCATTTAGTAATACTCATTATAGAGAAAATATTCCTTTTGAATAAAAGTAAAAGTACAATTGGTTTATAAACTATATAATAGAAAGTTGTACATAAAACAAAATATGCCTCAATGAAAGGAGATTGAGACGAAGTCCCTTACAAAGATGATATCCTTAGTTTAAGGATAAATCAATGACATAATTATGTCTGACAAATATAAATACACCCAATATAAGAGGATATTTAGTGTAAAACAATCATACATCATTAACACATATTCATAGCACGAAATAATCAAGAAGTAGAGGTTTAACCAAAATAATTGAAATTGGGTAAAGAAGTTCCCTTATAGAAATTCGACAACCTAACAACGTCACTTTAAAATTCCGAAAATGATATGATGAGAGATAAAAATAGTATCTTGTCACTTGGACATAAAATTTATAGCAATAAGTATATATAAGAGAATATCCCAACATAATAAGATGTAAATTAAAATACCTAACAAAGATAATACTTTTAAATAGAGGATGGTGAAAGGTTCCATTACCGATTTGGGTAACTTTCAAAACGTACACCCCATGAAAGAAGGATCATAAAATGAAGATGTAAATACCCATATATTAAAGTATATTTCAGAAATAATACAATCATGGGAAGTACATACATCACACAAAATGAAATAGTGGAAAATGTAGCATGAATCTCACGGGAATAAAAAGTGATATAAAAACCCCTTACCTCGTTGTAATCAATCAAGTCGTATGACCAAAAGATAATAAACACAAAATGAATCACATAATACCAAGAATATAAATAGAATCATGATAATATATATGAAATGGAAGTACACAATACCCAAAATGCAAAAAATAAGTGGCGAACAATGGAAATCTCACGGAATTAAAAGTGAGATAAGAAATCACTTACGAAAATTCGGCAACCTAACGGCGATACTTAAAACATCCAAAATTGGATTGATGAGATAAAATAGGGTCTCTAATCATATGAACATAAGCATTACAGTAAGAGGAATATAAAATAACATCCCCCAACATAAGAAATATTAACTTCAAATAAATGACATAAAAGAGTGTACTTAAAAAGAAAGAGAGAGGTAGGATCCCTTATCTGAAGTCTGAGTTGTCTTGTTAGTTTTATTTATATTCCTGAATAAAAAAACTTGGTAAATTTATAATTTCTTAAGGAAATATTTTAAGATTATTATTCAATTTATATAACATATTATCATGTTATAATAGTTTGTTAATTATGTGAGTTCATATCATACGTTTTTGTCGATGTTCGGTACATGAGGGAAAAAATGAACTTGTTTGAAAAACATTTTCCATGTAGTTATAAGTAAATAATCTAAAGAATAGTATTAATTATTTAAATATCATATATATCTAGTATATATACATTTTATACTATTCCATAACATTTGGAGATAAAAATGAAATGCACCGTTCATGGAGACGGTAGGCTGTACGTACGCATGAACACTAGTTTCACTTCTTTGTCATATAAATGGAATTAAAAATAAATGAGGGATATATATTATAATTATAGTATAATATATATGTTATATAGGTCACATAAGTCAATTAATCTAATTATTTATACATTTCATGTGTTGCATGAACAAGTCACATCACATGAGGGGGTGGTAGTCCACACTTCCTCATATAAAATTATCACATTTTCACAACATGAAAAGCATAAAGGTATTTTTTAAATATAAAATACAGAATAATATATAGGACATATATATAATACATATCATATATAAATTCAGTTCCATCATAATTTCCACCATGATAGGTGTTAAAAAGAGATTGAACAATCATCGTTTCGTGAGGCAGTAATTCGCCACCCACAGAAATAGTATGTTCTTTATCCATTAGATAGAGGTGTTTGTAAGTGTAGACAGAATATTTATCATAAGAAAATCCTAGTATACTGAGGATAATGGTGTTATTATGTGATCAAATAATAATAATTTAGTGGTGGGTGAAGAAGTAAAATAAAACAAAGATACTCGAGAGAAGACATTACCTCTAAATCGGGTAACTCTTTTTTGATTTGAGCCAAAGGCTTCCTTGGGTAGAGTTTTGCCCAAAGTCAGGCTTATTGGAGTAATAGAGGGATGTGGAGAGACAATATTATCAGTTTTTGGAAGAGACAAGGGCTTGAGAGGTCTGGGTAACAGGGTAGAGGTGGGGACCTTTTATAAGAGGGAGAAGGGTCACTTTTGGAAAGTCTTGAAATGTAACTTTTTTATAACTTGATTTTCAGATTTTAAAGGTCCCAAAATGATATATGTTGAGGATAAGGTGATAAGGGTTCTAAATCCATCCATACAATAGGATTTAGACAAGTGTATGTTTTAGATTTTACCATATCTTTTCATTTTATTTAAATTGTTCATTAATGAGATAATAAATGCATCATCATTGTGTCATAAATAAATTTATTTATTTACAGTATAAAAATTCTATATAAAATACCATGATGTAGGAAATATTTTTATATTTCCAACTACTATTTATAGTCTAAGAGATAATTTATTTAATCAATATTAAAATTGTTTTACTTAGGTGATACATACTTTGGTTATATTTTCCTTTCATTAAAAAAATAATATGATAAAAGGTCACTATCACACTAAAGTGATTCCATGGTGTCACAAAGTTAACACAAGGAATCCCATGGTCGGACATGACTCAAAACATAGCATCATGACACATTTTGGGGTCATTTTAGATTTTTAAGTTATTATTTTATTACCCTTAACTACCCGATTACTAATTAATCATGATAATTAAAGATAATTTTCATCATTACTATTAATACTGTCAAAAAAACAAAAGAGTATTAATTAAATAATTTGGACCTTATGATTCCAAATATGGAATCCATTTTACCAAATTAGAAACACAAAAATTGCAGTAATTAATTAAAAAATAATTCCTATTTTCTAAAAAAATAGTTTGTTTTTACGAAACAATATCTATCAAAAGATTGACAATTGTTTATGTCCAATTTCAAAGTAAAGTTAATTCCAGTGACCACCATTGAATTAGATGGTAAAAATATATTCTATTTAAAATTTAAGATGGATTAAGAAGATAATCTAACCATATAAATAAATTATATTAAAAGGTGTTTTTGAATTAAAATACAACATTTTTCACTATTAAAATAATGAACTTTATCGGAAAAATAAAAAATATTTACACAAAGTACATTTTGATGTCCCAATTATAAAGAAGGATTTTATATTTTTCATATATAAAATATAAAATTTACAAAAATTTGTTTTAAAAAGGGTTCGCCATCAAAAGGCGTTTAATCGGCCTTTTAAAGAATATTAGAATATTTATGCTTAAAATAAAATTATTTTCTTATTTTCAACCTCTAACTTTTATTGGATAAATGTAAAAATATTTAACAAACATATATAATAATTTTGTTGTTAGTTATATTCATTACCTCTATTACAACGGCTAGGCGTTAACCATTTCAAATAATATTTTTATATTATTACTGTGCGACGTAAGATTTCAGAGAAACTCGTTGTTCCATATTGGGTAAACTATCCAACATAACATCCCATTTAATGTAATATTAATATTGAATTCAAAAATATTAAAAAATTATGAAAACATTATATTATTTATTTACCTGGGATGTTACATCCTTCCCCCCTTTTGGAAACTGCTTCCTCGCAATTTTAAAAATGGGCTTGGAAAATTCATTGAAAGCCCCATATCGGAAAAGTAGTCAATAAGAATATCAGTTTAAAAGAAATATAGAGAAGTAAAAAAGTCACCCGGGATATCCCACACTTGGATTCCCAGAAAACATGGATATGGAGGATAAAAAAACGATCAAGGTCGGATGGAGAGTGATAGAAAACATGATTTAGGATAAAGTTAATCACCATAAAATCACTAACTTGTGTTGGGTTAAATGGTATTTGATTCCTCAGTAGGAAAAGTTAACAGAAAACATTTTTGTTTTATGTTACTTTTCAATGAGGGATTTATTTATGAGCTTAACTAAAACATAAGTATACCTAATTACTTGTCATGTAGACTTTCATATCTTACTAGATTTCTTAAACAAACTCATATTTTCTCCAAAAGATGAGTATTTAGGAAGACTAGTTCACATTAAGAGTGATATAATCAAGTTATAATGAATCACCTAATCCACAAAGAGAACTATATATTTCTCATGTCTTTAGACTTTAACCAAAACCAAAAATCTTAGTACAGGTTCAGATAATTCCCAAAAAGAATAATCTTCTACAAAAATAAAAACAACTCTTAATCTCCAAAAATTGTCAAACAATACCCAAAGTTAAACAAAGACCATTCAATAAATAGTTGTCCATAAAATTCATCAATGTAATCCAAACTAATATTTAAACCCAAATTTTTGTAGGATTTAATCACATAGTGTTCCAAGATAAATCTTAACATTTATCTCCAAATAACATCAGTTACTCTTAAAGTCTCATACTGATAAGTAATTAACCTAATCACATATCCTCCATGATAGGTTAATCATTTCCATAGATAACCCAAAATAAACTAATTCATGATTCATAAGATCATATAACTAAAAATAATTAGTCATACTAACCAGGGACTTCACGTAGTCCAGTGGTAGGTGATAAATACCAGTTGCACTTTGGTTGTGGGTTTGATTCCCATAGCTTCGTCCGATGCGATGGGTTTTCACACGGTCTGTGTGTTATAATTTTTCAAAAACAATATAATTCTTAAAACATTCCCCAAAAAGAGATAAAATCTTCAATAATACACATAACATCATTTAACTTCAAGTTTATCTCATGCCTTTCATTTTACATTATAACATATAGTAACCCATAATTACCAAAAAAGTAAGGATCATATAAACCCTAATTGTTACCTTTATAATTATTACATGAACTTCCACATCAATTTGGTTCTCTCATACATGATGAATTAGATAAATCACCATGGTTCAAGTGGTTAATCATGACTCCTGATAGTTGGTTTAGAATAACCACGAGATTTCTCATTGAATCCCCCATTTCACCCAGTCTCTTAATCAGAGAACCACCACAGTTTCCTTCAAACCCATTGTCACTTTGGTTCCTTCTAGATCCATCCCTTTTATAAAACCAAAAATGTTAGTGTGAGTATATCAAAAAAAAACATCACGTACTAATGAGGAAGATAAACCCTAAGGTATACATATCCAAGTTATCTCAAACTCATTCGAACTTTCAAAAATAACAATGACTCCATCTAATATTCTACCCATTGTTGTTATACACAAGTTATCAGTTATGTTTAAATAACACTCTAACCTCTGAAGTTATCTAAATCGAACTTTTATACCTACTATAAGGACCCAGCCTAAAAACATTACATAATCTTTAATTAACTGAATAATTCAAATTGAGTATCTTTTCAGGTTTAGAGTTTTATAGAATTAGGCTATAACTATTACATGTCAAAAAATTACAAAGTAGACACTTCTAATCAATTTCAATTTTTTTATAAAATAAAAACTCTTAAAAAGAAACATGTCTAGTTCCATGTTTTAGATAGCATGTCTGTCTATGATCCCATCCTTGACCATATTCATCTCTATGTCCTGTGGAAAACATTTCAAAAACATGGGATTAGCATAAATGCTCAGTAAGGAATACACAAAGAAGGAAACTATTAGTTTTTCAAAACAAAACGTAAACCATGAATACTTTAACATAAGTAATAATTTTCACCTTTATGAAGTATTAAATAATCTTGACTGAATAAAAGATCACTACTTACCCTTTTGTAACCAAAATATAACATATATAAAGAACACATAACATATAAAGGTAACTTGGAACATAAACTTACTTAAATGGAATAACCATACGGTCGACTTCCACACATGTCACTAAATGGAATAGCTATATGACCAACTTCCATACCCAATGCATTGGAGGTTATAATGTAACCACCCGTCCTGGTATTCACAGCACCACCCTTAATTTGGTTTATCACTTAACCACCCATCAAATGTCCAAGTATCATTATAAAACCATAAGACATAAAACAAATATAAAGGAAAGAAAAAATTTCCACATTTCAATCACAATATATCACTTAAATATATTGCTATAACAAATCCATTATAAAGACAATTTTCAATACCAAAATACATAATAGTGTATAAGGTATTTATTTTCATTTAAAAACATTATTCTTGTTGAGGAGTCCAAAGATAAAATAATACTCGTGGCGGCGGAAAGGTCATTGTCACCGCGTACATTAAAAGGAAACATACATTTTGTCATTTAGTAAAATGGTTCGTAGAGAATAGATTCCTTTTGAATAAAATTAAAATTCAAAGGGGATTACACACTGTATAATAGAAAGTTGTGTATAAAAAAATATTCCTTAATTAAAGGAGATTGAGACGAAGTTCTTTACAAAGATGGTATACTAGGATTAAGGATAAATCAACGACATAATTATGTGTGAAAAATAAAATTCACCCAATATAAGAAGATATTAAGTTTAAAACAATAAAAGTTCATGGACACATATTCATAGCACTACAAAATCAATAAGTAGTGGTTTAACCCAAAGAATTGAAATTGGGTAAAGAAGTTCCCTTACAGAAATTCGACAGCCTAACAGCATCACTTTAAAATTCAGAAAATGAGTTGATGAGAGATAAAAGGGTATCTCATCACATAGAAATAAAATTTACAGAAATATGGATATATAAGAACATATCCCAACATATGAAGATGTAAATTAAAAGACCTAACAAATAGAATCCTTTTAAAAAGAGGAGGGTGAATGGTTCCCTTACCGATTTCGGTAACTTTCGAAACGTACACCCCATGAAAGAAGGATCATACAATGAAGATGTAAATACCGATAAATTAAATTAAATTACACAAAGAATAAAATCATGTGCAGTACATACACTACACAAAAGGAAATAGTGTAAAATTTAGCATGAATCTCATGGGAACAAAAAGTGAGATAAACACCCCTTACCACGTTGTAATCAATTGAGCTGTATGATGAAAAGATAATAAAACCCAAATGAATTACATAATACCATGAATATAAATAGAATCATGATAATATATATTAAATTGCAGTATAAAATAAACTACATGAAACAAATAAGTGGAAAACAATTGAAATCTCATAGAATTAAAAGTGAGATAAGAAACCCCTTGTGAAAAATCGGCAGCCTAACGACGCCACATAAAACTTTCAAAAATAGATTGATGGGATCAAATAGGGTATCTCATATTATGAACATAAAAATTACCATAAGAGTAATATAAAATAACATTCCCCAACATAATAAATAGGAGCTTAAAATAAATGACATAAAAGAGAGTACTTAAAAATAATGAGGGAGGTAGGATCCCTTACCTCAAGTCCGACTTTTCTTGTTCCTTTTCTTTATATTCCTAAATAATTAACCTTGGTCAATTTATAATTTATTAAGGAATTACATTAAATATTATTATTCAATTCATATCATGTATTATCATGTTATAATAATTAGTTAATTATGTGAGGTCATATCAAATGTTTTGTCGATGTTCGGTACATGAGTCAAAAAATGAACTTGTTTGAAAAGAATTGTCCATGTAGTTATAAGTACATCATCTACAGAATAGTATTAATGATTTAAATATTATATATATCCATTATATATTCATTTTATACTATTCCATAACATTTGGAGATAAAAATGAAATGCATCGTTCATGGAGACGGTAGGACGTACGTACGCATGAACACTACTTTCATTTTACTGTCATATTAATGGAATTAATACTAAATGAGAGAGATATATATTCTAATTACATTATAATATATATTTTATATAGTTCACATAATTTCATTAATCTCATTCTTTGTACATTCCATGTATTGCATGAACGATTCACATAACTTGAGTGGGCGGTAGTCCACACATCCTCATATGAAATTATCACATTTGCACTACATGCAAAGCACAAATGTATGTTTTAAATATAAAATACAGAATCATATATAGGAAATAAATATAACATATAACATATATAAATTTAGTTCCATCATAATGGCCACCATGAGAGGTGTTAAAAAGAGATTGATCAATCATCGTTTCGTGAGGTAGTAATTCGCCACCCACAGAAAAAGTATGTTCTTTAACCATAATACGGAGGTGAGTGTAAGTGTAGGTAGAATCTTTATCATAACAAAATCCTAGTACAGTGAGGATACTGGTGTTATTATGGGATCAAATAATAAAATGTTAGTGGTGAGTCAAGAAGGAAAATAAAACAATGATACTCGAGAGAAGACATTACCTCTAAATCGGGTAACTCTTTTTTGATTTGAGCCAATGGCTTCCTTGGGAAGACTTCTGCCCAAAGTGAGGCTTCTAGGAGTAATAGTGGGATTTGGAGAGACAATATGAGCAGAGTTTGGATGAGCCAAGTGCTTGATAGGTGTGGGTAATGGGGTAGAGGTGGGACCTTTTATAAGAGGTAGGAGAGTCACTTTTGGAAAGTCTTGAAATGTGACTTTATTATAAAATGATTTTTTGATTTTAAAGGTCCCAAAATGATATATATTTAGGATAATGGTATAAGGGTTTGAAATCCATCCATAAAATAATATTTATAAAAGTTTATGTCTTAGATTTTACCATATCTTTTCATTTTACTTAAATCGTTCATTTATGAGTTAATAACTATATCATCATTGTGTCATAAATAAATTTATTTATATACTGTATAAAAATTCTAAATAAAATACCATGATGTAGGTAATATTTTTAGCTTTCCAACGACTATTTATATTCTAAGATATTATTTATTTAAGCAAAATTAAAAGTGTTTTACTTATGTGATACATACTTTGGTTATATTTTCCTTTCATAAAAAAATAATATGATAAAAGGTCACTATCACACTAAAGTGATTCCATGGGGTCCTAAAGATGGCACAAGGCATCCCATGGTCGGACATGACTCAAAAAATAGCATCAAGACACATGTTGGGGTCATTTTATATTATTATGATATTATATTATTACCCTTAACTACCTGATTACTAATTAATCATGATAAATAAAGAAAATTGTCGTCATTACTATTCATAATGTCAAAAAAAAACAAAAGAGTATTAATTACATAATTTTTACCTTATGATTCCAAATATGTAATCCATTTTATCAAATTAAAAACACAATAATTTTAGTAATTAATTAAAATATAATTCTCATTGTCAAAACAAATAGCGTGTTTTTACGAAACAATATCTATCAAAAGATTGACAATTGTTTATGTCCATTTTCAAATTGAAATTAATTCCAATGACCACCATTGAATTAAATGGTAAAAATATATTCTATCTACAATTTAAAACCAATTAAAAATATAATATAACAAAATTAATAAATTATATTAATAGGAGGTCTTGAATTAAAATACAACATTTTTCACTATTAAAAAATGATCTTTATCGAAAAAATATCAAAAATTTACACAAAGTAAATTTTGATGTCCTCATTTTAAAAAAGGATTTTATTTTTTCATATATAGCATATATAATTGACAAAAATTAGTTTTAAAATGGTTCTCTATCAAAAGGTGTTAATCGACCTTTTAAAGAATATTAGAATATTTATGCTTAAAAATCGAATTCTTTTCTTATTTTCATCCTCTAACTTTTATTGGATAAATGTAAATATATTTAACAAAAATATATAATTATTTTTTAGTTAGTTTTATTCATTCCCACCATTATAATGGATATGCGTGAACTACCATTTAAAATAATAATAATATATTATTATTGTGCGACGTACGATTTCAAAGAAACTCATTGTTGCGTATTGGGTACGCCATTGAACATAGCATCCCCATTAATGTAATATTAATATTTAATTCAAAAATATTAATAAATATGAAATTTTCATATTCTTTATTTACTTGGGATTTTAAACAAATATTAACCATTTTTTTTATAATGTTTGTTACTTCATTTTCAGATTTTCAGTTTGTCAGTTGTATGTTGGAACCCAAAACAATGAGTGGGTTTAAATGTTTTTTTCACTAAATCCTTTGAATTGTTAACACAAAAAATGTAATTGATAATAAATTAATAAAAAAGTTACAGTTTTTCCTATTACATGGATTTTTCAAATTATAAGTAATTGGTATATCATGAAAGGAGTAGGGATTTTCTTACTTCTCCATTAATGATAATTCTATTTGGATATAGAAGGTATGCATTTTTCTTATTTCTTTTGATGCTTCTCTTAATTTATAGTTTCTTTTAAACTATCAAATTTGAATTTCAGGATTCTATTTTTCATACTATGAATTATTATGAAAATGACATTTTACCACATATAAGGTTTTAATGATAATTCCTCTTATGAAAGTGTGTCTGTATAATCAATATTATTTTTAAAATATGTGTTATATATAACTGCATGAAATATTTTTTACATACTTAATAATAAAATGTGCAGAAATATACATCCCACATATGTTTTATTAACATTCCTTTATACATCCCCTATCTACCTTTAATTTCATGAATATTACATTATACATACTTATGTTCTATTCCCCCAAGTGTATCTTTAATTTATGGAATTGTTTTAAAATCTATTATTTATTTATTTTTCTATAAAATACACATGATTTTATCTGACCATAAAATGACAGATTTTTCATTAAATACCTTTATATTTATCCTTGAAATTTTTCTTCAATAAAAAACTTCTCACCCCAACATATGCTATTTATGAAAATAGCACATAAATGGAATCTCAAGACACTGCTTAGAAATAAAGGTCATAGTTTAAACCAATGTTATTAAATTACATCTATTTATTTATTTTTTAAAATCTTGATTCAATTTTATCTATTTAATTTGAATTATTTTGGTTCATTCCAGTTTTATATGTTTTTAGGACATCAATAAAAAATGTTTGGAAAATGAAAACATTACATCTTCAATTTCAGATGGAATTGGTCAATAACAGGTCAGATGATTTGGCTTTACATTAGTTTTTCTGAATATTGATTGTTTCATATAATAGGACTATCCATTTTTCAAAATAGAAATTACCATGAATTATAGGTGTCTCCCTCAAGCAGATTTTGGAAGTGACTATGGTTTACCCATGATACATGAATTTGACCAATGATATAACATTTATTCCAATTTCAGGAAAGTTTTTCCTTTATATTTATCTTTCCCTTAATCTTTCAATATCTTATAATTTATTTACCTCCCCTAATCACTAATATAATTTTCTATAATCAATCATATAATTTACCCTAAATAGTCATATTTTCATCTTATTGTTAGCAACCCCACTACTTTGATGCGTTTCACTTGTTCTAGATCCTCTTCTAATATTCTCCTTGCATTGAATTTATTATATCTATAGATATGGAAATTTCAGATTACATTAAAGCATTAAATTACATTTAAATAGATGATTAAATTTCAGTTTATATTGATTTTTTATTACATTATGATCTACTAAAATTTTTATTCCATTGTAGTTTAAATTAACACTTTTACTACACAATTTTTTTCTTGTGTTCTTTATTACTGAAGTTAGTGTGGTTTGGTTGTGGTTTTTGGTGTATTTTGTTTCTATATTTGTCTTTCAAGTCATAAAGAATTATCTTGATCATGTTGTTTGTCTTTGATTTCATGTATGACTTTTATTTTAATGTTATTTAACTTATAAAATTATAGAACCCTTATTTTGAGTGATATTTTAAAATTTAAAACAACTCATTACATTTTTCATTTCAATATTGAATTTATATTTATTTATAATTAAATACCCAGGTCTCTAACTTGTATTTCATAACAATTATTTTATTTATCATTTTTGTTGGCTGATTTATCTATAAGGTATGAATCCCTAGTTGATCTAATAGTGTTTTATCATTGAAAATTGTTGAAATTGAGAAGACTCAAATTAATGCTAATATGATGCCTTCAGCCATATAACTAGTAAATTTAAATTGAAATTAAATAATTCATTTAATTAACTCTGAAAATGATAACAGGAATAAATTACTCTGATTATTGCATAAGACATGTCACTGGATTAAGTATAATATAACTTTAAACATTTCTAATGTAAGATTACCTTTTAAACTCATGTTTACCTTAAACCATGGAATCAATATCAAAAACATTATATACTTATATACCTCTCAGAAAAGTGATTTTATTTTTACACATCATCATTTTATGTTTATAAACCAACAATATTAATTAGTTTATTTTTTCATAATTTTTATTTAATTATTTATATTTCCTTCTTAAGTCTTTGATTCTTTTCATTTTTACCTGTTTTCTGGACATCAAGAAAAAATTTCTTGAATATCAAACAATTGATCTATAGTTTCTGATGGTATTGTTTATTTCCTTTTGAATGTTTTTCATTGAAACTCAGTATCTCATTATTTATGATTGTGAAAAAAACATATCACAATGGTTTAGCTAGGTAAAAATGACTAATGAGGAAGAAACAGAGAATGGTGTTTCTTCTCATTGTGGAAAGGATATAAAATTGGTCCATTTTAATTCATGGGTTCTATATTTTATGGCTTCAACTTCATTCCATTTTAATCCATGGGTTCAACATTATATTGATTTTCATGGATTTTGGTGGTACACATGTGTTTAATTTCATTAAACATCAACTGATTATGCATCACTTTGGATTTTTATATTATATTGGTTGGTATAACTTTGGATTTGGATATGATGTTTCTCTTGGGAAAAAACGATTCATATTTAGGATTAATAGATTACATTACATTGAGGTATAATGAACCCTCAATTTTGATGATTTGACTTTGCCTTTACTCATTTAAAAATCATTTATTACATTCATGATGAAATATTGTTTCTAGGAAGATATATAATTTCTAAAATAAGTTTAGTTATTAATTGAATAACAAATATTTATGTATGATACATTATTGGATATAACAAGTGGTGGAGTAGTGCCGATAAATCTATCACCTTGAAGAAATCAATATTATATTTTCTTGAATCTATGAACATATACGAAATTAGTTCATGCAAATTGGAATTATAAAAATTAGTGTACAGACGCTAGAATATTGAGGATGAGTAAGTTTAAAATCCAAATCTGGGGGTGATATTTAGAAAAAGATAAAATAAATCTAGTGTCTGACAAACAATAGTTGACCATTTTTGAACTTAATGTATCAATTTCAGAAATTCCTTATTTGATGATGGAATACCTTGGAAGATTGAATAATCAACCAGTTGAAGGAGAAATATGAATCTATTTTCACATAAAGTACATGCACTATCATGAAACTCGAAAGATGAATCTAACATTTATAAAATAGAAGATGAAATTTTTGACATTGCTGGATCACACCAGCTTTATTTTATAATATGTAATCTATGGAATGTCAGTGCTGAAATCTGACTATAAAGGCTGAAATCTATGATATCTTGCAAGGATAATGAAGATGAAGTACTAATTAAAGCTATTATATTGGGAATATAATTTTAGAATCAGATAATCGTTTCAAGAATATCTTCTTTCATGTTTAAATATGAGTAAAAATAAAGTGTTTACAACACCTATTGGATCTACGGAAATAAAACCATTGATTATTATTTGAGAAGGATTTTTACCAAAAATAATTTAAAGAAAATGTTTGGATTCTTATCCATTGATCTTTGAATGGCTCCACTAACTTAGGATTTTAAAGATCAAGTGGATAAATTTAAGGTGTTATCACCTCATTTGGAGGAATTTATAAAGCAGAAGGAGTATTATTTTTAGATAATAGAACTTGTATCTTGAGTTGTGAGTGAATTTACATGGATTATGGAACCTTATATTAATATTTCCAACTCTATTGTCTATTCCCCTTTAACCCTTCATATATCATCCAATCCGACCTATACCACTTCTACTTCACTTTGTGCTTTTGGGATTACCCCATAAAAAACTATTCAAAACCTATATATAGTAGAAGATGGAATTTTTACTCCAGGTACTACACATTATTTAACCCTTAAACCTAATCGACAACATTATATAACCAAATAGAAATAGACCATGCATCCAAAGTCCATTCAAGACCCTAATGCATCTTGAAAGGTTTAATGCCCTTTAAAAACACCTGAGGGGTCAAAACCAACCAAACAACCTCTGAATTCCATGAAATCATATGAAAAAAATTGTGGAGAGAATTATGAAATGGTCAAGAAAATAGTATTTCAATAGGAGGTTTTGTTTTCCTAGGATGATGGAAAATTCACTTTTATTATTATTCATGATGTGTAAGATTAGATGACACATTAATCAGATATGAGGTATGCTCAGAACGACCGAATATGCATTTTTTAAAGGTTTGGAACCTTTTAAAAGGGTGCCTATATGTGTCAAAACCATCCGAATGATATCTGAATGCTATGAAATCATCTAAAAAAATGATGTAGTGAATTTTGAAATGGTTGAGTAGAAGGAACGTCAATTCGAGCTGAAGATTTTCTAGGAGGACAAAAAATGCACTTTTAATGTCATAAAAAACAAAATGTGCATTAAATGGTCAGATCCATTGAAGAAAAATTCATAATTAATTGAAATAAAAGGAAAATTTTTTATTATTATTCACGATGTTTAATAGTAGATGAATTGTAAACTGGATGTGCAGTCTTCTTGGAACGACTGAATATGTTGTTTTTAAATATTTAACGTCTATTAAAAAGGTGTGTTCGGGGGTCAAAAAAAGTTGAACTACCTCTAAATTCCATAAAATCAGATGAAAATAAATATAGAATGAAATTTGAAGTGGTTGAGTATACAAAACATCCATCCGAGCTAGAATTTTCTAGGGAGGACCAAAAATGGACTTTTAGTATCATAAAACACCAAAATGCATGTTTCACAGTTTGATCCATATAAAAAAACCTCGTAATGACTTGAAATTATAGTAAAACCATATTATTTTTATTCTTGGCATGTAAGAATAGATGGAATGTCCATCGGACTCGTGGTTTGTGCAATGCGACTAAATATGTGGTTTTAAAAGATTTAATGCCCTTTAAAAATGTGTTTCTGGTTGTCAAAACTAGACGAATGACCTCATAATTCCATGAAACTAGAATACAACAAAATTGGAGTGAATTTTAAAGTGGTTGAATAGAAAATAAATCAATTGGAGGTGTTGATTGACCACGATGATGGAAAACACACTTTTACTACCACAAAACCCCAAAATAGGCATGTAATGGTTAGATCCATAGAAAACAATCTCAGAATGACATGAAATCATTGGAAAATTGTCTTATTAATATTAGTGACATGTACAAGGAGACGACACATCAATCAGACATGTTGTTTACTCAAAATGACTGAATGTATGTTTTCTAAAGATTTAACGCCCTTTAAAAAGGTGCATTTGAGGGTGGAAACCAACCGAATGAAATCCAAATACCATGAAATAAGATGAAAACAACCATTGAATGAATTGTGATATGGTTGAGTAGACAAAATTTCAATCTGAGCTGAAGTTTTCCTAAGAGGACTGAAAATTCGCTTTTAGTGTCATAAAACACCAAAACATGCATTTAACGGTCATGTACATAGAACATGACATTAGAATGACTTGAAATCATATAAATACCATATCACTATTATTATTATTATTATTATTATTATTATTATTATTTATTTTTCAGAGTATGAGGAATGTCAATCAGACATGCAGTCTGTGTGGAACGACTGAATATGTTGTTTTTAAAGATTTGAGGCCATTTTAAAAGGTATATCTAGTGGAAAAAATCATCCAAATGACCTATGAATGCCATGAAATGAGATGTTAAAAATTTTTGAGTGATTTTTTAAATGTTTTAGTAGATGTAATGTCAATAAAAGCTAGAAGTTTCCCCAAGGGACTGAAAATGCACTTTTAGTGTCATAAAACACCAAAACACATGTTTAACGACCATATCCATAAAAAACGACCTCATAATGACTTAGAATCATAGGAAAATCATATTATTATTATTATTCATGATGTGTAATAGTATAAGGCATATTAATAATATGTGGGTTCTACATGGAATGATTGGCTATGTGGTTTTAATGATTTGATGTCCATTGAAAAGGTGCGTTTGGGTGTACAAACTAGAAAAAAGACCTCAAGAAGAAATAAAATAAGATGAAAACAACTGTAGAGTGAATTTTAAAATGGTCGAGTAGACAGAACATCAATATGAGTAGGCATTTTCTCGAGAGGACTAAAAACACACTTTTAGTGTTATAAAACACCAAATTTGCATCTAACGACCAAATCCCTTGAAAAAAACCTTAGAATTACATTAAATCACAAGAAAACCATCTTATTATTAATATTTATGTGTAAGAGCAGACAACACATCAACCAGACGTGTGGTCTTCTTGGAGCAACTAGACATGTGGATTTTAATGATTTGACATCCTTTACAAAGGTGTCTTTAGGGGTCAAAACCAAATGAATAACCTCCAAATTCTATTAATTCAGAGGAAAAAAATGTATCCTTAAATGTGAAATGGTAGAGTATATGGAATTTCAATCTGATCTGGGTTTTAGAGGGGAGGACCAAAAACACACTTTTAGTGTCAGAAAACACCAAAAACGTGTGTTTAACGGTTAGATACATTGAAAAGGACCTCAGAATGATGTGAAATCATATAAAAATCATATTATTATTATTATTGATGTGTAAGGGTACATTTCACATCAATAATACACATGTTATGCGTGGTATGAATAAATATGTGGTTTTTAAGGATTTGATGCCCTTTAAAAAGGTCCGCTTTGTGGTCAAAACTAGTCGAACGACCTCGAAATGCCACGAAATCAGATGATGAAAACCTTGGAGTGATTTTTCAAATGGTCGAGTAGATTGTAGGTCAATTGCAAATGTAGTATGACTGCTGTAATGGAAAAGTCACTTTTAGTGTCATAAAACACAAAATCATGCATTTAATGGTTAGATTTTCAGAAGCGGTGTGAGGTCGGGCTATTCCTGACCCCCAAAAACTTTATTAAAGAAAAAGAGACTCAGTAGACAAGGGCGGGGTTGGGTTAAACAACCCACACCCATAAAACTCTGGACGCCCCATGACACTAACATTTAATGGTTATATCCATAGAAAACATCCTCAAAATGACATGAAATCATAGGAAAATTGTATTATTATTATTCGTGACATGTACAAGGAGATGAAACATCAATTAGACATGTGGTCTACTCAGAATGAATGATTGTATGGTTTTTAAAGATTTGACGACCTTCATAAAGGACCGTTCATGGGTGAAAACCAACCGAATGAAATTTGAATGCCATGAAATTAGAAGAGAGTAACCGTAATGTGAATTTTGAAATGGTTGAGTAGACGAAACATCCAACAGAGATAGAGTTTTCTTAGGAATACCGAAAACACACTTTTACTGTCATAAAACACAAAAACATGTTTTTAATAGTTAGATCCAGAGGGAACAACCTAAAAATTATTTGAAATCATAGTGGAAACATCTTATTATTATTCATGATGTGTAAGTGTAGAAAAAATATCAATCAGATTTCTGGTCTACACGGAACGACTGAATATGTGGATTCTAAAGATATGATGCACTTTAAAAAGATTCATATGGGGGTCAAAATCATCCGAACAAACTTTGAATTCCATTAAATCAAACAACAAAAATTGTGGAGTAAATTTTGAAATGGTCGAGTTGAAGAAACATCAATATGAGAAGGCATTTTCTCTAGAGGAATGAAAATGAACTTTTAGTGTCATAAAACACTAAAACACATGTTTAAGGATCATATCCCTAGAAAAAACATCAAAATGAATTTAAATCATAGGAACAAAATCTTATTATTATTCATGACATGTAATAGTAGATTCCACATTAATCAGAGAGGTGGTATGTGGGGAATTACTGAATATGTGGTTTTAAAAGATTAAAAACCCTTTTAAAAGGTGTGCCTGTAGGTCAAAACCAGCTGAACAATCTCTGAATTCTATAAAATCATATGAAAACAACTATGGAGTGAAATTTTAAATGATCAAGTAGATGAAACATAAATCTGAGTTTATGTTTTCTCAAGAGGATCAGAAATTATCTTTTAGTATCATAAAACACCAAATTTTCATTTAATGGTTAGATCCATAGTAAATGACCACATAATGACTTGAAATCACAAGAAAACCATCTTATTATTATTTTCTATGTGTAAGAGAAGACATAACATCAATCAGAAATGCATTCTACTAAGAAGGACTAAATATGTAGTTTTTAAAAATTTGATGTCTTTTAAAAAGCTTCATCCAGGGGTCAAAATTGGCCTAACGACCTCCAAATTCCATAAAATCATATGAGAAAAACTATAGCATGTAATTTTTAGTGTTCAAGTAGAAGAAATGTCAATATGAACTGGTGTTTTCTAGAGAGGACATAAAACACACTTTTGGTGTCATAAAACACCAAAACATACGTTTAACGGTCAGATGCATAAAAATGACCTCAGAATGGCTTGAAATCATAGGAAAAATGTATTATTATTATTAATATTAATGTTTATGAGTATAATTCATTCCAATTGGACCTATGGTATTCATGGTATGAATGAATATGTTGTTTTTAAATATTTTATGCCCTTTAAAAAGGTGCATCCACTAGTACTGAAATGGTTTTTAACGCCATTAGTTTGACGTCAGTTTCATATAAACCGGTGTAATATATTTTTCTGGAGAATTTTTTGTGTCGGTTTTTTTAAAAACTGATGAATAAAAAAACAGTTTGGGAATCAGTTTCTTTAATAACTGACACCAAAACGTAAAAAAAATATTTTTGGGGTCGGTTTTGAAAGAAACAGATGCCAAAATTAGAATTTTTTTACTATGTTTTAGATTATTTTCTAACCTTTAATTCGACAGGTGGTGGAGAAAAAACGGAGTTACGGATTAAAAGTTATGGTTGTCGGAAGTTGATCTTCACTAATTGAAGCCTTAATGAATCCCATCTTTCAAAGTACATAACTTTTAATCCGTAACTCGGTTTTAGCTCTACAAATAGTCAAATCGAAGCTTAAGAAATTATCTAAAACATTGTAATTTTTTTAATTTTTGCCTTCGGTTTTTTTTAATACCGATGCCATAAATATTTTTTTTGTTTTCGCGTCGGATTTTTTAAAAACCAACGCCCAAAAGAAAAGAAAAAACTTTTCGAGTCGGTTTTGAAAAACACTAACTCGAAAAAGTGTTTTATTTTAAATTTTAGTGTCGGTTTATTTAAAAACCAACACCAAATATATTTTTTTAATTTTTGACGTCGGTTTTTAAAAAAATTGATGAAAAAAATAATTTTTTTTACAATTTAGCGTCGGGTTATTTCAAAACCGACACCAAAAAGGATATCTATTGGAATTTTGGCACCGGGTTTCTACAAAAATGACACCAAAGAGTATTCACTAATACACAGGATTAAAATTTCAATTTTTTCACAACGCACATTTAATTTTTTAAAATCCCACCTATATTTCCATATGACGCTATCAAAAATATTTTCGTTTACTATATATAAATCCATCTTATCCTCCGTTCAACATTTTCATCCTCTTCAATTCAATCAAGTTTGAAACGCGAATTCAATCATTAATTTAAACACGGTACCTATTCTAATCAGTTATCTTCATTGTTATTATTTTTCTTCATTTCAAAACAGCTCTATTAGCTTGCTTATAGAGATGATTTATTATTATTGTCGAGTTACAAATATAGATCATTCGAATAAGATTTACCAACTGTGGTGTGAATTTAATTATCGATCACCATTTTCATTTGTTGTATGCGATTTTAATTTATATTTATCAAAATTTATTTGAAATGAGTTGTACTAATCGAAAAATTGACACGTCCAACTTCCGACGACCAGAACTTTTGATCCGTAACTGTGTTTTTTCTCCACGACCTATCAAATTGAAGCTTAGGAAATTCTCTAAAACATTGAGGAAAAAAATTTACTTTTTGGAGTCAGTTTATGTAAAAACCGACGCCAATAATATTTTTTTCATTTATGCCGTCGGTTTTTTTAAAAAACTGACGCCGGAACTTTTTTTTAACTTTTTGGCGTTGGTATTTAAGGAAACAGATGCCAAAAATGACACGGATTGATTTTTTTGGCATCCTTTTTTTACAAAACCGACTCTAAAAAACAAATGCATTTCATTTTTTGTGTCGGTTTTAAAAAAACAAAGTAAAAAAGTTATATTTTTTATGTCAGCAGCTTCAACGTCAGTTAAAAACAGACGTCAAAATTAAAAAAAAACCGACATTAAAGACCAATATTCTACTTGTGATCTGGTGTCCAAAACCATCCGAACGAACTCAGAATTACATAAAATCAGAAAAAAAAAACCATGGAGTGAATTATGAAATGGTTGTGGAGAAAATATTTCAATTGGAGGTGTTGTTTGACCGTGATGATGGAAAATGCACTTTTAGCATCACAAAACAACAAAATGGGAATTTAACTGACATATCGATATCAAATGACCACATAATGACATGAAATCATAAGAAAACCATCTTGTTATTATTCATGATGCATATGTGGAGACAAAATTTCAGTTGTAAATGTGGAGTGCTCTGAATGACTAAATGTATGATTTGTAATGATTTTAATCTCTTTAAAAAAAATTATTTGTGGTTGAAAACCAATCAAATGACATACAAATTCTGTGAAATAAAATGATAAAAACCATAGTGTGAATTGTGAAATGGTCAAGCAAACTTAATTTCAATCTGATCTGGAGTTTTCCTATGAGGACCAAAAGCACAATTTTGGTGTCATAAAACACTAAAATTCATGTTTGATGGTCAGATACATAAATAACAACCTTATAATTACTTGAAATCCTAGGAAATATATGTTATTATTAATCATGATGTTTAAAAGTATAAAAAACGCCAATCAGATGTCTGGTCTGTACGGAATGACTAAATATGAGATTTCTAAATATTTAAGGACCTATAAAAAGGTTCATCCAGGGGTGACAATATTCTAAATGACCTCAGAATGTTGTGAAATTAGATTACAACAATTGTGGATTAAATTGTGAAATTTTTGAGTATATGGAATGCCAATACGATATGGCATTTCCCTTAATGAAAATAAATGTTGTTTTAGTTTCATAAAACACCAAAATGCGCATTTAATTGTCAAATCCATAGAAAATAACCTTCAAATGACTTTAAATCATAGGAAAATAAGCTTATTATTATTTTTTAGGTGAAAGATCCAATGAAATGTTAATCGGAAGTGCGTTCTACATGGAATGACAAAATTTGTGGTTTTTAAAGAATTGATGCCCTTTAAAAAGGTGTTTCTAGGGGTCAAAACTAGTAAAATGACCTCCAAATGTTGTTAAATGAGATGAAAAAAACTATGCAATGATTATTGAAATGGTTGAGCAGATGGTACATCCATTAAAGGTGCTGTTTGACTGAGATGATGAAAAAACACACTTTTACTGTCATAAAATACCAAATATGTGTTTTATGGTCAGAAGCATAGAAAATGATATTGGAATGACATGAAATCATATAAAAACTGATTTATTATTATTTGTGACATGTGTGAGTAGAAATCATGTCAATCAGACGTGTGGTATTCTCAGAATGATAGAATAAGTGGTTTTAATTTTTTTTAAATGATTAGAAATTATTAATATATTTTTAAAATAAAATATCTTTGATTTGTTGTACCAAGATTTCATTGAAATATATTATTTCATTTCAATTATTTGTTGGGATATTTTTTTATACTAATTATTTTATTAAATTTTTTTATATAGTTTTATTTAATGATGGGTGTGGAGTTTCAAAGATGATTAGGAAAAGAGATTTATGTTCCCATGGTTTTAGATATTTTGGAAATATTTTTTGTATTTTTGGAATATAATGTTTTTTTAAAGGTTGTGTGTTTAAAAAATATAAAAATACCTATATATTTTCCTATATAGTGGTCATTGTAGTGCCTAGGTGGCGTCTTAAAGATTTTATTCTGGTAGTGCACCCACTTGACCATGGCCAGCCCTCTACATCCACCCTACCACACCTTCACAATCTGGTATCCTTCAACCTATATCAACCTAAAAGTCCCAAATCTTTTAGATAATTAGACCTCCTCTCCAAACCGAACCACAAAAGAAATCAAAAAAATCAACCACCATCATGAGAAAGAAAACTATGGAGCTTACCAATTGAAACACCTGTTTTTGAAAACCCACTATGAATAAAGAAATTACAAACAAGGTTGAAACTGAGAACAATGAACAAAAAAACACAAGATCACCTCTGCACCCCTGTGAACTATCACTAGAAGCTAAAGATGTCACTGATGAAGGAGGATAGACCCACCATTGCCACCACAACAGATCACCAGAGGATCCGTAACCCAAATCCCACCCAAAAGTACATAGATATATTATTCCACTTCCATGTAAGGACTAGAAGTGGCTGAATAAAACACGAAGGTTTTTGGTTCTCAGACATGACTTGTTAGAACATATAACTATGAGAGAAAAATTCAACAATGCCCTATCTTGTACCTGGAAACCAAAATGATAACCATATTTCATTGGAAATATTCATGGTTCTTGGGTGCACAACCCACTGGGAGTTATGAAAATACCCCATATTAGCTTTCCTTACCTCTAATAGCACAAAAAAGTGATTTAAATTCATAGAATTCCCTCATTGGAGAACGAACACTCAGTAATGGTCTCCCCACTATAAAGAGTGTCTCTAGTTATATAGAACTCATCATAAAGATGTTGTTCTTGAAGAATCATTTTGAGAATATTTGTGGTCAATTGAACACTAGAAAAAGCAACCTTAGCCCCTGATTCATGGATTCCAATATACAACTGTGTATGGAGAGGCATCAAGTTACACTCTTTAGACAATTCTTTCACGACATGGGTCAGAATTTTCCTTCCCAAATATTATGCAATGACATTCCCTTTCCACAGGGTATAAGCAATTTAAAAATTGAAATATTTCTTGTATTCCACCCAACGCCTCTGATAGAGATTCAAATAGTTTTTAGAGAAGATATAACTCAAGATCTTGTGGTATGAAAACACATTATACCTTTCTGTGAAAAGGTAATTCCACTAGCTCTTAAGCTCGTGCATCAAAACAGAAATTTCAATGTCATGGGTTGGATAATTCTTCTCATTTAGGCCTAATATGAAGAGATAAATACACAATGAAATGATCAACATTCATAATAACACTTCCCAAGCTTGAACACGATGCATCACAGAAGACGACATATCCTTAACCAGCCTCTAGAAGAGTCAACACTAGAGAAGTTGTCAAAATAGGTTTCATATCAATAAAATAATTATGAAATTTCTCATCCCAAGAAATTATTACTCCTTTCCATGTTATATTAGTAATTGTAGATGCTAAATTTGATAATACCTTTACAAACCGGCGATAATACCTAGATAAACCCAATAATCTATGAATCTCGAAAACATTTTCCGGTTTCTCTAATGTTATAACATCCTTCACCTTATCCGGACCAACTGATATTCCACGTTCTGACACCACATGTCCTAATAACATCACTTCCCAAATCCATAAATCAAATTTTAAAATATTGACATATATTCAGTGATTTCCAATAATTCTAGAAGTGCTCTTAGATGACACACATGATCTTCATCAAACTTATTGTAAACAAGGATGTGATCCACAAAGACAACCACAAAGGTATCAAGATACTCCTGGATAATCCAATTCATTAAATCCATGAAAATGTGTAGTGCATTGGTAAGACCAAATTGTATAAAAAGGCACTCATAATGGATGTACCTACTCTAAAAGATAGTTTTTTGGATGCCAAATTATTTTATTCTAAACTGATGGTAACTAGATTTAAGGTCAATATTCAATAACTACCTCCCCCTTTCAACTGATCAAATTGATCATCAATCCATGGAAACAAATATTTTTTCTTTACCATGACTCTATTTAGATTTCGGTAATCAAGACATAGGCAAAGGGAACCATCGACTTTCTTATCAAAGAGAATTAGTACCACCAATAATTGACACACTCTGGTGAATAAATCATTTCTCTAGATGATCATACAACTAATTCTTTATCTCTTTCATTTCAACTGGTACCATGTGGTAAGAGGGAATAGAAACTCGTTGAATACTATGTACAAAATCAGAAGAAAACCCTATCTCCTTTATAAGTGGAAAACTAGAAAATTCCGAAATAATCTTATTAGAAAAATCAACAAAAACAATAGGGAGATCACCACTCAAATATTCCCACTATATATGAAAAGAAAAAACAAATATCTCTTTCCCCAACTTTAGATAAGAAGGTCTGGTTTTGATCAACCTTGGGGTCCCATTCTCCTTGGAAAAAATAGCGAACCCCATCAGGTATAGTGAAGGAGACCCATAGAATATAAAAATCAATATAATATTTATTATAAAAAGTATGATATATCCCCGAAATGATGTCAAGTAGTTTCATGTTGAGAACCCAAAAAATCCAAGCAATCTCAACATCTGACAGAGAGAAAACACAAGTGGGGCTATGGATACCCTACTCTCTCATCATTCCAAGGGGTGTAGTAATATCGATCACATAATATATAATATCTATATAAATATTATGCTGATTAATAATATGTTTTGAAATAAATGAATGAGATGCAACAATATCAAATAGAGCAGTCAGTATTTACGAAGCTATAACAATAGTACCTCTCATAGTCACTGGACTTGAATCTATTTACTCTAGAGACTCTTCCAATACATGGAGAAGCTTTTTTCTGGATGCCGGTGGTTAGAACCCTTTTATCCTGGAAGAATATTATTTCTCCACTGTTTTAAAAGGTGTTGATGATCTTGTGCTACTATGAGAAGTATAATAAACATGGAAGAAATTCTACAGGTGACCTAAGCACCCATAATAACGACATAACATGGGAACCTCAGAAAAAACCCTATTTTAATTCCTTGGCTTTCCACACAGGTAATAAATAAAAGGGCATCTTTGATGAACTGCTATAGGTTTAGAAAAACCCTTATGATGATAACTACCATGATAATAATCACGCTTTTTCTTTCCTTTGTTGGAACATTCATCACCAGTGGGAGAGAAAGAAACTCCCGACAACCTTGACCTACCAGCCAGGTCCATTTTGGCCATCAATGCTCTATCCCGTAGATTAGAAGACAATAAATTAGACATCAAATTGAAACTAAAATAGAGAAATAGTGGAAAATAATCTCAAAATATAGAATAAATAAGATTTATAATTCAATATATCCAAATAAAAAGTAGGGAAAAAACTAGAACTGATCCTCAAGACGTATTTACCAAACCACCCATGGTGACTTATGATTTATTGTGGTGAGAGCTGGATAGAAACTCAGTCATAACTAAATCTTATATTATGAAAAGATTACACAATTCATACTAAATTCAAGATAATAATATCAACTTAGATCTCTAATTCAACTTTGTCACGAACCAGCCTGGGTACTATGCTAACCTGATAACAGAGCCAACACTGACATAACTTGATGGGAATTCTCGATCCCCATTTTCACTCTCATGTCTGGAGCATTGTATTTTACTTTCCTTTATAACATTTTTGGGATAATAATAATATTATTAATAATAATATTATTTGTTATATTTTTATTTTTATTATGTTTTAATTTTTTATTTTATTTTATTTCTTATTTATTTTCCTATTTTTTCCTCTCTTCCTTTCTCTCCGGTGCATCGCACGAGCCCCCCTCCCTTGCCTCTCTAGCCACACACCTCCCTCACCCCGACCTGACCCACTCGCTCGCCAACTGAACAGTTGCACCGGCGGCCTCCTCCCATGACCTTTCAACTACCATCTTCATCATCCTATGTGTAGGTTTTTTCTGTTATCACTGTTGGTCCCCTCCTCCCACTTCATCCATGGCCGCATGACCCCCTCCTTCTTGAGGTCCCTTCCACCGCTGTTTCCAACTGGATTTTTGAGGATTTCGGGTCAAAACCTCACAGTGAATCCTCTCCATCTCTCTCCTTCATCAATTGGATGATTTTTCTTCCTCCCATCGCCTTATATCATTTTTCTATCACCCTAGGGTAGGGTTTAACTGATTCTTGTTGTTTTCCTTCCTTGCTAGAAATTGCAGTGGGTCTCTCGAGTCCCCTCCTTCACGTTTCGACATCCTTTACTGAAGGAAAAGTGGATTCATTCTATATACAACACATCGGTCACTTGTTGGGGTGAGGATTCTGTTGTCACCTTCTTCAATTTAGTTTTAATTGGATCCTTTGGTAATTTTTAGCCTCTCTTTCACCATTGTAGATTGTTTTGGACATCGCGGTGTGGGTTCGAGTTGTCGGTAGCAAAGACTCATATGTGTATACATGGGTAATCATGTATATATATGTATCATCCTTGCGCATATTCCCTCATAGATTAGGTAATAAGTACTTGGTTAAAAGGTTATATATATATGGAAATGTATATATGTGTTGGTGAAGTGGTTTTGGGTTTCGATCTTCTAAAGCTGTGTGTCTTGAGGTAAGTCCCCAATGCCTATAACTTTATTTTTAATTCTATGATTTCGTGAGTGTTTTAAAATGTATTTTAAATATTAAATAGTATATATACGTTCTATGAAAAGTGCTAGTTATTTTTGGTGTTGGAATTTCATTATTTTTCATGATTTAATTTTATGTTTTGAAATGTGGTCTTCTTTTAAATTTGCTTCCAAGCATGAAATTTTAAATTCATAAAGGAGTTTTCAAAAATTGTTTTGGGGTGTGTAGTTGGTAGTCCCCATTATTTTTGGTGTTATGTATATTGGTCATGAAAGTTGAATTGAGTGAACATGGTTTTTTGTGTGATTTTAAAAAGGGGGAAAATCTCTTGTGTTGGTTTGTTTGGAAAAGTGAATGGGTTTTTTGGTGCGAATTTGAGATTAATTGGATGTGTTACTTTCAAAATGGTTAGCTTGGGTTTATACAAGATTTTAGGATTTTATTTATGTGTGTGTTACATTGGTGGTCTAACTATGATTTTAATATATTTTTAAATTAAAAGTGTTGGGTAATTGTATTTTTTAAAAATAAAATTATTCTTTACAATGTAACGAGGCCCGTTTGGCAGTTGAAAATGGTTTAAGAATGTGGAAAACCCACTTCAGGAATTCCCCTTAATTTAAGAAATTTGATTCAGTTGTTAATGTGTAATTTTTGATATGTGGCTAGTGTAAAGGCGTGTGTGTGTTTGTGTGCTGTAAAAGGAGATGCACTCAAGGAGGGAGATCGATGGTGGGAGGGTGGGCATGTATTTAAATAAAGAAAATGATATGTTCATTCATGTTTGTTTGATGAAATCTCACCACCACTTGAAATATATCACATGGGAGGCCCATGATATTTAGGCAGGCGGACTTGGACTAGTACGCTATATGATATAGAAGTGGATCATCCCTTTTCTTCTAGAAGGATTGATGCTACAACCCTAACTAAATATTTGTGATGATGGGAGACCACTAGGTTATGGTGGTATACCCGACTAGTGGATCATGATTTATAACATTATGGGTCATGGTTTTTATACCACATTTCACTAAGGTATGAGGATCCTAGGTCCCTAACTAACCCTAGATACTTAGGGATTTCCCATGGTGCTTGTGATATGATTTTCATTTCAGTTGATTCAAACTTGTAGTATAATTTTTGAAAAGCCAAATTTCAATCTAAACTGCTTTATTTTCATTTATAAATGTTAATGCATTCTTGGAGTCTATTTTTGAAATATATGTTAATATAAACTATTTCCTTAAAAATTTAAACTTGTGACTTAAATTTGAAAATAATGAAAAACATTTCTTTATTATGTATTATTTTCAAACAAGAATAATATGGTTTCTTTTTAATGTTAAAGGAATAAGGTGTTGTTATTCCTTGGAATTAATTCTAAGAATCCCAGTTCTCACACCTACTTTATCTTTTTAGTTTCAAGTTCCTCTAGTTTGGATCACTCCTAGAGCAAGTGTGGTTTTGTGTTCTATGGTGACCCATGAGGTCACATGAGGTATGTTTTTCTACGTAGTTTCCTTTATTTTCATTACTAGTGTTGTTTTTGTATTGTTCAGTTAATATTCAGTTGTTCATCTCTTTTTTATGGGACAAACCATTACAAACTATCTGATTTTGATGCCCAAACCTAGTTGTCAGCCTGTGGGGATCGGGAATTCCTTTCGGGCTATGTCGCTGACCGACTCGGTTAACCAGTTCAGGGTCGACCTGAAGTGGTTTGTTACACAATTTTATCAAATGGAGGTTTAGCACATGCGTTTTGGGGATGATTGTTATTTTAGAGTTAGTATTGTTGAAATTAAAGTGGACTATTTTAGGTAGGTTCTTGATCACCACCTATTCAGAATAACGCTTGAATAGCCAGGGTGTATTGGGATATTATTGCCTCGTTGTCCATGCTTGGTTCTCAATTTTCTTCAAGGTAATTTGTCTTTTTTGGGGGGTTTTGGTTATTTCTAAAATTTGTTGCTCATTTTTTAGGGTTTCATGGTTTTTGTACATGTCCTAGTACCCCATGTATAGATAATGAAATTACGTCTAATGAATTACTATATTCATACCTAGTTGGGGAATGATCTTCCAAAATAGTCTGATCAAACCATGTCTAGATGTTTTTTATTTTAATATTTAGAATCATGATTTTTTGTGTGAATTGGTTGTTTTGGGGTGTTCTTGGTGCGAGTTTTAGTTGGTTTTAGGGTGTTTTTATTGGGTTAAAAAATAGATTATTGGACTTTTGAAATTGGATTTCTAAAATAAAAATCTTGGTTTGTTTGAAAGTGTAATGAGTTGTTTTGGGGATGGAAAGTGATTTAGAAAATGTTTTGAGATCTTAAATTTTTTTATGAAAATTGAAATAGAAAATGTTTTGAAAATTGTTTGGGTTTTTTTGAAGTTATTTTGGAATATAAAGTGGGAGTTTCTTAGAAACGACAATTTGGAGATGCTTCATTTTAGGACTGTAAAGGATGTCTTGAAAATTGTATTGGAGTATCAAATATGGGTTGGATGTTTTATTTTTGAAATGATAAGGTTTTTTATTTGGTATTCCTTTGGATACCCAAATTTATGGATGAATGTAATTGGATGTGGATGGTTTTTGGTATGCATGGATGGGTTCTTGATTTGGTATGGGAACATATTTATGTGAGGTTTCATAGAATACCAATGGTGGGTGCTCTGTTTTAAAGGCTTGTTTTTTTCAAATGCATGTTTTTATTAGTGATGTGCTAGGATGATCTTTTTTAAGAGATTTTAGACAGGAAGGTTGGTTTTAAAAAGGTGTTTTTAGAATTTGGATGGTTTTGAGATGGGATGGTTTTGAATATGGTCATTTATGAAAGAGGGGTTTAGGTTTGGTTGGTGTTGTTAGTTTGGAATTATTTCAATTTTTATTTGATTTTCTTATGGTTTTGTTTTATGATGTGTTAGTCTATGGTATTGATGCTTGTTTTTGAGCTGGTGTTTCATGGTTGAAATGATGTTTTGAGTTTGAATTAAGTATTTATGTTTAAATGTAGAGGCTAGTTTTCTAATGTGATTTGGGTTGGTTTGGTGCTTCTATTTGAAAGTACGCCACCCAGAATTGTCCAATGGTCCTAGAGGGGTCATTTTTAATTTTAATTTTACCCAGGCCCCTAGTGGAGTGGTGGGGTTGTTTTATTTTCTTTGTTTCATGTTTTATATTTGGTGAACGAGGTTCGATAGGGGTTTTGGTGTAACTTGAGGAAGTCAAGTGTTTCTTTGGGTCTTTAGGAACTACAGAAATTGTGAAGGGAATGTTTTACTTGTTTTTTTAAAGTTCATGTTTGGGATAGAGAAGGGTGATTGATACCTTCTCCGTGAAAGTTGGGGTCCCGAGGAGTGAATAGTGAAAAATGGAAATCGTGTTTTTTAAGGTGATTGTGAAGGGTTCCCAATCCAATGCAGAGGGTGAGATCGAGGCATGTGTTCTTGGAATGAGTATTTCATCAGTCAATGTTTCTCATTCGCAATACCACACACTTGTTTGTTTCTAATGAGGTAGATTTGGGCATTCTAAGTCGTTCATCGTAGTATTCTAAAGGCCTGTCAATGGTGTGGCTATTTGGGTCACCTAGGGAAGTCTGTAAGCGGTCCTTCCAGAGGATGAAGCCCCAGTTGGAGGTTGTTAGTTCTTGACTATAGTGCAGTAGATGCCTAAATATATTAGAGCTACAACCATAGGTCTTGGATCGAAACTTTTCATGATGTTAGGCGGTTTCCAGGTGCGAGATATATTCATCCAACCTATCATCACTATAGTTGGGGATGAAAATAGTTAAGTTTTTGTTTCATCTGGTTGTCTGTTGGGGTGGGGGGTTGTTTTGTAGTTCATGGTGGCCTATTCTATAAGATCTAAATTGTTATGAATCTTTAGTGTATTCTTTAATTGGATGGTCATTCTTTTGACCAATTCCAGCTTCTGGGTAGTTCTAGTTTGGAGATTTATGTGGATCATGGATCTTATGAATCATGTTTTGGCTTGACATTTGTCCAATATCTATTCTTTGGATTCCCCTTGTATGGGGGGGGGGGGTGGGGGTTAGGCTGGTCTATTTTGATGTTTCTCTATGTGTTTGGGGTGAGCCTGTGTTGGTGGGTTCATGATGGGAAATTTGATCCATATTGTTGAACTGAATTGAGAGTTCCCATGTGCGTTCCATTGTACTAATCTATTTTTGATATAGTGGGAAGACCCAATATGGGTCTTTCCAATGTCTTCCCTCAAGCTGGTCAGGTGCGACTCAGGAAGTTAAGGGGTCAAACCAGTGTTAGGGGTCATGATTGGCTTTCTGAGTTGATTCAATTTGGGAATGTTAGTATTCATCTAGAGTCCTAATATGGTGGGGAGACCAACATAGGAAAAATTCATGGAGAACATGTTCTTGAAGGTGTTCTTGTCAGGGAAACTCTTTGCCTCTTCTCCACCCGACCTTGATCAATATAGATGGTTATCCTAGATGATGGGTCTTATATAGAATGTTCATTAGATATCTCAAGAAGACTCTAGTAATTTCTATGTTTGGGTTCAGGGTGTTCCAGGTTATGGTTGTGTGTAGAAATGTGACTCCCATGTTGTTGGTTCTTTCGCTTGGTAGTCTGGGTCTCAAGGTTTCAGGTCTTGGGATGAAAGTGAGTGTTCTATCCTCAAGTAGTGGGGGTTTCATTTTAAGAATCATTGTGTCCTTGTTTTGAGATTCTAACAGCCAAGTCTTTTGGAAATATCTGGGGGATATAAAGTGTAATCTTCGGGAGAATTTTCACACTCTGATGTGGGTAGTTGTATTTTATTTTTCATTATAAATTTTTTGGTCTAATATTAATATTAATATTATTATTAGTTACATTATTAATATTAGGTTTTAATTTTTTAATTTATTTTATTATTTTCTTATTTCTTTTTCTCTTTTTGTTCTCTATTCCTTTCTTTGTGGTGTGTTGCACGAGCCCTCCTCCCTTCACTCTCCAACCGCATGCCTCCCCCCCTCATGCCGACCCCTAACTTGATGACTGACCAGCTACGCCAGCGATCTCCTCCCCCAAGCCTGCTACTACCATCATCATCGTCCTGGGCACAAAATAGCACTACCACCACTGTTGGTCCCCTCTTCCCTCTTTTTCCATGGATGAATGACACACTTCTTTCCCTATATCCCTTCCACCACCGTTTCCACCCAGATTTTTGAGTATTTCTGGTTGAAACCTCATAGTGAGTCCTCTCATTCTCTCTCCTTATTTATTTGGCTGATTTTATTCCTATCGTCCCCTTATTGTATTTGAAAATAATCCCAAGGGTAGAGTTTAACATATTTTTGATGTTTTCTTTCCTTGTAAGGGATTGCATCGGGTCTCTTAGGTCCCCTCCTTTGTGTTTCAATGTTCACTAACAAAGGAAAAGATGATTTGGTCCACTTCTAACTCATCGACCACCAATTGGGGTGAGGTTTCTCTTTTTCCCTTATTCAATTTAGGTTTAATTGGAGCCTTTCGTAATTTTTAGACTCTCTTGCATCATTGTATTGTATTTTGGTCATCAAAGTGAGTGTTCAAGTCATCATTAGTAAATACTTATATGTATATGTGTGGGTAAGTATGTATATATGTGTATCCTCCTTGTTCATATTCCCACACGGTGTGGGGAATATGTAATTGGATCAAAGTATATATTTATATATATATAGAAATGTTTATATATGTAGGTGAAGCGGTCCCGGGTTTCCATCATCCAAAGTTGTGTGTCTTGAGGTAGGTCCCTTATTCTTATACCTTTAATTTTAATTCCATGATTTATTGAGTGTTTCAATTGTTTTTCAATATTAATGAGTATATAAATGTGCTATGAAATGTTTTAGTGATGTTTGGAGTTGGACATGATTTATTTTTCATGATTCACTTTTATGTTTTGAAATGTGGTGTTCTTTTAATTGTGCTTCAAAGCATGACATTTTAAACGCATAATGGATTTTTCAAAAATGGTTTTGGGGTGTGTAGTTGGTAGTCTCCATGATGTTTTGTGTTGTTCATATTGGTCGTAAAAGTTGAATCGAGTGAACATGGATTTTTGTGTGATTTAAAAAAAGGAGGAAATATATTATTTTGGTATGTTTAGAAAGCACATGGGTTTTTGGTGTGAATTTTAGATTAATTAGAAGTTTTACTTTCTCAAATGGGTTGCTTTAATTTAGACATGATTTCATGCTTTTTCTTATGTCTGTGGTACCTTTGTGGTCTAATTGTGCTTTTAAAGAATTTTGAAATTATAAGTGTTGGGTAATTGTATTTTTTTTTTAAAATGAAAGTATTCCGTTCAATGTAATGAGGCATGTTTGGAACTAGAAAATGGTTTGAAAAAGTGGAAAACCCCACTTGAGGCATTACCCAAAATTGGAGTAATGTGATGCAAGTTTTACTGTGTAATTTTTTATATGTTTCTATTGTAAAGGCTTGAGTGTGGTTGTGTGATATAAAAAGGAGATGTGCTCAAGGAGGGAGATCAGTGGCGAGAGGGTGGGTGTGTTTTTAAATAAAGAGAGTGACATGTTCATGAAATATTGTTTGATGAAAATTCACTTCCACTTGAAATAGAGAACACGGGAATCCTAGAGTATCTATGTGGGTGTACTAGGACTATTAATCTAGATGATACAGAAGTGGTTCGTCCCAGTTTCATCTAGAAGGATTGATGCTACAACTCAAACAAAAAATATGTGATGATGAGAGACCACTAGGTTATGGGGGTGTTCCCTACTAGTGGCTTGGGCATGAGAATGTTGATGGTCATGGTTTTTATACCACATTTCACTACGTTACGAGGATCCTAAGTCCCCAAATAAACCTAGCTACTAAGGTATTTTTCATGGTGCTTTAGATCTAATTTTTATTTCATTTGATTCACACTTTTTGTCTCATTTGTGAAAAAACACATTTCAATCTAAACTTATTTATTTTCATTTAGAAATGTTAATGCATTTTCATAGTATATTTTGAAAATATAATGGAATGAAAATGCTTTAATTAAAAATTTAAACTTGTGACTTGAATTGGAAAATAATCAAAAAAATTAATTTTTTAAGTCTTATTTTAAAACTAACATAATTGGATTTCTTTTTAAAGGTATGGTAATAGGGTGTTGTTATTCCTTAACATTCCTACTGATCATGTCGGTGCTCATACATAATTTTTATTTTCAGTTTTAGGTTCCTATAGTTTGGATATCTCTTGGAGTATGTGTGGTTTTGTGTTTCATGGTGACCCACAAGGTCACTTGAGGTATGTTTTTCTACTTACTTTCTGTTTATTTCTATTTTAGTGTTGTTTTTCTTTTTTTTCACTTTTATTTTCTGTTTTCTATCTCTTGTTTACAGTCCACACCATTCCCAACTATCTCATTTTGATTCCCGACACTATTTTCCAACTCTTGGGGATTGGAAACACCCTATGGGCCATGCCGCAGACTGATTCAGGTGATCGGTTTAGGGTCGACCTGAGCTAGTTCATGACACCTATGTGTTGGAAACTAACACATAGCCTCATAAAAAATGAATGTGTGAAAAAATTTTCCACAAACATTGTATAATTAAGATAAAAAAGAAAATATGCATACAAGAAAAACTACATAGGGAGAAGTGTATGAGAATTCAAATAGGCATAAAAAAACCCAATTACTACAAACCTGTACTATAAAATAGGACAGATAACCTAAGTCCCAATTAATTCAACAATCCATGTACAGAAATCCACAACTAGAACAACCTCTAGGTGGTGCTTTACCCCTACTCGAACCTGGAAGGAGATAATCTACAAACACACGAAGGCATAAGTAGGCTGCGAGAAAAAAGCCCAGTAGGGTCTCACCATAGATTCCATAAAAGATTCTAATATTTAATCAACCAAATAAAGAGTTTTAAATTCTAAATAAATAGGTTTTAAATTTCAAATGAATATTTAAAAAAATCATGATTCAAATTTCAATGGATGGAAACACTTTAAAAAATGGATAAATTCAACATTTTATATAAATTTTTTTATATAAATTATAAGGCATGTAAAACAGTTTACAAACAATGATATATTTTCATTTCACATATAAACAAGTGTAAACCACTATCATCTTCAAAAAGGCCTAATAGTTCCAGGCTATAGGAATTCACACACTCATGGTGACATGATAGTATGTGTATACAGACTCCCCATTGAATAGTGGTCAAGAGGAATTCAACACCATCATATCAAGGATGTGATGTGCTTCATTTATGTTTTATTTTTATTGTGAGCTTATACAGTGTTGTCCTAAATAACTCACTAACTACCTAGAATTTCATGTGATCTAATACAATCAATGATGGGAAATTCATTTAAAACCCAATTAAAATGAAATTCATCCCATTATCCATTTCAAATATTCCAATTTCCTTTAAGAACCCACACATGGGTTTTTAATCAGAACATGCCCTTTTTCCAAGATAAAACCATAATATTTCTATCAAAACCATTTTAATCCATTTTTATCATATAAGAATTTGAAATTAATTCAAAATTCAATTTCAAAATTCACTTTAACAATTTATATTCAACAATTTAAATTTCACAAAATTCCATTTGTTTCATCATAAATCCCCAATGTAATCTAATTGTGTTTTTACCAATTTTTTTTTCTAAAATCCAATTTAAAAACAAAATCAACCAATTTAATGGAATTGAGTTTATAAAAATGTGAATTTCATAGGAATAAAATCCCACTCATTCAATTGAAATAAATTTAGTCCAATCAAATAGTTTAGGGTTAATTAAAATTTCCAATGATAATAAAACCATCTACATTGGGATCATGGGATCTCAAAACTCCAAACCCTAATCATGATTCTCCAAGTAAGAGTGATGAAAATAGAAACCATGAATCAAAAAAAAGTTTTAGATCCAAAACAAGGGTCATTATATCATATAAAAACATGGTGATCAACAAAAACCTAGAGAGGAAAATATAGAGAGAAGGATAAAGAAAACAGGAAGACAAAACTGACCTAGAGAAGATCGAACACTATTCTTATAGCTTTGATATGCTTTTAGAGGGTGTTTAGTGTCAAAAAAACATCTCTTGGGAGCTCTCTTCGAAGGGTAAATTGATTTGGGGTCATATAGGTCCGTTGGGTACCTTAAATGGGGTCTAAGGTGTTTTAAAATTAATTTCTTGGATTAAAATAATCATAAGTACTATTATCTAGGCAGATCTGCATAGTTTAGACAAGTTTTGTACCATATCCATGCGCCCCATTTTCTCCAGGTGCACGGGTTCTCCTTGGTGGCACATTGTTTGTCAAACCACGTGTTAACCATGTAGTAGTAGTAGTTCATTTTTATTCAAGGAGAAATAATGAAAGGAAACAAGTCCCCTCAAGGGGGACGGAAATGGTGCAGACCGAGCGCATCCCCCAACACAAAGGAGGCGCATTCTGAAGGGAGAGAGAGGGGAGAGTTATAGAGAATGAGAGGGTCGTCTTGTCTACCCAAGCAGGCAAGGGAATCCGCTACAAAATTAGCCTCCCTCCAACGGTGAGACAAACGATCCCTAAGTGAGGTTTTCTTTCTTCACTTTCTGATAATGTACGTGAGTTCCCATGGAACCCCACACTACCCTTTCATTATCTTCACGAGTATATCCGAGTCCGTTTCTATTTCGGACACGACCAGCTGCTATCTTCTGCACACTAATAGGCCCGAACCCAAAGCCTGATCTTCCGCACACAGGGAATTTCCAAGCCCATAAAATGCACTGAAGGCGATGAGAACCGATCTAGAGGAATCCCGTAGGATGCCTCCCCCCTCATTATCCCTCCCATGCATGAACCATCAACATTAAGCTTGAGTCCCTCAACCGGTGGATGCCATTTTACCCACTGACCAGCCCCCTTTTTCCGAAAACAGGGGTGATTAAGGAGGTTGTTAATCGCAACAGACGTCACTCCACCTCTTATCTGAGAAGCAATCTCAAAGATGAGGGACTTGAGGATAACCTGGAGGAACAGTAGTGTGCGACTCTCACCTCTCTGAACCTTATTGTGTGCCTCCGAAAGCACACAACACAGAGCCACAAGGATGATCGTTCTAACCAGTCGTTCCTGTTCAGAAGACCCCACACCAGAAAACCAGCATTCCACATAACCCTGTAACGAGTACTCTCCAATGCCTCTGCATGGATTATATGTGAACAGGGACCAATGATGAAGTGTCCATTGGCTTTGAAAAAACAGATGTTTCTCCGTTTCACACGTGTGATTGGTGCAACAGAAGCACCTTGAGACCATGTAAAACTCTGTTGTATGGGTTTATATGATTTCTATTGAGAGGGAATATGATTTGGGAAAACCATGTGCCAACTATGAACTAGCCCACAAAGTTTAGAAATTTACAAAATTTCTCCCAAAACAACCACAAAGAAAATCCAACCAAATAATGATTCAAAGATGTGTTTTTTAATACCTAAAAATAGTAATAGGATGTTACATGTGTAACTCAACCAAAACAGACAAAGGGTATTCAAGTTCAACACGAAATTCTATGCATATTTCATATCCTATAAATATCTCTCAGTCTCCTATATTTTAAATATTCACCCTATACCAACTATATTCGGCCATCAATGATTAGCTTTTGTTTTATTTCACATAATTTTGTTATTCATTTCTTATTTAACTACTTCACTCTGTTTTTGTTAATTGTGATATATCATTATATTCTCCCCCCATTTCTCTATGTTTTTCTCTAATCCTCCACATTATGACATGATCTTATGATACTCAAAACCATGTATAACTAACCTAAGGACTAGGACCCCGAGGTGATCACACACACACTCTATTATTTTTAATAATACAAATTTTAACATTGATGTAGTATAAAAATGGGGATAATTAGATCAATGGTATTCATATTCCATCTCCGATGATCTGTTGCATCCTCAAATATATCAAATCTTCCCTCCCTCCCTCTCTCAATTACCAATGCATACCAATGGAGCATTGTGGATTGGAGGATAAACAACATACGATGGAGTTGGGTGTTGAGAAATTGAATTCCTTGATTGAGTGCATTTACATCCTCTTCACTATAGAGGAGGTGGAACTAGATGTATTAAGATAAATCCCTACTATGAATGTTCAGAATCACTATCTAGATAGACGATATCAATTGTAGAATGATATTAATGACATTGTCAGATGAGAATCATAGAAAAATAAAGAATATGTGTGATTGACCCTAGATCCAATTCCATTCTCTCATTGTTGTGTTTGAATCTTGTGTCAGATGCTTAAATTTATTTTAATTCTATTTAATCAAAAACCAAAAAAACATATCTAGATTCTTTAAAAATTAAGAAATTAAAAAAAAAATACATAATTTCTAGGACAGTGACACTCCCAACCGTATATCCTTGAGAGATGAATCTGGTTATCCACTAGGCTATATTAGGAGTATAAATTAAATTGTAACGTGACCTGTTACAATCACACAATCAACATGGAAACATGTCTAGGGAGATAGACTGAGTTCCCACAATCTAAACACATATGTAGTTAGTATTTTTCTATCTTTCCTTGTTTTTGTTTTCTTATTTCTATTTTTTTATAAAATAGTATAGGAATTTTAGCATGACCATTCTTTAATGAATTATCACGTATATTCCAAGTGCACCTTACCACAAGTATCCCAAGATATAAACATTCAAATTCATCACCAACAACCTTCGATACACCCCAATGGGTTTGATGATGGAAGCTACTATATAAATGTACCCAAAAACCTCAAGAAACACATGCTCACACACCATAACATTTAAGAGGTAATAACACCAGATGAAATTAAAATTAATTCACCAATGTTTAATGGTTTTCATGTGAACTAAAAATGGATGAAACATTAATACATGATTTGATAATTAAAAGCTATAACCCTTAGTATTTTCCAAATAAGACACCCAAGAAGAGACGAGAAATTTCATAGAATTAGAGTATCTTCCCTATTCACCCTTGAGAACATCATCCTAGAGCAAGTGTACCGATCCAAGAAGCTGCATTTTGAAACTTTTACGGGAGTATTTCCTTAAATTTTTTATTTTTATAAATTTATTGAAAACTAATTGTTTATTTATTTCCCACCTACTATTAATAAAATCATAGAATAAAATTTAAATTTTTTGGCCTTGGATGATATTAAAATGGATGAAATTACATTTGAAGAGAAGCTTGAGTGACCTATAATTCCACCATCAACCCAATAAAAATTGAAAATGGAATTGAAACATGAAAATAAAATGCATATTGAAACTAAAGAGGGAGTTACCACTAAAAATAACTCACTTTGTTCTAATTTTGTGAAAAACTATTTTTCTATTAACCTCCATAGTTTTAATTTTATAGATCCAGTACCATTGATGTACATCCTGGATGATGAAGATAAAAACCCTTCTGTAACTCCTATTGAAATAATATAGATATAGAAACAATAGAAGAAAATATGGAGCTATTAGAAATTAAAGATGTGGTTACCTTGGACAATGAACAAAAAGAGTTCGATGAATCATATTTTGATAGATTACTTGAATATTCTTTTGAATAATTTCAATAAGATTCCATAAAGGAAGTGGATAATGAATAAGAATATTCTTAGGGACCTATTGTGAAGACATTACCCTCTCAAAATCACTTTGAACACCAACTATAAATAGGAATTATGAAACTAAAACTCCTAGTGGACTCTAATAATGAAACAAAGGCGCAAGATGCTATATGTGAAATGGATAATTTGAATTTAAACTCACATTACATTAATTTTATTAAAATTGAATTACCTATTGACTCTCACTTTGATTAATATTGTGAATCAGAATAATTGGAGGATTCAATAAATGAAGATAAATCCACGATAAATTTGGCAGTACCGGGGGAGGACCCAATTTTGATTCTATCACCCCCATTTTTGGATGTACCTCATATTTTTGAGAGCATGGAGATGTAGTAATTTGTTCACAGGGACCTCCAAGGAGTGACGTTGAGATACTTTGGAAGATAAAAAATTTGGTGGTTTACATCACTCAAATATTACCCCTACTAATTGGGGATATTAAACAGACTATCTAGTTGCGGAAAATATAAGATAAAACACCTCTTAGAGGGTAAAACCCCAAATTATTCTCTCTTATTTCCATTTACTTTTTCCATTTTTTGTAGTTTAATTTTTAATATAATTTTTTATAATATTTAAATATATTTATTTTTACTGTTTTCCCTAAGTGGATAATATATAAGAGGCAATCTCCACTATCCATATCACACACAGGGGAGAGCCTACCTTGAACCTTCTGGCCAATAAAAATCAGGTTCTATCACTATTTTCTCACTATTTATTCACCTTATTTATATTATTTCTACTAAAATTAAATCATACGTGATGAATAATTGTGGGGTAGGATGTTTACGACTTCTTAAAGTAGTTATTTGTTAAGTTTTTTCGTTGAATTTTTCTAATTTTTAAATAAAAAAATATTTTCTATTTTTATGTAAGTTTTTAGTAAACATAAAAAAAACAAAAATATTTTAAAAATTAAAATAATAATTGATTTTAAAAAATAATTTTTTATATTTATTTATTTTTGTATGTAATAAAAAACACACACTAAAAAATAAACACAATCAAATTCAAAAAAATATATTAATATGTACATACATACTATAGGTTTTTGTTTTCTATAAATAATATGCACTATAAATGTTGTTTTATACGCACATTTTTAAAGTTATATATTTTAATTATCAACCATTTCTTGAACATCAATTATGAATTTCCTTATTTAAAATTACCATGATAAATTAGAGGGGATTCATGGATTTTGAAAATATGAGAATTAGATGTTTTTTGAGTGGGTTGATCACTTCTTTTATAGATATTTGGTCCTAAAACTAAAATATGAAGAGTGAGTGAAATGATTTTGGTGGAGTCAATTTTATAACTTTAAGTCACTAGAATTTTGAGCATAATTTGTGTAACATGTCATTTGTGAAATGAAACACCTTAGGGATACAAATTAAATGAAAATGAGATAATTCATTTAAACATGAAATAAAAATGGGAAATTAGTAACCCAAAATAGATCTCTAAGATAAAGGAAATGGTTGTGTTTCTATAATTAAATAAATCTATCCAAATAAGTGTTATGCATATTACTTTTCACACAATTATAGATAAGTTAAATAAATTCAAAAGGACCGATTAAAAATGAACCCATTTAGGTGAGGTGAATATTGAAACCATAAAATATGGGAAATTGACTTATACCACATTCAATTAAGTTGTATCAATAAATTAGGAAATCAAACCAAAATTTAAGGAACTTAAGAAAGATGGATAAAAAGAGGTGATTTTTGTTAAAATTTTTCTTTTACATAAACCTACATTGATCCACTCTTAACTGAAACTTGGATTAAATGTAAGTGAGGAAATGAATTTATTTACATATGAGGCATGATAAGTTGACTGATGGATGAGATTGGGATTTCATTATTCTCTATCTTGTTACAATAGAACATGGCAGGAGAAATGATTATTTCTTTCTTCTTTTCATATAAATTAGAACTTAATGATATATTTCATAGGCATGCAATAGTCTAAGTCTCTTAGGGTGATGTGAGCTAAAAATTACCATATTTTAATATGTTATTCCTTGAAAATACCCATTATTTTAATTAAATTCCTAGGTAAAACTAATGTTTTATACCTTTTGAGAATTTAGAAATTAAATGTTAACATTGTTAAATTGATGGTTTTATTAATATATTATTTTTTTGGAATTAAATAGTCAAATTAATACATAGATTTTAATTAGTATTTAAACATTAAAATTAATTTTAGAATTAATTTTTTAAATGGATTAAATGTTTCAATTTTGTTAATCGATTTTAGTCTAAAATCCACAATTGTTGAACATAAAAATAATTTTTAGAAGATATTTGAATTTTATGGAATATAATCTTTTCAAATTAATTTTGAATATATTTTTTTAATTAATTTATAATTTTTTATATATTGTATAAAAATAATGCAATGAATTAATATTATTTTTACATTACAAGATATAAATTTTGCAAATTCCATGCATGCTTAGCAGACTAACCCTGCATAGTTGACTACACATTGAAGTGACACTACCTCTACTTGCCTTCTTCAAAACATACTCATAGTTAATTTACTGACCAAGAGCACCCTTTTGACACCCTACCATAGGAATCCTCCAACCTACACCCACTCGTATCATAGTAGGCATGGAAATCATGAGACTCTCATCCTCAACTAACTATGATCCCTACTCACAATAAAGTCATAGTCCTCACCTGTTAAAATTCCTATATATGAAAATCCATTGTGAATAAAGAAACCTAGAACTAGGTTAAAACCAAGCACCATGAAAAAAAACTATTAGGAAGGATGACAAGCAATTAATGCGCAAACAAAAACAAAGAGAACACACACAAAAAATTTCTTACCCTTTAAACAAGAATGAAAATATAAATGAATGTGAAATGAAAAAATATAAACATGTAGAAAAAAAAGCTGATACCATAAAATTTAATGTGGAAAACCCAAATGGGGAAAACCATGGGTCCTAGTCCAGAAAGTAGGATCTACTAATAATCAAAAGTAGAAAGTAGAGACTCCCAAATATTAGTGGGATCTAAAAAATAATAATCAAATAAAATATCAGATCAAAGGTGGAAGACATATGTAGTTTGAAGACAACCTGGAAAAAATAATGCATCCTTGTAAATAAAATTAAATAGATTTGACCACGTAAAGTAGTTGTCTGATGTCCGAATAAAAGGTGAAAATGAAGAAGCAACATGATCAGATTAATGACCATTGTAGATGTAATTGTATCAGACCATGTGAGTTTCATTGGTTGTTGATCTGAAAACCACTGGTTAAAATCTTAACTACATTGTGCTGAAGATTTCAAGGAGAGCCTCACATCTGGGATGAAGAGAATGCAGCACGTCTCAAATCCTTCCAAGTTCTCTCTTTCTAACAATATCATTCTCGAACATGTTCCAAAATATGTTACTAAATCCTCTTATATAGACACCAAGTCTATATATCTAATTAATATAGTCAACATTTAATTGTTCATCCATTAAAATTGAGAATGAACACTCAATTAATGATGGGATACAATCCTCTATTAATGTCGAGATAAATCTCTCTATTAATAATTTTATCTCTCTAAAATAAATGTGATGAATCTAAAAAATCACCCTCTTCAGAACACCAAAGAAATATCCAAAAAACTCAGTTGTAAAGAAAATATGTTTTTATTTCACCAACCATCATCATCTTGAAAAAATAAGATGATGCAATTTTTCACTTTTGACAAAAAACTATCAGCCTACCCCCTCTCTACAAAAAGAAATCCAAACATTAAAGTCTTCATCACGTATTATCTAAACCATCCTGCTGAATAAGACCAGAACTGAAAACATATGGCTCTCCCATAATCGTGATCACCAACCAATCTGAAGCACTGATAGAAACAAAATGCAACTCTGCTGAAAATCCCTTGAGCAACTAGCAAAAAAAATCTCTCAACTAGATTTCATTTTTTACTCTTTATTTTTCTTTGCATATGCATTAGATATCCTCTCTGAAACATCCATAATACTTAAATTGAAATAAAAAATCGTCAAATATAATACTAGATGTTGGGAAATATATCATGTGATGAAGACACAAAAAATAACCAAAAAACTGTGTAGTGGAAAAAAAATTCCTTACATTTACACAAGACTGAAAAATTAAGCGGATTTGAAAAGAAAATATATAATTGTAGAAAAACATTTGACACCCAAAAATTTAACATGGAAACCCCAAAATAGGAAAAACCACGATACTAAGTCCAAAAATTGAGATCCACTAATAATCAAAAGTAAAAATAAGAGACTCCCAGTGATGAGTGGAATCTCCAAAATAATAATCAAATAAAATAATAGATCAATGGAAAAAAGACATATTAAATTTGAAGGAATCCAAAACAAAGAACGTAGCCTGTTAAAGAAACCCAAATATATTTGACCAAGTAAAAAAGGTGTTTGCTATCCGAATAAATGGTGAAGATGAAAAGTACTAGGATCAGATCAATGACCATTGCAGATGAAAGCTGATCAAACTAAGAGAGTTTCATCAGTTGTAGATCTAAAAACCACTGGGTAAAATCATAACTACATTACACCAAATATTGCGGAGAGATACACACTTCTGGGATAGATAGGCTTCCGCATAACTCAAACCCTTCATAGTTCCATCTTTCCGACTACATCCTGCTAGAACACATTCAAAAATATGTTACGACATCCTCTTATATAGACACCAAGTCCATATCTCTAATTAATGCAGTCAACATTAAATTTTCTATACCATGAAATTAAGAATTAAGTCTCCATTAATGTTAGGAAAAAAATCATCTATTAATGTCGTGATAAATATCTCTATTAATAATTTTCTCCCTCAATAAATGTGTTAAATCCCAATAAAAACAACCCAAGCTCACCCGTTCTCCCTTGAGATTCATCATCGAAAGACAATGTTTTCACTTACGAAGAAGAATAAACCCACCATCTCAATTAAAAAGGAGTATAAGAGGATATGTGACTAGCATCCCACCAGAAGTAGGTCACATCACTGCTAACTTGAATCATCAATCACCATTGAACTTTCTTCTCACCACCGACTGACGATCCGGATCCAAAGATACTAACCTTGCACACACTTATCAAAGCTGCATCATAGCCACTCACCATCAGATATGAGGAGGGCCACCTCCCATTTATCCACATCACCTATTTCAGTCAACATCACATGAGATCACCTAACACATGTGTGTTAGAAAAATAAAATTTATTTTTCTCTTGCACTGTTGGAATAGAGGATAGAAGAATTCAAAGAATGATTATTCAACATGTTTGAAATTATTGGCTTAGACAACACATTCTATAGACTTCTTTATCTCTATTTTTATCATTTTTTTGATTTATAGTTGTATCCCTATAAATAGTGATGGATATGTGAGTTTTATTTCAATTTCATCTCAAGAAATAAATATTGTGATGTTGATGCTATATTTGTGTTTTTGTGGTCACCTCTAGTGAGTCACATATACTTATTCTACACATACCCACAATCATTGGTATCATACGTTGATGGTTCATTAACTAATTGGTGTGAGAGTTTTGTCGATCCTCTTATCGTGTTGTAGCAAGAGAAGTTTCGGTAGGCGGAATTAAAAAGTTGATGAATAATTTGTTTCATTTCACTTTGAATTTTTTTTATTTCCTATTTTTGAGATTGTCAAAAATCATTACATATCCTTTGAGAATGTCAAAAAAAGGTATATTTTTTATTTAATTCCCACTATACCTCATGTTTCCCCTTTTTTAAAAAGGTGTAATTACCTTTTTTCCTTCTCCCAAAGGCATGCCTCTATCCTTTCACCCCTAAAAAAGAATCTTTATGTTTTTCCCCTCTATGCCTCTCACCATCAATTTACAAAAAAAAACTAAATTCCCTCCACTTTATCCCATTTTTAATCTTACAAAAAAGAATTCCCTAATATTCATTTTTTTTCCAAAAAAATTGGAGTCTTCAATTCAATAAAAAATTTATTTCAGCCTCTATTTTTTTTATAAAACCAGCATACATCAATTATGAAACATTACAATATGCACTATCTGAAAAAATAGTTCACATTTATCATTTTCTTATCCATTTTTTGTCACCATGGAGAATGAAATTTTATAATCTTTTGTCTCAAAGATAACGATGAACAACTACAAAAACTGGTGCATCCAAGTTCGAGCACTCCTTGGATCCCAAGATGTCATGAACATCATTGAGGGAAAATACACCGAGCTAGAATCTAAAGTAGCAGTGGCTGCTATACTCTTTATTCAAAATGACACTTTTTGCGTATAATGAATGTGAGACTACAAAGAAAAATATTACAGTTATCAAGGCCTTGATGATGCGACTTTCAAAAAAACCACTTCATCAAAATCATTGAAGGAGATCCGGGATACTCTTCACAAAGCATTCAAAGGAATAACTTTGAGACGAGTTTGAATCCATATTTTGAAATATTCTAAGATTATTTCTGAGTATCATACTTGTGTAATGGTTGTGATGAACAAACAATGCTAAAATAGAGAAAATATTTTCTACATGAAGGTATGTGATAAAATTTTGCAATCCCCTGATCAAAAATTTGATTACATAGTCATTTCCCTGGAAGGAAAATTAACATGGATACAATCTTTATTGAAGAACTCATGGGATCAATACAATCCCATAAAATAAAGGTGAACCTATGGAGTGAAACAAGTGGAATGGAGCATGTCCTGCAATCAAAGTTATATCTCAACAACTCTGAAAATGAGAAATCGGGAAATCTTGAAAAACCGGATGCATATGATTCCATGGACAATAACTTGATCCAAGAAGAGGAGGATAAGGTGGAAGAATTCTAACTCGATGAGTTTGTGAATATAAAAACAATACTCCATGAAAAAATGGACGAGGACAAATGGGAGGATTCAATAATCGTCAACCAGACAAAGGAAATATTAAATGATATAACTAAAAAAATATGGACATTATAGTAATAAAATTTAGTATAAGAAATTAATGGAGAATGACATAGAGGAGGTTTATATCATCAAAGATATATATACTTTTGGAGAGTCTCATCTGTTGATGGCACAAAAATTAACACAAAATCAAGGTATGTGGTATCTTTAATCTAGTACTAGCAACAACATGGCATGTAATTTTTTTATAAACCTATATTAGGGGGTTTGAGGAGAGATTTCACTTGGTTATCTCTTAATAATATTTCTCTATAGAATAAGATATATTCAGACTAATAAAAATAAGACAATCATGCTTTCATCTCCAAATTCTACTATGTACATGACATAAAGACCGACATCTTGAGTGTTGAGTGGTTGGTGAAAAAAGGATTTCAAATTAGTGTTCAAAATAAAAAAATAACGATTTTTGATAAAAAAGTAATGATGATCACAGATGTACCTATGGTGAAGAATCATATGTTTCCACTTAAGATCCAACCCTACGTACCATAGCGTTTGGTGCCAATACATGATGATAATGATTGCGTAGAAATATCAGGTTTGGGAATTTAAACATTTAAAGTTTAATATTATTAGGAAGTAAGAAATTAGTGAACGAGATTCCTATCATTCGACATCAGAATCAAATATGTGAAATCTATGTTCTATGAAAACAACATAGAAACAACTTTGTAATGAAAGAGAATTCGAAAGCTACAACTCCATTGGAGCTTGTTCTCACTGATATGTACGGTCCATTGAATCCAAAATAAAATGGAAAAATGAGGTAATTTTTGACATTTATTGATGATTATAGATGGAAAACATTGATATATTTTATCAAGATGAAGTATAAGTGTTTGGTGTCTTCAAAATAATTCAAGGCACTGATAAAAAACAAAAGTGACAATCGCATAAGAACATTGTGATCTGATCGACGTGGGGAGTGAACCTCTGATGTTTTTAAGAGTACCTCATGAAACAATGAATTAATCAACAGATGATTCCAGATTACACATGACAACCCAATAGAGTATCTTAAAGGAAAAATTGAATTATTAATAACATGGTGAGAAGCATGTTGAAAATCAAAGGAGTGCCCATGAATTTCTAGGCTGAAGTGGATTTGTGTGCATTGTATCTACTCAATAGATATCCAAAAAAATATTTAAGCAATGAAACTACATGAATCTTGGATTACACATAGGCCAAGTGTAATCCAACTTAGAGTTTTTGGTTCCATTTCCTATGTTAGGATCTTAGAGAAAAAAGGAACACACATTATGGAATGAAAAATGAAGTGTGTCCTTATGGGATATGGAGACCGAGCAATGGGATGTCATTTGTATAATAACATCACCAAGATGGTTATATTTGGTATAGATTTTATCTATGATAAAAAAGGATACATGGAAGTTGAATCAAGATGATGAATCAAGAGAGGTATAACTCACTCAAGAAGATAATGAAATAGTTAAATAAGTACCATTATAGAACTATGGAATTGAAGAACCACTAATGCCAACACAACATAATCCCACATCTAAAGACATTGAACATGAAATTTATCATATAAATCCTCAAAATGTTCGAATCCTTGATGATATGTATGAGATAATAGAACCAATGGAAAAGTATGTAAATTTGTACCACCTCTCAGTGACTTTTGATTAAGTTAGCTTCGAGGAAGCTAAAACCAATGAAATGTGGAAGAACGTGATAGATGAGAATATATATTCCATCGATGAAACCTAAGGATACAACCAAAATGAATACTTTGAATATAGTGAAGTCATTGAAGAAATTGGTCATCCAACCGAATATGATGCAACTTAATGAGTCATGAGAAGAAAAAGTTTAATGGGGATGTTAGAATTATAAACTGGATTTTTTTGTGTACCAAATCTACTCTCACTATTGTAATAGAGCCTAGAAAAATTCAAATAAATATGATTCAGCATGTTTTGTGTTGAAGTACTGGGCATAACTTACTGTCAGAATTTGTGGAATTTTTATTATATTTATTTCGATCATTTGATTGATGTATAGTTGTATCCCTATAAATAGGTAGGGTTGTGTATAATGTATTTAAATTCCAATTCAAGAAATATATATCATGAAACTAATGCTATATTTGTGTTCCTATGATCACCACCAGTAATTTTTGTATGCTTCCATTGTCCATAACCGCCTTCACAGAGAGCACCATGATGATGATTAAATACTACCGGAGGGGAATATGGTTCTCTTGCGAGGGATGAAGTTTCCTTAGGCAAGCCATCTACTAGGACGATGAAGCTATGAGACCCTTCTCCATCCTCTCTCGATAGACCATTGAATATGCAAAATAAAAAGAAACAAAAACATAGAAATAAATAAAATACAATAAAAAGGAATGTATAATAATAATAATATATAACTATTACAATTTAATAAACAATAATTATAATAAATATTTACATATTTATATAATATAATGTATATAATATGTATTTTTATATCTATTAGTATATATTTATTAATATAAGTATATATATAATGATATATCTATTTACGTATTAGTATATTTTTATGTTTATAGCAAATGTTCATGCCTGGGTTCAATATTGAAGTTGTCCTATTCAACCCCAATTTCCATCACATGTCTAGAAACATCCAAATTTTAACTACCACCAGGAAGCATAGGAATATGTTTAAATACATTCTTGATGGTGGAGATAGGATATGTCAACAAAGTTTATCTCATCCATCAAACTCAACATGTGTAACTCATACGAAGTAGAAAAATTATTTTCAAGATCATCACTAAATTCTAGGAAGATTTCATCCCCTATAACAATATCCCACTCTCCTCTATTGTAAATATTTGATTTCTACTAATTAGATTCATCCCTCTATTGATTAGATTTAATTTTATTTTTCTATAATTTGATTATGAATTTTTAATTTAGATATTTCAATCTGTTTTTGTTAATTATACTATTTCATTATCTTCTCCCTCACTTAAATGTGTTTTTCTTCAACCCCCATGTTGTAACATGATATTATGAAACTCCAAACCAGGGTGAACTAACCCGAGGTCTAGGACCCTGGGAAAGACTACATAATCAATCTGTTATTTTTAATAATCTGAATTCCATCCTTGATGTAGGGGAAAAAATGTGAAGAAGCATATTGATGATATTCATCTTCAATATGTGATGAGCTTCTGCATCCTCAAATCTATCAAAAATTATATCCCTCCCTTTCCTAGTTCAGTGTGAATACTAATGGAGCACAATGGATTGGGGGATGAATAACGTATGAAAAATCATGGTGATAAAATAATTAATGCCTTAATTTAATGTGTTTACTGCTATAGGTTTTGGGCATAGTGGAAGCATGTGATAGTTCATGCCCAACATTGTTTTTTTCTGATGATCGATGATCAATATGAGATTTACACAACAATAAACGATGTGATCTACATAATTTAATCAAATAGTATAGAAAAGGGATATAATGCCAAAACCAGAGAGAGGATCATCACATATTATTTATAATAATTTTATTTAATTAAAGAATTGCCTTTTTGGAATTATTTCTTCATTGATGGATCGGGAAACAAATCAACATTGTATCATCGTTGTGTTGTAGGAATCAAGAGTAGATTCCCTCAAGAGGTGATCCTCAAGTGTTATAAAAACCTTCAAAAATCATAGTATGAATCTCTGTGGGCTATCACGAAAGATCCTATCATTTCATCGACTACCTTTGATCATCTCAAGAACCGCTTCCAAATCGTTATCCTTGATCTCTATTGATTTGAGATTGGGAGGTGGATGAAGATTTACCTCTATTCTTGGAGAATGTGTTTAGATATGGGATCTATCTAGGGCTTAAGAGGATTCTCCAAATCTGTTGTGCACAACCAAACTAATGAATTGACACTCTTAAAAAAACAATATAATTGGGTTTATATATCGTTAGGGTTAGAAATAAATAATTACACAAGTTCCACTTATTATTTATGTAATCCTTATGAAACACCATGTTAAATAATAATAATAATAATAATATAATTTATCGACATTTCATTAACATGAAAATCAAATTAAATATTATTTAATCAAATAATATTCAATACTTATTATTTCTCATCAGACCATTAAACTCAGTCTGCTATTCTTCTTGAATATTCATCAAGACTTGAATAATGATTATTTATTTATAAAAAAAATCATTTCAATATTAATTAATAAATATATAGATATAATATTCACTAAGTAGAAACAAAATATTTATTAAATATTTCACTCACATTATATTCTCTTGAATAAAAGGTGATGAAATAAATGCGATCAATAAAATATGAATAATTATTAAACCATATGCAAGAATAATATTTATTCATATTATTAATGAATAAATAATATTATTATTATTTAACTGAGATTCTAGATGCACTTAGTGTGAGAGCCTCTAGTCCACTTTCTTAGTGGCATTAGTTAAAACATAATAAATTCCAAAGTTAGTGTCTAGAAACATGCCAAGACTCCCATAAAGAAATAATTTAACATTGAAATGAAATAATACCTCATAAAATGCTAACTTTGTAATATAATTCCTTTATCATGATATCTCTAATCAAGCAGGTTTCACGATGGTGTCATCAACCTATATGGTCAATGCCTCTTTCTTTGAATTTCTAAAAATTGAACCTGCCTATAGAACACCATGTCCATGGATTTATTTTGGATATATCATTTCCATAAAAGGTCCTAAGATATAAAATTTTGTTAAGGAATAAAATGTATTAATCCTTTCTCTCATTATTCATTAATGCAATATTACTTGTGCTTAACCCAACATATCCTACCTCATCGTCAACATCAGTCATCATGATTTTCATCAATACATAAAAGTACATGACTTAATGTACTCATTATTAATAATATTAAAGTATAAGTACCAATACAAACATCCACAAAAAAACATCCTATTACACATATAAATGTGGATTTCCTACTAGCGAGTCTCATTATCATAATATCCTATTGGATATTATCAAGGGCTTATACCATGAGAAGGTGCCTCAAAGTCCTATGAGTATCCACCCCTGATAGCCTATATCATTTTTATCCCTAAAATGATATCATATGGATATAGAATATATATTTAAGAATGGTGTTGTATCACTTTTATGTTCTCGTCATAATAGGGATCTATTATGACCTTTTAGGGTGAAAACTACTTTTCGGACATTATCAAATTCTATGTTACATATAAGAACAATCATGATGCGATAATAAGTTTATTAACTTTCAAAACTATGAATGCATGTTATCATAAAATACACAGAATTTGGTTCTAGGGCCCCAACTCCAATATACTCCAAGTTTCACTAGATCCAATTGCTAAAAACCTTCAGTCTATTAGCTCTCACATGATTCCCATGCTTCTACTAAGATAAGCCTTTTATCAAGGGGTTCACCACATTATCTTCCGTGGGTACTCTACTTACTAAAACATCACCCCTCTGATAAAAATCACTCAAGAGGTGATAATTCTGGAGTATATTCTTTTTCTTGTTGGTGTTACCTTGGCTCTTTTACAGGATCCACTTTTGTAGTATTATCACAATACAATGTGATATGATCTTTCTGGTAGGCACCACATCAAGATATAGGACAGTGATCCAAATCTAAATAGCTTCCTTGGCTGCATCAAAATCTTCTATATACTCAGAATCCACTATATAATCATCGAAAACTGACTACTTTGAACCCTTCCAGCTCAAAAATCCTTCATTGAGACATAGAACATATATTGAATTCAATTTTAGTTCAATCTGATATATCTGTAAACTAGCATTAGTATAACCCCTAATGACCATCTCCTCGTCTCCTCCATATACTAGGAACATATCCTTAGTTCTTTTCAGGTACTTAAGGATATCCTTAATAATAGACCAATTTTGTTTTCCTGGATCTTCTTGATATCCACCTTCCATACTCACTACATAGAAAAAATCAATTATAGTATATAACATGAAATATATGATTGATCCCATCATAGAAGCATATGTGATCTTACTCATTCTCTCTTTATCATGTTGTTTCTGAGGAAACATTTTCTTAGAAATATATAGACCATGTGACAACGGAACCAATCCACCATTGTATTATTAAATACTAAATATCTTTAGTATTTGGTCAACACATATACTATGAATTAGTCCAATAAACCTATTGAATCTATCACAAATGATCTTGATCCCTAGAATATTGGCTACTTCACCTAAGTACTTCATTGTGACACATTTTTTTAATAAGTCCTTAATAGACCATAATAACGGTATTTTGTTTCTATATGTAATATTTCATCAACATATAATATTAGGTTAATGACCACATTCACACTAAACCTCTTTTAAACACATGGATCACATTATTTCTTTAGGAAACCAAATTAATTTATGGATTCATAAAATTGAAGATTCTTTGACCTGGATGCTTGGTTCAATTTATAAATGGTTCTCTAGAACTTGAAATTCTTTTTTGTATCACCTGGAGCTGCAAACACCCATGGTTATGTCATATAGAAATTTTACTGAAAGTTCCCATTAAGGAATGCAGTTTTGATATCCATATTCCAAATATCATAGTCATGGTAATTAGCTATAAAAAGTATGGTTATTATTTATTTAAACATGTAAAATGGTGAAAAGGTTTCATTATAGTCAATTCCTTGGTGATATTTAAATCCTTTATCCACTAGCCTTGATTTATAGGTATTTAATTTACCTTCCATTTCTATTTTCTTCTTGAATACCCATTTTCATCCAATGGGATTTACCTAAACTAGTGCATCGACCAGACCCCAAACATGGTTAAGATATATGGAATCTATTTTAGAATTCATGGATTCTTGAAATATTGTAGATTATAAACTCTCGACAACCTCCTTGTTGGAAATAGGCTCATCGTTGTAAATAATTAATGATTCACCATATTTGGGGACTAAAACACCATATCTATCTGGTTCTCTTACCTCTCATACACTCTTATGTTGTACTAGTGTTTCAAAAACTACTTCTTCCATGGGGACCTATGGAATCTGTTCATATACCAACTCTTGTGTATCTTTAGAATCAAATCTATTGAATTCAATCTTTCTCCAACTATCCTTTTTGTGGACGTGATCCCTCTCAAGAAAAAAAAACTTGTTTGGAAACATTAACTTTCTTGTTTGAGGAGTTTTACAGGTATTATCCCATTGTTTCTTTAGGATACCCTATAAAGATACACTTTGTTCCACGGGGAGCTAGATTATTGCTTGATAAGGCCTTAACAAATGCCTCACAACCCCAAACATGCATGTGTGAAAAAATGGTTTTATTTCCATTCTATATCTCAAAGGGAATTCCATTTTCCTCTTTAGTTAGTACTCAAATTTATCTCATGGATTCCAAGTAGCCTTTGAGTGCCCCATTCTTCCTCCACTCTCCCCCTAGGTGTAATTTAGTCGTTTTCTAGGGGGAGGCCTATGCCATCTCTAGCATCATCCCACCCCACTTACCTCTTATCTCTTCCTTTTTTCCTTTGATCTCTTTGGTGACCTTAGACCCTGGTGGAGCCCTAATCAGATCTTCCCCTAATCTTCCCTTCTGGTTGGCCACATTTTAATCCTCTATATAGCTTGGTGTACAGGTTCTTATTTGGAAGGTTTGGGTTGTGAGGTTTGGGTATCTTGCGTGTCCTAGATCCGTGGCTTGCGTCTAATATATTTTTTCTCATGGATTCGAGGGGTTGTGTTGGAGGTCCTAGCGAGGTTTCTTATCTATCGAGGCCATGTCTGATTCTTCACATCTCCAGATTCCTATGACTTTTCTTCTCTCTAGGTTAGACTACTAAATGGTTTCAAAGAGGCTCTAGGATGTGCACTCATTCATCCATGGTGTTATAGGAGGTGAGCCCAGGCCTTGATCTGAGCTGTGGTGGTCTTTCCCATCGATGATTGCAACATCAACTTTGGATTTGGATTGGTTTTCATATTACTATCATCATAGACTATTTTTATTCCTTTTTAGTGATGGTTTCATTTCTGGTTGAGTTCTATTCATTTTTATGTGTTTGATGTTCCTCAATGGCATCTATTGTGTGGTGTTTGGATGGAGGTGACGATTGTGTTGATGGGCAGTGATGTTTTCAGTGGGGTTTTTTGCTATTTTTCATTTAGGATTGAATGGTTCTATAGTTTTGTTTTCTCCAGTCACTGGATCCGGATGTGATGGATGGAATTGAGGATGTTAGTGGTTTAATTATGGCAGATAAGAGGCAATGGTGGTGGATGTAGCAAACACAATAGTTTCCATGGTGATGTTGATTTTATTGTTTTTCGGATGGTGTGACGGTGATGAATGCGTCAGGGCGTGTGACTCGAGGAGGTTGATCATGTATCCATGTCATGAGGTCATTTTCTGACCATGTTTTTGAATTTTGAATCAAATGTGAATTTCATCTATACAGTTTTTATATTATGGTTATTTGGTTTTCTCGTGTATGGTCTAGTTCCTGCTCACCCAAAAAGAAATTTTCAAAAATAAAATAAAAATATAATTTTTAGTTAGTCTTTAGTTGGTTCTCAAATTAATGTGTATGCTAATGTTTTCATTTCATATCCCCAAAATGATAATGGAATATCAGCATGACTCATCATTGATCTGACCATGTCTAACAAGGTACAGTTCCTCCTTTCACTAACACCATTACACCGTGGTGTGTAAGGTGGAGTGAGTTACAATAGAATCCGAAACTAATATCGAAGTTCGATGAACTATTGGTTAAGATATTCATCACCTCGATCTGATTGAAGATTATTTATCTTCTTTACAAGTTGATTCTCTAATTAATTCTTGAATTCCTTGAATTTCTCAAATTACATGGACTTATCCATCATCAAGAAGACATATCCATATTTACTCAAGCCATCAGTAAAATTTATGAAGTAAGAATATCCACATCTATCTTCTATTAGAAATGGTCCACACACATCATTGCGTACCAATCCTAGAAGCTATGTGAACTATTCACCCTATCCAATAAATGTTGGTTTTTCCATTTTTCATCTAAAATAATCCTGAAATATTTCAAGTGGTTTTAGCTCAGAAGAGTCTAAATAAATATCTTGATAGATCTTTGTTAAACACTTCTTGTCTATATAAACAAGATGGTGATTCCATAGTTGGGTGTTATATGAGTCATGTGAACATGATTTTTTATCAATTTCCAAAACATGCTTTTCAAAATTCAATACACAAAGACCGTTATTTATATGTTCTATACAATAAAATATGTTATCCTTATAAAAGAAATTACTTTTTTTCCTATCTTGAAGTTAATCCCATATGCATCTAGACATGTTACATAAATTATTTTTTTGGTAACCATCAGTACATATTTAAAATATTTTAAAACCGAAATATTTCCTGTTTGAAATGAAAGGTGGTAGTCACCAAGGGATAGGGCATCCAACCTCAATACATTATCATCTATCATATCAACCAATCATCTATCAATATTTTAGTATCTACTTGTTTCACTACTGAAAAAATGGCTTATTGCGATGGATCATTTGCGACGAGATCCGGTCACAAATAGTCTTTTATGATGGGGTCCCGTCAAAAATGCCCCGTTGCAGAAAATGGAATCACAATTATTACTTTTTGAGGTGGTCCATAGAAAAAACTTATTATTTGTGATGGATAGTACACTCATCACAAAAAAAAATTCTGTTATTTTTTAAAGAAACTATTTGCGATGAACCAACGACCTGTTGGCAATAGTTTCCTAGTTTTTACTGTTTTGCGACGGTCCATCATAATTACTAATTGCGATGGTACATAACAATTACTCCCCAGAATATTAAAAAATCCTTTTTTGCGATGGACCACCACAGTTATTATTTACGACAGACCATCACAAATAGTTAAAAATTAAAAAAATTTATTAAAACAACAATTTAAAAAATATATAAACAAAACAATAAAATAATAATAATAATAATATAAATAAAATCATAATGTTAATGTTAATAAAATAAAATTATTTACAGAATAATAAATATAATATAATAATAATATAAATAAAATGATAATATTAATATTCATAAAATGAAATTAATTATAAAATAATTAATCAATATAATAATATGATTATTAATATTAATGAAATAATAATATTATTATAATAAAATCCTATGTATTCCAAAAAAATATAATAATATATTAATTAATAAAATAAAAAAATAAAATAAAAAATTAAATAAATAATAAAAAACTGTAATTGTTTAGACAATATAAGACAGACACTATTTAAAACATTAAATATTTAATATTAAAAGAAATACACTCAAATGTTTCATCATAAACTAAAAATACATCACTGAGGGGGAGAGTCATCTGGAAGAGGTAGAGTGAACTTCAGCCCTGAACGACGAGTCAGACATCGCAGGTACTCCATCTCCTTCTTCTGCTCCTACTTCCCTAGACGCATCTCATCCTGTATCTACTACTGCTACTACTACTACTGTCGGAGGAAATTTTCTTTCTTCTGCAACTGCCACTAACACATCTCCTTCTTTTCCCTACGCATAGTCTATAATATCACTATAAGCTCGTAACTGCTCCTGATACAGTTCATGTGATGATAATGACTCTCTGCGAGCTCCTCTCGAGCTGGATGCCGACATCATAGAGGTGCCATAAAATCCTCAGGGGTCACTCGAGAACCATTACCAATAATTCATCCTTTCTCTAATCCATACTCAGTGGCCTATATCCATTATGCCTCATCAAATCGGGGGGCACTTTTCTAACCATCGATCTTAGCATGAATCTCAACCTTCTTCTGAGATATTGTGGTATCATATGTCTCCTTCAATTTTAATTTAATATAAAAATATTTAACTTTTTTTGTTGTTAAATTTAAAATTGAAAAAAAAAATTATACTAACCACAATCTGATGTTGGCAAGAACCTCTAATCTCCCTAGTGGTGGGATCACTGTATATCCTCCTATAAACATCATACTCTGTAATATTAGGTTGTGTGACTACCTATATGAATATAAAATAAACTATTTAAATTTAAAGTTATATACAATATTTAAAAAAATTGTACTTACCATATGATCCCTATGCATATTGAATTTATGACTGTCAGCTCGATGTGTCACCTCCCGTCTCCCCTATTTTTTCCAACCTATTGATGATCACCTCTAAAACCGCCTACTCAACCATTGTATACATAATCCATCCCAAGCCTAAGTTGAAATATAATTAGTCTGGTGGACACGACATGTCTCATCAAACTCCGACCCTACTTCTTTCTCCATTGCTTTCCTTTTCAAATTGTGTAAAACCTGAGTGGAACATAGACACATAGCTCCCTCTCATGCCTTCCAAAAAATATCAGGCATCCTCTCCTCGATAAGATACCATAAAACCTACAAATAATTTATTATATCAACATACTAATTAAATTAAATTCAAAATAAATATTATTTATTTACATACTATCCAATGCTCGAACATGCGTTGTTAAACATCAATGGGATTCTAATCCCATGACATCCATGAATTAGAGAAATAATTGCTCAACATAGCACTCTCTTGTCTAACAGATATATGTGTAAAGATATGAAAAAAGAATAATTAATAAAAAAATTAGAATATAAATAAATTAATGAAAATGAACTAAAATTTATAGGTAAACATACCTCTATGAGCGTGGATCAAACCCAAGATGTAGACATCGCTCGGGTATAGGGTTGGGAATCATCATTTGGGAAAGACCACACCCCTTTAGAGTGCCCCCTAAATTTACAGTAGTCTGAGGGTCGACTGATATGACCCCCTGATCATCTAAAGGTAGATCAGCCTCTTGAAACATACGATACAAATCATCGTCCATCTGCAACAAGAAATGATTATTGTTAGAATCCATCCATCCAAATTTAATTTTTTATTAAGCTATTTGGAGGGAAAATGGGAAACCATAGTTCATAGATAATACCACTAAGTGCTAAAATAGCTCACAAAATTATTAAACACGAGTCTTAGATTACCCGAGTTAGCTACCAAATAATGTTCCTAATGCGGCAGACTAACCTGGGTTTTTGGGTCCTCTCTAACAAGCACTTCAAGGTGGGTAAGCATCCTCTCCGTTGTCTGGATGAATTCCTCTGAGTTGATTATGCTCTGATTGAAGCCCCATGCTAGAATTCGTTCTTGTTTTCCTATCCATTGATTTTACTCCTCGTTGTAGTCAACTTGAAACCTTCTTTCGTAAATTCTTTTCATCTCCTCTTTTGAGACATTGGGATGGAAACTTTTGTCTAACAATTCATCCTTGGAGTGTAGCATCGAATTCAAATACTACATGTGCTCTTCACTTTCCCCTTTCCTTAGTGATTTTCTCTCATTGTTCTTCTCCTACTTGGCAAACCTTGTCTCCATCGGCTTTGGAAAATGGGAGTAATCCTTGCATCCCTTTGGTTTTTCCCTTGACCACTATGCATTTCATAGCATCTTGAACTCCTTTTTTCCCTTTCTTCCTTCGAGGGCTGTGAGGCCCTTTCCCTTGAACGCATTCTATGATGTCCACCGAGTGTTGACTGTAGCTGGCATCTCCTGAAAAATATTCAACTTGAGTCAAGGGGGGTTCTTGAACCTCTATTCCCTCAAAGAGGTTCCATATCTTAATCCCCGACCCTTCTTTGTTTCCCCTCTTCTTTCCCAGAGACTCCCCCTTTCCTGCTTTGTTCTCCCATCCATTCTTCTTACCCCCATTTACAGCCTTTGGTGACGGGTTATCACCAAGTGTGTTAGGGTCTATGGGCCCCACAATAGACACTCCATTCATCCAATTTTGTCCACTTTGAGTTCCTGATTTAACTAGCAACCCAGTGTCCTACACCATGTCATAACCTCCTTGTCCCATGAACTGCAGGTGCTTGTTAGTGTCATCCCATCCTTGACCACATTTTCCACCTGTAGCCTGGGAATCCACTATAGTCCCTCCCCTCTCACTGTTTGAATCTGGTATACCCACTACCTTCGCATGTGTTCCACCTCCCTGCACAGCCTCCTCGCCGCCTTCCTGTTCTGGAGTAATTCTCAAATCCGCTTTGAGGCGGGAAAAAACATTTTCTACCCGCTGGTCTGCCATCTTCAACTTCACATACTTCTCTGTCTCCTAGGTAACTAAAGGATGATCCTCCCAGGAGCTAGACTCCACTCCTGTATAGTCCTTTTGCATGACTGATTCCACTACCTTTGATGCAGAACAACTCACCTCCTCATGATCTCCTGTGACAGTAATATCCTGGGCCTATTTGCCAATGGGTTGCACCTACACATCATTCCCCTCGTCTGTACATACTAGTGGAGTTGTGTTATACCAACCTCTGAGACCGCGGTGAATACCAGAGTCCAAATGGCCTAATCTGTGGCACCTCGGGGAAAACACAGGCCATGACTCAAATACCACTCTTTTATTCCATCTTAACTCTTCTCCGACTGAGATCCAAACCCATTCCGTTGGGGCCTTCAAGACATCCACCTCGATACACACTCGAGGGGAAATTGGATGAAAAACTGCAGAGGTGCGGATATCAGAACAGAAATACCTTTAGACCATATTACCCAATATACCGATAATCGAAGGGTTCTGAAAAGGGAGAGGCAGGTCCGGGAAACTTACCGAAACAACTGTCGAGGTTGTGTCCCAATTCATGCTGAACTAAAAGGACCATCGAAGGAGGTGAAAGCCGCATCCGTGGAGAATGTGAGGGGTGTTGGACCAGGCGACAACCAAATCATCCTCTGAGGAGAAACAGATCATCAAATGGCACAGATCGAGCAGACCCACCACTGCATGATCTTGGAGCACCCATGAGTCAAAAACAAATCTGTCAAAGGCATCCACCAAAGGTCAACACCCCTTAATCGAACCACAAGAGTCGACCTATGAAGGTCCGAAACTGCATTGAACTCTTTTGTTGAAATCTCGAGTTGAGGTGCCCCGTTATGCAAGACCGGGACCTTGGGCAGAGGGGGAACGACGGGAAAGGAGGAAGGAAATTCGGGTTAGTGAAGGGGGTGAAAGGATTAGCAAATAGTTGAAAATAACTATTATATATAGGTATATATTATATATGATTATAACCTGTATTTTACTATGTCAATGTACATCTTTGACCTTATCTGCATAGCTGTTGATGTCAATGTCTTCATATTCCTCCTCAGCATCATCAATTTCCATATTAGTTTTAGTTTTGTCATCTCTTGTCATTTCAAATTTAGTTGTAAGATCATTAACATCATCGTCACCATTGGACATTAACTCTAGGGTCTCATCAATGATATTCCTCTCTCCTTTTAAAAAATATGGATTTAGAGATGCCTCTTGAAAAATCACAATTCCTTTCACATTAGTAGAACCACATTCACTTTCAGTAAACTGATTCTATCAAGATTTAATTTTTATTATTCTCTATTAATCACCTAACACCCTTGAAATAGAATAGTAATTTTTATAATAAAATTGATGTTATTGATGATCCAATAAAAATAGTTCATTTACTAAAAGAAGGCTTTTATATTTAATATCAACGATTCCATGGATTAGATGAACATACAAGCCTTTCACTACATCCAACCATTGGAATTTAAACATCATAATATAATGTTATCTGAGATAAAATAGTTCAATTATTTCTTCAAACATGCCAAAAAATTGATCTTCATTTTTTCTATGATGTGATCCTCTCAAGAAAACACTACTATTAATTGTTTTTTTTGATTTTCCATATGCACGTGTATGAAATTGAAAACCATTCCCCACATACACATTATAAAATATTTATAAATTTTATATGGTGTGTTACTTAATACAGATAATCGATTATCAATCTTATCATCTTGTTGAGATACTAGAAATGATGCAAATAATTATCACTATAAAAATTATTAAATTTATTTTTTATTTGAAATGAAAAATAATTTTGTTACCATTTTTTGAAACCAATAAAAAAAATTTCTGACACCATTCGTCAAGAGCAGCTTCTTTAATTTGAGGAAACTATTTCCTGATATGATTATCATATAAAATATAAATAAAATAAGATTATTATATGGTTATAAAAATTATAGAACAAGTGATAGGAGAACTTACAATACAAATGGTGTAATTTATTCATAGTTGAGAAGAATATATGTATGAGATTTGTGATGTTTATCATCTAAAATCTATCATTCATGAACTCCACCAAAGAAAAGTTCAAGCTGATTGAAAACTGATAATTTATTGTTTATTTCATCATTAAAATTTTCCATGTTACGGCTCATGTAGTTGTGTTTGAAAGGATATTCAGATCGAAAGTAATGAGAGGAAAAAAAGAAAAATAAATTTCCTTTTACAAATAATCGTATACAATTGAGCCTTCAACTAATACTTTGTTACATACTTTTTTTTTGAATTTCTGCATGCATCTCTCTAATGGGTACATCCATCGGAACTATATGAGACCTATACATTTTTTATGAGATAAATGTAATATCAAATGTTCGATTGAGTCAAACAAACCTTGATGGAATATTTTTCCCAATTTACATAAAATTAAAATGATATCTTCGTACAGTTTTCTTACAACATCGTAGTATATGACTGATTCATAAATGTCTAAAAACTATGATATGTCTGTAACTGCATCCCAAATCATAGGATTTAACAAACCTCTTAATCCAATTAGCATAAGTCTTTACATTAAAACATGACAGCCATGAATTTTCAATCCAGTAATATGACCATTTCTGAGACATCTACCAAAATTATAAGCATAACCATCTAGAAGTCTCAAATATGAAATCCACTGACAAAATAATAATTGACTCTATTTGGACAATGTATAAGATACTTTTGGCTTCATTAACTTTTGTGATCATACATTTTAAAACAATTCAAGTTCTGGTTGCTTGAAAATTTGGACAAGATCTAATCATGCCATTACATTATCATTGGTATTATCTAGATCATCAAAAACTGTATGAAATAAATTATCAGAATATTTCTTCTCAATATTCATCACATCCAACATGCGAGGGACCAAAAAATCAGACAAATATGGAAATTCCCAAAAAATTGTCACTTTTATCCAATTGTGCTCTTTTCCAAGCCCATAAATTTTTCGTTGGTTTATTGTTGGTCCAAATGTGATGAGAGTTAATGAAGAGGAAATTGATTTCAACTCCATACCTGAGATCATTGTTGGGGGCCCATTTTTTTCAAATGTTCTTTTTTTTTGAAATGATATTTGTTTCTTTGAAAAGGATGATCTGTTGGAAGAAATTTGCGATGACAGTACAAAAACAAGGTCTCTTTCCATTGAAGAGCATAAAAATTTTGTTGTATCTCATAAAGTACAGACATGATTTTGGACCATGTTTACTCCAGCCAGATAATATTTCATATACTGGGAAGCCACTAATTTTCCACCTGAATACATCTTTCAGTAGGAATTTTTTTCCGCAGAAACATCATATGTACGGACAAAACTAATCCATAGTGAATTCAAATCATCAATCAATGGTTTCAAATAAACATCGATATTCTTTTTCGGATGACCTAGAATTAATAAGGTCAAAAAGATACATGACTCCTTCATCAACATCCATGTAGGTAAATTATACGGAGTTATAAAGACATGCCAACATGAATACTGACTACCGTAAGAACCAAAGGGACAAAAACCATCAGAATAGAGACTCAATCACACATTTCGGGCTATTAAAGAAAACAAAGGAGTCACTTGGTCAAAATTAATCCATAAATCACCATCAGAGGGATGATTTAAGCTTTTATTGGTTGAAATGTCCGTTTTGTGCCATGAGATCAATAATGTTGTATTTTGAGACATAAATAATTGCAACAATCTAGGTGTGAGTGGGACATATCTCAATTGTTTTTAGGAACAAATCCAGACATCCATGGTTGAGCTTCTTTTTAACCTGATTTTCCACATGTAGGAAAACTATCCAACAAATCATTTTTACCATAATATAATATGTATTCATTTTAACGTGCATGAATATTTTGAAAAACAAGTCATAGATTACGAACCAACCTCTTTTACTCATAAATCTTTACCGGCAACACATTTACTTTGGTTATCAGTCTTTCTAATAATGAGAATATTTGATCAAAACAACTATTTACCATTCCATTATCTGATTTAATGGCCATAAATTTAGAAACTATTTCAAAATTTCTTATCTTACAATAAAGATATAAGGCATCCCCATCAGACCTCAAAAACTCATATAAATGAGATGTTTCCAACTTATGAGTTAAATCAATATCATCCCACGTGTCAGTTTGTTGAACAAACAGACCTGCCACATCATGTACTGAACTTTGAAACCGTGCTGGATATGGAACCCAATTATTAATATCTTATCTGGAACTATGTTCACAATGTTGATACTAAAAAACATAATTTGGTTGAAAACCATAACACAATAAATTACCTCCAACGTTGTCAAAAGTTTCATACGTCTTCAGATCACATTTTTTACAAAGACACTTAATTACCCCTTCTATTTTTTTGCTTTCGATGATGCATATAATAAGAAATCTTGAACACCCTCAATATATACATGATTTAAACCAGAACCGTTTGGATTCATGTGCTATGTTATCCAAGAATGGTCATTTAATAAAGATTGTTGTTGACTTCCTTGTTCCATATTTTTCTAAAAAATATCAAATAATTAATTATTTTGTATAGCTAGATATAACATAAAAACTATCCAAAAAAAGAATACAATTTAGTCTGCTTTATATAAATCTATAATAATTTCTATTATTTTATAGTTATTTATACTATTTTTTAGTCTTTTATAATAATCTACCCTCATTTATAAAAATTTACACCAATTACCACTATTTATTATTAATTTTAGGTATTTTTTACTAATTATTCTAAACTACCAGTGACACAATTTCTAACGGATTGGCGACAACTCTTTTTTTTGATGACTCATCCCCTTACAAATTTTTGTGACTGAAAGCACAATGAAAAATCTGCTCCGACGTACGAATTTCCATTTTATTATGCACGAGGATGGAGAGAAGGGAGGACTCGGGAAGCATCTCTTCATTCGACTATACATACAAAAATAAATATTTGTATGATAGAGTAGACTATTCATTGAGATTTCAGTTCCAAGAAGTTTCTAGGGGAAGAATCATCATGAACAGAGCCTCTTTTTTCTGACATCTCACCTCCTTAGGACTTTCTCTAACTTAAATCACTATGAAAAATCTAGTCTAGTGTATGTCCGATAAAATTTTTCATATTGATTTCAGTGGAGGAAATTTGCAAGGAGCCGAGGCATCGATCATAAGGAATGTCACCAAGCTGCTGGAAATTGTGCCAGTTTATCAATGAACTCTAATTCATTATGATTTATTATGATTTATTACTAATTATTACTAATTATTACTAATTATTTATAAATAATCCTATTTATTTATAATTACTTCTATGTATTTCTAATTAATCCTAATTATTTCTAATTATTTTTAATTATTGCTAATTGATAAAAAATATTCCTAATTAATCATAATTATTTCTAATTAATCATAATTATTTCTAATTAATCATAATTATTTCTAATTAATCCCAATTATTTTTAATAAATCATAATTCTTTCTAGTTATTCCTAATTATTGATAATTAATCCAAAAAAATCTTAATTAATCCTAATATTTCCTAATTATTCATAATTAATCATACTTAATCATAATTATTCCTAATTATTTATAATTATTACTAATTAGTACAAATTATGACAAACTATGAATAATTATTAATAATTATTACTATATATTACTATTTATGACTAATTATAACTAATTTTTACTAATTATTACAATTTACTACTATTTATTCATATTTATTTCTATTTATTACTCGTTATTACTAGTTATTACTAATTATTTCTATTTATTACAAATTATTACAAATTATTACCATTTTTTAATAATTATTAATAATTATTACTAATTATTATGATTTATTAATAATTATTAATAATTATTACTATTTATTACTAATTATTAAGATTTATTACTAATTATTACCAATTATTACTAATTATTACTAATTATTACAAATTTTTAATATTTAATACTAATTATTACTAATTATTACTAATTATAACTAATTTTTACTAATTATTACTAATTATTACTAAATATTACTATTTATTAATATTTATTACTATTTATTAGGATTTATTACTAATTTGTACTAATATTTACTAATTATTAATATTTATTACTATTTATTAGTATTTATTACAAATTACAAATATTTATTAATAATTCTTTAGATTTATTACTAGTTATTACTAATTATTACTAATTGTTCTAATTATTACTGATTTTTACTAATTCATACTAATTATTACTAATTATTACAAATTATTACAAATTATTACTAATTATTACTAATTATTACTAATTATGACTAATTATGAATATTTATGAATATTTATTACTAATTATTAAAAATTATTACTAATTATTTGGAATTATTACTAATTATTAGGACTTATTACTAAATATTTGGATTTATTACTAATTATTAATAATTATTACTAATTATTACTAATTATTACTAATTATCACCAATTATTACTAATTATTCCGAATTATTACAAATTAGTAGGATTTATTACTTATTTGTACTAATTATTACTAATTATTACTAATTATTAGGATTTATTACTAATTATAAGGATTTATTACCAATTATTACTACTCATTTCCAATTATTAATAATTATTAATAATTATTACTTATTATTACTAATTATTACCAATTATTTCTAATTATTAATATTTATTACTATCAATTACTAATTATTACTATTTATTACAATTTATTACAATTTATTACTAGTTACTACAATTTATTACTAATTATTACTAATTATTACTATATATTACTAATTATTACTATTTATTTCTAATTATTACTAATTAATACTAATTATTACCAATTAATCCAAATTATTACTAATTATTACAAATTAATTATATTTATTAGGAATTATTATTGATTATTAGATTATATCACTATTTATTATTAATTATTAATAATTATTAATAATTATTACTAATTATTTATATTTATTACTATTTATAATTATTTATTTCCAATTATTGCAAATTATTACAAATCATTTCTAATCAATTTTTTATTACTATTTATTCCTCTTTATTACTATTTATTACAGTTTATTACAGTTTATTATAATTTATTAATATTTATTCTTATTTGTTACAATTTAATAATGTTTATTACAATTTATTACTAATTATTACTAATTATTACAATTTATTTATGATTTTTAATATTTATTACTATTAATTACTAATTTATGTTAATTATTACTAATTAATACTAATTATTAATAATTATTACAAATTATTACAATTTAGTACTAATTATTCATAAATATTTATAATTATTAAAATTATTTTCAATTATTTTTATTATTACTATTTTTTCTAATTATTACAGATTAAGACAATTTATTACCAGTCATTACTAATTAATACAAGTTTTTAATAATTATTACAAGTTATTTAAAATTGTTATTAATTTTTACAATTCATTGCTAATTAACACTTAGATATAACTATTCATAAAAATAAATACTGAAAAACAAATATATAATTCTTATTTAATTAATTTACATTTAATTAACAAAAATTATAAATAATTTCAAATAAAATAAATTGTCTAAACAATAAAATAATAGATAAATACCTTGTAACTAATGCTTTTGGAGTATTAAAGTTGCAAATAATGCTCTGACTTAAAAGTTTAAACAATGAAAAATTTTCAGTAGTGATAGAGAGAGAAGTTGAGTAAAGAGTGAAATGAGAGGAAAAATAGATGGGGGTATGTATAGGTTAAATTATTTGTGATGGGTTACCCGTCACAAATAGTACTATTTGCGACGGAGCCCATCGCAAATGCCTCTGCCTGCATTAATTACCATGGGCCGTTTAAAAGTTATTTGCGACTGGCCCCATAGAAAATAGTACCTACCGACAAAGCATGTGCGATGGGGCAAGTATCTCATCGCGAATACAAAAAACCACCACCGATTATTTGCAATGAGAGTAGGAACCCATCGCAAGTACCCTTTCCGGTAGTTTGGCATATATTTCACGCCAAACCTTTTTCGACGTTCGGTTTGTGCCCGTCGCAAATAATAGTTATTTGCGACGGGGTAACCTTCCCGTCTCAAATAACCCGTCGCAAATTTCCATTTTCCCATAGTGGTTCCTACATTTTGATAAAAATGTGAGCACCCTAAGCAGTATCTAACACCCATTGTGTAGATATTGATAGATTACACTTGATAACGAACACACCTTTAGATTACCCTTTCTTCTAGGTTTAGTTCCTCTTCCAGTGGCCAGAATTACTACATATAAAACATACTACCTCCTTTTTATTGCCCTACCTTTGGATCAACCACTTTTTGGAAGGAAGGTCTTAGGAGCTTTAGACTTATTATTAGTCTTGAGACACTTTTCCTTGTTATTCGTTTTCTTATTCACCATAAGAACCATAGGTTTTTCAGACCCTATTTCCTTATCCACTTGGAGAGACAAGGTAATAATTTCCTTTAGAACATTCTCCTTATTTCTCATATTGTAATTAATAATAAAGCTAGAATAGGTCTTGGGTAGTGATGAATGTTTGAGATCTTTATGCAACCCATCTGAGAATTTAATTCATAAGATTTATAAGCGTTCAAAGTAGCCTATAATCTTGAATACTTGTGACCCAGCTAGTGTAGACTCTCCAATCTTAGTTGTAAATAAATCATTGAAGATATCATACCTCACTTGTCTCACCTTCTCTTGATAGACACCCCGAATGTGATACATCATGCTATAAGCATCTTTGTCCTCATGTTGCTTCAAAATCTCATTGGAAATGGATGATAGCAAGAAACAACGAACATCTGTAGTATCATTCAAATGTTTCTCATAGAGAGATATCTCATCAACACTTGCCTCATTACCCGGAGTATTAGGAATAGGTTTTTCCAACACATACAATTTCCTTTCAGGGAAAAGGATAATGCATACATGCCTCTTCCACTCATGGAAAATTGTGTCAGTGAGAAAGTTATCCGCCTCATGTATGGATCACAGTGATATGTTTGAATTTATTGTAATTATTCTTCTATAAATAAGATGAGAAAAATTTTAGTACTTTATCTGATAAAATTTAGACAAATAAAAAAATGAATAAATATTATATTTATTATTCTCCCAATATTTTATTGAAACCCAATAGCCCTCACCATTGGCTTCAAAATATCCTATTGCTTGGAACATTCTAGTGGAAATGATCCATATTCCCCTTCTCATTACCCCAAATTTGGCTAGTCAAGAAACTTGAATGGTTTTCGGTAGGCATTGAAAATGCCAACTATATTAAATCATAGTTCCTTGTTCTGTCGAGTGGAATTCCCAATCCTAAAATCCTTATAATGGATTTCCTCAGCCCTAGCCTATCAGTTACACTAAGTCCTACATTGGCAGTCAACCCTTCATGTGAACAAAGTTAATTCAAGCAAAAAATTGAAATTAGAATTCCATGATAATTGAAATCACCCCAACTTTGGCTAGTCAAGCAATTTGAACTATGGTTCTATTTTAAATGAAGTAGGGGAAGATTATACAGAATTAATATTTATTATTGATGGATTTTATCCTTTTATACATAAATTTTCAATTATTATATTTATCACATGCTTGTTAATATTAATTGGATTTATGCAAGTGATTAACCATTCCTATCATAATATTTATGCATAATCCAATTTACATTAGATCTATCTTGCATGCTCATAAATTTCATTAATTTATGTGATTTCAAAAAAACAACCATAATAAAATAACCATTCAACTTGAAAGAAATAAAATAATAAGGTGGTATTATCACCAGACTTTACTAATGATTAGTTTATCTAGTAGTTGATAAACTAACCATTTACCTATGGTAAAAAACACCTTGAACTAATTAAGGTTCATTTTATAGCTTTCCACCTATCCACCTATGTATCTCTCTTGGATTGGTTTCGTCTCGGCTCCAAACTTGAGCCACCTCCACTAGCTTACGAGCTCCATCCATTACATACGCTTTTACTCACACACAGGTGAGGGGGCAAAGGATTACATAAAAGAAACCATGGGAACACATTTTTTACATAATGATAATAGAGATGGAACATAGACCAACAATTTAATTTAATAATAAATTAAATGAAACCACTCACATACAATGGTCTGGTCTATGCCCATGATCATCCACATGCATGCAAAAAATTACACATTTAATAAAACTAGTATTAAATTCTTAATCATTCTCGTTTACGATAAATCACACTTGAATCAATTAATTATCAAATTTAATTAATCAATTATTTTATCTTAATTCCCATATGAATTTCCTTGATATTACCATCCATCATAATTGTTAACAAATTAAATAAATTTATTTAAAATTAACTATGCACATAAATGTACCGTAGAGGAAACATGGTGAATAGCCATCTAAATCCACACAACATATATTATACTCATATATTGTTTACTCTTGTGAAATATGAAATACATGAGTTATCACATACATTTATGATGTGTTTTATCAACATAATGATTATACAAATTACATGATTTTTTGGTAACGTGTTATGCTTTAATGCATGTATAGTAACAACTATAATATGACTCATACATGATATGAATATTTTAAAATTACACATATGTTAATTAAACGCACACAGACACACATAAAAATATTATAACCCATCACATGGTGTGTTCTATCAACTTAATGACCACACACAAGCATATGATGGTAATCTTTACATAGTATAATAAATAAATTCTAAATATTTGTAATTTAGTATAAGTACACAATGTGTACAAGTGAGATACATGAAATTTACATCTATCATCGTATATCCAAGGTAAACACCTAGGGACTTGGCGTGTAAATAATACCTGAGAAATAACGGAGTACACAATGTGTATAATGGGCTACACGATGTGTCGTCTCTGAATTACAAAGTCACAAGTCAGGTAGGCCATGTAAGGTAATACATGACCCATCTATGACTTAAAGGTACTACATGCCATGTAAATGGGATACACGATGTGTACTCTAGCTGACCATGTGCCACCCTGGCCCGGTCAACACACAATATATGTAATAAATGCACCACATGTCATTAATGCACACAGTTTGAATTAATTGCAGAATTAATTCCCGATATAGTGAACACAAGTACATAGCATGTAACTTCAGTCACAAGTTGTGTACTCTTGTGTTATTAGGAAAGAATCCTTGGAACCTATGGATGAGATCTTCAATTTTATTTCATTTATAAAATTAAATGTATTGAGTAGATCTATGAAAAACTAAGGAAGAAGAATAAGATATTGCAATTCATATTAAAAGAACGATTCAAATTGAATTTAAAACTAAATAAAAAATGCGCAAATTGGCCAATTATCTTTAAATAATTATAAATAATAATGTGACCTCTCTAATACCACTAGTAGGTTTCGATTGTAGTGGAAGCGTGTGATGGTTTGTGCACCTCATTTATTTTTTCCATGAGCGATGATCAATATAAGATTTACAAAATGATGAATTTCTTGATCTATGGAACTAAATCAAAGAGTATAGTCAAGGGATAGAATAATGTAACTAGATAGAGGATCATTACATATTATTTATCATCAATTTATTTAATTAAAGAACTAACTTGTTGGAATTATTTCTTCATTGATGGATCTGACAATAAATCTACATTGTATCGTCGTTTCATTATAAGAACAAAGAGTAGATCCCCTCTAGTAGTGATCAACATGTGTTATAAAAATATCTTAACTTCACCGTAGGAATCTCTAGGTTCTATAACGAAAAATCATATTCCTCACATATTCCACCTTTGTTCGCCTCAAGAAATGATTCCAAATTGTTCTCATTAATATCTCTTGATTTGAGAGTGGGAGGTGGGGGAATATCTCTATCCGTTCTTAGGAGATTTATTAGATAAGATAGATCTATAGGTAATGAGAGGGTTCCCCAATTACATTGTGCACAAAAAAACAAATAAACGAGATCTCTTGAGAAAATAATATAATTGGGTTTATATATCACTAGGGTTAGAAATGAATAAATTCACAAGTTCCCTTTATTATTTATTTAATACCTACAAATCTTAATGTCAAATAATAATAATAATAATAATATTTCTCGATATTCTATTAACTTTAGAATTAAATTAAACATTATTTATTCAAATAATATTCAATAATTTATTATTTCTCACCAGACCATTATACTTAGTCTGCCATTCCTCTTGGATATTTATCGGGCCGTGAATAATTACTATTTATTAACTAAATAAATAGCATTTCATTATTCACCAATATATATATATAGATATTATATTTACTAAATAGAAAATAAATATTTAATTAAATATTAAACTCACATGTTATATCAAATAACCGGTGATAGAATAAATGAGATAATGATAACATGAACAATTATTAAACCACATGAGAGGATAATATTTATTCAACTTTTTTAAATAATAAATAATAATACTGTTATTTAACTGAGATTATGGATACCCTTAGTGTGGGACCCTCTAGGACACTTTCTCAGTGGAATTTGGCAAAACAACCTAAAGTCCAAGGTTAGAATCTAGCAACATGCCAAGGCACCCCTGGAGAAAGAAGCTAATGGCACAGTTACATAATACCTCATACAGAAGCTTAATGTGTAATATAATCCCATTATCATGATATATCTAATCAAGAAGGTTGCACGTTGGTGTCATAAACCTATATGCTTGATGTCTCTTTATTTGACTTTCTAGAAATTAAACTTTCCTATAGAACACCTTGGCCACAGATTTATTTAGGATATACAATTTCAATCAAAGGTATTGATATATCAACTTCTATTAAAGAAAAAAATTGATAAATCCTTTCTTGCGTTATTGATTAATGCAATATTACTCGTGACACACCCAATATATCCTATGTCACCGCAAACATCTATCATCAATGTTTTCATAATTACATAAAATTCCAGGACTCATAATACTCTTAAATAAAAATATTAAAGTCTAAGGACAAATACACACTTGTAGATAGGAACATCCAATGACACATATAAATGTGGATTTCCTACTAGTGAGTCTTGTTCTCATAACATCCTACTAGATATTACAAAGGGAATACACCATGAGAAGGTGCCACAATTTCCAACGAGTCTCCATCCTTTATAGCATGTATCATTTTTGTTTCCCAAATGATATCATACGGTTATAGAAAATATATATAAGAATAGTGTCCTAACACTTCTGGGTTCTCATCATAGTGGAGAAATTCTATGATCTTTTAATGAGATAACAACTTTTAAAACAATATCATAGGCTATTTTACATATAAGAATGATCATTATGTGATTATAAGTTTACTAATATTCAAAAATATGAATACAAGTTATCATAAAGTATATATAAGTTGGTTTTAAGGAACCAAATCCCACAACTGACTCTTCATTATAGTGGATGTGAAATTGGATGTATTAGTGGACATCGCCCTTGTTTATGTTCAAATCCACAATCTAGATAGAGGATAGAAATGTAATAATCATATTGAAACCATTATCATAATAGAATCATAGGAAAATGAAGAATTTATGTGATTGAACCTATATCTATCCCCTTTCTCTCATTACTGTGTTTGAATCTCATGTATTTTGTTTTTATTTTTTTAATTATATTTAATTAAAAACCAAACAAACAACTTTGGATGACTTCAAAATTATGAAAAAAACAAAAAATACATATGTTCTTGGATAGTGAGACTCCCAACCCCTTCTCCTTGAGTGATAACCCTGGTTAGCCACTAGAATGAATTAAGAGTATAAATTCTATATGACCATGACTCGATACAGTCACATGATCAAGGTACAATATGGAACAATCCACGATAGTTTTTTATCCAAAGTGATATGGTATCAATCTATCTAATAAAATGTATCAAAAAACACAAGAGGATATTAGAAGAATGAGTATAATTCCTTATGCTTAAATAGTAAGATATATCATGTATTCCATGCTATGTACAAGGTTTGATGTTGCCTTTGTGTTAATCATCGTGAAAAAATATCAACATAATCTTGGAGAACATCATCAAGAAGTTATAAAAACTATCCTGAAGTAATTCATATATATAAAGCATATATTCTTGGTGTATAGAGGCGATGAAGAACTAGTTGTGATAGGATACATTGATGCTAGTTTCCCAATAGATCACGATGATCTGAAATCACAATAAGGCCTTTTCTTTTTCCTAAATGGTGGTGCAATGTTATAAAGTATCCCTAAGAAACCTATGGTCACAGACTCTACAACATTATATTAGTATATAGAAACTTTCAATACAATTTTGGAGGTATTATGGCTATACAACCTTGTCTTGGACATTAGTGTTGTGCCTAGAAGTGTAGACCTTGTTCCATCTTATTGTGATAATACTATAAGATTGGTTCTTTCCAAGGAGCCCAGATCACACCATGGAAAAAACATATAATTTGAATGTTTTGTCCTTTGAGGATATTTATTCAGAGTATCAAGGTGATAGTTACCATAGTATCCATTGAGGATAATGTGGTATACCCCCTGAATAAAGACATATCCTAGAAGATGCATTATTCTCATGTGATATCTAGTGGTTTTATACTTGTTAGTTGTTAGATGTAGTGAAAGTTGGAGTGTTTTAAGTGGGTTCACTTAACCCAACATATTTATGTACATTGATTACAATTACATGTATGTCGTTTGATATATACATGTGTTTACCTTACCATAACAATGTAAATACTTCAATGTCCACTATATTTATGGTAGTGTTTTTATATTAAATGTCATATCACATACTAATAATAGTTTCTAAGATATAATTAGAAGCTGGAGATACCAGGAAAAATAATATTAAATTAATTTCCTAGATTTTATATACATTACAAATGATGTCCGACCATCCGGTGATTGGAGATCATAAGCATTGATACTTCTTCTCATAATTTTTGAACTTAGTGATATTGAGTAGATGATATCATAAGGGCATAACTACTAATAGGAATTCCACATGTTTTGGGTTTTATTGGTTGTTTATATCTATGAACATGTTTATTGGTCTCCTGACATGATATCATTATCAATGTGTATCATCTGATCATGTACTTTTATTCAAAGCAAAAACCATGAAATTAAAGTCATTGTGAGGTAGCTTGTGTTGAGTGTGTCTTTAGTGGTATGAAGTTAGTTGAATGATCAAGATATATTTTTTCACTTCTAAGTTGAGGAAATGATATCTCAAACCTAGATGATCAGGATAGTGGTAATTTCATTAAACTCACTACCATGGTACAAGAAGGTATATCCATCCAATTATATCAATAAATAATAAAGAAATAATGGATGGTGACACAAGCTGTGCATCCCGATTTTTGAGATATCACAAGACAATGATGTTATATTACATAGTGTGTGTTGGTATGAAGGTTGGTGTTTCTATATATTTTCATGATCTCTTTAGGTTACTTGATGAGTATCTAGACTCCACTCTGGGTCTATGAATAATATTATTTTCTATCAAGATAAGGTTCTATAGGGTCACACACAATAGCATATTGAAGAGTCTTCCATATTTTGGTGAATAGGAAAATAGGACATGGTGGGCCCTACCATGAGGTCATAGTGTTTTCCAAGTGATAATAGATCACAAAAAAATAAACAAATCATTATTATTTATGTATAGAATAATTAGGTTAAATTTTTTTATTAAAATTATTCACAAGATATTAATTGAATACATGGAAAATATTATACAAAAAAATATTATTTTATTATTCTATATAATTTTAATATTGCAATAATTTAAAGGCGAGTTAATGACTCGGTTTTATCATGTTATATATTACATGTTGGTGATAATATATAAGTCATGTTTACGACATATTTATTTCATCATAATGAAGCATTTACAGCTTATTTATTGGTCATTAGATATACAGGGGTCGGATAAACATTTCTTGGTATTTTAAATCCCACTATATAAGCATATGATATGATCTTTTCAATGTACTATTCATCAATGAATATTGAGATATTCCCTCTCCTTCTGCATCCAAGAGTGATAAACGTCCTATCTAAGTATTTTATCTCCAATTTCTATTATGGATTAAAAGAACAAGATTGTAGTGATTTTTGTGACTCCAAAAGATTCATTAGAGATCCATGATAGCACTCTAAATTTGATGAATGGCCTTAAAGTGGACTCTTGAATCATGTGAGGGTGATATAGAGGGGATCATGCTCAGATCTTCTATGATACAGTCATTGGCAATGCGATATATACAAACTTGTCCTTGATACGAATTAGGTACTCCTATGTTTAATTTTTGTCGCTTGAAATATTCATGTGATATCCTAAGACCTTTATCGGGGCTCAGATCACTGAATATGACAAAGTATCATCTATATGATGATTAAAAATTTAAATCTCCAGCCTACTGGCTTCCACTTCATTCCCTGATACCATAACTAAGTTGCCACAGAAGGGATTGATGTTCTTGCTATTCACTATTACTATTGAATAATTTCACCTCAAGCGATGTACATGATTTTTTATATTGATGATTTCTATGTTTAGGATTTATTGTATTTTCTATTGGCCTAATTGAAAAGAGTTGGTGAGTTCACGAATCATGGGTAGACATTTAGTTTTAAATGTCATGCACTTGGTTTCCAATGATTGATGGAGGCTTTAATTAATTAAATTCCAAAAAATACATTTGGCTTCTTCCAAATATATTCTTGGATAAATTTAATTAATTTAACCTAAGTATATTATTTTTTTTGCGTGGTTGTGACTAATGTGAATGTGATAATGATATGAAATTGAGCCTTGACTGGGCCAGTAAGTATTGTTTTTTTATGTTTTCCTTCCCTTTGTTTGATTTATGTTGTTTGACTTTTCAAAATGTTTTTTTGATAATAGAAAATTCACTTGGAAAAATAGTTTTTAAATTTAATTCAAAGGATTTTGGTTCTGGAAAAATATTTTAAGGCCAAGTGTTTATGGGGTTTTTTAGGGATTGTTTGAAATGGAATTTGGTTTTCAAAAATCTATTTGGCCTCATTTAGGACGTGAACATCGGTAAAGGTGTTGGATTTTTTATGAAATGGTTTTAAGTGGTTTAATTATTTGGTTTTCTTAAGTTATATTAAATGGAAACTGGAATTGTAATTGAATGGGTTTCAAACAATTTTGAAATGGTTTAAAAAATGTTGGTCAAAAATCTGTTCTGAATGGGATCTCAAAATGAGAAAATGGTTGGACCATCAAGCTCAGATTTTTATAGGCCAGTTTGGCACTTTTAAATAGGGTTTTTATAATGTGCACATGTGACCCTTTAGGGGTCCTCTTTCTTATTGTGCTTGATGCAGATCATGGCTCGAGGTCCTTGTTTATTATTTTTATTCTTGGCTTGGGTGGCGATGATTCCCATGTGTGGTACAGAATGTAGCCGCTCTGAGGTGATGGGATTGGAGGTGTTTGGTCAGTTGGAATTGATGTTCTTGGGTAGAAATGGACCCTTGGAAGGGACAAGATAGACTATGATTTATCATGTGATTAATATATGGATCTCACAATTTGATTTGGGTTTAGGATGAAATTGGTAGTTGTGTGAGCCCAAAATTAGATGTGGACCCTCAAATGGTTGGTCTAGTGGGGTGTTCTTTTAAATCCATGAGTAAGATGGGTTTTTGTGGGATGTTGATTTGAGTTGTTGAAATTTAACTCTTGGTGAGAGATTCAGGCTAATAGTGATGTATGGTTGCGATTATACTCGGTGACCTTTGGGTTTTTAATGGTTAGTGGGGTTATTGGTTTCATATTACTCGAGAGGTGTGAGATAATTCCATTATCCTAAACTTGGATTGAGATAAAGTAGAATATTTATGGTTTTTGGTGAGCGGTAGTGTGTGAATTTGGTTGTGGAGACCCATTGGTGATGCTGATCGATCGTTGTGGGACCATTCATCAGGCTTTGTCTAGGTAAAGCTTCAGTCCTGTAGGGTGGGAACACAGTGAGAATTTTAGTGCCTTGGGAACTGAAATGAATCTGGTTTTTCCTTGTTAAGATTTATAATATTTTATGGAATATTTTTGGAGCCAAGCACTGGTTCATAATGAGATTCCAAGGTTTGGGGAGACTTCATATTGATATAAAAAAGATATTGAATATATTATATCATGTGAGAATAGTTTTTATGAAATAAAAGAAGAAATCTTGAATAGGGTCTCAAATTAGAAATCTTTGACCACCATTGAATCTAGAATGTGTGTTTTAGCTAGGGAAGGTCATAATATTTGTATGCATCAGGGGCATGGATTAAGTTCAGTCATGGGAGGATTATTAATTTAAAAATTAAATAGGTAAATTTATTATTTATTATATCTCCATGACCCAATCTATTCTATTTAAACATGATTATGGTAAATACCATGGGTTATCTGTATAACCCTATGGATTAAGAGAGGATCTGTTGAATGATCTTCCATGGATGATCAATAATAGACTGTGCATTGGTGATCGATGTTCTCACATAAATCATAGAGCTTTCTAATGACAATGTCCCAAAATTTATATCCATCCATGATTGACTCAAACCTAAGGTAGGATTTATTTTTTTTATTTTTATCTTGTTCTCAATTATCATAAATAAAAAAAACAATTATTCTAATTTTTTTGAATGACATTTCATCTTCATTGGAATAGGAATTTAATTATTGATTGATCATTGGTTTTTAGTTTGTCATTATAATGTAAAAAAATTAAGGCCAATCTGAATAGTGGCCAAGGTTCATTCCTCATGTTTCTGTCTGTTGTATTTCATTCCTCACTCTTCATGCATTCATTTACGATATTCCATTTTTACAGTAGTTAAAAAATACCTGGTAATCAATCAGTTCAAAACCGTTCTCTAGCTCAATGGATTGATACTCTGGGTTTGGGATTGAAATCGATGACGTGGTCAAGCTGCGATGGAAATGATGATAGATCAAAATAAGATCGGAATTCTTCATGCATGGTTGGGTATACTACGACAACATGGTTCCACAATATCAATTCTTGAGTGAATAGAATGACTGAAATTCGACCACTGGAGATGATGAGGCTCAGTAAACCCAAATACTTATTTTCAAGGAAAGACTTGTGGTAGAAATCAATCATGTAGCATCATAAGCAGTTTTATGAAGAACTTTTAGATTATGAAAAATTATTGAATACATGCTATGTAGTCCTAAGAATGTATTCCATGTGGTCTCCTCCAATGTTTAATTAATCATGACAATGCCCTATGTGCATGAACTATTGGTTAAGTTCCATTAGCCTTATCAGAATCATGGAGTGAGTTCTCATGGATGACTGTTTCCTTCAGCAGGAATCCTAGGATTGTTTTGTGTTTGTGACCATACCCTAAGTCTTAGTGTCTATCATGAGTATATTTGGATGTTATTATTTCATGTATCATATTCTTACTTAAATGACCATATGATTAAATGACTACTCTATTGATTATTTATGTTTATTGATTTGAGGGTGTCCTGTTTGGTATTGTTATACTCACCCACGCATGGGCTCTACCCACACATGTTGTTTCTTATGTAGACAACAGTCCTATCAGTGGAGTCCGAGGTGGTCCAAAATATGACATATATTAGTTTATCTAGACATTCCATAGTTCATACTCAACATTTCATTTAACTACAATCCGCTACTTCTAGAAGTTTAGACTTCCATTAAAATTTTAGAAGGATTATATTTGACCCTTTATGCCATCCAATAATTTTTTTTTCATATTCCAATTGTGGGTTTTAGATATATTTATGAATTGAAATTAGTTGAATTTACCTTTCATCATTGTATGAGTATTTGGAGAGGTGTTCATGGGTACAATTACTTTAGGTTAAAGTGTTTCATGTGTGTGATATGCCTTCTGAACGATTATCACCAGCCCGTGGCCCATTGGAGGCAAGCATGGGGTGTCATGATCTACTTATCACCAATCTTGCAGGCCCTGATAGGTCAGGTCATGATAGATTGGTATCCTATGAGTTTCATCATAGGACCAAAGTTTAGATATTTTCGAGCTATGAGGTTTGGTTTGAGATCTTGGGAAACTGTGTTAAAGTGTTTCATGTTCGGCTCTTAGGATTGGGAATCCAGTGATGATGCAATGACTGACGTATATGTACACCAAGAATCTAACGGCCCACTTATTTAATTGGTACAAGTAGGATCTTTTTATAGAAAAACAAATTGGTACATGCATCATATACGGATGTGTTGTGGTTTTCATGTCCTTCTTAAGTCAGCTCCTCAAATATAACCTTGACCATGGAACATTATTTCTATTTTAGGATTCCACCCAGATGATTTCTAGCTTGGAATATATAAAATGATCGTAAAGAATATATAAACATTTATGAGGCTTCAATACTGGGATCTGTTCAAGAGGTGGTACATTCAGTTGGATTTCCTATCGTAACACCACCCATTGAGTAGAAAGTTTTACAAGCTGTACCAATTGATGATGCATATAGGTTTAGTTCACTTCATGAGTTTTGGAGGCAATGACCACTCATATTTTGGGGTAATCCATACCCCTAGAAAACTGAGAACTGATTTGAGGTGGTTACATGGATTTTTTCTTCATTAGGACACCAAAAGATCCGATGGTGATCATAACAGTGATCCTCCTTCAGGGATCATCGAGACGATGGTGGAGTCTAGTGACTTTGTCAAACAAAAGGTGATTATTTCATGGGAAGAGTTTGAGGGTATTTTTAGAGATAAGTCACCATCTATGTTTTGAGTAGTACATATCTTGGATCTTATACAACATCATTAGGGTAGCATGTCCACGGAAGAGTATTCATTGAGATTAAACAACCTATCATTATACTCTATGGAAATAGTTTCAGATCCCTTATTCTGATCATAGAATTTTGAGCATGGACTTCATAGAGATATCAAGGATGGTGTGACACACCTTTTCATATCTACCTATACAAGGGTTTTGAATCATGATTTGGTAGTATAGATCTTTTTTTCTGAGTAGGCACTGAAAATTTGTGCTGGAAGTGGGAACATGGGAGTAGATACTTTGACAACTGGTAGATGATGAAAATCATAGGGATATGAGTATGTGAGATTATTTAGGAGGAAATATCAGGATAGATGGTCTATGGTATAGGTCTGTCAGGATGGTTTTAGTTAGCCTAGGGAGATGTGGTGGAACTCTTTTGACTATCGGAGACATATCTAACAGGATTGTTCGAACCACCATGCTATTAGTAGATATTTGGTCAATGGATCGCCTAGGCAGAGGTAGTAGCTAGAGTAGGTAGTGCTATAAGATAATGTACATTGATGAGTAAGGGGATAGGCTATAGGTGGAAGATAGTTTGACCTGATACCACCACCACCACATGTGGTCCCCACCAGTATCATGGACCTGATAGTTCGGGATGAGAAAAACTGTAAGAAATAGAGCTCTATGACCCATAATTTACAAGGATTATTATAGGTATGATCTATTTCTTTTATACCTTATCAATAGTGGTAATAGACACAGGTGAAAACCACTCCTTTCTTACAACATCCCTAATTTGGGACCTAGATATTTAAGTTGAGCCTTTGGCTCAACCCATGATTTTGGAGACTCCTACTTGAAGAAATTCAGGGGTTACACACTTATAATAATGTGATATGAATCTTGGAGGAGAGAGTCTCCTTTGGGATCTATTTGTACCGACAAGGAGACATTATCATATAATACTAGGTATGGACGGACAATACAGTGTTCACGCATAAATTTACTATTTTTTGGTGTAGGATCCAGTATGTCCACATATACGGGAATAGTTTTTATTTTTTCAATTTGATGGAAACCCAGATAGAGTAGGACTATCTCACACATATGAGGATAAAAATGATTACTCGCTAGTTGGATGGTATTACCCCTAGAGCAGCATATGCTATAGGATATCAGTTTCTCACAATGGTGGTAGAGTATGGGGTTTTCTTCCCTGAGGATGTATCAGGACTAACTTCCCCCAAGATATAGAATTATATATATATATTTCACCCAAGGAATTAAATGTCATATACACCAACATATTATATGGATCCCACAAATCTTTGTGAGCTGAAGGTGTAGTTGGAGGATTTTTAGACAAAGGGATTTTTCAGACCCAACGTGTCATCCTGGTATCCTTGGTTCTATTCACTAATAAAGATTATGAAAGTTTAAGGTTGTGTGTGGATAATAATCACCTAAAACATGTGAATTTAAAGAATAAGTATCTACTACTGAGGGTTAATTTCCTCATTAACAAGTTGAGATGGGCGAGATGGTTCTCGAAGATTGACCTCAGGTCAGACTCTCACTAGCTCCAAGTTTAGAATGAGGATAAACCAAACATGGAATTTCCATGTCTATATAGTCACTACAAGTAATTGGTGATTCTTTTAGGCATGAATAATTATCTAAAATTGTTTATAGTAATCATGATTGGGATATTTCATTCCTTCTTAGATTAAATCATTGTGGTATTTTTCGATGACAACCTCAAGAACTTATCATCCAAAGAGGACCACAAGGGACACTTGAGGATGGTCCTAGACATACTCCAGGAGGACCAGCTTTATGGAAATCTATAAGAGAGTTAATTTTGGATTTGATAGGTCCACTTACAAGGAAATTTCATCTTAGAATATGGAGTAGTAGTGGACCTAGAGAAGGTTGGTACAATACTAGCTTCAGATCCACTCAAGAGTGTGACTAAGGTACGAAGATTCCATAGGTTGTTATGATACTATTGGATATTTGTGCATGATTTCTTCATGATATTGGAAACCTTGAATAATTTAACCATTATTGGAAAACCATTACTATGGATGGATAGGTTCTAGTAGTATTTTTAAGTATTTTTGTACAGGTTTATGGGTGCCCCTATGTTAAGTCTGTTAGAGGATTGTGTTGAGTAAATAGTGTTTGGCGATGACTACTGATTTGGTATGGGATGATCTCTAATGAATAGAAAGAAAATGATCACCTATGGGTCTTAATAGATGATACTACATGAGGTGAACTATGAAAACCATGGTCTGGAGATGGAAGAAATAGTATTCTCCTTGAATATGCGGCACACTATCTTATGGGTGAACAATTTATCATCTATTCTGACGACAGGAGATTCAAGTATATCTTCTTATAGAAGGATCTAAACTTGAGACAATGACAATGGTTTGGGTTCCTTTAGGATAATGACTTTGAGGTAAACTGTACTCCCAAGATGGTGAATGTGGTGACATATTCTCTCAACAGGAGATCTTATTTGATGTTTTTGAGCAAGGTGTTTAAGAAGTTATCCTATTGAATTTTTATGTGTATGGGGATGGTGTATCTCACCTCTAGTTGATGGTTTCTACCTCTCTTTTTCTATAACATGTTTTGGAGGCTCATCATGGAGATTCAGACTATGAGATCATACATACTCAGATGTCCACTAGACATGATCATGAGGGATTTTTTGAAGGTGGGGAGCATGTTACCCTTTACAAAGGATGAATGATGTCACTGGTGCTATACGTGAGGAGTTGTTGTGGGAGTTTCATACTTTCCCATTATTGGTTATAAAAACCATGCTCTTTATTACACACTTTAACATGATTTATTACATGAAATTGCACTTAAGACAACTCTGAGGATTAAGAGGTCTAGTGTCTTGGTAAATTAAGACCATTACATAACAACATAAAACATAAAGTAAAACATCTTTATTGAAAAATTATTTTAAATACCACAAAATTCTTTCATACTTAGCATTGAATGTGATAACCCAGGGACATATGAAAGAAAAGGGTTATCTATAAATCCCAGTACGGGAGTAAACAAGCAATAAAATGAAGGATAAATTACATTTTAGACAATAGTCATATGAATGGATAATAATAGAAACATGAACATAAAGTCTTGATATTACATGATTATCATAACATGGAAATGTGGAAACAATATTTAACACGATATTAGCATGAGTTATAGATCATTGCACATGAATCATGAGTAAACCCCAATTGAACTTGAATTAGAATGAGTAAAACCTCATTACACATGAATTAGAATGATTCAACACTCATTTCACAAGATTTATTATGATAATATTCTTTACCCAATGCATTGGAGCGCTATCAAGGATCTACCTTTATAAAAATTTCTTTTCATGCATAAGTGTGCCACATAGATCATACAACATTGATCATTAAACATCATAATTTATTCCATGAATAAAAGATGTGTAATTCATAAATTCAAGTCCTCAATCATGAATTACATGTTCAAAAATATGAATATCCTTGATATATAAATTGATATGGTATTCACTTACATGATGATTTTGGCATGGGAAATTTTAGTGTAACTTCGGCTACATAACGATGCCAAATAGAAATCATAAAATGGGTTGATGAGAGAGAATGGGTTCTCTAATCATTTATAAATGAAATGGAAAGTAAGGTGGTCATGTGAGATAATATAATTGCATATTTAATGGAATGTAGATGCCTAATATAAAATAATTTCTTGAATGTAAATGAGGAGAGAGAAATCCCTTACGGAATTTCAGTATTGTAACAGGTGTACATGGGAGGCATTAATGGGAGAGAAAGGGGTCTATAATAATTCAAAAATAAGTAGGGAAGTATGGAGGAGGTGAAAAATTATACCTCAACATTTGTATTTGAAGATAAAATGGTATAACAATATAATAAATCTTGGACAGAAACGAGAAAGGAATAAATCCATTACTTGGAAGTGTGATCCCAAAGGATTGGGATAGGCTTGAGAGAAGATTATTGGGAGCTTGGGGCTCCTTGGGAGGATTATAGAGAGAGTATTATAGTGGTTTTTCAAGAACCAAATTATTTGACTGAATAGTAATGGGAGATTGAGTGGGTTTATATCAGAAAGGTGAGAGAAATCTTTATTATTTTGGTTTTGTACAGTACACATTAAACTAATCAAAACCACAAACCATACCATGGTTGTTGCCCATGGTTTTTACTGATGTGGTGTGGAAAAAATTATTTTATATGGAAAATAGAATAACATAATAAAATACTAGGCTTTCTTATGTGGAGGTGAGCCACACTCTCAAGGAAATGGTTTGAAAATGTTAAAATATTTTATAAGTCTTGGAGGGTCCACTAAGGCATCATAAAATTAATAAAAAAAAATCTATAATCGCATTATTTTAAAGGAAAAACATATATTGACCGAATATACCTTTTATAGTATTTTATTACATCACTATTGGGTCATTATGATGTCATAAAACACATTATATATTTAGACGATATTTAATTTTTACCCAAAAAATCGATTGTCTCAGAGAATTTTGAAAAATTAAATGTTGGATAATATCAACATACTGATTCAAAAAATAATATTTATTTTATCTAAATAATTTTCTAAATATGTGATTTTTCAATTTTCAAATTAAAACTGATATTTATTGAAAACTCATGGGTTTAATCAAAAATAGTCTTCCAACATTAATGAAAATTTCAATTGTATTCATAAAAATTATATGATCATTTATATTTAATAAAATGTAATTTAGATATAATATTTTACTAAAATATTATTTAATTAAAAAATCCATTAATTCATGAAAATAGATTTCTTAAATGAATTTAAATATTAACTAAAAATACTATTTGAACTTTTAATCCCATTTACAAAGTAACAACAATAAAATAAATTTATATTATTTATTATATAAAAAAATAATTCACATAATCCTAATGAAATTTCCTTATTACATAACCAGTTATAACACCCGCATAAGACCTAAGGGTAAGGTGTGTGATGGTGACAGATTGTTAGGGAATATTGGATAACATCGCTTGTGTGGTAATGTCTATTAACTTTCACTTCTCCCATAGGAGATTCCATTCAAGCGTAATGTGTTGAGGATCTAATTGGGATTGGTCCAGAGTGAAGACCAATGATGCTAAATCCTTTTCGAGATCTGACAAATGGACTTCATATGGAGAAATTATACTAGATGAGGCCATCACTTCCTTTGACTGAGTAAATTTGATTTGTTAAAACTCCGTATTTATAGTAATCATGGGACCACTGTTCAAAAATTATATTATAAATGGTAACAATTCTTAATGGTATTCTGAAATCCAAAAACATAAAATCAAGGAACTGCATATGTTTTATATATCCCTTTTACATAATATGACATTTAATTAGATCAAGAAGAATTTTCATTAATAAAAGTTTGGGTCATTACAATATTAACCCCTTAATAAATTTCTCCCTAGAAAATTTCTTTTCCCACACTAAAACATTTAAGGGTAACTCTGCTTCATCACTTCCTTTGATTCCCACGTTGCTTCTTAAAACTTCTGGTTTCGCCACAACACCTTTATGAGGTTCATTATCTTATTTCGTATATCTTTTTTCTTAATATCCAAGATCTTCACCATATTATCTTTATAGGAACGGTAATTATCCAGTGGTACTACCTCTAGATTGAGTACATGCGATGGGTCAGGTATGTGCTTCCTCTAGAGTTATACATGTAATATGTTATGTACTTGAGACAGGTTTTTCACAGTGCTAGTTGTTAGGAAACCACTCAAATGCGATCAAGGATCTCAAAAGGTCCAATGTACCTTGGACTATGCTTTCCCTTCTTACCAAACCTCATAACTCTCTTCTACGGTGATATGTGGAGGAATACCATGTCTCCAACATCAAAATCAAGGTCTCATCGACGATTAACAACATAAATCTTTGGTCGAATCTGAGTATCTTAAATGTTCTACTGGATAGACTTATCCTTCTCCACCATTTCTTCAACCATTTATAGACCTAGGATATTTCTCTCCCCAACTTCATCCCAACATGTTAGTGTTATAATCCTATTCCCATAAAGGGATTTATAACGAGCCATTTGGATGCTTGAGTAGAAACTATTATTGTGAGAGAACTCAACCAAGGGAAGATATTGATCCCATACACCTTTTACATCCATTGAGCATGCTCTTAACATGTCCTCATGTGGTTGGATAGTGTTCTCAAGTTGTAAATCAGTTTGAGAATGATAAGGTGTGATGAATTTCAACTCAGCATTCAGAGCATGTTGGATACTCTTCCAGAACATAGTGGTGATTCTTGGATCTTTATAGGATACAATCAATAGAGGTACTCCATGTAGTTTTACCACTTCTCTGATGTATATACATGTCAGTTGATCCAATGAGAAATCCTACTGAATAGAAATTAATTGTGCATTATTTGTAATATTCTCCACAAAAACCTAGATAGAATTGTTTTCTTGGGATGTCTTCAGATGTATGGTGTCAATGTCCGTGGTGACATTTTCTCATTTCCATGTTGCTATGGGTAATTATTTTATCATCCACTTAGACTTTATCCTCTCAGCCTTCACTTTCTAACACAACAACCACATTGATGTATACTTAATAATCACCTTCTCCATGTTATCCAACCAATAATGATATTGGAGATCTCGATATATCATTGTGTTTCCTAGGTGAATGGATAAATTAGAACTATGTGCATCATCCAAAAGATCTTTCTTTAACTTCAGATTTTATGGAACACATAATATTGACCAAAATATTATAATTCCTTCTTCATTGACATTTAAATCTAAGGATTTCCCTTTTCTAATAGTTTCCACTTTCTTTTGAATTCCCACATCATCCTTTTGATTATCATTTAAACATTCAAAAAGAGATCGTTGAGTAATAATTTGTGAAAGGATTGATGATGTTCCATTATTTTTTATTACCATATCCATCTTCATGAAATAAAATAAGATTGGATCCTTTTCAATTCCCATAAATGAAAGAGTTACTGGATCCTTTCTTCTTAGAGCATCCGCCACCTTTTTCACTTTCCAATGGTGGTAATGGATTGAGTAGTCATAGTCTCTAATTAGATTTAACCATCTTTTTTGTTGCATATTCAACTCTTTCTATGTGAATATACATTTGAGGCATTTTTGATCCATATATATTTCAAACTTCTCCGCAAAGAGGTAATTTACCCAAATTTTTAAAGTGAAGATTACTTCAACTAACTCCAGATAATGTGTTGGATAGTTTTGATCATGAACTATCAATTTCCCTGAATCATAGGCAATGACATTGCCATTTTGCATCAACACATAGCCCAGGACCATCTTCGAAGCGTCACTGGATATAAAAAAAATTCACCACTTGTGAGTAGTGTGAGCACGAGCACCGTGATAAGCCTCCTTTTCAAATCCTTAAAGCTATATTCTCTTTTAGCACTATGAAAACTTGAATCCATTATGAGTTATCTTAGTAAGAGGATTTGAGAATCATGAGAAATTTCCCACAAATCATCGATAATATCCAGCTAACCCAAAGAATCTATTGATATCAGTGATAGATGTTGGCTGCATCCAATCATCAATTGAATGTTTCTTGGATGAATCCACAAATATCCAATTTCTTATGATAATATGACCCAAGAATGAGACTTACATAAAAAATAACTCACAATTGATGTACTTTTCATAGAGATTATCCTTTAGTCAGGTCTCTAGTGCAGTTCTTTGATGCTCTTTATACTCCTTGATTTTGGATTATATTAGAATATCATCTATAAAGACTACAACAAATTTGTCAGTGTAATCTCTAAAGACACTATTCATCAAGTATATGAAGATTTCTGGAGCATTAGTGAGTATGAAAGGCATTACTATGAATTCATATTGCCTGTAACATGTATGAAATTAGTCTTTGGGATATCCTCCTTCTTCACCCTTACATGGTAATATACCAACCACAGACCCACCTTGGAGAGGTACCGTCTCCACATAGTTGATTGAACAAGTCATAAATTCATAGAAGAGGATACTTTTTCTTTATGGTGATTTTTTGAGTTTACAATAATCAATGCAAAGGCGTATTGACCAATCCATCTTCTTGATGAAGAGGACTGGTGCACCACATGGTGAAGCACTTTGATGTATAAACCCTTTATCCAGATTCTCCTATTATTGGTTATTTAACTCCTCAATCTCCACAAAAACCATTCTATACGATGTCTTGAATATTAGAAAATCCCCTAGTATAAGATAAATCGAGAATTCAACATCGATTCTAGGAGGAAGTCTATGAAATTCCTCGGGAAAGAATTCAAGGAATTCCCTAACAATATGCATGTATATATGGATGGTTTCATCCTTAAACTTAATCATCATAGTAAGATATGCGTGCTCATAGGGAAGTAATATCCATGATTGAGATTATGGTGCTAGATAAGATTCATCCTCCTCCATGAAATTGTATAGAATTGGGGGTCGATTCTCCATATGAAGAGTGATTTACCACTCACGGAAATTTATATTGGCTCTATATATGGAAAGAAAATACATGCTAAGAATTTCATAAAATTCCACTTGAGGGAGTATGAAGAGGTTTTTCGGGAAGTTCAATCCAAAAATTGTGATAGGGGAGGAGTTATATTCATGGGATTCAATTATTTCCCTATTTTTTGTTCTCACTAACATATCTACTTCCATGATTTTTGGTGGTGTTGGGAATGTTATACTAAACTTTTGGGATATAAAAGAATGTATAGAACCGGAATAAAAAAGTACATTCGCTATTCCTGAATGAATAACTAGCATACCTATCACCACTTCATTTTTAGGGTTTACATTGACTATAGTGATTTAAAAATACCACCCTTGATACCTTGAAGGTTGTTGGTTTCCTCTAATAACCCTTGTCTTAGGGAACTAGTTTTCAATGTGCCATGGTTATTTGTAGTTTAATTAATAAACATTGCGTTAAGGGTCGAACAGAGAATTCCAATCCTTCTTTTAGTAGCAGGTTTCTCTTGTCATCAATTAATGCCCATCTTCCTTTCTCTTCTACACCTAAATAATTTTCTCATCCCCTTAAATAAATTTACAGGGTGCTTATTTCCACACCATTGGAACTGGGGTGTTGTAATTTCGTAGCACCATTGGATTTATCCATCGGACTACCAGAATTAAAGTTTACTTTCTGCTTCTTGTACCCATGATAATCATGAGATTCGATGATCTCTATTTATAAATTGATATTGCATAAAAAAATTTCCTTATAGTAATCGAACTCACAAATTGCTAGGGGTTTCCATTGTCTAGGTTTTATCCCATGAAAAAGCAACCAAACATTCATTTAGGGGTAATGACAAAGCCGGAGGCATGTCATGAAATCCATGTGAAGTTTTCCTTATACACTCCAATGGATTTGTCATATTTTTTATTGAGGTTAAGGAAGTCCCTTTCCATCTTATGTTGGAGGGTGCGAAGAAAATATTTATTAAAAAATAGTTTCCAGAAATCCTTCCATTCCAATGCCTCGATCTCTTCCCAAGTCTTTATATTTTTCGTCAATGTCAACCATTGGTCAGCTTCAACCTCTATATGATAAGAATCCCAAAGAACGTTTATTTTTTGGATCATTAAATTATTTAGAAGATCTTCTCAATGGAGATGATCTATTGTTCGATTATTTAGGCATCATATGATCCATTAAAAGTAGGAGGACTTTGTATCATGAATCTCTTGATTGTGGATTTTTCTTTCATTATGGGGGGGGGGGTTGGATGATCCTATTCAACCATGTTTCTTTTGGAAAATTGAGTTAACTGAGAGAGTATCATGACAAAGGTTTTGATTCCTACTCCCATCAGATTGGGCATCTCATTAGAACAATCATCACAATAATGTTCACATCAGTTGTTAGCCTGAGTCTTCCTATTACCAGACATTGGCTAGAATAAAAGGAAAGTTAGGGGTAACACATAAAGGGGAATCCAATGAGAAAAGGGATAACTTATAAATTAAATTAATTTCCTTAACTTATGAATATATAGGATTCAGTCTATGTTATCAATGATCTACGTCACAACATATATTCTTAGGGGTCTTTTTTTTATTCCCTTAATAATGGTTCATATTAAGATTATGATTTTACCAAATCATAACCCACCAGAGTGTATAACCAAGAGTGTAGTATGTCCCATTTTCGTGCACCAGTTCCCATTCGAGTCTAGCTCAATGAGGTGTTTTCATATTTTATCCATAGATACATATGTGCCAGATCCACATCTACTTATTCTTATCCATACATGGGTTTATTTTCTTGATAAACCACTGAATATATATGCCAAAAAATTTAGGGATATTTTGATTATACTGAGTCTTATCCCTAAGGCTTTCACTAGGGTTTTCTAATCGTAATCCCGAAAATAACTAAACCTATCCTCTGATAGAAAATATTGTAACCCTTCTCTTTATTACACACTTAACCATGATTTATTAAATGAACTATCACACAATACAACTTCGAGGATCGAGAGGTCTAGTGTCTTGGGAAATTAGTAGAATTAAATAACACCTTAAAACATAAATTACCATGTCTTTATTGAAAATATCATTTACATGACCACAAAATTCCTTCGTACTTAGCATTGCATGGGATAACATGGGGACATAAATAAGAAAGTGTGATCTATAAAGCTCAATAAGGGAGTAAAAAAGTCATAACATGAAGAATAAAATATAAATGTTATGAAATAGTCTTATCAATGGAGCATAAGAGAAACATGAACATAAAGGCATGATATAACATGATTATCATAACATGGAAATGTGGAAACAACATTTAACATTATATTACCATCAGCCAAGGCTCATTGCACATTGAACATGAGTAAACCCTCATTGTACTTGAATTAGATTGATTAAACCCTCATTGCACATAAATTATAATGATTCAACACTAATTGTACATGGTGTATCATGATACTATTATTTACCTAATTCATTGGGGCGCTATCAGGGTGCACCATTTATAATCATTTCATTTTATGGATAAGTCTGCCACATAGATCATACAACATGGATTCATTAAAAATTATAATTTATTACATGAGTAAGATATGTAGAATACATACATGTAAGTAATCAATAAAAAATTACATGTTCATAATGGTGAATACCCTTGATAATGAAATTTGTATGGTAATCACTTACACGATGATTTTTGCATGGGAAATTTTGGTGTAACATTGCCAGCATAACGACGTCAAATAGAAATTGTAAAATAGATTGATGAGAGAGAAATGGGTATATAATCATTTATACATGAAATGGATAGTAAGGGGGTCATGGAACATAATATCCCGATATATGTAATGGAACTTAGATGCATAATATAAATAACTTCTTAAATGTAAATCAAGAGAGAGAAACCCCTTACGAAAATTTCGCATAATAACAGATGTACATGGGAGGAATTAATGTGAGATAAAGGGGTTTATCATCATTAAAACATAAAGAGGGATGTATTGGGGAGGTTTAAAATCATACCCCAACATTTTTAATTGAAAATAAAAGGGTGTAACATCATAAAGAAACTTGGAAAAAATGAGAAAGGAAGAAATATATTACTTGGATGTGTGATCCCAAAGGCTTGGGAGAGGATGGAGAGATGATTCTTGGGAGATTGGAGGTCCTAGGGAGGATTATAGAGAGAGGAGGTAAGAGGTTGGTTGAGATAAAAGTGGTTTGAGTGAAGAGTAATGGGAGATTGAGTGGATTTATATAGGAAAGGAAAGAGAATTTTTTATTATTTAGGTTTTGGACACTACGCATTAAACTAATCAAAAACACTAACCATCCCATAGTTTTTGACCCTGATTTTTTCGAAATTAGAGTGTCAAAAATTATTTTATAACCCTAATGTATGAACATAATAAAACATTAGTATTGCTTATGTGGAGGTGAGTCACACATTCAAAGAAATCATTTTAAATTGTTAAAATATTTTATAAGTCTTAGAGGGTCCACTAAGGCATCATAAAATTATTCAAAAAAATATAAAATAAAATTATTTTAAAGTTACAAAATATATTTTATGAATATACATTTTATATTATCTTATTACATCACAATTGGGTCATTATGATGTCATAAAGAACATTATATATTTATATGATATTTTATTTTTACCTAAAAATTTAATTATCATAGAAAATTATGAAAAATTCATTGTTTTATAATTTAGATGTACTGATTCAAAAAATAATATTCATTTTGTCTAAATAAATTTCTAAATATGTGTTTTTTTAATTTTAAAATAAAAACCGAAGTACCAGTTTTGGATTCGAGTGGTTCACTTATTAGGACATGTCATCTCGGAGGCTGGAGTTGCAGTATATCTAGCGAAGATTGAGGCAGTCCGTAGAGAGCAAGTAGACGTGGTAGAGGAGCTGGTCGTGTATCTGGCAGTGGGCGACATTTTGAGTTGTTACCACCACCACCACCAAGAGGTCCTCCTTGACCGTCGAGGGCATGTGTACAGGGGAGAGATCTGCTTTAGGCAGCTGAAGCATACGACCATGGTGCTCCAGAGATGATTCAAGGTACGATCTGTGTCTACTCCTCCTTAGCTTCCGCTCTTATAGACACAGGTTCCAGTCACTCTTTCGTTGCCACTTCTCTTGTTCGGAGCTCGGTGACTCTGACGGAGCCATTGGCTCGATCCTTACGTCTAGAGACTCCAATGGGAGAAGACTCAACGATTACGGGCTGGTGCCGAAAGTGTGATCATACTCTAGGAGGCAAGAGCTTTGGCTAGGATCTCCTAGTAGCGGCGTCGAGGCCTTAAGACGTGATCTTGGGTATGGAATACTTATCTACAGTCTATGCTCATATGGACTGTATTAGGTGAAAAGTGAAGTGTTTCCTCACGAATGGGACTAGGTTCACCTTCACTAGAGGGAAGGGAGCCTTTGCAGCACATGATGGACCTACAAGGAGGAGGGTGCACCCGATAACGCATTAGTTGGCCTGTCTCACCCTCAGAGTAGTTGAAGTGGAGAGTCCGAGATATCCTATAGTGGTGGACCAGTATGTAGATGTTTTCCCTGACGATGTTCCAAGAATACCTCCTCATAGAGAGGTGGACTTCTACATTGACCTATTCCCTAGGACGACAATGATATCTTCTCCAGCATATAGGATGGCCTACCGCAATGCTTCATGAGCTGCGAGTTCAGCTGGAGGACTTGCAAGGGATGGGATTCATCTGGCCCAGTGTTTTTCCCTGGGCATCCCCAATTCTATTCGCTAAGAAGACGGATGGGTACTTGAGGCTTTGTGTTGACTACCATCGCCTGAAGCAGGTGAATGTGAAGAACAAGTACCCACTCCCGATGATTTACAACCTCTTTGATCATCTGAGGGGATCACGTTGATTCTCGAAGATAGACCTCAAATCAAGAAATCAACAGATTAGAGTCCGAGATGAGGATGTGCAGAAGAAGGATTTTAAGTGTCGTTACGACCACTATGAGTTCTTGTTTATGCCTTTCGGCGCAACCAACACTCCAGCAGTGTTAATGGGACTCATGAACAGGATCTTCTAGCCATACCTCGATCTCTTTGTCGTAGTATTCATCAACGACATTATGATGTACTCAACTACTGAGGAGGAGCATGCCTACCATTTGCAGGTTGTTCTGGACACACTCCGAGAGCACCATATTTATGGTAATCTCTCGAATTTCCAGTTTTGTATTCGATAGGTTCACTTATTAGGACATGTAATCTCGGAGGATGGAGTTGTAGTGGATCCCGCGAAGATCGAGGCGGTACTTTCTTGGGAGCCACCAAGGAGTGTGACAGAGGTATGAAGTTTCTTGGGATTTGCTGGATACTACCAGAGGTTCGTTCAGGACTTCACTAGAGTTGAAGCACCACTATTAGCCTTGAAAAAGAAGGGGAAACCCTTCAGGTGGTCGAATAGATTCCAGAAGAACTTTCAGGAGCTGAGGCAGATGCTGACTAGTGCCTCAATCTTGAGGCTTACAGAGGAAGGAATAGGATACTTAGTCTACTGCGACACATCAAGGACTGGACTCGGGTGTGTCCTGATGCAGTAACGAGAAATGATTGCTTATGGTCCTCAGTAGCTGAGACAACATGAGCAGAACTATGTTACCCATGACCTAGAGTTAGATGCATTGGTATTCTCCTTGAAGATGTGGAAACACTATCTGATGGGCAATTGTTTTACCATGTACTCTGATCACAATATTCTCAGGTATATCTTCTCTCAAAAAGACCTAAAACTGAGACAATGACGTTGTCTTGAGTTTCTCGAAGACTATGACTTCGAGATAGTATGTACTTCTAGGAAGGGGAATGTTATTGCGGATGCACTCAGTAAGATATTCGGTATACAGTTTCCAGGTGAAGCGATAGAGCAACTGGCTTCCTTACAAATATCCTTTGTGGATAGCGACAGAGCATCCTTTCTACAATCTCTTAAAGTCACCCCCCTCTTCTTTAGCGAGTCAGGGAGGCGCAACATGGGGATGCTGACTGCGAGACACGATGTGCTCAGATATCCATAGGGCAGGAACATGATGGATTTTCTGAAGGTGGGGAGCATGTCATCCTCTTCAGAGGATGTACCATAGATACGAATTTGTCACGACCCATCCCCTGAGGCCCATATCGTTACTACCCAAAGCCCACCTTCCATAGGCTAGGGGTTGGAGACAAGAACCAAAGGCATAAATCCCTAAACCGGGAAGGAATTTCCGTTATAACTGTAAACAAACACATCATAGTACACAAATGGAAGCAAAAAACTAAGTATAACCGTATACAAAATAAGTGCTGGAAAGTAAAAGGGGCCGGAAATACAAGCCCAACATGAGAGTACATGTACAAATCAAAGCTAGTACAACCGAAGAAAAGTAAAGAAACAACTGGGTCATCCTCTGGGGTTCCTACCTGAAGGGTAGGTATAGATGGCCTCCTCATCAGTCCTATCTATCCGTCTCCTCTGTGTACCGTGATACCGAGTGGTCCACCTCTGGGTACCGTCCAGTCCTGCTACTCTCAGCCTCAGTCATTGCGGTCTGTTGTCTGCAACCAACACAACGAGGTGCGGGAATAGCCTGTGTAGGGGTGTGTATAACAATACTTAGTAGGGACCCTGAGACCCACAAGGTCTCACAAAATCCCACAAGGATAAACCACAAAGTATGAAATCAATGGATAACCATTACTTAGGTATATGCCCATACATATACCTATGTTATCTAATAACCCATCTCAATCATGAAGAAAAACACAAAATTCATTGAACCAGCTCAAACCAAGATTTTTAATATCGAAACCACAGATGGTGGCGTACTCATCCTCTATCGAGTAAATTGGGGTTGTCGCATCACAGAGAGGCACTTCCCACTAACCATAGACTGCTGAGATACTCCTCCTGTTGAGTACTGTGGGTCTGCTGTGCTCAAATAGAGGGGCACCCCACCACGGGTCTACCGCGCTCACACAGAGGTGCTCCCCCTTGTAGCCTGTAGAGGTACTCCTCCTGTCGAGTACCGTGGGTCTGCCATGTTCACACAGAGGCGCTCCCCACCGTGGGTCTGACATGTCACAAAGAGGCGCTCCCCACTGGGCTAGTAGAGTCACTTCGAGTCAAATCGGAGAAGCAGTAATCATGTCTTAGCCAGCTACCGGGTCTCCGTACTCCTTCCAATCACCTCTAGAAGGATCCTCTCCACAAGCTACTGGTTGATACTCCAACTATCACAATGTTCCATGAGGAAGTATCTCAAAATTCTGAAACGTCATAGAGGTCTCAACGCAACAGAGGGTTCATCGATAGGATGCTCGATCTGTGAGTTATTAGACTTTTAGTCCCGGGGCCCCGGTTTGATTCGTGTATGATCCAACCTGACCGTAACTCAAATATACTCCAACTCGAGAAGGGTATTCTCAAAGGGACGACTTTTCTCTATGATTACTTGCGCCACTGACGGTTCATCAAACGGACGTCTGGTGCCAACGATATGACCCGAGAAGGTAAAGGGTCATTAGTGGGTCTGGGCTCGATCTGACCCGGTCGGACCGTCTCAGCCCATCCCAGGCTAGGCCGACCCGGTCAGCCTGCTATGTTTGGCCTGGTCCAATAGGCCTGGAAAAGCGGACTACGAGGGCGGTTCGGCACAGAGGTCGCCACATAGGCGACTTGGCCCGAAGTTCGGGACCGATTCGGCTAGCACTGCAAGGTGCAATGCTCGGGGCACTCGGCCTGGGTGGTTGGGCCGGTCGGGAGGCCAGCAGGCAGGCCGCGGGAAGAGTGCACAGGGTGTGGGTAGGGCGTGTCAGGGGCCGGGCAGGCCACGGGTGTGTCGGAAGGGCGCCAGGAAGGCCGCAGGGGTTCCGGGTAGGCTGCGGGGGCGCCGGGAATGGCGCAGGGGCAGCTGGGGAGGCTGTGGAGGCGCCGACAGGGCATGTGGCTGGCCATTGGTGTGCCGGTGGGGCGCCGGTTAGAATACAGAGGCGCCGAACAGGGCGTGGGGCGCCGGGTAGGGCGTAGGGGTGCCAGGTAGGGCGCAGGGGTGCCGGGCAGGTGGGCCGTGCGCCTGGAGGCCGCGGGCAGGCAGGCTGCACGCCGTGCAGGGCACCGGGAGGCCGCGGGAAGGCAGGCCGAGCACCACTCAGGCCAGTAGTGTTCGGCCAGAAGCATCTTTGCGCCGTGAGGGCGGTGCGGTTCATGGAGGCCACAGGTAGCGCGACCTTTGTCTTCATCGCCTCATCGACATGCCAATGTTTATCACAAAGAATAAGATCGGCAGAGGGAGTCATGCCATGTTAGCTTGACCCGAACCCCTTATGATTAGGGTGATAACAAAAGGATCTTAATAACAATGCACAACAACTCAACTGTAATAGAATCATAACCTCGTTCTTTGTTTTGTAAGAAAAGAAGAAATGGTGCAAAAAGGAAACAAACCCCTACCTTTGATTCACCGGTCATCGTTCGATGACGGAGTTGCGGAAATAAGAGAATGAAGTTCTTTGTTCGCCGCGTTCGTCATGCACTCCTAATCCTAGGCTGCATCGACTGCGGAAGACACTCCGCGTTAGTAGGAGTCTGAGGAAGAAGGTCAGATGGGTTCGTTCTTCGTAGTCGAAGGCTTCCCTTGTCGGAGTTCTTCATCAGTTGAGTATTCTTCGTTGATGAGTGGTCTTCATTGGAGAGAGTTCTCTCTTCTCCCAAGCTCCACCAAAATTACAATGGAAAAATAATAGAAGAAAGCATTTTCTATTAATTGTTTTCATACCAATTTAAATTTTTTTGTTTAATTAATTGAGACCCATCCCCAGGGCCGGTATCGTGACTACCCCAAGCCCACCTTCCATAGGCCAGGGGCTAGCGACTAGCACCAAAGGCATAAATCCCTAAACTAGGAAGGAATTTCTTTTATAACTATAAACAAACACATCAGAGTACACAACTGGATGAAAAACACTATGTAAAACTATATACAAAAGAATTGATGGAAACAAAAAGGGGCCGAAAATACAAGCCCAATTGGAAAGTACAAGTACAACTGAAAGCAAGTACAACTGAATAAAAGTAAAGCAACTACTGGGTCATCCTCAAGGGTTCCTACCTAAAGGGTAGGTACAGATGGCCTCCTCAGCACTCCCGTCCGCCCATCTCCTTTGTGCACTGTCACATCGAGTGGTCCACCTCCGGGTACCGTCCAGTCCTACCACTCTCTCCCTCATTCAGCGTTGTCCGCCATCTGAAACCAACACAATGAGGTGCGGGCATAGCCCATGCAAGGGTGAGTATAACGATACTCAGTAGGGTCCCTGAGACCCTCAAGGTCTCATTGAATACAACAAGGATAAACCAAAATGTATGAAATCAATGGATAACCATTACTTAGGTATATTCCCATACATATACCTAAGTTATCTTGTAACCCATCCCAATCATGAGAACAACACAAAAGTCATTGAATCAGCTCAAACCAAGATTTTTATTATCAAAACCACTCGTAGTGGCATACTTATCCTTTATCAAGTACAATGGGCCTGCCACATCACATAAAGGTGCTTCCCACTATCCATGGACTATTGAGGTACTCCTCCTTTCGAGTACTGTGGGTTTTTTGTGCTCACATAGAGGCGCTGCCCACCACGAGTCTGCCGCGCTCACACAGAGGCGCTACCCCTCGTAGCCTACAGAGGTACTCCTCTTGTTGAGTACTGTGGGTCTGCCATGTTCACACAGAGGTGGTCCCCACCGTGGTTCTTCCACGTCACAAAGAGGTTCTCCCCACTAGGCTAGTCGAGTCACTCCGAGTCAAAATGGTCAAGCAGTCATTAAGTCTCAGCTAGATACTAGATCTACGGACTCTGTCCACTCGCCTCTAGAAGGATCCGCTCCATGAGATACTGGTCGATACTCCAACTTTAATGAAGTTCTACAAGAAGTATCTCAAATGTCCTCCACCTAATAGGGGTATCAACGCAATAGACGACACATCAATCAGACTTCCAGTCTGTTAGTTATTGACATTTCCGTTCTGGGGGCCCGGTTAGATTTAGGTCTAATCCAACCCAACTATACCCCAACTGCATCCAAACCTCATGTGGGGTATGTCAAAAGAACCGTCTCGATACAATATTTCTGTCACCGTAGACGATTCATCAATCAGACAATCATTTCAGACTGTGATGCTTGATTCACATTGTGATTATGGAGAGGCTTGTAGGTGGCATTTGGGACTCAATTACACTTGAGTATGAAATTTAAACCCAATAAATATGGAAAAACTATGTGTTTCATTCAGGTTTTGGAGGATATTATTTGGGCTTGCCTATTGTACTTTCTCTATAGTTGGGAGGATCACCCACCCTTGGTGGAATTTTCAGACAATAACGAGCACCATTCCACCATTGGTATGGAACCTTTTGAGACCTTGTATGGGATACTATATAGGTCTCCACTATACTAGAATGATCTGGGGAATTCTATGTTTAAGGTCTTAGATTTGGTGTAAAAAAATGACAGAGAACGTACAAATATTACAGGATCAGATGAATACATCCTAGGTCACTCAGAAGTCTTATGCAGATAAAAAAAGCATAGGGAGTCAAAGGGGGGATACCACATGTTTATGAAGGTCTCAAATCATTATGGGTTATGTTGATTTGTATGTGTTGGGTTTAAACCCAATCCTAAATCATATTTCACAATATAAGGGGACTCACATATAATATTGGCTGTGAAATTATTCCAATCACCTATGGGTTTTAGGGTGGAACACTGGAAGAACATATGTGTTGGTCATGGAAGATTGGGATAGTGATAAATCTCCGAAAAAAACTGGTATCAGAGAGAATTATCCATTTTTATTACTGATTGGATATCATTGATTCACATAATGGGATGTTTTTCCAAATCTAACTATTTAATGGGAAAAATTATTTTACTATATTAAAGAAATGAGTAAAAAATATTTTGATAGTTGAGAAGACAGTGAAGGAACTGAAGAAAAAATTAGAGAATCCAAATACCATAACTGATGACTATTAGAATAATATGATAGAGTGATAAACAAACACAAATTTGATGTATTTTTATGATAATACTCTATGAGAGGAGATCATTCTGAAAGATTCATAGGTGATTAGAGAGAAGCATAAAATATGGTATAAATCAAAATCCCTGAAAATTTGATTATATTTAATATAATGGTTGTATAGTTTGTGAATTATAGATAATGGATATTTAGGTAACCATATGGATGATTTCACCAAATATTTTACAAATCTATCCATGGTGGTGGTCAAGATCAATGATAAATGTATTAAAGTCCCATTTAAATGGAAGAATAATGCAATAATTTTATTCTCTTGGGTTTGTGGTTAGATTAATATGATAATATCATTACCACATTGATATTCATGAAATAAACTATTATGTTAGATGTTATTATTTTTTTATTATTGTGTAATGAGACTTGGTTATAGACCAATGCTGGTGGTTCTTTAGGTAATAGTGATACCCTGGTTGTGAAATATCAATGTGACAATCAGGGAGGCTATTTAAAGATAAAAAGAAAAGTAAATTACTTATTTTGTGATAAGAAGAGTCGTATTTAGATAAATTGATACAATTTGAAAATAATAATGAATAAAATAAGATGCAGGTCACTGATTATAAAGACACCAACTTAAATCTTATATAGGATTAGTGTGATTTACTTTCATTCGACGTTGATTGTCACATGTCATATCTTTGTTCCGAATGGGTAATTTACTCAATAATGTCTTACAATATTTCACCATAGAGGGAAATAATATCTTCATAAAAATAATGTGAATTTGGAAGATTTAATATGAACAATATATATTCTATTGGTTTTGGTGATATTCGTATTACTACAAATGAAGGTTGTACACTAATCTTGAGGGATGTGTGAAATGTGCTGGGTATATGACATAATTTGTTATCTTGTTGTACTATTGATAATTATGGGTTAAATAGTTCTTTTGTAAATGTAAGATGAACATTGTTTTGATGATTGATGGTATATGTACAAGGAATAATGGTTAACACACCTTATATAACTGATATGAAGATGCACGATGAAGTGACGAATGTATTTTTGAACATGACTTTCTCATTTTTGTGGCACCGATGATCCCCATGCATTATTTGAAGACCATTAACTTGTATGAAGTTGGTTTGGAAGCCTAATAAATTTAGGTTAGGTGTTTTAGGTATTTAATCTAATTACATTTCTTTAGAGTACCACTAGTGAAGATGGAATTGAAATTAAATATCAAGGTGATGCATTGAGAGTTGCAGACTAATCAGAGGATGTTGAGTAGAGGGAGAAACTAGTTTATGTAGGTAATCATGATTATATTTTGATCAATTTTATGGGGAGAGCCAAGTGTTGTTATTTCCACTATGGTTTAGTAGGGTAGTAAAGACATAGATATGATGAAAACTTCAATTTTTGGATTTCTTTTTAAGGGGTATTAAGAAATCTTTTATCTATGTTGTAAAAGAGTGTTTTCATATATTCTAGAGAGGGAGATGGTTGGTGTGATACTAACCGATTTTATTTCCAACTAAAGTTTGATATATGAGATTACTTTGTTTGATGGGATGAAGAGGTATATAGTTGAGGTTCATCCTAGATTGAGTTTTTTTATTTTCAAATTTATAGAAAATGGTTTTCTTTTGAATTTTAATGGTGATAACCCTTCACTTAGTGTGCACAACTAAGGAGAATTATCTTATCAACAAATATTTTTATTTCAATCATTATCATGTGAGTTTTCATTGGAGTCCTTGTGACTTTTATAAATGGATTATTGTGTGGGAAACTATGTGGGTGTAGATATGTGTGATGCAATGTGGGTGAATATACATGGGAAACAACGTCGATGGTGATACACGAGTAATGGTTTTTGGGAATGAGAATCAGCAAGTAATGATAAATTGGGTTGTCAAATGACTTATTTGAGGTGTTGAAATGAAACCATATGTTTGGTTTTGATCTATGTGGCATGAAATGTTATCACATAGTATTATTACAGAAAAGGTGGAGGCATATAAGGGCATGGTTTTAACATAGGTTATTCCATGATTTCTTGGAAATTAAAATTTCATGTTCTACTTGAATTTTTTAGAATCTTTGATTATAGAGGAATTTTAGAGTTGGACATTGATTTTTTAACCCTACACTTCATCATGTTTTTCCATGATAAAATCTATATCAAATTTTATTTCCTACTTTTTATTTTTATGATTTTTTTAATTGGGGATTCCAATAATTTTTTTTGTAACCGAGTTACTATCCTGGGACTGATCTAAATCCTCCCACAAAAAGTTGTATCAAATCCATGGTGTATCCCTTGAGTTTTGTGGATGGACCCAAACAAGTTTTAGAATTATAATTATTGCTCATGTTGGAGCATATGGATCCATAGTGGTGCCTTGAATCAAAACTCTTCCTGGTAACAATGGAATGGTGGTGTGTCCCGGTGGAGAGAGAAATGAATGTTCAAGTGAAAGATGATTTGGATCAGATGGATTATCATTGAAGAAAACTCCTTATTGTGTGGTATTTGATTTTAGGGGAGGATTTTTTTGGTTCAATCCTAATCCCATATCAGATTCCTCAAAGGATGGTGGCTCATATATAAGCATGGATGGAAAATGACACCATTCACTCATGAGTTTTAGGATGGAACCCTGGAAGGGATTAAGTGTTGGGATTAGAAGATCATGCAAGAGAGGAATCCCCCCCAATATGCTAGGGGGAAAATTTACCTTTTAGAATTATTATCCCTTTATAGATACGATGTAGGGTTGGCGAGGTGGTATACTACTTGTCCCTAACATCATAATTGGACCAAGTACATGATGTCTTCCATAAGTCACAAATGAGGAGGTATGTGAATGAACCATCACATGAAATAAATTGGGGAGATATGGACATTAGGATGGAGTTACCTTTGCAGAGTATCCAATATAGACCAAAGATAAGTTGGAGAAGATCCTTTATGGGAGAGAAATTGTATTGGTGCATTTAGTGGAAAAACAATAATATACCATTGAGAACTTAGAAGTGGGAGACCCAAATATGAACTTAGTACCCTAATTTTTTTTGGGTTGGATTATTATTTTTATGATAAAAAGACCCAAGGTTGGGAAAATGTAATGAAGCTATATTTCCTAGTTATGCTTTGAAATATTTTAAGAAATATTTTTAGAGTTAGATGCTAAGTTAACGTGAGATTATGAGGCCCGGGGAGGCTCAGTATTGATATATTAAAAATATTATAAATATTATATGACACAATTTTATTTATATATTATGGAATAAATACTGAATGAGATATCAGATCAGAAATATAAGCCTTTACTAAATCTGAAACATCAGTTTCACCCTAGACACAATATAATCTTTGTATGCAACATGTACTTGAATTAAGTTCAGTCATGGTAAGATTAATAATTTAATAAATATATTAATAAATTAATTATTTATTATATTTCAATTTATTAATATATTGTATTTAAACATTCTTATATTAAATTCCTTACGTTATCTATATAACCCTAGGGATTGAGAGAGGATTTATTGAGGTAGTTTCTATGGATGATAAAAAACCGATCATTCTTTGACGATCAGTGTGACAATGGAACTCATGGATCATGTCAGAGATAATGGAACAATACCATTATTTATGAAATATTGATCAAAACCTAAGTTAGAATGTAGTTTTTTAATTTTATCCTATTTTAAATTATCCCATGTCGAATGCAAATTGTTTATTCAAACAGTTTGATTTTCAGGTTGACGAATGATTTAAGGTTTTTGTTTTATCTTCTTAAGAATAAGAATTAAATTATTTATCAATTATTGGTAATTAATAAATCATTATAAGATAAATATATTGAAAATAATACAAACAATTTTTAAGGTTCATTCCATACGGAATCCTACCTTTTTATTACATAAATGTTTCATTACATTTTATAAAATAGTGGATCTTTTAAAGTTTAGTTTCTTGGAAACAATATACATAATACATGAAAAATAAAACATTATTCTAAAAAAAGTAAATGTATTATTAATTGGTTCATCATATGTACTTTTAATTCATTTTATAACATGGGTATATACATCAAAGAAAAGGGTGATCATAAGGCCCAGCAAGGGAACGCGAGGGGAATAATTTATAGTGATATTAAGGAATATAATTGCGGCATGAGGAATAGAAAATGTGGAAAATAATAATAAAAATAACATGAATCATAACATGGAAACGTGGATACAATATTTAATTTATAGTTTCATATTCATATCACTAAGGTTAACCACCAAGGTCTCACAATAAATACCAATGTTATTCACCAAGTTATCATATAACATGTCATCTCTCGAGATTAAATTCTTTACCCAATAAATTAGAGAGATATCTGGGTGAAAAATTTATATGTAATAATTTTCATGTGAGACTAAAAGATAATAAAAAATAATTTCATAAATAACCATTGGAGAATAAAATAAAATTATTTCATATCAAAATCATGGAGTTTCAGAAGTGTTTAAAGACATGATTATTATGTAATTTTCATTCAACATAATAGAAATTTGGGTTTCATGTATGTTAATCCCAGAATATAATAAATAATTTTTAAATCATGGTGAATAAACATTGAAAATAAATATATTTAGGTATTTAAAAAAAATTAGGAGAAGGGAGAAATTATGAGAAGTAAATTTGGACACATAACAGGTATAAAACATAGTTTTAGAGAAGGTTACAAAGAGAGGGGAAAGGGGTATCCCATTGGTAAAAAATAATTTTTTCTTAATTTATTTAATAATATAGAAATAATACAGTGTTACCATAACATTTATAATACATATACAAAAGAGGTTCTTGAAATGAATAGAAAAGAAGGATACTTCCGTTACCTTGAGATGTAACTCCTAAATCTTGAGGATTGGGACCCTATGAAATTTAAGAAAACTTTGGAGGACTCAATAAGAGGTAAAAATATCATATATTTATGGAGTTATAATTGGGAGTGAACGTAAATGGATAAATGGGTGATTATTTATAGAAAAAGTGGAGGATTTTTTTATTAATTTCCAAAAATAGGCCTTGGAAACCTATGTTTTGGAAAATGAAAAACAATTGGATTTCACTTGGAATTTACCCATGGTATGGGACACATGGAAAATATTTTATGTAAAGTTAATCCAAAATATTCGACCATAAATTAATATGATATATTTTTGCATGGAAAAGTAAATTTTACTCAAAATAATAATTTTAAAGTTAAAGTTTCAATTTTAGAAATTAGAATGTAAATTATAGATTTTGAAATAGATTTAAATCTATTAAAATAATTGATATTAATAAAATGTAAAAAAAATTCTTTTTTCTATTGTGGTTAATTAGTTATTAGATCATTATGACGTAATTATGAATTCATTAAACATACCAAAAAACTCAAACTATATTTTTTCTATTCATGAAAAAATAAATTCTTTGAGAAAATTATCAAAAATACACCCTAACTTAATTTAAATGTTATGATTACAAAAAAAGAAATTTATTTTATCATAATAATTCTATAAATATGATAATTATAACTTGTAAATATGAAAATCCTTATTTATTAAAAATAACAGCGGATTGAAAAGGCATAGTAAAATTTTTGACACTTGAGAAAAAAAATAGTTTATCATTTATATTTAAATAAGAGTGTTTCGATCAAACTATTTCATTAAAATCAGTATTATTATTAATAAATAAGTTTAATAAAAATAAAAATATATTTTCTATAATGTAAAATTTCTATTTGAAAAATCAATTTATCAAATTCCATCTCAATTTTATTAAGAAAACCCATTCTTAAAACTAAATTGATGGAATAAAAATTTTATTTAAACAAAGGAATTAAACACTAAGTTGGGGACACATAAACCATTATTAATGTTTTGTACACCATAAGTGTAAGGTGTGCAATGGTGGTAGTTTTTTGGGGTGGATCGACAAACATCGATTGAGTGTTAATCTTTAATTACTTGAACTTATTCTATAGATGATTTCATTAAATCATTACATGTTGAATCTGGGCTTGGGATTGTTTAGGGGTTAACTCCAGTGATGATACCTCCCTCCTAATCTCTGAAAAATGTGTTTCAAATGAAAAGACTATATTGGTCTAGTCCATTGAATCTTCCTTTTGTATAAATTATCCTTTTTTAAAATTTAATTATAAATACTAATTCTAATGTTAGAATTTGTATCAAGGGTATAGTTCCCAATAGTCATATTTTCCAATGATCATAATTGATTAATGATCACAATTGATTGATGGTCATAATTGATCTATGGTCATATAATAGTCAAATCGATACGGTCGTATTTCAATTTATATTTACTTCATTATTAGAGAGATTTGGTTTTTTATGTAATATATAATATAACAAAAATTCTCTCAGGAAAAAAAAATATTATTCAAAAAGTTCAGGTTGTTAAATTATTCACCACTTAACAAATTTCATCCCTGAAATTTCAACTTGTTCTCTGAATTTAAAAGAGATGTGGGTAATCCTACCTCATTGTATCCTATGGTTCCCAAATCCCGTCTTCATATTTATGGTTCCTCCACAACACTTTGATGATGTGGGTAGTCTTGTTGTGTATAACCTTATCTCTATAGTGAAATATCTCCACTGGATGCTCCTCATAAGAGAGTTTGTATTAGATTTTTAACAGATCTGGATTAAGAACATATGAAGGGTCAGTTATGTACTTCCTCATGAGAGATACATGGAATACATCATGAACTTGAGGTAGATTTTATGAATGTGAAAGCTTACAGGCCACAACTCATATGTGTTCAATGATTTCATATGGCCCAATGTACCTAATTATGAGCTTCCTTTTCATCCTAAACTCCATGACTCTCCTCCATGGTGATATTTGAAGGAACACTTTGTTGTTGACACTAAACTACAAGTCCCATCGATAGTTGTCAGCATATATCTCCTACTGACTCTGAGCATCCTTAATGTGTTGTAGGATGGAATGATCCTTTTCAATCATATCTTTTATAAGATCAGGCCCAAGAAGCTTTCTCTCACCAACTTCATCCCAATAAGTATTAGTTCTACATCGCTTCCTATATAGAGCTTCATAAGGTGACATTTGTATATTTGAATGGAAGCTGTTTTTGTATGATAACTCAACTAATGTGAGATTATAATCCCACACACCTTTCAATTCCATCACACATGTTATTAGTATGTCCTCGAGTGTTTGAATAGTAATTGCAGATTGTCCATCAGTTTGGGGGTGATAGGTCATATTGAAATTCAATTCGTAATTTAGAGCATGTTAAAGACTTCTCTAGATTTTTTATGTGAAACTTGGATCATGATAAATATTTATATAAAGTGGAACTCCATGAAACCTCACCACTACCTTTACGTAAATCCTGGAATGATGGAAAATATAAAAATATTCCAAATAGTAATTAAATGGGAAATCTTGGAGAGACAATATACTATAACCCATATCACATTATTTACATTGGATGTTCTTGGGAGAATAGTGACAAATTCCATAGTGATATTATCCCACTTACATGTTGGTATGGGTAGTGGTTGTAATACCCCTTTAAGAATTTGTGTCTCTGCCTTCACTTGTTGACACACAAAGCACCTTGTAGTGTGGTTAGAAATCTCCCATTTCATGTTATCCCATTAATAAGGTTCAAAAAGGTCCCTATACATTTTCTTGATTCTAGGATGTATAGAGAATATAGAGCTATGTTATTTATCCATTAGATCCTTATTTATTTTTAGAATAGATGGAACACATAGTGTTCTATGAAATTTTAGTACTCCTTCCTGACCAATATTGAACTTAGGAAACATCCCATTCTTCAACCTCTATCTTCATCTATAATAAAGGATATTTTCATGGAGATTTATTAATCTTCTCTAGTAATTATGGTTGATTATAATTTGGGATAGGGTTCATAATGTCCATTTTATAATGATCATGATGACTATTTTTACTAGGTCTCTGATCAAAGGATTTCCTTGAATCCTCTTCATTTCCACCACAATAGGGTATTTATTACTTAATGCATCAGCACATTTTTTTCTCTTATAGGGTGATAATTAATAGAATAATAATAGTATTTAATATGTTCCAACCAACTCCTATATCTCATGTTGAATTCCTTTTGTTTGAAAATATAATTCAAAATTTGGTGGTGTGTATATATATATTTATATCAAATTTATCCCCTAAAGATAGTCCCACCATATATTCAGAGAAAAAATAACCACATATAGCTTGAGGTAATGTGTTGAAAAATTATTCTCATGAGGATTTAAATGTATAGATTCATAAACAATCACCTTATAATTTTACATGAGGATACACCAAATCCCTTTTAGAGATGTATCAATAAAAAATATGAATCCTTCTCGAAAAGAGGGTAGATTTAACACAAGTGTAGTAACCAATATCTTTCTCAGATCTTGGAAACTTTCTTCGCACTCCATTGTCTAAATTAATATAGAAACATTTTGAGTTAAATTAGTTTGTGGATTAGAATGTCATGAAATGTTTTTCACAAACCTCCTATAATATCCTGCTCAACCAAGGAAACTATGAATATCAGATATTAAGGTAGGTTGAGGCTACTCCTACACAACCATTTTTTTGATAGGGTCAACATAGATTCATTTAGTGGTTAAAGTGTTCCCCAAGAATGAACCTTTTTGGAACCAAAATTCACATTTTCTGAAATTTTTAAATAACCTCTCATTCATCAGAGTTTTCATTATAACCCTTATATGATCCTCATGCTACACACTACATTTAAAATATATCATAATATCATTAATATAAACTACCAATAATTTATCACAGTAGTACATAAATAATCTATTAATAAAATCTATAAATATAGCAGGTGAATTAGCCATGCTGAAGGGAATAAAAACGAACTCATAATTCCGATATATTGATAATATTTCCATATTTATAATATCTTCTTTATTCACCCTCAATTTATGTTAACCAAATCGAAGATCAATCTTTGAAAATAATTGATCCCCACGAAGATGATCATATAAATTATCAATACTTGGGAGAGGGTATTTATTCTTCATTGTGATCACATTATGTTCTCTATAATTAATTCATAGCTTCCTTGATCCATACTTATTCTTCACCAATAGAATAAGTGCCCGACAAGAAGACACACTTGTTCATATAAACCCCTCCTCCAGAAGATGTTACATTTTTTTCTTAAATCCCTCCAACTCTGTATTTTCTATTCTCCATGGGGTCTTTGATATAGACTTGGATCTAGGAAAGATTTCAATTGATAACTATACCTATATTTCTTGGTTATGTCTAGGTAACTCCTTAACAAATACATCAATGCATTCCTTCATGATGGAGACATTTTCTATTCGAATACTTTCATTTCCGTCTTTATATTTACTGATCCTCTATATAAAGAAGGTTATGGGAGGTGCTTATAGACAAAGATCCAGTCAAGATACCTCTCTCTTGAAAACAACTATAGGATTTCTATTCAAGACTACTGATATTTTATTTCTTCTAAAGTTGATATTAGTGTTATACTTTGAGACCTAGTCTATACCTAGTATAGTGTCGAATTCCAGCATTGGAATGATTATAAGATTTTCAATGAGGCTGTGCTCTACAATGTGAATACTGTAGTTTCTATACCATATTGATGTTTGGATAATACCTTTAGGAGACTTGAAATATAAATTTAATTCTATCATTTCATGGATTGATTCTATATTCTTTGAAACTTTTGAGGGAAAAAAGGAATGCGTAGAACTAGAATCAAACAAATCACAATCTATATTTGATATAACAAATATAGTACCTATCACCACATAATTTGGAGACTCTAATTTAGCTATTGTGAAAGAAAATTACCAACCTTTCTCCCTTGTCCTAAGCTTCAAGTGATGGTGATTCCCTTCCATTACCTTATAATTTAAAAAGTGATTAGAAAAGTTCCCAATGAATCCACACTTATAAAATTGTACTTTAGGATGCGATTGCACCATATTCCCTTTGTCATTATTTTTGAGAAGTTAAGGATTTAACTCACTATGATATTTCCAAGGTATATGGAAATCTCTTCCACACTTGTAACATTTCCTGCTTCCGAGAAAATAATTCCTCAAATGCTTTTTACCAAATTTGTTTCATGTGGAAAGTTTGACTATATTTCCTCCTCTTCCATCATCAATGTTACTCCATAATCTTAGATCCATTGATCTCTTATTTTAATTCTATCTATGGGACCTCTATTTCTCTCTAAAATATTGTTCAAACATCATAGAACTTTACACTGTCTAATCATAGTTGTCATAGTATTGATTAGCTAGATTCTTTTTTAGATGTGTTCTTAGTCCACCAAAGTATCAGTCAACCTTTCCATTAGAATCCATGAAAAAGATAGAGGCATAACGATAAATTATTATAAAGTTCAACTCAGAGCTTCCCATAGATTCATTTTCCTTCTACTTTATCTCTAGGAATTTGTTGGGCAAAAATCCCTCAAGGAATCATTGATGCATTTTTGAGGTTATTGTGTTTGTTGAAAAAGTGGACAACTGTGCTGTGATTGTTGACAAAGAAAGACAATGACATAAAAATTTGTTGACAAAGGGGATTTCATGGTAGAATATCGAGTTCAAGAGTTGTGGTCAACGATCCATATTTGATTCAAGAACATAGAAAAAGGAATGGATGATCTATATGGAGTACAAAGAGAACAGATACATAGTGGAGCCGTTTTCTAGTGTTTGCAAAATTTTTGGTCCTGAAAATCGACAAAAGGAGAAAAATTATTTTTGGAAAAGAGACTTGCACGCCATGTTCTTGAAGGTGAGGAATCCTGCGTGCCATATTTTTTTCAAGATCAGATCATTAATATATGGAAAATGGATAAGGGTCACACAAGTGTTGGGTTGGTCACACAGGTGACTTGCGCGCCGAAGAAACGTATTGCGCTCAGGTGCCTAGAAGGATTAGAAACATGCACACCTATTGTTTTTCAAGACCAGAAGATCAAAATATGGAAAAGGAAAGAGGTTCACGCATGTTTGGAAGTGGGGGACGCATGTGACTTGCAGTGGCAGAGACCTGCGCACCGAGACTCGCGCGTCGAAGGGAGACTTAGCGCTGTCATGCAGGGTGGTCAAATTACAAATAAATACTGGACCACCCCACCTCACTTCTCAATGGAGTTCAATAATTTGAAAATTTATAGCTCCCGTCGCGTAGGTGTGGTGGTCGCACAAGTGGTGGTGTGTCGCACAAGTGGGACATGCACGCCAGATTTGATGAAGCACGGTTGTTGGTAGTTGCACGTCAATATCATTTTGGGGTTAAAGGGAAGCGTGTCGCACAAGTTTAGAGTTGAAGAAGCTTGTGTCGCGAAAGTGTTTGTGGTGGAATTACGCACCAGTTGTGACTTGTGCGCCGAGACCTGCGCACCGGGCTAGACATTGCTACCAAGTAAGGTTGTTTTTCCGGCAGTGTTTTCAGGCTGCGTGGAAGATGTAAGTTTTCCCGATACATTTTGTGCAAAGAGAGATTTATCTATGGGTGAAATTAGGACTTCAACGAAGCATCTACGTATAGAGGAAGATGCATTCCTTCATGAAAATAAAGATATCTACAGGTCTATAAACTGTGAGTGGATCCTTTCTGAAGCAGTGAGAAAAGGAAGAGGAAGAAGGTTATCTTCTCCATCGGTAGTGATCTAGAGAGAGAGAAATAGGGAGTGACCCTTTTGAAAGCAATGAGATGACCCTAATCCTTGTAAATGCCATGATCATGGGATAGAGTGACTGTGCCCGAACCTTGTAATCCATAGCTAGTGAAGTTCAGTAGAATTTGGTACGACCGACAACCTGTCGGCATATGCTCTTTGGACGTAGCCCTTATTGGTGAACCAAGTAAAAATTGATGTTTCATGTGCTTCCTTTAATTTCTGTTTATATTGTGCAACATGAAAGAGAGAGAAGAGTGTTTTTCTTAATATTAAAACAAGATCATAACGAGCTTTAATTTTAAATTAGTCATACACTGATTCACCCCCCTCTCAGGGTATTCACCCTTGTGGACCTAACAGAATTCCTTATCCATTTTCATTAACATTGAACGAGGGAAATATTTATTGACAACGGATCCCCTGATGTTTTCCACATCTATAGGATCAATATTAATTTTTAGCTCTTTGTTTTTAATCATTTACCACCACCGATCAACTTCTCCCTCTAAGTGGAACATATCCAGGGTGACTTTCTCTTATTTCTAATAATGGAGCATAGATAAGATCTTTTATATAGAGATTATCCATTGTTCAATAATCAATGTGTCCATAGATCCACTGAAAGAGGGTGGTAGTAAATTTATAAATGAATCAATGAAAATTTGTTCCCTTTGAAGTGAATTTGATATCGTTCCTTGATTCATGTTATTGTTCATAACTTGAGTAATTTTATTTATCATTATTAGGAGTTTTTCCATTCCACCTTCCATCAGAGGGATATTGGAGAAAGGTTCATTATGATCACCATTTAAATAGTTCCTTCTATTTACCTATGTTTTCTAAAAGAATAAAATGTTAGTGTGAAAGGTGCTTATTATAATAATATTATAATTAATAAAGATATTTTATGTCTTAAAACATAATTCATAAATATTTTATTCATTAACAAAAATTTCATTTTCTATATATCCTTTATAATGGTTCATAGAAATATTGTGAATAACCAAACATATCCCCAAGGAGTGTCAAACCAGGAGTGCTGCAAAGCCTATTGTCGTGCACTAGTTCCCATTTGAGTCTAGCTCAAATTGTTGTTTTCATGTTTTAACCCTAGATACAATTGTGCTAGATCCACATCCACTTGTTTGTATCCAAGTATGTATTTATTTACTAAAACCCACTAACATAATAATTTTCCAAAATACAAGGTTGTTTTACTATATTTAAACATTTCTATGGGGTCGTTCTGATGTTTTCAAATCCTAATTTTCACCAATTACAAAACCATCCTTTATTATGAACTATCGCATACTACCTTTTTATTACAAACTATTTTCATGATATTGTACAGAATAGAAGATATTTTAATGTTTAATTTCTTGCAAACAAGGTACATAATACATGAAAACATAAAAAAATATGATAAAAAACCTGAAAGTATTATTAATTGGTTCATATTAAGTAATTTTAATGCATCTTATAACTTGGGGACATACATCAAAGTAAAGGGTGAGAATAAGAACTAGTAAGGTAATGTAAGGGGAAACGTTTACATGTGATATTGAGGAATATCAAAAAGAACATGAGGAAAATAATTATTAAATAGAAATAGAACAATAGGAATATCATAATAAAAAAACATGAATCATAAATTGGAAATGTGTCTAACAAATTTAATTTATACATTCATCATTAAATCACCAAGGTTGACAACCAATGTGTCATAAAAATTGTCAAAGTTATTCATCAAGATATCATATAAAATACCATATCTAGATATTAAATTCTTCAACCAATGCATTGGAGTGATATCACTGAACACACTTCAAAAGTATTCATTTTCATGTGATCCACATATATCATAATAAATTATTTCCTAAATAATACATGTAGAATAAAAGAAAATTTTTTCATATCAAAATCATGATGTTTCAAAAGTGTTTTAAAACGTGATCATTATGTCATTTTCAGCCCATGTAAAGAGAATATGGGTTTCATGTATGTTAATTGTAGAATAAAGTAAATAATTTTTAAATATTGGTTAATACCCCTATAAAATAAAGAGGTTTGGGTATTTAAAAGAAGAAAATAAAAGAGAATTTCTTGAGGAGAAGAGAGAAATCTCAAGAAGTAAATTCGACAGCATAACGAGTATAAATTGTTGTTTTAGAAAAGGGAAAAAAGAAAGGGAAATGGGTATCAAATTGGTAAAAATAATTTTATAGTAAGGTATTGAATAAAAATTAAATAAGGTAGTGTTACCATATCATTCAAAATATATATACAAAAAATGTTTTAAAATGAAGAGAAAAGAAGTATATTTTCCTTCCCATGATAAGTAAATCCTAAAACATTAGGATTGAGAACTTGGGGTCTTGAAGACACATTTGGAAGAATAACACAGAGGTAAACCTATCATATCTTTTTGGAGGAATAATTTTAGTGAATTTAAATGGAGAAATGGGTGGGTTTTAGTAGAAAACATGGAGGATTTGTTTATTAATTTACAAATATAGGCCTTGGGAAACTAAGTTTTGGAAAATGAAACGCCATGGGATTTCCAATGGTATTTGCACATTTTATTGGAAAAATTTGACAAATGTTATGTTATATTAATCCACAAGAGTTTAACATCATTTTATATTACTTATTTTGGTAAGGAAAAGTAAATTTTACTCAAATTAACATTTTTAAACATAAAGTTTCTATTTTAAAATTTGGACGGTATGTTTTAGATTTGTAAATTGATTTAAATATATAAAAATACTTGATATTAAAAAAATAAAATATTTTATTTTAGTTATTTCCGTCAATTAGTTATTATATCTTTAGGATTTAATTTTTAAGTCATAAAAAATATTGAAATACACAAACGTTATTTTTATTATTTCTGAAAAAATAATGCATTTTCTAAAAATCTCATAAATTAACACTATCCTAATTTTAACATGATGATTTAAAAAATGAAATTTATTTTATCATAATAATTATCTAAATATGAGAATTATAACTTTTAAATATAAAAATAATTATTTATAAAGAATAACAGTGGATTGAAAAAGCATAGTAAAATTTCCGACGCTTGAAAAAAATAAAATTATTTTATTATTTATATTTAAATAAAAGTGTTTCTATCATACTATTTCATGAAAATAAGTATTATACATAATATATTATTTTATTTTAAATATTTATATATTTTTTGGATAGTAAAATTTTATTCAAAAAATGGATTTATCAAATTCCCTCTCAATTTTATTAAACAAAACTATTATTAAAATGGAATTGATGGAATAATAATTTTATTTAAAAAAACATAATTTCATAATAAGGTTAGGATAGGTAATCCCTTATTACATTTTCATACTCCCTATGTGTAAGGTGTACAATGGTTTTAGTTTCATGGGGTGCCTTGGGTAACATTGACTGATTGGTAATATCTACTAACTGGAACATCTGTTGTAAGAGATTTTGTTCAAGATTCACTTGTTAAATCTCACCATGGGATTGGTAATGGGAGAACCCCATTAATTATACATCCTTGACAAGCTCTGACAATTGGGCTTCAAAACACATGAATCTACTTTTTGAGGCCATCAAACCTTCTTTATGTATCAATTACCCTTTGTCAAATTTTACTTATAAACACCAATTATAACGTTAAAAATATTATCAATAGTAAAATTCCTAGTGTTCATATTAAAAAATGGTCACAATTGGACAACAATCATATAACGACCAAATCCATAGGGTCACATTTCCCTTTAAATGTACTTCATTATTAAATAGATATGGTTTTGTTGTGTATAATATAATATAACATACATTTTATCATGAAACAAATATTATTCCAAAAACCATGGGTTGTTATATTCCTCATGTTTGCGTCACATGAATTTCTTTCTTTGTTATTCATGTGTTCATTTCCAATATTCCATTTGGTTGGTGGTTCAAAAAATACATGGTAATCAATAATTTCACAACCATTATTTTGTACAATGGATTGATACCATAGGTTCAGGTTTGATGTTGATGATGCGATTGAGGTGTGATGACAATGATGATGTATTAGGACTGAATCAATGTTTTTTTATGTGGATGGACATGTAGTGGTAGTGTGGTGCCACAATATCAATTCTTAATAGGATTGTATGGGGGGAATCTGTCCACTCGTGATGAAGAGTCTTGAGAAACCAATATCTATTTTTTGGGGTGAGACTGATATTGAAAATTAAGGATACATCAGTGAGAGTGGACGCAGGAAGAACCTATGGGTTCTATAAAATTCCCGACTACATGATTTTTAGTTTTAAGAACACATGATTTGTGGTTCCCTCATGTGGTTCTAGGTTTTACATGTGAAATAAAATGTTACACACCATGTGGTACCCACCACACACCGTGTGACCTGCAGTTGATAGCTTAGTGTGTACACCCCAAGTTACACTGACACAAATATGGGAAAGTATATGGGAATGGACTCATACATAGGAACTATTAGGTACATGGTCATGACCAAAGTACAAGATCAAGACCAAATTACAAGTGAATGAACCAAAGTACCTGGGAATGGTCCAAGAGAACATGGGATGGAATATGATAAGAAAGACATTTTGTGTACTCCTAGTACATGCTATGTTCATTTCATTTGATAGGTTGAATCCCTTGTTCTCTTTAGTGTGGATCAGTTTCCTTTAAGTTTGTTCCCTCAATCAATACTCCTTCAGTGTAGAGTGAGATGTCATGTACTGGGAATAGGATGTGACTCCCTCCGAGGAATCAATTTTAGATAGAGTTTTAGGTACCCAGTGAGGCATAGGGTGGGATCCTCTATCATACCTTCTTCCCTTGGGAGGGTTTTAGGACTCTGTGTGATCAATATACACGAGTGTTGATCTCCTACTTAGTAGGTTAATCCAGTTAGGGTTTTTGGTGCCTCTCATGGACTTTGGTGTGATCCCCTATCTGTGTATCGATCTATTATACATTCCAATTTTGACTTACTCATGGAGAGGAAAAATGAGCATTACCTATTATTTGAGAACCATCAAAATTATCAGGATCATGGAGTTAGTTCACATGGATGAGCATTAACTTGAGAAATAATACTAGGATATTTTTGTTCTAGTGACCATACCCAAGTGTCTATCACTATTATATCTCGATGTTATTATTGTATGTCTCATATTATGACTAACATGATCATGTGATGAGATGAATACTCTCTTAATGCTTTATTTTTGATGATTTTGGGGTGTCTTACTAGTTATTGTTATACTCACTCCAGTATATGATATTATCCCACATGTCATGTCTTATGTAGACAAAATACCATTTGAAGGGGTCCTAGGTAGGACATGTGTAGTCAGAGCTTAGTTGAACTAGACAGACCATGGTTTATTCCCGATGTTTTATTTGACCACGGTCCCCTCCTTCTAGTAGGTTATACTTCCTTTACAGTTTTGGTATTATTGTATTTAACCCTTTATGATTTACAGTAATTTTTCCATACACTAATTGTGGGTTTTATATGTATACATGAATTGGTATCTGTTGTTTTTACCTTTTATCATATATGAGAATTTGGAGAGGTGTTCATGTCTACATATACCATAGGCTAATTCCTTCCATGTGTGTGATTCCCAATCAGTGATTTCTTCCTACCCCATTCCTACTAGAGGAAGGATTGAGGTGTTACTCTTAGTTTATCGCCAATAGGACAGGCATGGATAGGTTAGGTGTTTATAAAAATAACTTTGAATAGAGAGTTTTGGTGAAATTGAATGAACGAAAAGATGAGATATTTCTTCCTTTAGTGGTTCTTAACATGAACTAGGTGCCCAAGCTATGGAAGGGTTGTTGGGAGGAAATTCTTAAAAGGGATTGGTATGGAAGGAAGGAGGTTAACTTTTAGTTATTTTTGGTAACCAAGGCCGAGACTTGGAGTAAATAGAGGTCATTATTATTCCTTGGAGTAGTAGAGACCATGCACGATGTAATGTTCTAAGACCAAGAAAAGTGGTGGAATTCTTGGAGAAGCATGCTGGAATTACCTTGGAACCAGAGTTATAGGGATTGAGGAACATTGGGTTTTTGGAAGGTTCATTCATAGATGACCTTCAGGGAGTAGTTGGTGTTGTGATGCAATACCGGTAAGAATGTTCTTCAAGAAAATTTTGTGTAGTTCAGAATGTCACCAATGAGTAGCGCCTTGGTGAACTACCTTATGAGTGGGTTTCTCATGAATTACCAAACCTCTCCATGGTGCGTTTGTATGAAGGAGTGTGGATTCATGATTTGAGGGTGTATCCGATTAGAGATGTGTTAGCGGTCATGAGTGGAGCACGGTGATTCAGTCGGTTGGTAGAGGATAAGACCATGGAGTTGAACCAAGGTTTAGGCCTGGACATTGATGTTAGTGTGGATAATTTTCACAATTCATGGGTGTTAAGGCTCTATGGTTGGGAGGTGATTACACATTGGCAGGTCTGGATGAGAGACTTTGGATAATTTCATCTAGAGAAGGACCTACACATTCTATTTCATAGCAATGAATGCGATCTGGTGGATATCGCATTTAGAACATCATTTGAGACATGGTAAAAGGAATTTGAAGATCAAACATGAGTTTTTTAGGAAATATGATGTGTATGAGATTGGTATTTGGATTTGAGCATTGGTATCATGTTGGGAATTTGAATATGAAATGTAGGTTTTTATTAGAGAATAGGTACGAGAATCCCATAATGGGAGGTGTTCTGGAAAATGGTGACCCTCACATAAGAGGGGCAAGAATCATCATCAGGATACATGATGTTGTGGCTATCTAAACAAATGGTGTGGGTTTTTTCATTCAAGGAGAGTGTCATAGCTGATGATTTGGGTTTGGAAATTAAAGGTGTCTAGTGGGTCTAGCAGTTGAAGAATTTTAGGGAAACAAACCTGGTAGTTTGGGGATCTTTTGATGTGGCCCTTCTGTTAAATACATTTATATTTTGGAAAGTGACCCTGTTTGGGAAGGTTAACATTCACGTGAGTATGCGTTCTAATCTAAAAATGGGTCAAGCTCATGCCTATAGATCAGGTAATGATGTAATGTGTGACTGAACCTTGGGAGATGAATGTAGGTGAACCTAATAATGTGCATGGGGTAGGGGGTGTAGTATATACATGTAAGTGGCCAAATTTAACAAATAAATGATTTATGACCATATGCATAAATCAACCAACAACAGATGTTATGAATTGGTGGTGATGGAAAGTGGGGAAAATCTCAGATCATTGGGCAGTCTCGATAGTCAGATTCAGTAGTGTTGATGTGACTTGTGGATGAAAGTGGGATGGTTTTTGGGGTCATTTTTGATATTTTAGTTTTGAATCGGGCATGTCAAGTGCAGGTATCCAATTATTGTGGTGGAATGGAAATAAGTAAGGGTTTATGAGGAATGGTAGATCCTTTTTCTCAAATGTGTTTCTGTGCGGACATCTCTGGGAAGTTGGATTAACATGGGAGATGAATAACAATATGAGAGGCTGGGTTGTTTAAGGGATACCCATATAGGTGCTTATATATGATAAGAAATTATTATTGGGGAATTTTGTAGTGAACCTCATCATTAGAAGTTGGAAAATTTATGAGGGAATTTGAGATGTCATTTGGTACATGGTTCTTTTTTGGAAGTAAGGATTAGAATGGGGGTTTGATATTTTCAATGTCTATAAAATGTTTTTTTGGATTGGAAATAAGGACTGAGCGGTGACCTAGGGTTTCATAAGGACTATTAAAATATGGTTGAGCTGACTGGGCTATTGTAGTAGCCACCGACTAGCCGGTGGGATAGGCTGTAGCCTAATAGGGTTCTTGGGTTTACCAGCTTTCCGTTGACTACCTAGAAGCCAACTAGTGGGTCATCTGGGAGATTTTAAATTGTTAATCCCTTTATATTATCACAGGAACCCATTATTACCCCTACTCTCTTCTCCCATGATCTCACTCAAACTAGGTTACAAAGGAGGGACCCTTCATGGAGACATTGGCTCCACCAACTCATTTCATAGGTGTTTCAAGTGTCATTCATTTTGATTTATTCGTATGAGTAATTATAATGAATTATTTTAATATCTCATGCCTTCTCGACCCATTAAATTTCCATTTTTTGGTTGCAGGTGGTCAGGGGAGGTTTTGGGAGTTTTTTATGGAGGCTAGAGTTGTAGGGGTACTATAGTAGGGAATTCAAGTCGTTTAATGTTTACATGAAAGGTAAAGGTGGTTCACGACTAGTACAACCAATGAATTCATGACATTTAAATCGAATAAACAGGGTCCATGAAACAAATCAACATATTTTAAATTCAATTCATTATGATTAATAAATAAAGTCTAAAGGGACACATTTTTTAGAGAAATTTGGAAATTTTAGAAAACCCAAGGATTATACACTGTGTAATGTTTACACAAAGTGAAACCAAAAGTTTTCAATCTATGATGTTATTTTCTCATCCAATTTTCTCATTCATCCATATATTCTCTCCCTCTCATTATATATAAAGCTTATGTCTCATGTAAAGGATTTCCAGCCCACTTCTCCTCACTATGATGTATTGGTTCTGGTGGTTGTTGGTTAGTGATCCGAGGTGAGTGGTTTATCCATCCCCCATGGGTTTATTTTGATTTTATCTTGAGAATTCACTAAAAAAAATTTGTTTTAGTTTGTGTGAGTTGGGATACATTTTTTTGATCCTTTTATGCGGTGTAATTTGATCCATTATCTCATGGTGCAGTTGTGGTTTTCATGCATTTCTTCTTCACATTGCGATGCACAGAAAGTTGGAAAGCTTCTTTGAGGTAGGGAAACCCTGTTTTCTCTTTATTATATATCATATCAGAGAGGTTTTATTATTTTTATCTATTTAAGGTGGTTGTGTCAGATTAATCAAAGACAAATAATTGAGTAGTTGAAATTGAAGGGTGAAAAGGGGAATGATTGACATGATTTTATAGCTTCGATGTTATTTTGATATGATTGATTTCATGGGATTGATACCCCACCAAAAAATATGGTAATTCGGGTATTTGTTTGCACTGGATAATATGTGTTGTGATTGTAGTGCCTATTGTGATTGTTCTGATATTACCCTAAAATGGAAACTGGTGAACCACTTATATTTTACTAACCAAATGGTTTCCCATGTATTTTTTTCTATTGTGAAAACTCCCCTAAAATAAAGTAAAATGTGACAATATTCTAATTATACTTTACAAGAGGATAATATTAATTATTTTTATTATAATATTTATGTGATTCAATGGTCATAAACAGTTGTACTGGTTGATTTTACAATTTCATCTTATTTTCATAACATTTTTGTATTTCCTTCTAAAAATACACTATTACATGGTTCATTTGTGAACACATCCTAAAACAACCAATCATCTTGATTTTATTTTCCTATTTAATTTTATGGTCTCCTAATATTTTATAAACATTCTATCCTTATGCAGCTATTGAATATTAATTTAGGATGATGACCAAAGTTGGACTTCAACCTAGAACATTCTGGGAGAAGTGAACTGGATAACATCCCACTAAAATGACTTTATAGAACATGATATAATCCCATTAAAGATAAAATTTCAACCACAGATATAAAATATCATTAGAAAAATTTCTTTCAAAAGTGTTTATATCTAATTCAGAGTTTTGAATGGTGTTCTTGGTGGCCCAAGTTGAATATGAAATTATGTGCCGAATTATGTGGCCTTGAATAACACACAATAATTTCGATCATATCTCCAAAAAATCCAATTGGGATCAAATTTTGTAGGATGTTTTGGGACATATATGGAATCAATTTCTTATTATATACACCACGAAAATTCTACCATCTAGAATCTAATTTTGGAACCTCTTTTGGAAGTAGTGCATAAAACGTTTTTAACGTCAGTTATTTTTCATTTTTTACGTCGGGTTTTAGCCAATGTTAATACAGACAACATTATAAATATTTTTTTACGTCGGTTATTTAAAAACCGACTTAAAAAACAAAACATCGCGATGTTTATAACGTCACTTATTAATTAACCGAAGTGAAAAAACTAGGGGGGTTTATCACGTCTGTTATAATATAACTGACGTGATAAAATAGTGTGGGGGTGTTTATCACATCGGTTCTATAACAATCGACATGATAAACCATTCCCCTGGCATTTATAAGATAATTTATTACATAACCGACGTGATAAACCAACGCGAGGGGGGGGGGGGGGGGTTATCACGTCGATTATTTCATAACCGACGTGATTAAAGGACTGGAAAAATGGTTTATCATGTCGGTTTTTATATAACCGACGTGATAAGCCAGTCTGAGGGCCTTTTATCACATCGGTTATTAAATAACCGATGTGGTAACAGGCCTAATAAATGCTTTATCATATGGGTTATTATAAAACAGACGTGATACACCCGTCCGGGGGCCTTTTATCACGTCGGTTGTTAAATAACCGACGTGATAAACCATTCCATAGGTGTTGATCACATCAGTTATTCAAATAAATGACATTATAAACCCTTCCCCATTTTTTTCATGTCGGTTATAAAATAACCAACTTGAAATACCATTTTAAAAAAATGAAATTTAGTCATCTAATCTCCCCAGAAACAACCAGAAACCAAATCAAGAATTCGTACCACAAAATAAAAAGTAGACCAAAATAGGAACCAAAGAAAATTTAAGCATTTACCCCACTAGACAGCTCCTACCACACCCCTGGACTGCCCCCTGACCCCCTGGATAACCCCAAACACCAAGGACAACCCCCCACCCTCATGTATACACCCCCACACCCTTGATAGCACTCCTACACCCCTGGATATCCCCCCACTCCCTTGGACATCCCCCCACCCCCTGGACAACCCCCCACACCCCTGGATGACCCCCATCCTCTTGGACACCCCCACCCCACCAGAAAACCCTCTCACACCCCGAGACATCCTCCCATTCCACTGAACAACCCCCACACCCTTGGAACTCCTCCCCTAGACCAGAATCCATAGCAGAAATAACATCATAAGTAGACCAAAAAATGAAGTAGAGAAAAATTAAACAGTCAAATATATATCATTCAAATCATACACTGTCAAATTAAAAAAACAAATCCAACCTAAACGAGTACCAAATACACAATTACAACGACAATATTAAAAATTTCAGTTTACACTAAAAAAAACTAAAATTCAATCAAACCTGTAAAATAATTTCACCACTCCACTTGTAAGAGTTTGATGTCTTCAGCAGTATAGGGTTGAGGGTAATAAAATAGCTACAAATGAAAAGTATAGTAGTTAACGTGTATGATGAATAAATCAAATTGAAATATTATGGCAATTTTTAAAAGGAAATCTTACCAGGTCAATGTTCATAACTGTCCCAGTTGTTATTATTTCATACATAAATCTTAACAAATAATATCCGCATTCGATGACGCCATGTTATTCATGAAAATTCTGTTTGAATGAGTGTAAAATAAATATATTATTTTTATGTAATAAATCCAAAAGTACAAATTATAAATGGATATTTACCTTCGCATTTACATATTTGATCTTTTCACTCCTTTTATTTGTGTTTTTTTGAATGTATACCCATGACCTGTTAGAAAATAATATGACTGGGGTAAAATTACAATTCATTATAATATATAAAACTATTGAGAAATTGAAACTTAATTTTCCAATATATTCATAAAACGTTCCCGCACATCATCATGGATAGAGCATATCCAATAAAGTGTTTTCTCTATTGGGTAAAAAACCCTAACACCCAATGATCACTGATAAAATAAAATTTAAGGATAGTGGTTTTTTATGTTAAAAGATAATGAACTCCTTGAGAGAGATGTGTTTCATACCTCTCACAAAAAGGAATCATCCAACATTACTTGACTATATTATGTTCAAGTCTTTCAGCAATATAAAGCATTCTTTGTTCCTCATCAAATGCACATACTTCAGGGGAAATAAATTGTGGGTCCATGAATCCATATACATCTGTCATCTCACTCCTCTCACAAATTTTATAAAGATACCTAATTCAAAATAGACATAAGTATACATTTTTAAAAAATATAAAAATTGGAAAAGGTGTTAATAATTACATGGAAATAATTTGCACCAGGTTGATGCCAAACTTATCTCTAGTAACAAGATCTATGATATCAGTTTTCATAATCCCCATAGTTATTGCACGTCCACAAACATGTGCTTCCATTGGAAACTCATAATGACCTGCCAACAAATTTTAATATCTTGATAATCTGTCAGGACTACTAGAATCTATATCTGATGTCATATCCATTTTTCTTTGTTTTTGTCTATACAATATTTCGTTACCCTTGAAGTATTACTGTAAAAATAAATAGAAGAATATATTAGTTTTCAAATGATAAAACAACTTTAATAAACAAATAAAATAAAAGATATAACATTCATACCTCTATGGTAATGAGTTGATGAAGTCTGGATGGCCAAATTAAAAAATGGCCGATACTATTTCCAAATGTCATCACCTCTTCTGTAGGTATTGGTACTCGAGCTGATCGATCTATAATATCATGTACAGTGACCCTCTGATTCTCTACCTCTAATTTTTGATGATGAACTATATCTCTTATACAATATACCAACCCATACGTAACTATATGATGTTGAGTATCATCAACATACAACTCGCAATAAGTAGGAAGTTGTGGCGGAAGAGTAGGATAAAAAAAAGGAGTCTGTAGGCTGAGGTGGGGGAGTGGTTGCTACTGGAGGAGGTGGAGGATAAATAATGGGGCCTGCAAGGGGAGGTGGTGGAGTGAGAGCTGTAGTCTGAAATTGCCTTTGCATGTCTGCAAACATAGACTGTACCGATGCTCTAATGTTTTCATCCATTGTCGCATTAATATTATGAACTTCAGCCTCCATGGATTTTATTTATTTTTGTAAACACCCTCAACGTTTGAATTTGAAGAACATAGAAACACTTTTCTTACAGATACACCTACCGGATATCCTCTTACATGACTAGGATGTTTGGGCATTCCCAATGCTATAGATAAAATATCTTGCCTCCCAATAGCTATAAATACCCCCTGTGAGCTCTACTCCTAAAGAGATTCCTATATTAATTAATTGAATATTTCTATAAAGATTGAAAATATATGAAGAAAATACTTAACATAACTATATAAAATAGATATCTTACAATCCTCTCAGCTACGACTCTCTATTCTTCTGAAAGATATTTCCCTTTTTTGTCCATCTGATCTCTCTTCCATTTTTTATGTCTAGATGGATGGGATAGAGGGGCCACCTCTCCAGAGCTTGAAGTCTCAGCTCTTAGTTTTTGAATCTTTTCCACCATCTTTTGATCTTCCAAAAATTCATAACCTCACCGAGATAAACAATAAGGGTATACATTTTTAGATTGGATCTCTTAATGATCATTCCTTGTGTTCTGTAAATTAAGAATAATAAATCATTAAAAAACATTAATAAGATCATTTATATAAGAAAGATTATAAAAGATTACATTGACCTTACCAAAAATGACTCTTTTCTCCTACTTTCAACAAACTGTCTCCATATGTCTTCATCTATAAAAGGATATATACGACATGGATTGTCATGAATCCTATGACCAAAAATGAAATCATATGAGAGGGTTGATTTGAAATCCCTCCATCTCCTGGCAGCCATCGATAAGCATTTCTTCCTGACTCCTCCTTTGTCAGGAATTTCAAATGTCATCTGGTGATGAAGAGGTTAAACATATTATATATAATAGAAACATTTAAATAATATTCAAACAATAGAAAAGGATCTTACCAAAATCTTCTCCCACAATTGAGAGATTATCGCTTTATCCACACTTCACTAGTCATCATACAAAATGATTATTTTTCTATTAGCCTATGTTGATACATAACTCTTTAATCTTTTTTATTTGGTACTCTAGGAATATCATCATCATAAAACTCAACGAGTATCCTCTGATCCTGCGTATGGGCATGTGCTAATTTTGGTAAATGTGTTCACCCACATTTACCAACTCTTGAACTATTTGTTGTAATAGGAGCACATGAGGAAGATTGGGGAATATCAAGAGAAGCATGTGAATGTTCCTCCTCATAGTTATGACCAATATGCTCGTCTCTAGAATCCAATGGTTGATCAACTGAATGATCTGTCATTATCCTTCAAATCAAAAAAACAAAAATTAGTTCATAAATATAAAAATTCAAAATTTTTAATACTACTGTAATCATTAAATAGAAAATTGTACTAAGTTACATAATAGTAAACATTTTTAATATGGTAATCATGTTATACAATGGTAAATATGGTCAAGATGGTCAAGATGGTAAACATGGTAATCCTGGTAAACCTGGTAAACATTGTAATGTAATTTTCACTGAACAAAAATATTAGATATATAATTCATGTAATGTCAAACATGATAAGTAAACTAAACATACATAAAAAAACAAAAAACTTATACTTATTTTGATTTAATGCATGTTCTAATAAAGGAAAAACTTACATTATCTAACATTTTATGAAAAAAATAAATGTAAACAGGAAATAATCTTACGTTATCTGTAATTTTTGAATTGTAGAAATGGATTGTTTTTCCAAATTCCTTCGTCATGATCATTCCTTATGGAACAAACCATGTCTTCAACATGCTTATCATTATGTTCTGTTAATCTCTCCATGGAAGTAGGGATATCACATAAATCAGCATCGTCATCAAGTTCATCCTCACCAATATATTGTTTTTTCCCTTGTAAAACAACAGCCCACTGCATATCTGATTGATCTACTATATAGAAAATTTATTTTTCATGTGTTTCTATTATAAAATAATCAGCTGTGTCTTCTAATATATTCAGATTAACAAGTGTCATTACAAATTCATTATGTATGGCACTGTTGTTTCTGATAAACCATTTACAGTTAAAAACATGAACTTTAATTTTAATGTAATAAACCTCCCATATGTCTTTAATCACTCTGTAATATGCACTTGATGAAGAAATTGGGTTTTTGTCCTTAGCACTCGAAAAATGCATTTCATCCGATACACCAATACACCACTATTCTGAACTCCACTTCTATTGTCCTGAGCTTTCGTATGAAATGTATAGCCATTAATGTCATAACCGGACCATGTTATCACATTTAAACATGGACCACCCACTATCCATTATAATGTCTCTGATACATCTAATCTACCAAGCAAGGTATTTTTAAACCATGGAAAAAATGTTTTGTTGTGTTCATTAAAAATCCACATTTATTTCTTCTTTGGATGACATTGTTTCAACTCATTAATATGCAAGGTGATATACGGCTAAGCATTAGCTATGTTATTCAAGATGTATGATTATAACTTCTTCATCTGTTCAGCTGATAATGATTTGACTTTCCAAACATAAATCCCTTTTCCCTCATTATTAACTCGTTCATGGCGAGATGGAGGCAAACCTATGTGCTGCGCCACAACCAAGTAGCTTGTACAAAACTCTACAACCTCCTCAGAAATATAATTTTCAATATTGGAGGCTTCAGGTCGATATGGATTCTTAACATACCCCTTCAATATTTTCATATACCTTTCAAAAGGATACATCCAATGAAGATATACAGGTCCAAAAAGAATTATTTCTCAAACCAGATGAATCATTATATTCACCATTATATCAAAAAAAGTTGGTGGAAAATACATTTCCAATTGACAATGTATAAGAATTACATCATTTTCCAAAATTTTCAAAGAACTCACATCCATCACCTTATTATAAATTGAATTGAAAAAATAACATAACTTCATTATAGTCATTCTGACACATATGAGAAATATTCCACAAAATGCAACACGTAGAATTTGTTGCATCATGACATAACAATCACCTGATTTCATAGATATCAACATCAAGTCCTTCAAGGAGACAAAATTTTTTACATTTGAATAATAACCATGAGGCACTTTTTTATCATGAAGACACTGACAAAAGCTAATTTTCTCCCTCTTCGATAATGTATGTCATGCCGGGGGAAGAAATGTTCATCTTCCTTTAAGAGTGGGAGCTAATTCCAAACGTAATCCCATTGATAGTAAGTCTAATCATTCATTCAACCCATTTTTTGTCTTTACTTTAATATCTAACATTGTTACAATCAATCAATCACATATATTCTTCTCCACGTCCATGAAATCAATATTATGTTTAACTTCATGATATCTCCAATATGGTAGCTCAAAAAATATTGACATTCTCTTCCAAATATGTCTATTATTACCAGATTTCTGTGTCTTTCCCAATGTCACATCAAGGTTTTTCACCCTCTCAAAATACAGATTAGGGCATAAAGGTTTTGGAGAAATATCAAATTCTTTTAAGCCATTGAATTCCTTTTTTAGTCTTATATAAGGGTGATCCATAGGAAAAGACTTTTGATGACCCATGTACACTGTTTTCCTCCTATGATGCAATTGATAATATGACGCCTGTTGTTCGCAAATTGGACGTGCTTTATGCCATTTAACACTGTATCCAGACAAATTTACATATGATGGGAAGTCATTTATAGTGAACAAAAGCACTGCATGCAATTGAAAATATTCCATTTTATAAGAATCATACACCCTAATACCATCAGCCCATAAAAGTTTCAAATCATCAGTCAATGGTGACAAGTAAACATCAATATCATTGTCGGGTTGCTTCGGACCAGAGATCATTATACTCAACATGAAATATTTGTGATTCATACAAACTTCAGGAGAGAGGTTGTAAATTAAAAATTAAACAGGACATGAACTATGTGTGTTACTGAGGGTTTGGTATGGATTCATTCCATCTGTACACAACCCTAGTCTGTGATTTCTAATTTCATTTCCAAATGTAGAATACTGCTCATCAATTTTCTTCCATTGTGGACAATAAGCTGGATGACATATTTTTCAATCACATAACCGCTCATCTAGATGCCATCATATCCTTTTTGAATCATGTTAATTAGAAAATAAACGTTTGAAATGATGAATTATAGGAAGATACCAAAATAACTTTGAAGGGATCTTTGTAATCTCTACATCAGCCTGTGATTTTTCTTTCACCTTATACCATGATGTCCCAGATTTAGGACACTCTGACAGAAATTTATATTCCTTCCTATATATAATACATTCATTTGGACATGCTTGTATTTTCTTATATCCCAATCGCATCAGGAATAATATTTTCTTGGCCTTATAATGTTAATATGGAAGATCGTTATCTTTTGGAAGAATGTCTTTCACCAATTGTAGCATCACTGTAAATCTTTTGTCACTCAATCCATGTTTCTACTTTAGGTTAATAAATATTAACACTACTGAAAAAACCGTAAAATCTATACAACCAGGATATAATGGGTTTTTAGCATCACCATATAGACGCGCAACTGTTGGTTCTATCTCAATTTGTCCTGCTGCAATATCGCGTATCATTTCTTCAATTCCATCAGAGTTACCATCTTGTGAATCATCATCATTAGTGACATTCCGTCCAGTTTCACCATGAAAAATCCAAGGGCTGTAACTTGGATTAAAACCATGACAAATCAGATGATCTTTTATCTCTATACTTTTAAACTTCTTCATATTAAAACATTTTAGGCATGGACAGAAAAAAATGTCACTACTTGGAACATTTCATTTTGAAAATTCCAAAAAGGAATCAACACCTTCCTCATATAAATTGATCATTCTATGTTCCATAATCCAATTTCAAATCATTATTACCTATAAAAAATATCAAAATTATACATCTTTTTAAGATAAGACAAATATATGTTTATATGAAAAAAATCATAATTTGAATGTAAAATAATTTTGAAATATAAAATAAATCTATGTGTATTTAATAAATTATGCTTGAATATGATTTTAAAAACAATAAATAGTTATATATAACAGTTTTAAATTCCATTGAATCAAAGAAAACCCCGGTGCCTCCAATGGAAACCCTAGACACCCCCAACCATCCCGACATCCCCTCGAACCCTCTGAACACCACCCCCACCCCATTGTACACCCCTTGGACACCACCACCCCTTGAACATCCCCCCACCCTTCTAGAGAGCACCCCCACCCCTCCTGGACACCACCCCCACCCCTACCCCTTTGGACACCCCCTGGAAAACCCCCAACCCTCTGGACATCACCCCAACCCTCTGGACAACCCCACCCCCTGGACAGCCCCCACCCTCTAGACAGCACTCCCACCCCTCCTGGACATCACCCCCACCCCTACACCCTTGGACACCCCCTGGACAACCCACAACCCTTTGGACATCCCCCCAACCCTCTGGACAGCCTACACCCCTTGGACAACACCCCCACCCCTCCTGGACACCACCCCCATCCCCTACCCCATTGGACACCCCCTGGAGACCCTAACCCTATGGACAACCCCCACCCCTAGAACCCCCCCCCCCCCAAACCCCCTGTACATCCCCGAACCCCTTGGAAACCCCCACCCCCCCACCCCCTTGGACATCCCCCCACCCCCTTCGACACCCCCAACCCCTTGGACCCCCCCCCCCCCACACACCCCTGGACTGCCCCCCTCCCACCTCCATGGACACCCTGGACACCCCCCAACCCTCTGGACAACCCCTAGAACCCTCTGGACACCACCCCCACACGCTTGGACACCCCATGGACACCACCACCCCCTTGGACAACCCCCCACCCTTCTGGACACCCCCACCCCTTGGACAGCCCCCACCCCTCTAGACAGTAACCCACACGCCTCTTAGACACCACCCCCCACCCATACCCCCTTGGACACCCCCTAGACAATCCCCAACCCTCTAGACAGCCCCCAACCTTGTAGACAACCCCCACCCCGTTGACAGCCCACCAACACTCTAGACAGAACCCCCACCCCTCCTGTACACCACCCCCACCCTACCCCCTTAGACACCCCCCTGGAAACCCCCAACCCTCTAGACAACCCCAACCCTTTGGATAGCCCCACCCCCTGGACAGCCCCCACCCCTCTAGACAGCACCCCACCTCTACCCCCTTGGACACCCCATGAACAACCCCCAACCCACTGGATAGCCCCCAACCCTCTGGAAAACCCCCTCCCACCCTTTGGACAGGCCACACCCCTCTAGACAGCATCCCCCACCCCTCCTAGACACCACCCCCACCCCTACCCCCTTGGACACCCCCTGGACACCCCCCCAACCCTATGGACAGACCCCCCCAGACAACCCCCCAAACCCTCTGGACAGGACCCACCCCCTTGGACATCACCCCCCACCCCCTTGGACAGCCCCCACCCCCTTGGACCCCCCCCACCCACACACACCCCCCCTAGACTGCCCCCACCCCCACCTCCATGGACACCCTGGACACCCCACACCCCTCTAGACAGCCCCCCAAACCCTCTGAACACCACCAGCGCCCCCTTGGACACCCCCTGGACACCCCCCCTTTGACAGACCCCACCCCTCTAGACAACCCCCACCACCTGGACAGCCCCCACCCCTCTAGACAGCACCCACCCACCCCTCATGGACACCACCCCCACCCCCTACCCACATGGACACTCCCAACCCTATGGACAGCCCCCTGCCCCCAGAAAACCCCCCAAACCCTCTAGATAGGCCCCACCCCCTGGACAGCCCCCACCCAACCCCCTTAGATAGCCCCCCCCCACGCCCTTCGACACCCCCACCCCCTTGGACCCCCCCCCCTCCCACACACACACACACCCCTACACTTCCCCCCCACACCTCCATGGACACCCTGGATAGCCCCCAACCCTCTGGACAACCCCCAACCCCCTGGACAGCCACCAACCCTCTTGAAATCCCCCCAGAACCATGGGATTTTAACCACAAGCTGCTAGTTTTGGCATATCTAGGGATTTTAACCTCAAGCTAATAGTTTTGGTATCATGCCATTATTAAAAATTAGAACCACGAAATGTATCTCCTACTTGTCTAAAATTATCTATTATGAAATGAATCGAGTTTTAATAGCATATGAAGACTTATAATAGTCCACAAAAATATGCGACGTAAATAGATTTTGGAACTACAAATAGTGATACCCCAAATAGAAACAACCAAGGATCCAAAAAAAACATTCCACCATGAAAAACCATATATACATAAAAAACAAATCACACTGGTACACAGAATTGGTGTATCACAATTATTTACATATAAATTGCAGTAATATTTGTGAATGAGATCATTAGTTGTCAATAACAAAAAAAATTACCATCAATGTCAGGCATCTGCGAAACAAAAACAAACGAAACAGAAGTAGGTGAGGATTACATGAATATTGCGAGTCAATCTAATAGATCTAGTTATAATAAATAAGATGATGAAGGAAAAAACGAGGTACAAGGTTTTGAAATTGAAGAATACTATCTAGTTTAAACAATAAAATCACAACATTTGAGTATAGACTATCCAGAAAAAAAATGAACGAAATAAAGTCTTGGGAGGCTTACCTGAGTGTTGCGAGTGGAGATGATAGATCTGAGGATAGTAAAGATGATAAACGATGATGGAAAAAGGTGTTTAACGAAACTATATCAAAGAGTCGATTAGGTTTTTCCATGAGAGAGAGACGAGTCGCTGGGATGTTGATCGAAAAATCATAAATGACGAGCCATGTGGCGTGTTAATTTTTTAAATGTTTTATAAGGTCGGTTATTTAATAACCGAAGTTATAAACTATTTTTATTACATTTATAACATCAATTATTATAATAACCGACGTAAAAAAGTTGTGTGTTGGTTTTTTACTTTGGTTATTATATAACCGACATAACAAACCAACAAGAAACCACAGTTTTTTCGTCGGTTATTTTAAAACCAACATAAAAACTACTGGGTGTTAATTTTTTACATCGATTATAATATAACTGACATCACAAAGGCCTCCGATGGAACTTTTTTTACGTCGTTTATTTGATAACTGACGTAAAAAATTCGTAGATACCACCTTTTTTATGTTGGTTATCAAATAACCGACGTAAAAAAATTCCACGCTTTGGTGTTTTACGTCGGTTTTAAAACCACCAATGTAAAAAACAAAAGCATAGGATTTTTGACGTCGGTTATTAAAATAACCAACGTAAAAAATTTACTACCCATATTTTTTACGTCATTTATAAAATAAGCGACGTAAAAAACCATGTATCATAGCTTTTCACTTCGGTTATATATAACCGACGTAAAAAATGGTGACTTTAAAAACGTTTTCTGCACTAGTGTGGGTGGATGCAAGATAGATCCCATTTTGATCCAAAAGTGTAAAAGTACACATTCCACAAACTTTATAAAACCCAAGGCCTTTCATAATAATGTGATAATACATGGAAAATTTAGGGAACAATCCAATACTCTTGAAATTCTTATTTAAAGTAGTGGTGGTGAAGGAGTTCCAGGATGATTTTGTTTATTTAAATTGTGTTGTCATGCTGTGATTTTGTTGTCTTATGTGTGATCTTACATGAAACATGTTCAATTTCACTATATTTTTCCTATTTATTGTTCTTCCTTATCCTTAATATATCTTATTATAATCCATATCACTGTTTTTTCATTCATTTCATGGTGTGAATCCATTCAAAAAATAACATAAGTAATCATTTTTTGTTTTTTCCTCTTCTTAAATCCAACTTATTTAAGTCAACTTCCACCATCCATTGAGAGCTTTGCATCACTAAATGAATAACCCTATGGTGGTTTGATAACAGGGAGTTTAATAGGTATTTCTTGGATAATATTTTATGCTCTTATGTTTTTAATTATTTTATTATATTTAAATTTCAATTCAATCAATTTTTTTATTCTTCATCTTCACCAAATTTAATGATGACATATTTGGAGTTCTAGTATGATCCAATTCCCCAAAGTGATCATTAAAATGAAACTATAAGTGAATTATTTATTAGACTTGTAATTTTATAAGGATTAAATTGGTGAATTATGTTGTGGAATTATATCATTGAATGTAAACTTCTTGAACATGTGAGATGAAATTTATAAAGAAAACAATTACATCTATTCTAGTACTAGCAAAAACCTTGGATCGATCCATATTATTTAATTATTTATCATCAAAATATTAAGGTGTTTTCTTTATTAAATTAAAATAATTATATTATGTACTTTATCATTCTAGTACCAAAATTCCAATGAACTGAAAATATGAGAACTTCCTAGACCGAATTCCTAAAAAATTGGAGTGTCTCAAGGTAACTTATTCAGTCCCTATGAATTTGACACCTACTTGTACTGAAATGACTGATTATTCCTATATTAGGGTAAATTTGGGGGAGACCAATCCCATTTATTATATATTTACAATGGTCTTTGATATGTTGTGGTGTATCGATGTGCATATAGGGTGATGATTTTTGTTTGTGATGTGATGTGGGTATGATGGTCTGATAACCCTGATTTTGGGGTGGCGATGTGCAGTGATGTGAGGTTGGGGATTGGGGGGTTGATGGTTTGATGGATGTTCTTTTGGGGAGGCCAGGTGGTTGATGTTTGGTTATAATTTTGGAGTGGAAATGTGGTTGATGTTTGGATGTGATTTTGGGATGGTGATGTGGTTTTTGTTTGACTGTGATTTTGAGGTGGTAAGTTGGTGGATATTTGGATGTGATTTTGGGGTGCTGAGGTGGTGGTATGATGTGGATGATGATCCATTTGTGATGTGTAGTTATTTATGTTATAATCCCAGGTTGTGATGGAATAATAAATTATTTAATAATGATTAAAATATATATGGTTTGGTTATGTTAATGGAATTAAAATAGTTAATGAATAAATAATTTATGGGCTATGTTGTTAAATGTGGATGATGATTAATAATTAAATGAATGGGTTGGATATTTGGATTGGATGAAAATTTGAAATGTGTCTTGTGACTTGTGTTGTGTTATTCATTTAGAGTTGGAAGAAAAAGTGAAGATGTTGTGAGTGGGTCAATGTTTGGTTGTGAACACATAGGTTGTGATTTTTTGTGGCTATACATATATAATTTTATATTTTTTTATTATTTTTATATGCACCCCACATAAATCAATCACCAAGAGAAAAAAATAATATTAATTTTATGGGTGTTTTTTCTGACATCCGATGAGTGGGAAAGATGGTTGGGTACTTGATATTTCATACTCTCTCTTACATAAGAGGTAGGTATTTCACAGGCTATGATGGATGATGGTTTACTAGTGCATTAGATGGTTATTTTTATAGTCCAGGAGTCTTCATGTGAGATGTGATGTAGCCCAAGTATCTATGGACTGGATAAGATGGGATGGGTTAACTTACGATGGGGGTCATGCATGGTAGGAGGAGGGAATGTAGTTGTTGTCCTTCATGTCCATGATACTCAACCTCTCTTGTTATGGTTGTGGATGTGTTATTGCCTAGGTTTTTTTCCGGTGACGTGTAATGTGGACATGCTATGGGACAGGAATCCCATCTGTATTTAGGTGTGATTTGTTGTGATAATACTTTTGGGTAAATGTGGTATTAATAAGAGATTTAAGTTCTAGGATATATAGAGTTGGGGTGTCAGAGCGGTATAAAAGAAGGAAATTGGTGCAGGGTACCCTTTACTGATGTGAATCACGTGATATAAAATTACTTGTATTTAGTTAGCTATTGAGAATGCATTGATGAGGTTTGGGATAGATAGTTGACCTATTTATGTGTTGTTGGTTCTGTTATTTTCTCAAGGGTGCATTAGTATTATTCATTCAAATGTGCACATGATACTTTGGTTTTCCTACTGATTTCATTTGTATGCTCACCCTATGTATATAAACTAATTTTTAGGTTTCCAAGAGTATTATGCGGATTGTGATGGACATTACTATCCTAGACCTTGTATAGGTTCTATATCATTTCTTTAGATTTTTCTTTTGGATATTTAATTTTGGATACTTTTATCTATATTTTTTTATTTATACATGCATGTGGGATGGTTTTGGTTTCTTTCTATATTATGTTATGTGGTTTATTTTGGATAATTCATCTTATCTACTGATTCTATTTTGTTATAGAGGGTAATGCCTCCCATTTCATGAGATTTTTATACCCCTGGTTCTAGTTTCCAACCCAATGCCTACTAAAGGTAGGAATAGGGGTGGGGGGGGGGGTCATTATCTCTCCCCCTCATTCACTAATGGAAAATGGACTTATATGCATAGTTTTGGGAAAAACCATTGGAATAGGGGTATTATGTGAACCTATACCAACAGTTCTAGTAAAAACATGGGTATAGGTTCTTTTTCAGGACCTATAGCCATGGTTTTGCCTAAAATGTGGGGATAGGGATGTTGTTTGGACCTATATCTATGGTTTCCCAAAACCATTGGTATATCCTTCCCGCGTTATGGCGGGGAAATTGTTTTTTGAGGGACATGATTCTTTTGGATGGAAAACCTATACCCGCGATTTTCTACATATTCCCACAGTTTATATAAATACATATAACTAAATATATAATTATATACAAATAAGTGGAACATATTAGTGGTTAGGTGCCAGAAGGGTGAAGGAGCTATCTAGGTAATAAATCCCATGACCATTTTTTTGTTAAAGCTATACACAACATTTTGAAAATGGTGGGTATAGGTGAATGAAATGGTGAACTAGACCTATACCCATGGTTTCCAAAACCATGGGTATAGCTCAAGGCTATAATGATGCCTCAGTTTACCACAATTCCATGAAACCAAGGGTATAATCTATACCACAGTTTCAAGGGCTATACCCACAGTTTCAATCTGCGGTAATATGGTAGTTTTCTAGTAGTGATTGTGGTAGCTTTAGAGGGAGGGGGTCATTAAAGACTTGTATCATAGGTGACAGTTTAGAGATATGATGGATTTTGGTGTTTCAAATAGTGAGGGTTGTATTTGTTATTATGAAAATAGTTCCATTTGACATTGGTGCATGACACAGGATTGGGATATTGTCTAAGACATTGGATTTTAGCCCCCCATGATCCAGTTCATGCAATCTGAGCTTATTGAAAAACCATGTGAGGATGAAATATTTCTAGGGGAGAGGCCTAGGATAAGTACATTTATAATGATTACTTTTGTTCCTTTTTCATTTGGGTTTTTGTCATGGATAAAAATATGTAATGTGAAATAAAATGAATCTTAATAGAATTACATAATACATGGGATTAAGAAATCATTGTTTCCACTTACATATATGGATCTTATTCATCATTCGTGTGAGGCTCAAGTAGTTTAGGTTCTTTAGGATGATCTTGATGATCACCGTAGAGTTGATCTTGTTGGGGGGATGATCAGTAGCATACGTAGTTGTGAAATTTCCATTGGCTAGATTTGGAGAAGTACAAGGGTAGTGTTTTAGATGTGGTGATAAATATATGGATGGAGGATCTCAATCTCAATTTTAGTATGATCTAATCCTTGAGGTGATACTATGTCCTTTTATAACACCCCATGGTTTCATAGTATGTTATCTCTTCAAAGTAATTCAATAACATGTGCTGCATGCAACCCCGAGTTCGAGCGCACAATGACTTACCAAACTAGCCGTTCAAAAAGTGGTTATGAATAGTATTAACTAAATTTTGAATTTTATATACCTAATATAATTTTAGAATCTATATTATGTGTTTATTAGACATAATATAAGAACAAATTCATTTTTTCAGATAAAAGAAATAATTTTAAAAAAATGTTATTATACCAACTTTTAATGGAGAACCTTTTTAAAAACCAATATTTGACACTTTTATATATTAACTTTAATGAATTTAAATTATTCATTAAATGCGGTACATAAAAATTTAGTTTGGATAGATTTTTGGTACTTTTCTGATAACTTTCATATATTGATGAATAGTGAAAATACTAAGAGTTATATGGATGAGGTGAGTAATTTTAATGGCGTTTTGAGTTCTATTGTATAATATTAGGTCATATATTCAAACTATATTGTTTATAGTGGATTTAAACATGCTTTTATCACTCATTTACACCGAAACACTACTCTCCACCCTCAAATAGAGAGGACGACTGAGTAGACTGTCTAGAAGATATAGTACATGTTGGAAGTAAGTGTCTTGGACTTTATCTGATTGTGGACATGAAACCTACCTTTATTTGAATTTCTATACGATAATAAATATCACTCATCCGTTATCATGAACCCATTTGAATTATTGTATAGGAGGATGTGTCATTCTCTATTATGATGGATGGAGGTTGGAGGGGTAACTATTCTTGGTCTCGATGTGGTGCATAGCATGACAGATAAGGTTCTAATGATTTGAGAAATAATGAAAGTAGTTTAGGAACAAAATAATTCTTATAATGATCATAGGTGTAGTGCCTTAGAGTTTGAGGTTGGGTACCATGTGTTCTTGAAGGTTTCCCCTTGATGTGGATAGTATAGGTTTGGAAAGGGGTAAGCTAATCCCAGGTTCATTGGGTCCTTTAAGGCATTCAAGATAGTTTGTGAGGTGGAGTATTGGTTGGAGTTTCCACCGTGACTTTAGAGGATCCATGATATCTTCCACATCTCTCATCTTCATTGGTATCTTCATAATTAATCCCATGTTATTTTTTTGGGGAGATTTGGATATTGAGGATGAAATTCTCTTCATGGAGTGGCCAATAGAGATCTAGGATCTTCAAGAGATGGTGCTGCATGAACATACCATTTATTTGGTTTGTGTGATTTTGTGGCATGGTGGTATGGAGGAGAGTAATTGGAAACAAGAGATATAGATGCATGTCTAGTACCCAAGGATTTTTTTAATTTTTTACTTATTCCGTTTTTCTTAGGGATTTGATGTTTGGATATTTTTTTTATTATAAGATGTGCTGTTTTCCTTGATGTATGATTTGTGATAAAGATCTGAAAAATGGAATGGGTAGAACCTGATTCTTAATTGAGACACATTAAATATCATGAAATTAATACATTTTACGCAATTCTGTACCATCCAAAGAAGATAGTATCTTGAAACAAAGGATATAATTCCTTTATTTGTATATTTGGGGAGGTGTATTTTGTTTGTTATGACAGTTATTGGTTTGAGGTGTATAGTGGTTGGACAATTGTTTTGATGGGTCTATGTGGTAATGAGGTTTTATGAGATCTTTTGTGGACATTTGGTTTGGCATGTTTGGATAGTGGCAACATTAGAGTTATGATGAGATCCTTGAAAGGTATCTCATGGTGATGTTGTTTAGACCCCTTTCTTTCTAGTATTTGTTTAGGATTCTTGAGGGAGAGAATAATTTGGCAGGTATATAATGTAATGACCTATGACTTCCAATATTGATACTTTTATGGTTTTTCTGGTTATATGTGTTTTAGGTAGTTTCCATGAGTTTTTAAAAGAGGCAAGAGCTATATGGGTTCTATAATAGAGAATTCATGTAATGTAATGTTTGCACAATGTGTAAAGGTGGTTCACAGCTTGTACAATTGGTGAATTCACAACCTGTAAATAAACTAATGGGGATCCATGAAAAAATACACGTCGTGTAAATTTAATATAGGACATGTAATAAAGAAATCCCAAGGAAATTAATTTTTTGTGAAAGTTCTAAATTTTTAAAACCCGGAGGATTACACGCTGTGTAATGATTACAAGAAATGAAAATCGTGTATTTCTCACTTATAATTTCTTTTCTAAAAGTATTTCTCTTATTAAGATGTGTCCTCTCTCCCTATTATTCTTAAAAAACCCTAGGCACCCTGAGAAGGATTTCTAGCCCACTTCTCTTTGCTTCAATCCATTGGTTTCAGTGGATGTTGGTTGACGATCCGTGGTGAGTTCTTTCTCCTTTCTATATGGGTTTCAATTGATTTATATTAGGGATTCACTATAGTGTTGTTATTTTGGTTTAGAGTGTGAGTTGGGCTATGTTTTGAGCATCCTTTGATATGGAGTAGGTTGATCTATGATCTCATGTTGTGGTTTTAGTTTACAGGTGTTTCTTTTTCACCTTGTAATGCACAAAAATTTGGAAAGATTCTTTGAGGTAGGGAATCACTCATTTAACTAAATTTTTTATTGTGTGGGATGGGTTTGATTTTTTTATCTTTAGTAGGTGGTTGTGATTGATTAATCATAGATAAATAAATGATTAATTGAAATTGATAGGGGAAAAGAGGAATGATTTTTATGATTTTATAGATTTGATGTTATTGTGATATGATGGATTGTATATGATTGATACCCCACTACAAATTATGTATGTTGGGTTTTTTTCATAGGATGATATGTGTTGTGACTGCTGTGCCATTTTTTTGGTTATGATATCACCATAAAATTTATATTGACTAACCACTAATATTTATTTAATGAAATGGTTGCCCCAATATTTTGGCATGTGTGATAATGCCCCTAAAATAAAGTGAAATATGAATAAAAACCTTTGTTAAATATTTAAAATGGTCATTGATGTTTTGTGTTGTGTTATCATGCTTTTGGGGAAATGATTTGTGTTTATTATGAAATGTGGGGATGATGGTTTGATGGTCATTCTTTTGGGGTGGTGATGTGTAGTGATATATGGTTGGGGAATGTAGGGATGATCATTTGATGGATGTGATTTTTTGGATGTGAGATGATTGAAGCTTGTTCATGATTTTAGAGCAAATAAGTGGTTTATGTTTGGCCATAAATTTGGGGTGGTGCGTTGGTTGATGTTTGGCCATGCTTTTGGGGTGGTGAGTTGGTGGTTGTTTGACCATGCTTTGGGGGCAAGAGGAGATGGTAGGATGATTATTATGAGATTATTGTGATATGTGGTTGATTTGTGCTAGAATCATTGGTAGTGATTGAATAATAATGATTAAAATGGATGGGGTTTACTTTGGTTAGTATGATGGAAATGGTTAATGAAAAAATAAATGATGGGTTGTGTTGTTAATAGTAGATTATGCTTAATAATGAAAAAATGTATTGGATATTGGGATTGGATGGAAATGTAAAAATTTTCTAATGGATTGTGTGGTGTTTTTTATTTAGAGGTTCTAGAAAAAGTGATGATGTTGTGAGTTGGTTAGAGTTTTGTTAAGAACCCATAGGTTGGGATTTTTTGTGTCTATATGTATATGCGTTCATATTTCATGTTATTTACATACACATTCCACCTATATCAAGATCTAAGTTTTGACACTATTTATACGAGGGGTGTTTTTCCTGAAATTTGGTGAGGATGATAGATGGATGGGAACCCGATCATTACCACTCTCTCTTCTAGGTGAGGTAGGTATATCACATGATTTGATGGTTGGATGTTTTTTAGTGCACTATATGGTTGTTGTGATAACCCAAGTGTCTTCTGGTGAGATGTGATGTAGCCTAGGTGTCTGCGGGTGTGATGACATGGGATGAGGTGGATTACAGTGGGGGTTGTTCGTGGTAGGAGGAGAGAATGGGTTTAATATTCTTCATCTTCATGATACCCTAATTCCTTGTTTATGGTTGTGGATGTGTTTTGGCCCAAGTGTTTTCAGGCAAGATGTAATATGGCCATGCTTGTGGGGTGGCAATCCCAGGTGTCTTCGAGCGAGATGTGTTTTGACTATGCTTGTTGGGTGGTGTGGTTTTTGGAAGAGAAAAATGAACCATTACGTACAATTGTAGGTTATTAGAGTATCATAGGGAACCATATTTAATGTGACTCATGTTATATTATATTAATTTTACTATGTTATTTTGTGATCATTCCTTGGCGAGGTTTGGGTGGATAATTGATCTATTTAGGTTTTGTTGGTTCTACTATTTTCTCATAGGTTTATTAGTATGTTTCTTTCACATGTGCATGATATATTTTGGTTTTCCTACTGTGTATACTTATATTTTATCCCGAAATATATAAACTAACTTTCTGGATTCCAAGAGGATTATATAGACTGTGGTAGACATTAATATCTCAGACCATAGATAGCTTCCATGTCGCTACTTTATCATTTGTTTTGGGTATTTACTTATAGATACTTTTATCTATATCAGTTTTATTTATACATGCATGTGGGATGGTTTTGGTTTCATCCCATATTATTTCATGGTGTTTTTGTGAATGATTCATCTTATCTCTCAATTTTATTTTGTTATAGACTGCAATTCCTACCACTTCATGAGATTTTTATACCCTCGATGCTAGTCTCAACTAAGAGTCTACTGGATGCAGAACATGGGGGTTATTATCTCTCTCCCCTCATTACAATATATTTTGAGGGAGGGGGTCATGACACATCTCACCCTTAAACCCTTGTTTCCCTTCAATCCTTCTTATTAGAACCCTAATCCAATGAAATTAGGTATTTCTTCATGTAACCGATGCTTCGGGATCGATTAAAGTAATAATTCTTGGAAATTGGGCTCTATCAAACTTTAGGTAGGAATTCCATACCATTTTATAAAATCCATATAAAATTATATTCCTTGAATTTCATGTGTGAGTGTGTGTGTCCCTTTGAGACCTCCATTTTTTATGTTATAATGGGATAGTGAGGTCTATTTTGATGTAGAAGGATCCTTAGAGGGGGAGTATGAGTTTCTTTCCTTAGGAATGGTGAAAATGAAGCTCGTATCATGAATGTGTGTATAAATATATGCATAGGGTTTGGTCTTAGAATGATCTGTTTGAGATCAGTTGAGGCTAGGGTGACTGAGATATATGACATAGGGGTTCAGGGAGGGAATCCCCTTGAGCTTGCATTATGAAAATGATGAATGAGGGTTATGTGATTAAAATAATAGCGGGGATTCTCCTTGATAATAATAATTTATATGTGCCATTTTTGTTCAGAAAGGGCTAAGATGACATGAACAATAGACATAGGTGTTCAGGTAGTGAAATCTCAAGGTTGTGTGAATTGAACCGGTGAGTAGGAGGCTTGTAATGGTGTATATAGGTATTACTATTATAACATCCCAAGTAAGTAAATAATTTTTTATTTACATATCTATTTCTATTTATGAATTATAAAGTGTTTTCAAGGCTTAAATTGAGAAAAAAAATCTAATCTTAAGCCTAGAATTCTCTAATATTTTTAAAAGATTGATTTACCGCCTTTTGATGGAAAACCATTTTTAAATCTATATTTAAAAAAATTTATAAGCTCTATTTGTCAAAATAACATTATTATTTATGATTGGGACATTGAAATTTACATTGGATAATGTTTTGGTATTTTTCTGACAATGTTCATTTTTTAATGAATAGTGAAAAATACTGCATTTTACTTCAAAAATGCTTTTTCATATAATTTAATTATATAGATAAATTATTTTTTAATTGGTTTTAAAGTGTAAATAGAATAAATTTTTACCATTTAATCCAATTTTGGTCATTTTAATTAATTTCACTTTGAAATTGGACATAAACAGTTGTCAAACTTTTGATAGATATTGTTTCTAAAAAACCCGCAATTTGTTTTGACAACAGGAATTATTTTTAATTTAATTAATACAATTTTTTTGTTTGTAATTTGGTAAAATGGATTCCATATTTTTAATCAAAAGGTAATAATTATGTAATTAAGACACTTTTGTTTTTTGACATTATGAATAGTAACAACGTTAATTATCTTTAATTATCGTGATTAATTAGTAATCGGGTAGTTAAGGATAATAAAATAATATCATAATAATACAAAATGACCCCAACGTGTGTCCTACTACTACTGGATGTGTCAGGCCGACCATGAGATTTATTGTTCCAAACTTTGGGACCCCATGGAATCACTTTTCCGTGATAGTGACAATTTATCATTTTATGTTTTTTAAAAGGAAAGTATAACCAAAGTTTGTATCACCCAAGTAAAAAAAAAAATTAGTTTTGTCTGTGTAAATTATCTCTCAGACTATAAATAGTCATTGTAAATCTAATGAAATTTCCTACATCATAGTTTTTTATATTTTTTAGGCATTAAATTTATTTATTTATTTATGACACCATAATGATGCAGCGATTACCTCATTAATGAACCATTTAAATAAAATGAAAATAAAATGTAAAATCTAAGTCCTAAACCTGCAAAAAACCTATTGGATGAGTATATTTAGAGCATTTATCACATTATCCTCGAAAGATATCAATGTGGGACCTTTAAAATCAGAAACTAATTATATAATAAAGTAACATTTCATGACTTTCCAAGAGTTCCCCTCCTCCCTCTTATAAAAGAGCCCACCACTACCACCTTACCCACACTTCTCAAGCCATTGTATCAGCCTAGATATGCTCATGTTATGTCTAAAAATCCCTCTCTTCATCCTAGAATCCTTACCGTAGGGAGAAATCTCCTCAAGAAACCCTTTTGGTTCAAACCAATAGGAGTTTCTGTAGGATCGAAATATAATATGAGATGCTCAATATACAAGAGGGGGGGTGAATTGTATACTTTAAAAATTCCTTTGGAACCTTTAAAGTTAGTTATGAATAACTAGAGTTTCCTTAAGAAAAGGAAAGAGCTAAGTTTAACAAAGTTAAACTAAGTAAATTCACAACACCTCTAACACCGAACTGAACTTGGAAAGGGATTCCAAAAGTAGGTTCCGGAAATATGATTCCGGAGATTGAAACTTAACAAAAGTTACAATATGAGATTCTACCTTAAAGCGTATAGAATCTAAACTAATCAGAGTAAGTAAGGAAGTATAAGAAAGTTATACTTTTCTTAAGATACAAATTGCAGCGGAATAAAGACAAGTAGTAAAACTACTAGTAACAAGATAATAGTCTTTTAACCCAAAGAGAAGGGTATCCAACAACCTTGGAAAGAGGTCCCTTGATTTATACTTTCAAGCAAGTCTGTCTTACCCACACCAGGGTAAGCCCTCGATACGAAGATCGGTGTCTCTGTCTTGCTATCCCCGCAAGCCCTCAACTTCAAGGTAGTTGGTAACCTCTGTCTTTCTCAGCAAGAAAGCCCTCGATCTTTAAGGTCGTCGGCACCTCTATCTTTCTCAGCAAGAAAGCCCTCGATCTTTAAGGTAGTCGGCACCTCTGTCTTCCTATCCCCGGAAGCCCTCGAATGTAATCACCAACATTCGGAGTCGCACGAAGCTTTGAGAGTTAATAAGAGACTCTCTCTCTAGAAATCACTTCAACAGCATGTAGGCACAAAACTCAGTTGTTTTTCCAACAGCACCGAGCTCTTTCAAATGAGATCCTATTTATAGGTAAGGTCGGCTCCTCTCCAACGGTCATATTTTCCTTAAAGTTCAGAGGGACCTGTACACGTGTCACTTAGACAACGGTTAGTTTATAACAAAATGGACGACATCGTTTTATAACAAAATAAGTGAAACAGAATGTACGACATCGTTTTAAACTCTAACAAAAAGGTTCGGAATAGAAATTTCGGAGTGAAGGTTCGGAGTGAATAAATTCATAGTGTATAAAACAATGATAATCAGATTCTGTTTAATAGGAGAATTCGGAATGAGAATTCGGAGTAGGAATTCGGAATAGGAATTCGTCATCAGAAATCGTAATGAGAATTCGTCATCAGAATTCGTAATGAGAATTCATCATCAGAATTCGTAATGAGAATTCTTCATTGGAATTCATAATGAGAATTCGGAATGGGATTTCTTCATTAGAATTCGTAATGAGAATTCTTTTTCAGAATTCGTATCCTGAATCTGGAATAGAACTTAGTCAGAATTCATATCCGGAATTCGGAATAAAACTTCCTTATAGTTCTTGTCCAGAACCGAATCCAAAAACAGAATGCTTTTATATCAAAGTTTTAATGACTCCGAGAAAGTGAATCCGAAACTCATACTTAAGAAAAATATGAATCAAAATATGATAAGGATAATTTTCCTTATAAAAGCGATTTTCCTTAAGAAAACAAATTTCCTTATAAAAGCGATTTTCCTTAAGAAAACAAATTTCCTTATAAAAGCGATTTTCCTTAAGAAAGCAATTTTCCTTATAAAAGCGATTTTCCTTAATGATAAGGTGTTTGTGATTTTCAAAACAAGAAGGAATGGAAAAGTCATAAGGAAAACCTTATTGACTCAACAGTTTCCTGATTTGAAGGTAATGTTTTCACTTGTGTTCTTTTGTTTTATTTTGCTTCTCCAACCCCCTAACCTCTTTTTATTCTTTTATTTTTTTTAAACAGTATCTAAAATTTACTATTATGTTGTTATAAGAAGGATTCTATCTACACTTACACACACCATCGTCTAATGGTTAAATAACATACTGTTTCTGTGGATGGCGAATTACTACCTCACGAAACGATGATTGTTCAATATTCTTTTACCACCTCTAATGGTGGCCATTTAGATGTAACTCTTGTTATATATTATATATATTATGTTTATGTTTTCCTTATTCTTCATTATTTTTCTTTTATGTCATACCTTTATGGTTTCGATTACGGATAAACGCGAAAATTTCATTTTTTGGAAGTGCGGACTACCGCCACCTCAAAGTGATTGGATTCGTGAATGACATATGTGGGATGTATAAAAGATGGAGTTAATGATATTATATATGATATTATATTGTAATTATAATATAATTTTATATCATTATCATTTCACTTCATTAAATACGAAATAGAAATGAAAGTAGCGTTCATGCATACGTATGGCTTACCGTCTCCATGAACGGTGCATTTCATTTCTGACCACTAAATGTTATGTAATATTATAAATGCATGTATATATTGGATATATATGATATATATGATATCTATATCATGCATATAATTTTGGATATAGTGTATATTTTACCACATGAACAACTTGTAATTATAAGAAGTCCATTTTTGGCTCATGTACCAAAGATCGACAAAACGACCATCATTAACATAAATAGTTAAATAATGTTAATAATATGGTAATAAGTGATATAAAAGGAATAATTAATGTTAAAAATATTCTTAATAAAGTATAAATTAACTCAAGTTTATTATTCAGGATATTAAAGAATGATCGAGTCAAGTCAGACACGAGGTATGAGACTTCGTCTCAATATTATTTCATTGAGGCATATTTTGATTTATACACAACTTTTGTTTATACGGTGTATAAACCCCTTTGAATTTTACTTTTATTAAAAAGGAATCTTTTTATATGAATATTTTTACTAAAAGACAAAAGGGAATGTTTTTGTCGTACGTATGCGGCGACAACAACTTCTCTGCCCCCCTGACCATTATTTGAGTTTCGGCTTCCTCTAAAAGCCATAACATTTTTTAAATGAAAAATTAATACCATGTTTTACTTTTCTTTTAATTTTGTATTGAAAATGGTTTTGATAATGTTTTTATTATATCAATACGTTGTATTGATATCCTGTGATTGAAATGTGGAAATGTCATGTTTCCTTTATGCATGTTTTATGTGATATGATTATGTTATTGTTCTTGGTAATTGATTATGAAGGCTGGAGGTTCCATGAAAAACTAAGGGTGGGTGAGCCCGATATTGTTCTCCAATTCATTGGGTAATGCGAATGGGTTAAACGCTAAGGTTTCTCCAAAGTTATTTAGGGAATATACTGTGATGGGTATTCCAAAAGTAACCACGAGGGTTACTCCAAACGTAAAAATGTTATGAATTCCTCAAGTGACCTTTATGTCTTATATTTTCTATGTGTTATTCATAAATCTTATGATTTCATGAGGTATGATAATGTGCTTATGTTTTAAGAGTAAAGTATGATTTCATTGATTCTCATGTGTACATGGACTTATGTTTTCATTCAGTATTTTTATATCCCTTACTTAGCTTTTTATGCTCATCCCATGTTTTTGAAATGTTTTTCACAGGTCAAGGAAAATGTATATGATGTGATGATAGTGTTGATGAAGTGTCAAGAAAGAATCCATGTTTTATTTTGAATATGTTTCCATTGATGGGAAAAATGAATATTGTTTTTTATGTAACAACCTTGTTTAAATGTGGAATGTAATGCATGATTTATGAACTAATTCTCAAAAACTCTAAACCTGAAAATATTCTCAATGTGTATTCTTAAAATATCTAAAGATTATGTAAGGTTTAAGGCTGGGTCCTTATAGTTTGTAACAGCGGTCAGTTTAGATAACTTTAGGAGTTAGAATTATATTAAAAAATTATCCAAAAATATTTATTTTATTATCAAATTGAAAATGATGTAGCATTTGAAGATTACCATGTTGGTTCATCTAAGACATGTTTGTTCAGAATGGTTTTCCATAGAGGAAATAGGGAAGCATTGCTAGGAAGGCATACAGAAAAAATAAACCTTCTGAATCAGCATCCTGAGATGGTTGGAATTGGAACTGAAAAGTTTGTTGCAGTAATGGCACAGTTGACTCAAGCGATAAATGGTTGTCGTATCCATGCACGAGATTAGCCAGATCAACCGTAGAGGAACATGTCAGTGGTGGAACATTTCATGAGGCAACATCCCCAATCATTCAGAGGATCATCTGACCATGTGCTAGCTGAAGGTTGGATTGAATCACTAGAGAATATTTTCGATGTCATGGGGTGTTCATAAAATCAAAAGGTTAGTTTTTTGCTATTTACTGTTTGGAGGGTCAAGAAGATCAGTGGTGGTCGATGGTTAAAAATATCAAGGACGCTGGTGAGATTAATGCTCTTGACTGGGATGAATTCAAAGGTATGTTTCTTGAAAAAATATTTTTCTAAGGCTGTTCGACTTAGGATGGAAACAAAATTCTTGGAATTGAGGAAAGAGGATGACTTAGTGGCTTCTTATGAAGAATGGATCACTTGATTGGCAGGGTATGCTCCAAATTTTATCCGAGACCTTGATAGTAAAATCAGTCATTTTTACATAGGATTAAAGCCAAAATATAGAAGGGCATTAGATTCTCGTAAGTTCAAAAGTCATGAAAAGCTTGTTTGATGTGCTGAGAAGGTGGAAATGGAGTTTACCGATGATCCAGTGTTCTATGACAACCAACAGATGAAGAGACCGAGGTATCAGGAGAAAGGGAAGAATCCCTCAAAGAGGTCTGATGGTAAGAAAACTAAGTTTTCAGTTTGTGATAAATTTGGTAAAAGGCAGGCTGGGGAATTTCTTTTGAATTCTAGAAAGTGCTACCGATGTGGTAAGATGGTACATAAGGCTCGTGATTGCACTGGAAATGATTAGGGTGATGGTAATACCAAATTTGATGTATAGTTAGTGAAGTGTTTCAAGTGCAATGAGATGGGTCATTATGAAAATGAGTGTCTGACAAAGAGCTCGAGTGATGGGAAGTAGTCAGACTACAAGCAGAAATGGGTGGTGAAATCCTTTGAAACTACTTCAGCGGATGTTGGTCCATCAAATGAAGTGGTATCAGGTACTTTGTTAGTTTTCCCAGATTATTCCAATGTGTTGTTTGATTCAGGGTCTACACATTCTTTCATCTCTGAAAAATTTTCTAGTAAATTGGGAATTCCATCTCAAGAAATGACTTCTAAACTTGTTGTAAAAACACCTAGGGGAAATGTTATGGCTAAAAGAATTTATAATAATATTCCTATCCTTATCCGTGGAAAGAACCTACTTGAAAACCTTATTGTTTTACCTCTAGTAGACTTCTATGCAATCCTAGGTATGGATTGTCTCTCTTTTTACCATGCTAAGATTGATTCTAGAGCTAAATATGTTTCTTTTCGGAAAGAATTTCAGTTTTTCTACAAGAATTAACCCTTACTGTTGATAACATATCAAGATGCTGAGAAACTTGTAAAAGATGGAAATGAATGTTACCTTACACATATTTTTGAAAACAAAGGAACTATTTAGATTAATGATGTGCCAGTGGTAAATGAGTATCCTGATGTTTTTCCTGATGAGTTGCCTAGAATAATTCCAGATTGGGAAGTTGAATTTACTGTTGACTTAGTTCTTGAAGCTAAGCAAATTTCAAATCCCCCTTATCAAATGGCTCAAATTGAACTTTTAGAGTTGAAGGAGTAATTTCAATATTTATTAGAGAAAGGTTTCATTCGACCTAGCACATCACCAGTGGATGCCCCTTTCTTATTTGTTAAAAAAAATATGGTTCTATGAGACTTTGCCTTGATTATAGATCCTTGAAAAACATCACCGTTAAGAACAAATATCCTTTTCCTTATATGAATAATTTTTTTGATCAACTTTAGGGAGCTCAGTATTTTTCAAAGATTGATATGAGATCGGGGTACCATTAGTCGAAGGTAAAGGAAGAAGATGTTCCAAATAATGTGTTTCGTAAAAGATATGGCCATTATGAATTTGTTGTAATTCCTTTTGGGTTAAATAATGCACCTTCTGTATTCATGGACCTTATGAATATAATTTTCCATGAGTTCTTGGATAAGTTTGTGGTTGTGTTCATTGATGATATTTTAGTGTTTTATAAAAGTAAAGAGGACCATGAAAGACATTTAAGGGTTATTTTGAAAACCTTAATAGAAAAGAAATTTTATGGGAAATTCAGAAAGTGTGAGTTTTGGTCGCAACAAATTTCTTTCCTTGGTCACATTGTTTCTAAAGATGGAATAACAGTTGATCCGGAAAAAACACAGGTTGTTGAAGAATGGACAAGACCCACAAAAGTAACTGAGATTCATAGTTTTCTTGGTTTAGCTGGCTATTACCGAAGGTTTGTTAGAATGTTTTCACGGTTATCTAGTCCAATGACTAAGATAACTCGGAAGGGTGTTAAGATTATCTGGACAAAAGAATGCGATGATTGTTTTCAGGAATTGAAAAGAAGATTGGTGAATGCTCCAGTTTTGGAACTACCTTCTAGGAATGGTGAGTTTGTTATCTACAGTGATACATCAATGAAAGGACCTGGTTGCGTTCTATTACAGAATGATCAGGTAATTGCTTATGCTTCACGTCAGTTGAAAACTCATGAGGTAAAGTACCCTACACATGATTTGGAAGTAGCTGTTGTTTTTTTCGCTTTAAAAATTTGGAGGCATCATTTGTATGGTGTAAAGTGTGAGATATATACTGATCACAAAATTTTAAAGTATATATTCACTCTAATAGAATTGAACATGAGACAGAGGAGATGGCTCAAATTAATCAAGGATTATGATTGTACAATTCATTACCATCCGGGAAAATAAAATAAAGTGGCTGATTCTTTGAGTAGAAAAAGTAATGCTTCATTAAAAATGTTGCATTTAGAATGTGATCCTTTGGTTAAGGTTTTGATAGAATTTTGCATAGAAGTTGTTGGTGTAGGATGTTCGTCTGTTTGTTTTCCGGTATGAGTGAAATCTTATCCATCAGACAGAATTATGCAAGCACAGAAGCAAGACAGCGAGTTGCAGAAAAAGGTAGAGCTGGTTCAGAAGGGTAAGTTGCCTGAATTCAACATTGATAATGATTGTGTTTTGAGATTTGGGAAGAAATTGTGTGTACCGTGTGATTCAATGTTGAAGAGAGATCTTTTATCTGAAGCTCATAGTTCTCCGTTTTGAATTCATCTAGGAAGTACTAAGATGTATAGAGATCTTCAAGAGTATTTCTGGTGGGATGGAATGAAAAGAGATATTGCTGACTTTACAGTGAAGTATTTGACTTTTCAACAGGTTAAAGCAAAGCGGCAGTTACAGAAAGGGATGCTTCATCCATTACCGGTTCCAGAGTGAAAATGGGAGAATATATCCATGGGCTTTGTTGTGGGGTTGATGAAGGCAACTTGAGGTAATAATGTAATCTGGGTTATTATTGATCGCTTGAATAAATCTACTCATTTCCTTGCTATACGAGATATTTTTTCCTAGATCAACTTTCTCGTTTGTATCTTAAAGAGATAGTCAGGTTACATGGAGTTCCCCTCTCCATTATATCTGATCGTGATCCTAGGTTTACTTCTATCTTTTGGAAAGGCCATCAGAAGTCATTGGGTACTGAATTAAATTTTAGTAGAGATTTTCATCCTCAATCAGATGAGCAGTCAGAATGAACAATTCAGACTTTGGAGAATATGCTACGTGTTTGTTTGATGGATTATCAGGGAAGTTGGGACCAACATCTTTCTTTGGTTGAGTTTTCTTATAACAACAGTTTTCATTCCAGTATAGAGATGGCACTATTTGAGGCATTATATGGGAAGCGGTGTAGAACTCCAGCTTTTTGGGATGAAGTGGGTGAAAGGAAGTTGATGGGACCAGAATTGGTATAAGAGTTGGTATAAAAAGTTCAGCTGATACAGAAACACATGAGAAAAGCTCAGAGCAGGTAGAAAATTTATGCAGGCAACTGGAAGAAGGATCACTCTTTTGAGGTAGGTGATCATGTTTTTCTCAATGTTTCACCATGGAAAAGTGTGATGCGATTTGTTAAGAAAGGAAAGCTGGGTTCAAGGTTCATTGGACCGTATGAAATTTTAGAGATTGTTGGATCAGTTTAATACCGAGTGGCTTTACCTCTAATTTTATCTCAGGTACACAATGTTTTTCATGTTTCAATGTTAAGTAATTACATGCCAGATCCATCTCATGTTTTGAGTCCAGAGGTAGTTCAGCTGGAAGAGAACCTATCTTATGAGGAACAACCGGTCCAGATTCTTGACCATAGGGAGAATGTATTGCGGAATAAGGTGATTCATCAAGTAAAGGTTTTGTGAAAAAACCAAATGATTGTAGAGGCAACATGGGAATGTGAAAATGTAATGAGGGATAAATACCCCCACTAATTCAATAAGTAAATAAAGTGTGGGGATGCAATTTTCAAAAGGGGGAAAGGTTGTAACATCCCAGGTAAGTAAAGAATTATGGATTTTCATATTTATGTCTATTTATGAATTAGATAGTTCTTTAAATTCTTAAAATGAGAATTCAATCTAATCTTAAGCGTAGAATTCTCTAATATTTTTTAAAAGAATGCTCTACCGCCTTTTGATGGCGAAAATTTTTTAAATCTATCTCTTGAAAATTTTATAAGCTCTATTTGTCAAAATAAACATATTATTTAGGATTGGGACATTGAAATTTACCTTGGTTAAATTTCTCGTATTTTTCGGACAATGTTCATTTTTTAATGAATAGTGAAAAATACTGCATTTTACTTCAAAACTGCATTTTCATCTAATTTAATCATATAGATAGATTATCCTTTTAATTGGTTTTAAAGTGTAAATAGAATATATTTTTACCATTTAATCCAATTGTGGTCATTGTATTTAATTTAACTTTGAAATTCGACACAAACAGTTGTCAAACTTTTGATAGATATGGTTTCTAAAAAACCCGCTATTTGTTTTGACAACAGATATTATTTTTAAATTAATTACTACAATTTATGTGTTTGGAATTTGGTAAAATTGATTCCATATTTGGAATCATATGGTCCAAATTATGTAATTAATACACTTTTGTTTTTCGACATTATGAATAGTAACGATGGTAATTATCTTTAATTATCGTGATTAATTAGTAATCTGGTAGTTAAGGATAATAAAATAACATCATAATAATAATAAATGACCCCAAAATGTGTCCTAATTCTACTAGATGTGTCATGGACTACCATGGTATTCCTTGTACCAAACTTTGGGACCCCATGGAATCGCTTTTGAGTGATAGCGACACTTTATCATTTTCTGTTTTTTAAAAGGAATGTATAACCAAAGATTGTATTACCCAAGTAAAGAAATTTTACTTTTGTCTGTGTAAATGATTTCTTAGACTATAAATAGTAATTGGAAAGATATGAATATTTCCTACATCATAGTATTTTGTTATTCTTTTTGGAATTAAATTAATTTTTTTATTTATGACACCATAATGATGCATCGATTACCTCATTAATGAACCATTTAAATAAAATGAAACTCAAATCTAAAATATAAGACATACACATGTCAAAAACCTATTTGATGAGTATATTTAGAACTCTTATCACCGTATCCTTGAAATATATCAATTTGGGACCTTTCAAATACGAAACTCATTATATAATAATGTAACATTTCTTGAAGTTCCAAGAGTACCCCTCCTCCATCTTATAAAAGGCCCCCACCTCTACCACCTTACCCACACCTTTCAAGACATTTTCTCGACCAATATCTTCAAATTTTATCTCTCTAAATCCCTTTATTCATCCTAGAAGCCTTACTTTAGGCATAAATCTCTTCAAGAAACCTTTTTGGTTCAAACCAAGAGGAGTTACTCGATTTGAAGGTAATGTCTTCACTTGTGTTCCCGTGTATTATTTTGCTTCTCCAACCCCTTAAACTCTTTTTATTATTTTATTTTGTAACAAAACCAGTATATAAAATATACTAGGAAGTTTTTACAATAATTATTTGAACTAGACTTATGCACACCTCCGTCTAATGGTTAAAGAACATACTGTTGCTCTGGATGGAGAATTACTGCCTCACAAAAAGGTGATTGTTCAATATTCTTTTAACATAATTAAAGGTGTCCATTAATATGTCACACTTTTTATATATGATATATATTATGTTTATGGTTTCCTTATGCTTCTTTATTTTTCATTTATGGCATACCTTTATGGTTTCTATTATGGATAAACGCGATAATTTAATTTTTTGGAATTGCGTACTACCACCCCCTCAAAGTGATTTGATTCGTTAATTCCATATGTGGGATGTATAAAGGATGGAATTAATGATATTATATACTATATTATACTTGAATTATAATATACTTTTATATCAATATGATTTCACTCCATTAAATACTAAATAGAAATGAAATTAGCGTTCATGCATACATACGGCTTACCGTCTCCATGAACTGTGAATTTCATTTCTTACCTCTAAATGTAATGTAATATTATAAATGAATGTATATACTAGATATATATGATATATATGATATCTATATCATGAAAATAATTTTGGATATATCGGATATTTTACCACATGAACAACTTGTAATTATAAGAAGTCCATTTTTGGCTCATGTACCAAAGATCGACAAAACGACCTTTATTAACTTAAATAGTTACTTAATGTTCATAATTTGGTAATAAGTGATATAAAGAGAATAATGAATGTGTAAAATGATCTTACGCATGTTGAAATTAACTCATGTTTATTATTCAGGAGATTAAAGAACGATTGAGTCAAGTCGGACACAAGGTAAGAGACTTCGTCTCAATCTCCTTTCATTGAGGCATATTTTGTTTTATACACAACATTCATTTATACGGTATATAAACCCCTTTGACTTTTACTTTTATTCAAAAGGAATATTTTTATATGAATCATTTTACTAAATGACATAAGGGTATGTTTTTGTCATACGTATGCGGCGACAATGGATTCTCCACCGCCGTGAGCATTATTTGAGTTTCGGCTTCCACTAAAAGCCATAACATTTTTTAAATGAAAAATGAATAACATGTTGTAATTTTCTCTTATTTTGGTATTTAAAATGGTTTTGATAATGTTTTTATTATATCAATGTGTTGTATTGATATCTTGTGATTGAAATGTGGAAATGTTATGTTTTTTTATGCATGTTTTATGTGATATGATTATGTTATGGTTCTTGGGAATTGATTATGAAGACGGGAGGTTCCATGAAAAAATAAGGGTGGGTGAGCCCGATATAGCTCTCTAATGCATTGGGTAACGCGAAGGGGTTAAACGCTAAGGTTTCTCCAAAGAGATTTAGGGAATATACTATGATGGGAATTCCAAACGTAACCATGAGGGTTACTTCCTATGTATGAATGTTATGAATGCCTCAACATACCTTTATGTGCTCTATTTTCTATGAGTTATTTATAAATATTATGATTTCATGAGGTATGATAAAGTGATTATGTTTTATGAGTAAAGTATGATTTCATTGATTCTTATGTGTACATGGACTTATGGTTTCATTCCATATTTTTATATCCCTTACTGAGCTTTTTATGCTCATCCCAAGTTTTTGAATTGTTTTTCACAGTTCAAAGGAAAAATACATGATGTGATGATAGTGTCGAGAAAGTGTCAAGAAAAAATCCATGTTTTATTTTGAATATGTTTCCTTTGATGGGAAAAATAAATATTTTTTTATGTAACCACCTTGTTTAAATGTGGAATGTAATGCATGATTTGTGATTTAATTCTCTAAAACTCTAAACCTGAAAAGATCCTAAATGTGTATTCATGAAATATCTCAAGAATAAGTAAGGTTTATGGCTAGGGCCTGATAACTATTGGCTTGGGTAAATAGTCTTGGAGAGCATTTTTTGGGATCATGATGGTTTATAATGTCTTGGGTAAAATGCATAAGGGTTTGGGTGATGTTTTCCCTTGTTTTAAATGTGATGATTTGATGAAAGTGGGTGAGGTGGTTCATTCTGATTGTGAAAATGTCCTTTTTCAATGAGATTTTGGGTCATGGTTATGATGGGGGTGTTTCCCTTGTTCATGTTGATGTTTATGCTTTTGCATGTGTGTGTGTGTGAACTCCCCTGAGCATGATGTTGTGGGATAGTGTCAGTGATGGTTCTCTTAAAAAACCCACAATATGAGTTTGTGTGTATGTGGGGCCTCCTAATAACCCTTGATATGGGATGGTGTGATTGAATGACCTCCATGTAACCTACAGATATGGGACAATGTGCATAATTGACCTCCCAGAGTCTTCAGGGATGAGTTAGGGTACCTGATGAGGATGAGACCTATGATCAGTCATGGTCCATGGGTTACATGTAAATATTGGTTCTGATAGATGTTACTTCTTGTTATGAGATGAATCTAGAAGATCCGAGGTTCTTGGCGGTCTGGTTAGCACTCGATGACTCAACAAGTTTCTTGTTTATTTAGGTATTTTTCCTCTTTATCACACAATTTTATATGGCATGATGCATTTATGATAATAGTGAATCAGTGGTGTCCTATTGGTTTTATACTCACACCATACATTGACATCTCAGTGTCAATGAAGCCATTGTTAGTTTGATATTCAGACGAGGGCTGGGGACTTTAGGATAATTATGCAGAAGGAGTACGTTGGTTGGGGAGATGCTAGGGTAGACTATGGGATCCTTATAGAGTTTCGACTTTATTTATTCTTCCATTTAATATATATATATATATATATATATATATTACATGTGGTAATATTTCTTCGATAGTTGTATTTGGTCTTGTATGCTATTTTTATAGCATGGGTTGATGTTATTATTGTTTCCACTTTGGTTCCATTATTTACTCTGGTTATTGTATCTTTGATTTTGTACTCTGATTTATCTATCTATTATTGGGGACATGGCCTCTAACATTCTTCGAAATACCTCCCCACTAGTTGATAACATCTTGTATATGGGGAGGTGTGTGTGAGGCCATGTGATGCTCCACTATCTCGAATTGGGTGACCTGGTTCAGTGGGTGTTATAGATTTACTATTCAGAAGTCAATATTTTCTAAAACCAAAGAAAATAGGATAAATATACTCAATAGAAATTTGATATTTCAAATGAAAGAATCCTATATATTCCATACTCTCATGTTAAAAAGGAAGACGAGGTCATAAAAGATGATGAAGAGGTTGATTCATAATATATTGATGATGAAGAAGAGGCTGTGGGAAGTGATAAGAAGTATTTTTAGAGGCGTAAAATACATGTTTTTTCAAAGAAAATTTTTACCAAATAAGGATACCTTATTTAAGTAAGAAAAAAGGATGATAGTGTGAAATCACACATCACTCAGATCACATGTTGAACCATGGTCAATGGATGAATCTATAGAGAATGTTGAATGGGTACAAGACATAAATGATGAATTGGATCCCATTGAGAAAAACTCATATTGGGAGCTTATAGACAAACAAAAATATAAGAATTTAATTAGAACCAAATGGGTGTTTAGAAACAAAATTAATGAAAAAGGACTAATGATAAGGAATAGGGTAATGATATTATAAAAAGGATATACACTAATGGATGACATCAACTTCTAAGCAACATTATCTCCAGTAGAAAGGATTTAAAAAAATTTGGATGTTTTTAGCGGTGACTGCACATAAGCACAACAAATTGTATCAAATGGATGTGAAATTAGAATATTTAAATAAAGAAATTGAGGAATAAGTATTTATTAAAATACTAGATGGTTTTATTCTTGAAAATGATGGTAGTATGGTATGTATATTGAGAAAGAAATTATATATATTAAAATAGGCTCCTAGATATTGGTACTTGAAACTTGATGGGTTCTTAAAGGAAATGGGTTTCACAGAGAGAAAAGTTGACAAAAATATGTATGTAAGAGATATTTCAACATGTACACTAATTATAATAGTGTATGTTGATGATATAAGTTTTGATAGAGATTAGAATTACATTTTTGATTAATTTTTTTAGAAAATAAAATAACAATTTGATATGTCCATGATGGGAAAAATAAATTATTTTATCAGATTACAGATTGAGTAGAAACTAAAATTCATATTTTTTTCACAAGAAAAAATTGTTGAGTTGTTGAGAAAGTTGGAGTGGAATAATTAATTGAAGTTTTCAACACCAATTTGGGTTGGAAACAAATTGTGTAAAGATGAAAATAATAGAAAGGTTGATCAAAAGGGATTTATAAGACTCATTATAAGACTTTTTTATTTGATAGAATTAATATTGGACATAGATTTTTCTGTTCAACTTTGTTATTGATTTCTAAGTGACCTAATGGAGTCACACATTCATGTAGAAAATAGAATTTTGATATAATTGAAGGTAACAATGAATTATGTTCTAGTCTAAAATTGTAGTACAAATTTGAAAAATCTTGACTACACTAATGTAGATTGGGTAGGTGATTGAAAAAATAGAAAATCCACATCAGGTGGCACTTTATTCATTGGTGAGGGGTGTGTGAGCCGGTACAGTAATAATTAGAAATCAATGATAGTTACACATCCAAAAAATAATGTGTGGCAGCCTCTCATGCATATACATTGGTGTTATGGATGGTTTTTTATCTAGTATACTTGAAAATTTCAAATGAAAATCCATTAAGTATTTTGGGTGACAATTGTAGTGTAATAAATATATCAAAGAACCCTGTACAACACTACAGATCCAAACATATCTACATCAGGTATCATTTTTGTAAAGAAAGAGTGAGAAATGGGGATTTCAAGATAAACTATATTTATACTCCGAATCAGATTCTGTTTGTCTTAAAAAATCCATGCCAAGAGAGAGGTTTTTTTAGTTAAGACTGAAACTCCATTTTCAACCTTATCCTCTCACTCTAAGATATGTGGAATAGTATCATCACAAGGGCATTGTATTGCATTGCCACATGGGAAGGAATATTGTCACAACTCTATTCCAAAGGGGATAATTATTCTTTGTAAAATGGGGAGTGATCTCTTCCTTTTCATATAAAGTTGTGAATAATGTTGAATGGGAGAATTTGTGTAATTTCTTAAACTTTTATAAATGAAATTCCCTTTGTGATTGAATTAAATTCCCTATAATGTAATATGGTCATAGAAAACACATGCACTTCTTTGGTTATATCCTACCAGATTTAAAATAAAGTTAAATATCATGAACCTTGATAATATATCTTTTTAATAGTGATTATATAATTAGTATATATTAAGGATTATGATAAAGTACATTTGAAAGAAATGAAATAAGCAATGGCCTCGACCAGTAGGATCGTACCCTATGAACCCCATTTATCAGAGATTCCAAGGGATATATCATCATTGATATTTTCCTTTGACCAATCACAAGACTATAGTCAACAAATAAAGCATGAGTCAAACTGGTCATGGTAGAATTTCAAGCTCATTGATATCATGACTCAAACCATGTTCACTGAACTACCACAATAAAATACCATTATTGTGTACATTACCCTTAGGGTGTTCATTAGTGTAACAAAGGGATATGTATCTCAAACCTAATAGTATTAATATGTATATTTTCTTTTCAATGAAATAACTATTATATTTATTCCTTATTTATTTTTTACTTTATAATTGATTAAAATATGATTTTGATAAAAATTATATTTTAATACGACAAATATTGAATTGTATTTTTGGGTAATATGAAATTTCAATTAAGAAATTCATTTTTATGAATTTATTAAATTAAATTAAATTTTAATAAAATATTATAATTAAATAGTATATATTAAATATAAATTAAAATATAATTTTATGAAGTGAAAATTTAATTTTTTAAGGGTTTGAAAATTGTTATTATAAAAACCAGTATTTGTCAATTAATAGATATTTGAATTTAATTTTTAATTTATAATATGTATAAAATTATTTTTTAAAATAAATATTTTTTTTGAATCAGTAATGTGAAATTATCTAATGGTGAATTTTTCATAATTTTCTAAGCGAATCGAATTTTCAGGTAAAAATTAAATATGGTATAAATATACAGTGTATTATGACATCATAATAACCCAAAAGTTATGTAATATGTTTCATAAAATTGTATCCACAACCAATGATATGTTTAAAGTTTAAAATAATGTGTTTTTAGGTTATTTGATTAATTTTATAATGCCTTTATGAATCCACCAAAACCTATATTATATTTTATTATTTTACAATCAATGCTTTATAAACATGACTCACTTACACATCACCAAGGGTATTATTTTGATGTAATCGGTTCATGAAATTAAAAAATAATGAAAAATACTCATATTTTTAAGAAACCATGGTGATATTTTTGGGTTTTATTACTTTATTTTATAGATTCTAAAAACTATGTTTAGGAAATAATAAAGAACACCCCACTATTTTCATATATAATCCCACTGAATCTCCCTTTACTATTCACTAAAAATCATTGGAGCATGACTATACTCTATCCTTTCCTCTTTAAATCCCTCTAAATATTCCCCAAATATATCAAGTATCTCCTCCAAGGCTTTTTCAAATACCCTCTCAATGCAATGGATCCTCTCATTCTCCCCTTTATTTAAGAACCATCTTTATGTAATGTCTTTTTTATTTCAATTCCTATGGATATGATATGATTTTTCACATACACTCTTAATTATCTTATTATGTTCAGGTAATTATAGGAACCATGAAATCTCATTAATACCTCATATTATTCATTATATACCCCTATAAACCTACCAAAATTATACTATGATTTTCCCTGAAAAACCTTTATTCAAGCACCATTTTTTTAATATGACTTTTAGTTACAAATTATTCATGTTGGATTATGTTCATACATATCCCAATTCATTTAATTATGATTTTAAAATTATTAGATACCCCTCTCACACTCAGTAATCCTTCATATGAATATGTGAATACCCTCATTATGCTGCTGAAATTATCCTAAAATTTTCCATGACAAAGTTTTTCTTTGTGAGTACCCATCCCCATTCACAATCAAGGGTATTCAAATAGATATAGATATTCTTAATTTTTAGGTACATTGATATATTTATTCCAAAATAATTAATTTTGGAATTTAATGTGATGAAATATGATCCAATTTTGAATGATCTATATGGCACACTTTTGCATGTTCTTGATATGAATGTAATGGTTATGCCTAGAATTATATAGCACTCTAATACATTGGGTAATATTTTAGACTCATGAGAAATCATTCAAGGGATTAGGTAGTAAACCTAATAAATAATGGTACTTTTCCCCCCATTTTATTTTGTCTTAGAAGTTAGCCTTAACCTATGTTTATTATTTCATGTTTAATGTTGTTTCCATATTCTGATGATGCCTTTATATTATCATGTAGTATCATGCCTCATTGTTCAATATTATGATTCTCACCCCCTTTATGCCTCATTTAAATACCTATTGACTAAAATTTATAATTTTATTATGTTATTAATTGTTTATTCCCTTAATGGGATTTATATCTCACCCCTTTCTTATGTAAGTCCCCAGGTTATCCCATTATGTTTTTAATGCTGTGGAGTATTAGATGCAAATAAACGAAGTTTTAACTAATTTTTTTGTACCCAAGTATCAAGTTGATGTGATATGAACCTAATTCACAAATATAATACTATTTAAGATCTTTTGGGATTGTTTTATGTGTACATTTATGTATTAAATCCTGAAATAAGTTGTATTAAATATATGATTTTCATAGTTATTATAAGAGAAAAGTTTATTTATGTTTGCGATTAGGATTTTAAAAATTTAGAAAAATTATTTTGGATAATATTAATCATTTAAGACATCAATAAATTTTTGAAAAGTATAGGGTAAGTGGTTTCCAATAAAATATATCCCTATCTAGATAGAATAAACATATGTGGTTAGGACACAAATGTACCAAGGGGTAACAACCCTAAAACACAGTATTGAGCTAGACTCAATCTCGAAATAGTGCATGAAAATGGGCCTTACTTCAAACCTGGTTTGACACTCCTAGGGAATATGCTTTGGTAAATTCACAAGATCATTATGAACCATTATTAAGGGAAAAAATTCCCATAAAATTTTATGTTATGAAATAGATCATGGATAACTTATAATGAATCCTAGTAATTCATAGGTTACGAGATATAAGTTATTTATGAGTTACCACTGAAATATTCATGCTTTCCCTTTTAGGTTTTTAATATATTGAAAATTATCATCCAGAAGTCTATTTCAAGTGATGTAAATGATTAGAACTAGAATCAAATAGTGAAAGGTAGGATTATCATCTATAGTTATATGCAATCATTCGTATCTCAAAAGTTTAGAAGAACAGTTCAAACACCAACACAAATCATTGAAGTAGATATGATAGTGAAAATGGAAAACAGATCAATTATTTTATCCCAAGTATATAACTCCTCCCCAATCAATTTTTTTTTCGGAACTTACCAGTGAACCTTACGATACTCCCTTTAGTGTAATTTGAATAAATTATGTGTATGGATTAACTTTCCTAGTATATTTCCAACATAAAATACTGAGAGAAGAAAATAACCCTCTATATCATGAATCACCCTCCAATTCTATACCAGTGAAAGGAGGGAAATGAATCTTTTTTAGTACCAACTTATCAATAATAGATATTATTTCTTTATGAGAAATTATATATAGATAAAATGAGTGAGAATAAAGAAAATACCATCCATAAATACATTACCATTGTGAGAGAACATAATGAGGTGTTTCTAGAAGAATTTATTGGTCGTCATCCTAATCAAGAGTTTGAATTTTCAAATGACATTATACCTTGAGATTTACTAATATCCAAGAATCTATATTGAATGACCATTTTTGAACTCGAGGAGCAGAATAAATAACTATAAGATCATCTTGACAATGGTTTGATACACCAAAGTGATTCACCGTGGGGTTCACCAATCCTCTCCATCAAGAATAATGATGGGTCAATAGTCCTCTACATTGATTATCGTGATCTCAATAAGATCCCGATGAAAGATAATATCCTCTACCATGGATTGATGACTTGATAGATCTGTTTTGTGTAGCCCAATATTTTTCAAAGATATATATTCAATCAAGGTATTATCAAGTAAATGTGAAGAAGGAGGATCCACCCAAGAATTATTTTCATACATCTCACATGAACTACGAGTTCAAAGTGGTTCCATTTTCACTCAATAATACTATAACAATATTTATGTATTTGAATAATAGAGTCTTTAGGGATTACGTCCACAGCTTTGTGCTAGTATTTATCGATGATATTCATATCTATTCAAAAATAAAGGAAGAACATGAGAATAATTTTAATACTATACTAAGGACCGTGCAAAATGAGAATATGTTTATAAAGTACTATAAATGAAAATTTAGGTTATAGAAAAAAACATTTCTGAGGCTTCTCATCACTGAAAAAGGGTTTCTTATGGATCTCTCCAAAATAGAGACAATTAAAGGGTGGATTAGACAAAATACTATGAAAAAAATCCATATTTTTCTTGGATTAGCTTTGTATTATCATCAATTTTTTAGAAAATTATCAAGATAGTTAGTCACCCTAACCAAGATAACTTTGTAAGGATTCATGTTTGTATGGAATGATGAAGGTGGGGAATGTTTTAAATAGTATAAGAAGAGTCTAATCACTACTCCTTTACATACAATACCCACCATTGGGGAAGGATTTATGATATATAATGATGAATATAAAACGTTATTGGATTGTGTATTCATGCCCAATGAAAAAGTGATATCCTATTCCTCACTCTATCTAAATATCCACGAGAATAACTACTCACTCATGATCTAGAATTGGATAATATAATGTTTTTGTTAAAGATTTGGAAACATTATTTATATGGGGATAAGTGATATATTTATACAGATCATAATATTCTCAAGTATATATTCACACATAATTATACTAATATGAACTAATGGAGGTGCTTAGAGTTGATCAAGTTTTATGGTTATTCAATCCATTACCATCCAGGGAAAGAAAAAAGGTGTCATATTCTCTTAGAAGAAAGGATCCTGCAACTCTATCCATGATGAGGATTTCAAGGGATCCAATCTTCTTAAAATTAAATTTATGGATATGGGAATAATAAAATGATCTTTTTCCTACCATACTCAAATAACTGCTCAAACATATATTCTTGATAGAATAAAGGAGGCTCGGAAATCTGATGAGTTGATACAAAATAATGTATAAAATATTCTGGAGTTTAAATTTTATAAAGATAGAGTTATATGGTCTAGAACCCAGATATGTATCACTTTAATACTAAAATATAATAGAATAAATTTGGTTGTTGTGCATAGATCATTAGTATCTATTCATCTAGGAGGCACTAATATGTATAAGTATTGAAGAAAAATTTATAGTGGGATTACATAAATAGAGATATTGTGGAGTTTGTATCTTGATTCTTGGAATATTAAAAAGGTAAATCATAATGATATAATTCCAAGGTTTTTAATGCAACCATTTCCCCTAACAACATGGAAATGGGAAAGCATGACCGTGAATTTTTTTCATAGGACACCCCATAACAACCAAAGGAGATAACGCCATCTAGGTGGTATTCAAATATCTTACCATGTCATCATATTTCATTGCTATCAAAAAATATATCTCTCTTGACCAACATGCCATGATATACATAAGAAAAGTGGTCATATTGTAACAACTCGAACTTTTTAAATGAGGTTTATTTCCTGAAAATGTGTGATATATTATTACATGAAAAAACTATATATCATTAATAATTAAGTAATAATATTTTAATGAGACCATTGGGTTTTGACCGTTATATGACCATTGGTCAATATGGCCGTTGGAAACTATACTCTGAACGTTATGATTATTGTTTATAAATAGAAATGACAAGGAAAAATTAATAAAGAAAGAAGAGTTGATGGCCTCTTCCAGTAGATTTGTTCTCTACAAAGACCATTAATTAGAGCTTGGGTGGGAGGTAGAATATTTGGTATTCTCTCTTGATAAATACCATGATAATCTTCATATTGTTAGTATTGAATGAAATCACATATGAGAGAATTTCAAGATAGTGAAAATTACCACTCGGGCAATTTTATCCGATCCACCCAACGATTATATCCACATCACACACCTTACCCTTATGTAAAATGCTTGTGTTATAAGGGGTTATATTATAAGGCCTTAGTTAAATAAATAATGAATCCTTTTTATTAATAATTCTTTGTTCCATCATTTCTATTTTAAGAATAGTTTTTCTTACTACAATTGAGATGGATTTTGATAAATTTATTTTTTGGATAAAAATTAAATTTTTGAGGAAACATATAATTATTATAATAAACAAGGTTATAATTAATATTGTTTATGGAAATTAAATAGTTTCATAAAACAATACATTTTTATTTTAAATGAAAAAATAATTTTATTTTTTCAACTATCAGAAATTTCACTATGCAATTTTACTATGCATTTTTTGTCTGCTATTATTTTAAATAAATAAGTATTTTTATAGTTAATAATTAAATTTATCATATTTAAAGATTTATTATGATAAAATAAAATTCATTTTTTAATTCATAATATCAATATTATGTTATGGTGAATTTATGGGAAGTTTATAAAATACCTTAGTTTTTCATGAATTGTAAAAATACAGTTTCAGTTTTTTTAGTAATTTTAATGACATCATAGCTATTTCATAATGATGTAATGATTAATTTAAAATTATGTTCGAATATTATGTATTAAATTAACTCAATATGTCTCCCAAGTGGCCAATACCATGGGAAAATACTATAGGAAATCCCATGGTTTTTCAAATACCACCAACGAGGTGTCCAAGAAAATTAATAAAAAAACCTCACTTTTGATATAAATACCAACCATTTAATTCATTTAATTTCATTAAAAAAATTTCCTTCACAAATATATTATAGTTTGACATCCCAATATTTCCTCCCGAGGCTTCCTCAATCCCCCAAGGCCCAAATCATTGAGGTTTAGGAGTCACTATTCAAGGTAAGGGAACTCTCAACTTCTCTTTTCCATTCATGTTTCATTTTTAAGTGGTATGCATTTAAAATTTAAATACCATGTTTTTATGTCCATTTTATTATGTCCCTTTAATTTATTAAGATTAATTTATGAATGGGATACGCTTTTCCTCTCTTTTTTAATGTTATCTAAAACCATGTTTCATACCCGTTATGCTGCCACATTTTCATCTCAAAATTTCGCTCTTTTTATAAAGAAATTACTTTTTTTATTTGTGAATACCTAAACAACTATATTATCCAGGGGTATTAAAATATATATAAAAATGAATTATTTTAATTATAATACTAACATACTTGAATCCCCCCCTTCATTTTCTATATATTTAAAATGATAAAAGGATCTTGTTTTTTAAGTACTTTCTAAAACACCATTATTTTGAAATGAAACTTGTATGTTTTATTCTCCATTAGATATTTATGATATGTTTTATCATTATATATGTGGATAAAATTAATTAATGCATATGAGGGGTGCACCTTTATAGTCCTCCAATTAATTGGGTAAATAATTTAATCTCTAAAGATGACAATTTTTAAGATACCTTTTTGAATAAACTTGCTAATGTTTATGATACCTTGCCGATAAACCATGATGATATTATTTTGCATGAATCAATTAAATTTTTAATCCACTTTAAATGTTATAATTCAAGTTATTTTATTAATGATACACCTCATGTTCTTTTTTTCATACCATATTGATATTCATCAAGTTCTTATCAATATTTCTAAAGATCACATGTAAAATGTATCACTTATTTTCCCTTACAGGGCCTTCTACTCACCCTTTACATTGATTTATTTCCCCATGTTATTAGAGGCAATAAAATAAATTAGGATGAACCTTTTATAATCATTTCAAGTGGAATAGAATGTTGTTTTAAATTTTCTTGTATTACATACCTTTTTTCCAAGACACTAAACATTAAATTATCATCTATTTGTAAAATAAAATGAAAAGTTATGTAATAAAAAGGTGTGATGACATAGTTGGTATAAAATTATGGTTTAGTTAATTGGAGAAATTAGGATTTGAATACATTATAAAAAACAAAAAATAAACTATATTGAGCTAGAATCAAACAAAAATTGGAGCACGACAACATGCCTTACTACACTCATATTTTTACACTCCTTGGGGATATGTTTGGTTGATCACAAGATTTTTATGAATCATTATGAAGGATTTATAGAAAATTTAATTGTTTTTAATGAATAACATGTTTGATAATTATTTTATATGAAATAAATGTTACATTGGAAATATTATATTATTAAATAAAATATGTTTCTTACTATGGTTTTCATCATTTAGAAAATAGAGGGAAGTTGGGGGAACCATGTCAATGGTGGGTGAAATAGACCATGCACTAAAAACCCTATGATGGATGTTGGAATGTAAAAATTCATGTCAATTATGACTTAACTAACTCAAGTTATAGGAAAAAAATTGAATCAATATAAGAGACCAATTTTACAATGAAGGGAATAACTTTTCATAGAGTGCTCTATGCATCAGCAACCACTAACATTAAATGGATATATCAGCCCATTGATTGAGTAATAGTGTATAAGCTCTATAGAAAATATCTTTTCTTTAATTCATTTTTTAGAACAAGATAAATTCACTCTTTATTTGTACTATTTAGTGGGAGAATCTGATCAGTGGGGGGATGTTATTGAAAACATGAGGCCAAGAGGAGAGATTGAAGATATGGAGTGTGAAAAGTTTAGGGGAATATTATTTTATATGTATTTACGTCATTCAATGAGAATGGAAATGGAGAAATAATTCTATGAACTGAAGAAGAAGGACAAGGAATCTATTGGAATTTATAATATGAACTTCACAATACATTCCCATTATACCTATAGCTTTTTCATGGATCCTAATGGAATATTTGTTAGATTCTTTAGTGGAATAAGACCTCATCTACAAAAGAATTTAGAAAACTAAGACAGTGATAACTATGAATAAATCATTCAGAGTGCTATGATGGTCGAATTAGAGTATGGTGAGATTCAATTATCACATAAATTTATTGAGAAGAAGGTATCTTTATATTCAATTATATTATAGAGGATATTTGATCAAGGAAGTGGAGGAAAGCAACTGAAAATTTCCACATGCAATAAATGTGGGAAAAATTATTCGGGGAATTTCATGCTCTGAAGTGGGGAGTGTTACAAGTGTGGATGAGATTGCCAAATAATTTGGAACTGTCGTAGTGAAGTGAAGCCTTAATTTCTCAAAAAAATGAAAAAGGAAAGATGATGTAGGCCCTACATGATGTCCAATGATTCGTGTGTGGATAGTTAGGGAACTTTTACAATCATTTTCTAAATCTGAGGATAGTGGAGGATAATCACCATCATCCCCAGAATAGGTCAAGGGAGAAAGTTCATGCTTTTCTATCATGATGACTGAAGTTGAGGCTCTAAATGATGGGTGGTGGGAACTCTCTTTGTTCTCTCAAAGTTATCATGTACTTTATTTGATCCTAATTCTATTCATTCCTTTATTTTCTCTATGTTTATAAAGAATATAGAATCAATCCCCGAAATTCTAAAAGTTGAGTTATCATTCATGACTACTATATGGATTATCCACGAATCAATAGTGTTTAGAAAATATAGTATTCACTTTGGATAGAATAATATCATCTCAAATATAGTATTCATTCCCATGTTGGAATTCAACATTATACTAGGGATGTAATGGATCTCAAAGAATAATGCTACGATCAAATATAACCGAAAGGAAATATCAGTTTTCTTGAATGGAAAACCTACAGTTGATTTCAAAGGAGAGATATCTCAACTTGATTGTTGTTTATAAGCACCACATTTAGCCTTATTTATGAAGATTATCGGTGAATATCAAGAAGGAAATGAAAGTTTAAAAATAGATAATATCATCATAATTTAAGAAAACATTGACATATTTCATGAGGAGTTACCTGGACCTCCCCCAAAAAGAGAGGTAGAGTTCTCCATTTAAATAATGTATGGTTCCAAGACGATATCAAAATACTTGTATAGAATAGAAAATGTGGAGCTGTAGGAATTAAATAATCAACTTCAAGATCTTTTAGATATGTGGTTTATTCGACCAAGTGTGTCTCCTTGGGAAGAAATTGTTCACTTTGTGAAGACGAAGGATGGATTAATGAGGCTATACATTTAATACATAGAACATAACAGGATCACAGTGAAGAATAAGTACCCTCTTCCAAGAATTGATGATTTATTTAACCAGCTTCATGGGGATCAATGATTCTCTAAGCCGGATAATAGATCTGGTTATCACTAATTATGGTTAAATAAATAATACATTCCAAAGGCTGCCTTCTGATCATGATATGGGCATCATGAGTTTTTTTATTCCCTTCAGATTGACTAATGCACCTTCTATTTTTATAGATTTTATGAATAGAGACATTAAGGGAGAGATTGATAACATTATGGTAGTTTTTATTGATGATATTATGATATATTCAAAAACTCATTAGTATAATGAGGATCATATAAGGGTGATACTAAAAATTCGAATGAAGGAGTGGTTATTTGGAAAGTTCATCAAGTGTGAGTTTTGGCTATTGTAAGTTGATTTCTTAGGGCACATTATTACTAGTGAAGGAATCTCAGTTGACCTTGGAAAGACAAAGTTTGTGGATGACTGTACTTAACCAACAATAATAATAGAGACTCGTATTTTCCTCAGTTTATCAGGATATTATAGGAGGTTTTTGAAAAAAAATCTAGACTTTATAATACACTAACCAGGTTAACTTAAAAGGGGTCAAGTTCATCAAGACAATGGAGTGTGAAAAATGTTTCTATGTTATGAAGAATAAATTTGTTATTGCAATCATGTTAACCCTACTCTATACTGGAGAAAGATTAATTATTTTTCGTGATGCATCAATGAAAGGTATTGGGTTTGTCCTCATGAAAAATGAAAAGTTGATTTCTTATGGAAACTGATAGTTGAAACATCATGAGTAGAACTATATTATGAATTATCTGCAGCCATCTAAAGATTTTTTTTCTCTAATGATATGGATTCTGTATCTTTATGTTGAAAAATGAGATATATACCCAGAACATAAATGTTTAAAGTATATTTTCATGAAAATGGAATTGAACATGAGACAGCGGATATGTTTGGATGTTCTAAAAGTCTATGATTATTAAATTAATTATAATCCAGTAATAGAAAACAATGTCATAGATGAATTAAGTATGAATGATCCTATTTTGATCTAAACGATGAAAAATCAAAGAGATCCTTCGATCAACGACCTAGTATAAATAGACATGGGAATCATAAGGGAATGTAAATCATTAAACCTATCCCAAATGATTTTTTAATCGTCATTACTAGAGAAGGCCACGAAATGTCAAATATGTGATCATTGTTTATAGAAGAAGATGAAGGATGTGAAGAATGGGATGTTTCTAGAAGACAATATTGATCAAGAAGGCGTACTGAAATTTTGTACAAGACTATGTGTTCCATATATTCCAGAAATAAAGAAGGATCTGATGGATAAATCTCATATCTCTACATTCTCTATACATCCTGGAAGAACTAAAATGTATAGGGTCCTTCGTGATCCTTATTAAAGGGATAAAAAAGAAAAGGGATATTTTTTACTACAATATAAGGTTCCTAGTGTGTCAACAAGTGAAGGAAAAGAAACAACATCCGAAAGGGGTATTAAAACCACTACCCTTACTATCATGGAAGTGGGATAATACCACTATGGAATTTGTCACCGATCTACCATGAATTTCCCAAGGAAATACTGTGTTATGTGTTATAGTGGATTGTCTCACCAAAACAACCCATTTTATCTTTATTCGGTAATATTTCATTCTTGACCAACTCACTAAGATATATGTGGAGGATGTGGTGAGGCTATATTGAGTACTACATTATATCATTTATGATCTTGATCCATGATTCACATAAAAATTTTTTAGAAGTATTCAACATTCTTTGTGTACCAAATTAAATTTTAGTATAGCCTATCACCCTCAAACAGATGAACAATCTCAATAGACTATTCAAACACTTGAGTACATTTTGAGAATATGCTCTAGTTAATTTAAAGGTGGATGGGATCAAGATCTCCCATTAGTTCAGTTATCATACAATAATGACTTCCATTCATGTATTCAAATGGATCCCTATGAAGATATATATGGGAAGTAATGTAGAACTCATACTTGTTGGGTTGAATTTGGTGAGAGAAATCTTTGTAGGCTAGATCTTGTGTAAGGGATAACAATAAAGGTTCATTCCATCCAAAAACACATTAAGGATGCTCAGAGTTGGGAAACGAGTTATGCTGAAAACCATAGAAGGGACATGGAGTTTTATGTTACTTACAAATTCATCGTTCTGAATTCACCATGGAAGAGAGTCAAGTGATTTGGGAAGAAAGGGAAACATAGCCTTAGGTACATTGGCCTATATTAAATCCTTGATCTCAAATGAGAAGTGGCCTATCTGTTAGAACTTCCACCAAATCTATCTCATGTTCATAATGTTTCCCACATATATCTCTTTGAGAAGTACATACATGATCTGTCACATTTACGGAATCTAGAGGTGGTACTACTGAACATTATATCTCTTGTGAGGAGCATCCAGTGGAGATCTTGGATCATAGGGACAAGGTTCTACACAAAAAGACCATCCACCTCGTCAAAGTGTTATGTATAAACTACATGTATGAATAAAAGTTATGGGAAATGGAGAAAATAATGAGGTAAAAGTACCATCAACTTTTATCAATTGAAATAAGGAGTTTAAATTTCGGGGATGAAATTTCTTAATGGGGGAAGAATATAATGACCATGAAATTTTAAATGATATTTTTTTTCCGAAAATGTGTGTTATGTTATTGAACAAAAAATATATATCCCATTAATAATGAAGTAAATATATTTTAATATGACCATATGGGTTTGAACATTATATAACTGTTTTTTAATATTACCATTGGGAACTATACTCTTAAAGTTATGATTATTGTTTATAAATACAAATTACAGGGGAAAATTAATACAAAAAGAAGAGTCAGTGGCCTCATACAATAGAGTAGTGCCATACGAAGACCATTTATCGTATCTTTGGAGAGAGGTAGAATATTTTGGATTTTATCTTGACAAAACCTATTCAAATATTAAATATGTTAAGATTAAATGAAATCCCCTATGGGAGAAGTTCATGTTATTGGAAATTACCACTCAGATGACGTTATCCGAGCCACGCAATGATTCTATCACCATCTCACACCTTACCCTTATGTCATAAATGGGTGTTATAAGATTTTATGTTTCAATTACATAGTTACATAATGTTTAAACCCTTTGTATTGATAATTGTTTTCTATCTAATCTATTTTAAGAATAGTTTTTATTAATAAAATTGAAATAAATTTTGACAAATTTATTTTTTGGACAGAAACAATAATTTTTAGGAATCATATAATTGTTATAAAAAACTAAGGTATTATTAATATTTTTAATGGAAATAAAATAGTTTTATAAAAACACAAATTTTCATATTATAAATGATAAAATAATTTTATTTTTTCGAGTATTATAAATTTCACTATGCAGTTTTACTGTGCATTTTATATCTTCGATTATATTTAAGAAATAAGTATTTTTTATAGTTAAAAGTTAAATTTATAATAATTATAGATTTATTATGATAAAAAAATTTAATTTTTTTAATTCATAATATCTATATTAGGTTTGGGTGAATTTATGATAATTTTATAAAATACTTTAGTTTTTTGTGAATAGGTAAAATGCAGTTTGAGTTTTTTGGTAAGTTTAAGGGCATCATAGATATGTCATAATGATATAATGATTAATTTGAAATTATTATCAACTATTATGTTTAAATGTCACTCAATAGGTGTCCCATGTGTCCAATACAAGGTGAAAGCCGATGGTTTTGCAAATACCACCAACAAAGTGTCCAAGGAAATTAAAAAAGAACTCCCTCACTTTTCCTAAAAATACCCACCCATTACTCAGTTTAAATTAATTAAAAAATCATAATACACAAATATATTTTAGATTTACCTCCAAAGTGGATATCTCAATGTTTCCTCAAGCTCCCAAGGTCCATATCTTTGTGTTTCAGGAGTAACTATTCAAGGTAAGGGAACTCTCAACTTCTCTTTTCGTATCATGTTTCCTTTTTTATGTGTTATGTATTTAAAATTAACATAAGATGATTTATATATATTTTATTCTATGTATTTAATATATTAAGAGTCACTTATTAATGGGAAACTCTTTTACCCTCTCTTTTTAATATTTTTCAAAAACAATGTTTCATACCTGTTATGCTGCCAGATTTTCATCTCAAAATTGTTCTCTTTTTATCAAGAAATTATTTTATTTTGTTTGTGAATACCCAAACATCTATATTTTATAGATGTATTCACATATATTTAAAAATGATCTATTTTAATTCTGGGATTAACATACATGAATCCCTTATTCCTTTTCTTTGGGTTTAAAATGACAAGAGGATCTTTCTTTTTAAGCACTTTCTAAACATCATGATTTTGAAATGAAAACCATTTCTTTTATTATACATGGGTTATTTAAGAGATGTTGTATTATGATATATGTGTCTCACATTAATTAAAACATATTAATTATTCTACCTGATAGTGTTCCAATTCATTGGGTAAATAATTTAATCTCTATAGATGACAAGTTTTACGATACCCTGGTGAATAACGTTGCTAATTTTTATGACACCTTAGTCATAAAAATTGGTGATATGATTATGAATGACTAAATTAAATGTTTTAGCCACATTTAAATGTTATTTTTCAAGTTATAGTATTTATTATATGCCTCAAATTTTATTTTTCATTCCATATTTACATTCGTCAAGTTCTTATCAATATTTCTCAATATTACATGTAAATTGTTTCACTTGTTTTCCCTTACTGGGCCTTATGCTCACCCTTTCCATTGATGTATGTCCCCATTTTATGAGATGCAATAAATTTACATTGGATGAAACTTTAATAATCCTTTCAAGTGTAATAGAATAATTTTTTTAAATTTTTCATGTATTATATACCTTTTTTTCACGCCACTAATGTTTAAAAGATACTCTATTTACAAAATGTGATGATGTGTTATGTAATAAAAATGTAGGTTGTCATAATGAATGTATTGAGTTCCACTCACTATTTATCTAATATAGATCTAAGGTTTAACTTGTGGTTTTTGAGAGACCTTCAGAATGTGTTGAATATATAACTAAGATTCAACATTTCTTATCACACTCAAATGGATGGTTATCATGAAAGGATCATTAAATCCTTGGAATACATGTCGAGATCACATTAAATGGATTTCCATGAATTTTGGGATGAAAAACTTCAACAGGTGGAGTTCTCACATAACAAGAGTTTCTATTCGAGCATTTAAATGACTCCTCATGAGGCTCTATATGGTAATAGGTTTTAGACTATGACATATTGGGATGAATTTGAAGAGTATAATATCAATAGAAGTGATCTTATCTAAGATATGATATAGAAGTTTCAAACAATTAAGCATCATATGAAATCTATGAAAAGTCGATAGAATAGATATGCAGAAAATCATTTATGACACTTGGATATTGAGGACCAAGATAAAAAATTTTCCTTCATATATCTTCGTGTAAGAAAGTCATTAATTTTGAGAAGAAGGGAAATCTTAGTCCACTATACATCAGCCCCTTTATGATCCTTGGTTGTATCTGAGTGGTGGCCTATGAACTGCCATTCTCACCTAACCTATCTCAAGTACATGATGTACTCTATATATAACTATTAAGAATGTACACAAATACCCATCACTTGTATTGAATCTATAGGATGAACCATTGGATAATTATCTTTTATATGAGGAGAAACTATTGACGATATTAGATCATAGAGAAAATTTTATATAAAACAATAAAAATCACATAGTTAATGAAATTGGGAAGAACCACAAGTTTGAGGAAGAGACATGGAAGCCAAAAGTGGGGATGAAACATAAGTACCCTCAACTTCTTATTGTAAAAAATGAAAATTTAGATGGTTCAATTTCTATAGGGTGGAATAATGTAATGACCTAAAATTTTATAAATTAATTTTTCCTTGTGATTGAATTAAATACCCTATTATGTAATATGGTTATAGAGAACACATGCACTCACTTTTTTATATCATAATAGATTTAAAATACTATTATGAATCATGACCATTGTTAATATCTCCATTGAAAAATGATTTTATAAATATTATATATTAAGGGTTATCATAATGTCTAATTGACATAGAAAAAAGAAGCGATGACCTCGACCAGAAAAAGTATTCCCTATAAAGCCCATTTATTGAAGATTTCAAGGTAGATAACAAAAAATGTATTTTCCTATTACGAAAAAAAGATGATATTCAATTACTAAATCACATGTGAAACCATTTATAAGATAATTTCAAGCTCACAGTGGTCACAACCAAAACCATTTTTGTCGAACGACTCTATGAAAATCTCACAATCGGGAACCAAACCATTAGTGTGTTCACTGATGTAATAAAAGGATATGTATCTCAACCCTAATAATATGAATATTTATATTTTATTTTAAATTAAATCATTATTATATATATTTATTATTTATTTTTTACATTATAAATGATGAAATAAATTTTTTTTATTAAAAGTTTATTTTAATTGGACAAAACTCGAATTTTATTTTTTGTATAATATGCAATTTCAATTAAGACACTCATTTTGATGAATTTATAAATTAAATTAATTTTTAATAAAATGTTATTATTAAATATTATATATTAAATATAAATTAAAATATAATATTATGAAGTGAAAATGTAATTTTTATAAGGGTTAGAAAATTATTATGGTCAAAAAACCAGTATTTTTCAATAAATTAGGATTTTAACAAAAAGAGTAATGTCTAATTCTTAGATAATTATTTTGATAAAATAACTATAATTTTTGGAATAAAAACATCAAAATTATCTAATGGTTAATTTTTCCAAATTTTCCACGATAGTCAAATTTTAGGGTAAAAGTTAAATACGATATAAATATATGGTGTGTATTATGACATCATAATGACCAAAAATTTAGGTAATATGTTAATAAAAACTCCTTAAATAGATAACAAAATTAGGTATAGAGATAATGAACCCTATCCCTACCTCTATTAGGCCACGGGTTGGCGACTAGCACCAAGGGTATAAATGTATTCATTAAATGGGAGGCATTACCCTTTATAATACTGTAAAATTGGTGGATAAGATGAATCATCAAAAAGTAACTCCATTAAATAATATAAATAGACAAAAACCATCCCACAAATGAATTTATAAATAAATATAATATAGATAAATGTCTACAAAGTAAATAATAAAAAGAAGAACTAAATCATCAAAACAATAGTTATCCAAAGGTATGAGTTAGTAATGTCCGACATGGTCGGGGTAATCCTCATGGAAATCTAAAAATCATTTTATATTCATAAGGATAGAATGCAAGTATACTCAATAGGAAAAACAATATCTCTCATTTATATGTTAAATAATCATAATTATTCGCCTGTGAGAAAATAGTAGAACCAAAAAACACCTATATAGGAATACTAACCAAACTCAACCTCACCATCAAACACTCACTAAATAACACAAGCCATGTTTTGTAGCATAATAAGATGCATATCGAAAAAGGGTACCCCTAACCACATTCTCATGGATTTTCCAATATCACACACTAAATTCATATGTTATGACACTCCCATTTCATCAGAATGACAAATACCACTGACCCACAAGAACAATCACATCACATCACACCGACTGACAACTGGGACAATGATCCACAAGCACAATCACATCACATCTCACATGTAGACACCTAGGATATCACACCACAAACAATTCAATAACAAGAGTATCATGGTATTACAAACATGAACGAAATAAAATTCTTACCCTCCTCTTACCATGCACAACTCCCTCCATAAGTCTCCCCACAAGCACAATCATATCAGATCTCACCAAAAAACAGAAGGGCTTATCGCCCCACAGGCACAACCTCATCACATCTCACCCGAAGACACCTGGTTTATCAGAAACACTATCTAATGCAATAATAGACCTCAATCCATCTCAACATGTGAAATAACAACCTCTATAGAAATAGATATAGGGAAATAGTGTGTAGCCAACCAGCCACCCACATCACCAAGATGTTGGAAAAAACACCATCACATGACTATACGGGTGTCGGTACACAGTTCTAGATGTGGGTGCGGTGAATAAAGAAATCAAAAAGAATATATAAGTATATATATATATATCCATACACAAGCCCAACTTATGGGTTCACAACCAAACAATAACCAACTCACAATATCATCACTTTTACTATCACCACTAAATGAATAATCCCACACAAGCCACAAGCCACATTTCACATTGCCAACTGGTTCCCATTATCGAATAAATTCAGTTCATTATTAATCATCATACATATTTAATTACACAACCCATCATATATTTTTTCATTAACCAATTACATATTATAAACCAAACCATCCCCAACTATTTTAATCATTATTAAACAATTTATTACATTACTTCTTGGGAATCTAGAAAAAAGAAACCACACATCACAAGAAACTCATCAACCCCATCATACCATCACCTCACTGCCCCCAAAATCATAGAAAATAAAAACCACCCCACTACCTCAAAGAATATCCAAATACTAACAACATCATTACCCTAAAAGCATGTCCAAACAAAAACCACCTCTCCACCCCAAAAGTATGGAAAAAAACAACCACCTCACTTCCCCAAAATCATGACCAATAAATCCCGACCTTGTCGCCCCAATGGAATGACCAAATCTCACCCATCATCCCCACATCACATCACAAACACACATTGTCACCCCATACAAATGGACACACACCAAAACACATCAATGATCATTAGAAAAATTTACAAAAGGGACTTTATGACATTTTATTTTATTTTAGGGGTGTTATCACACAAGAAATAATTCTAGGGAAACCATTTCATTAGCCAAATATAAGTGGTTAATCAATTACCATTTTAGAGTGGCATCACAACAATCACAATAGACATAGTAGTCACAACAAATAACATCCAATGAAAACAAATACACCAATGGCCACAATTTAAAGCGGGGAATCAAGCCTATACAATCACAGTATCAAAATCATATCAAAGTCCTAATATTATTCAAATCATTCCCTTTTTACCTTTAAATTTGAATTTTCCAATTATTTATATTTTATTAATATAGCTCAACCATAACGTTTATATGAAAAAAATAAAACCCCTCCCATATAATACATAATAAAGAGAAATGAGGGATTCCCAACCTCAATGAAGCTTTTCCAACTCACTACACACTAAAAGGTGAATAATAAATTCCTTCAAACCACAACCGCACACGGGGAACCATGGATCAACCTACACCACACCCAAATATCATCATTATTCATCCGAAATCTCACCCCAAACCAAAACAATATCACTATAAATAATATCCAAGTGAAGAAAAATTGGAATGTAATGATGATGAAGGAATGGATCACCATCAATTACCAATAGGCATCACCGGGATCTAACAAATCAAAGTGAGAGGAAGTGGAAAAAATATCCTCTCAGGTATCTTAGGGTTCTTCTAAAACAAGAGAGAGAGGGAGAATTTGAATGAATGACAATTTGATAGGGTAAAGAACATAAAACATATAATCCCACCAGTTCTATATCGTTTAACCATTAATGGCCTGTAATCCTCAGGTTTTGTAAAATCTACAACATTTAATGAAAAAAAGATAACCTTTGCCTTCATATAATAAACATTGTGAATTCTATTTTCATGATCTGTAACCCATCTCACAACTTCTATATTATACTGTTTAAAATCTATGAACCAATCAAATATAAAAGTCGTGAATCACCGTTTCACATCGTGTAAAAAATACACAATGTGTATTTCCTGCAAAATCTCTATTGCACCTCCATCCTACACCCAAAACTCTAGAAACATCCATAAAAAACCTCCAAAAACTAAAAATAGAAACTTAACAGTCCGAGATGTCACAAAGTATTACATTAGATACCTCCAAAATGATTCTAGCCCTCAAGAATCTAAAGCCAACCCCAGAAGAAAAGTGGTACGAACAACCACCCAGTGAGATACCTCTCAAGGATTTTTTCATACCTCAAATTCTACAACCATCCAAACAAATTGAACCATATGCCCAAAAAACATATCTTAGAACCTCATAACCACATTGTCATAAACTCCCTCCTCTCACAAAACCACACTTTCACAAAACCATCTCAGCCTCCAAACATCCCAAACCAATAAACATCATAACCAACTAACCGCACCACTATGAACACAAGAATAATGTAATTCTATCCTCAATGTTAAGATATTATCTACTCTGGGTGGCACTGATTCATTTGCATGGGTTTAATTGTCTCACAGTTAATTCATATTGATTTGGAATTAGGTCCTACTTTTTTATATGTCTTGAATTCATCATACGTCACAAAATACACATAAAAAATAAGGAAAACAACTCATCGGATAAAAAAATCCACATATCACATCACAAGAGAAAAAAAAGGAAAAACTCAAAATATATTTGGTTAATGGGAACACATCTATGTCTCTCTCTCCCATGTACTCTCTTCCCGGACACCATGCCTCCAAAACACATGAAACAAAGGAATGGTCCATTCATAAAAAACCTTTTCTTAGTGATCTTGGACATCTACTAGCCACTCTATTAATGTATTGTCATCCTTAATATCCAAATCTCTTTAGTTAATGGAATGGTAGTTTTCGTGAAGATACCAATGAAGAATATAGATATAGAATACAATGTGTATCCTCTCTATCCTCAGTGGAAACGAAAATAGGTGTTCCACCTCACCAACTCACACCCAACACATCAAAGGGACTAACAAACCTGGTAGAAAGTTTATTCCCTATTCTAAACCTCTTATACCCTTGTTGAGGATAAACCATCAAGAACATGTGGTACCCAATCTCAAACACTAAGGGCCTCCTCCTACGATTAGAATAATATTTTTTCCAATCCCATGATACTTTCATCCTCTCATGAAAAAAATGAAACTTTTCTATCATGCTCTGCACCACAATAAGTCCAAGAACTATTCCCTTAACAAACTCCATACAACATAATGGAGAATTACATAGTATCCTATAAAAATCCTCAAATGGATCCATTCCAATAGATTATTTATTTTTGTTATTAATATAAAATTAAACCAATGTAATGTGTCTTATGAATGATCTACCAATGTTCAAGACACATTCCCACAAAATAACCTTTAGCGTCAGGATAGTCCACTCGGTTTTCCAATCTGTCTGAGGGTGTAAAGCAGTGATGAGGCATAACTGAGTGCCAATATCATGCTTCAATATCATCTACACCTTTGAGGTAAAAAGTGCATACCAATAAGAATAAATGGGATTTTTTAAATCAATAAAACGAAACCAACGCATCCACACACCTCTTAGACAAATCATACACTATGCCCGAATCATTGATCATCATGAAGTGGTTTGATTTCATCAATCAATCCACGATCACCCATAAAGCATCAAAACCTCCCTGGGTTATGGGTAATCCTTTGAAGAAATACATTGATATTTTATCCCATTTACACCCAAGAAAATCTAAAGTCAACAACAAACCATCAGGAACAAGATGATCAGCCTTTAACTATCGGAAAACCAAGAACTTCACCAAAAAATGCTCCACCTCTTATTTCATCCCGGGCCACCAAAACAGCATCCTAAATCCATGAAACATCTTATAAATTCTTTGGTTTAATACTAGAGTTAATCTATTAAACTATTGAATAACATACTCGAGCATCACTACCAGAACAAACAACTTCCTATAAAACAACATCTAGTTTCTACCATTTCATGACCACCCCTTCTAAGAATCAACATTGCTAACATGATCTTGCGTGAAAATTTCCTTTGAGTTTCCCCATGTAGAATCCTCCCATGACTTCATTAGATAAGACTTCACCACCATAAAAAATATTATCTACCATTATCCACCCTATTATCTAAGTGTAAGGATTCCAACTCCTCCATTACTCTCCAAGAATCCCCAGACTTTTGAAAAGCATCCTTCCATAACTACCTGCTCAAAGAACAGGGAAAAACATTCTTTTTTCCTGATGTGTAGGAGATACCAACATGATAATCCTAAATAATATCTATCCTCCTCTACTACTACATGTTTAGATCATTCTAATAAAATATATACCTCAAATTATTGTGATCTATGAATACCACAAAGTGTTCCAAAATGAGGTAATTCCACTAAAACATTAACAGAAAAACCACCATTTCAAAATCCAAATAATGGGTGGAATATTTACTCTTATGGGAATGTACATTCCTAGAATAATAATAGATCACTTCCCCCTACTTCATCAACACACATTCCAATCCTAGATAGGAATCATAATAAAAACATAAAAAATCACACCCCCTCAGGAAACTGAAAAAATAGATAATTGACCAACATACCATTTAGGTAATCGAACACTTCCTAAAATTAATCAATCTAAACAATGTCTTGGTCCTATATGGTGAATGATGTCAATGGGGTTGTATCGGGATAGAAATTGGTCACAAACCTTTGATAATAGCCTGAAAACAAAGAAAACTATGAATATCTACCACATTCTTGGATTCTTCCCAAGAAACAACTACCCAAACCTTCAATGGTCCCACAACTACAACCTAATGTGACACTACACACCTGAGTTAATCCACTTATCATTTACAAAACATACACATGGAAAAATTTTCATTGAGATTCTAGCATAGAAGAACCTATAGGAGAGTTATGATATAATCAATATGATCCTCCTATGAGTTTGTTTAGATCAAGATATCATTGATTGAAATGAAAATAAAATGTTTTAGAACTCATGGAATAAAAAGTTTATAATCCCCATGAACATGGATAGTTCATTTGTAACACCGAATGGCCTAATTAATAACTCAAAGTTCCCATACCATTATTTTAATGTAGCCCTCAAGATATCTATCTCCTTCACCCTTAACTGGTGATATCTATACTACAGATATATTTTAGAAAAGCATATTTCCCCTCTCATCTGGTCAAAAAGATCATTTATCCTTGTAAGAGGGTAACAATTGCTAACTATCACCTTATTCAACCTTTGATAGTCTATAAACCACCTCAGACTACCATTCTACTTCTTGGAGAACAATAATGGAGCACCCCATGATGAGACAATGAGTCAGATAAAACCCTTATGTAACAAATAATCTATTTTAATCCTCAAGTACTGCAACTCATAAGGTTACATTCAATATGTATCCATCAAGATATGAGAATAACCATGATACAAGTCTATCCTAAACTCAACATCACATCTTGGGGTCAGTGTCAAGAACTATTATGGGAAATCATAATAGAACTCCACAATAAACATGGGGACCTCCACAATCCCAATTTCATTGATTCTGTTGAAAACTCAGCCATCAATGAATGAAGGGGATCCACATACTAAATTCCAACCTGACAACCCCTCTCTCCAATGAAAACCAAACATTCTCCATCCACATCTGAGAACATGAATATCTTATAGAAGTAGTAGATAAAAATAAACATGAAACAAAACCATTTAATTTTGTGGATAACATCACATGGATGAATCTTTAGTAAGAAAATATCCCCATGGTATTGATGTGGAACCATTAGTCTACAACCCCGACACACATAAAACAATTTAGTCTAGAATCCAACTACTGTAGTAAAAACCAAGGGAATAGGAATACTCTCTAAATCTAGTCCCATAAAATAGAATAGAGTTGGTGAAAAAAGGAGTGTAAATATACATAATCAAATAAGGAATTAAAAATAGTACTAAACAAATCAATTGTACCTTTAACAATATATGGAACCTCTAGCACTACCGCCTCCACTATGTGAAAATAACCATGCCAAGCTCCTCTACCTATCTGTTGGAAACCACATGAATAACCATGTTTGGGTAGAGGTCCCTAAACTCAAGGAACATCCGGAGGTTGGATTCTACCTTCTTCATCTCCCCTATGTGAATTATTAGTCTACTTCCCTTGCCACTATAATGGTCTCACTGGAAAATGTTGATGAGGTTGGAACTAAACCTATCCACCTCCACCAAACTAAGTTTAGGGAACCATTGGGAGTTAGTTCTAGAAATGGACATGAACCCCACAACAAAGAATCATTTTCATATATCCCCCAAGAAATGAAAAAAATAACTAGCCCTAGAAGTACCGAAAAGATGTTGCTGATGTCAACTCCCTTCTGGTAAAAACCTCGAAGGTTCTGGTGTCTGCGACATGCCACAAAAAGCTATACTCGTTGAGGATCCCTACTAGTTATCCTCTGATGGTATACCTCCTAGTGATTTCATACACTTGATCACCTCATCCTCATTCTTAATCTCTAGATATAATTAAAACATAAAATGATTAACTGCACACTAGATAGAAGGATAGAGTTCCAACTCAAAACATCTCACACATGAATCCTAATTTAGAAAAAACCTATGGAAAAGTGTTGAAGGTCCTTGAACATGATACACATATCTTTCACTGACATATTACCCTAATAAAGTGAAATAATATCCTACCTCTTCACTTCCTTCATAGTCAACAAAAGGAACTCTTCCCGAATCTCTTTTTGAATGTTGATCCATAAAAAATATTCCTCCGTCGACTCTCAAAAATATAGTATCCACCATTGGAATGAAACTACTCAAATTTTACTGACCACTAAAGGAACCTTGTATCCCACTAGGGACCATATCAAACAGAAATCTATCTCAAACTCCTCTAATGAACTCTCTTCCTACACATCTAAAACACTGACCATGTACCTTCCTAAATCCTTCCACTAAAAGGCACACAACTCCCTCTTCCAAGCCTCGTACTCATATACCAGATCAAACCTATGAAAATAAACTGTTTTTTCTTACTTAACATCAACTTCATAATTTATATGTTGAAGAAGAACGAGGTCCATAACTAAAATGAAAAATAATAATTTACTAATCTGGATAGTGTGGAATTTGATTTAGAGTAATTTTAGTTCACTCTATTTATTTTAACCTTCCCCAAAAAACCCAATTCAAACAAGAACACAAGTCATCATGATGAATTTACCTATCCTAATTCTATGACAAGAAAATTTGTCCACCTCACACGGTCGTTTAATAAGTTCATATTTCTTGCACCGGATTATGGAACCCAACTAAAATCCCATGTCCTAGCCAATATCTATACTCCATGTACTACACCAAGGTCAAATGGCACTATTTCCATGCTAACCCATACAATCTTCACTGTTACTAACTCCAAACTCTATCCCATCTCTCATCTATCACCTTTAATACCACTCTATCATGACCCCTCCCTCCAACGTTACCACAATGTGGATAGGGAGATAATAACCCCCTGAGTCCCACCTCTAGTAGGACCTAATTTGGAGATTATCCCTGAGGGTAAAAAAACATATCATGAAACAGGAGGCATTGTCTTCTATAATAATTTAAGATCAAGTGATAGGATACATCATCCATAAGTAACACCATGATATAATATAAAAAGAAACCAAAACAATCCCACTAATTCATGTTTAAATAAAAATGATATAGATAAAAGTCTCTAAAGTAAATATACAAAGAAAAGCTAAAGTACTGACACAAAAACTATCCAAAGGTCCTAGATATTAATGACTAGCATGATCCACATAATCCTCTAGGAAACCTAAAAATAATCTTTTATACATTGGTTGAGCATACAAATATACTTAGTAAGAAAACCAATGTCTCTTGTGATCATGTGAAAGAAGCATAATAATTTACTTATGAAAATAAAACATAACTAAAAACACCTATATAGGTATACTAACCGAACTGAACCTCAAAATGAACAGACATAAAATAACACTAGACAAGTATAGTAACATAATAAGAATCATATCAATAAAGGGTAATCCAAACAAATTTATGAATATTTTTACAATCTCACACCCCAATGTCATACATCCTGAAACTCCCATATCTTTCAAATAACAAATAACACCACCTTATATGTATAGTCCATCACATCATGACCACAGACACCTGGGTCACTGCCCCACAAGAATGATCACATCACATATTTCCTATAAACACCTGGGCTATCACATCACAACCACTTCCATAACTAGAGTTGTAGGGTGTTGTGAACATGAAAATAATTAACATCATGCCCACTCCTACCATGCAAGACTCCCACTATAATCTTACCCACTAGAATAGTCATATCATATATCACCCAAAAACATATGGGCTCACCGCCACACCAACCCGGCCACATCACATCTCACCTGATGAATCCTAGACTATAAAAAACACCCTATAAATTCACTAACAGACTTCCATCCATCATAACCTATACAATACCTACCTCACCTAGATGAGAGAGAATGAAATAGAGGGTATCCATCCATCCATCCTTATGACCAAGATATTGAAAAAAACAACCATGTGACTATGTGGGTGTCAACACGTAGTTCTCAACATGGGTGGGTTGTGTATAGAAATTACAAGGAATATACATTTATAAATATATCCACACACAAGCCCAAAATATTGGTTAACAAAAAACACTGACTAAATAAAAACATCAACACTTATTTAACACCTATAAATGAATAACATGATATAAGATACAATCCACATTTCACATATCCAGCTGATTCCCATTATCTATCCAATTTTTTTCATTAATAAGAACAATCTACATTTATCCAAACAACCCATCATTTATTTCTTCATTAAACATTTTAATCTCATTTACCAATCCATCCCCAATAATTTTATTCATTATTAAACATTTCATTCCATCACTACTAGGTTATTTTTCACAAAGAAGCCACACACCACATGAAACTAATCATCCCCATCATACCATCACCTCACCTTCCCCAAAAGAATGGATGAAAAATAACCATATCCCCACTCCAAACTTTAATGAAAACACCAACTACCTCACAACTTAAAAAGAACATCCAAACAACAACAAAATCACTATCCAAAAATAACTTCCAAATAATAACCAACTTGCCACCCGAAAGCATGACCAAATAACTACAACCTCACCAAACCAAAATCATGAACACATATCACCCATAAACCCAAAATCACAACACAAACATACATCACCGCCCCAAAATCAAGACCACACATCAGAATAAACCAAAGATCATTTATAGATTTAACAATGGATAATTTATCACATTTCACTTTATTTTAGGGTTGTTATCACACAATTAAAAATCATGGGGAAACTATTACATTAGTCAAATATAAGTGGTTAATCAATTTCTATTTTAGGGTGATATAAAAATAATCATAATAGACACACAACTCACAACACATAACTTCCAACAGAAAAAAATCTCCCAACGACCACAATTTTTAGCGGGGCATCAAGCCCATTCAATAAAAATAACACAATCATATCAAATATGTAAATTCGTTCAAATCATTTCCCTTTATTATTTCAATTTAAATTAACAAAATTATTTATATCTGATTAAGCCAACAAAATCATAACCCATAGATGAAAAATAAAAAAATACCTCCTACATGATATGTAATAATTAGAAATGAGGGACTCCCTACCTTATAGAAGCCTTACTAACTCACTACACACCGTAGGGTGAAGAAGAAATTCCCAAAAACTATAACCATGCATGGAAATCCCAAGTTCAACCTACCCTATGATAAATGATGATAAAAAATCATCCCAAATCACACACAAAACCAAATAAACATCATCATATAAAATCTACAAGGGAAGAATAAGAAGAAACCAACCAATAAGATGGAAGAGCTTACCACCTATATCTAATGTCCATCTGTTGGATCCAATGAATTAAAGTTAGTGGAAGGGGATATAAGATCCTCTTGGGACACCATGGGTTATTCCAAAATGAGAGAGGGAGGGATCGGACTAATTAATGAATGTTAGGATGGGAAAAGAAATTAAAACTTAGAACCCCATTGTTTTCACTTCATATAACCATTACATGACATGTAATCCTTGGGTTTCTGAAAATTTACAAATTTTTATGAAAAACATGTTACCGTGACCTTTATTTAATACACATCATGAACTCCACTTACACAATGGGAATTCAATATCATGACTTCCCCCTTATCTGATTTACAAGTCCTGAACCATCCAGATTCATAAGTTGTGGGCCAAAATTTCACATAATGTAAACAATACACAACATATATTTATTGAAGCAGCTCTGTTGAACCACCATTCCTTACTGAAAACTCCAGAAAACTCTCCCTAACGCCTCCAAAAACTAAAACTAGAAAAGTAACAGACTATAAATGCACATACCATTACATAATATGTTCCAAAAAAGGGTATCCACAACCAGATATTGGTTAAACCTTTAAACAATGTGTTTTTAGTTTATTTGATTACTTTTAAAACCCTTTACCAATCCTCCAAAACCAATATTATATTTTAAGATTGTAAAATACATTCTGTGTAAACATGACTCACTTACACATCACTAAGGGTATTATTTTAATATTATTGGTTCACGACCTTATAAAAAAATTAAATACACTCCTATTTAGTAGAAACTATTGGTAGAAAACATGGTAAGGTGTTTGGTTTTATCACTTTATTATATATAGTCCAAAACCTATATTTAGGAAATAATAAAGAACTCCCCTCCATTTTCCAATATAACCCACCCAATCACTCCTTTAACTTTACCAAAAACCATTTTATAATGAAAATAATCTTCTATTTATTCCCTATATCTATCTCAAGGTTCTCCAAAGATCTCAAGAAGCTCCACCCATGCTTTTGGAAACACCCTCTCAAGGTAAGTGACCCTCTCCTTATATTTATTCAAGCTCCTTCTTTATGTAATGATGTTTCCCTCCAATTACTATTGACGAGATATGATTTTACACACCCCTATTACTTATATATGATGTAAAGGCAATAGGATACCCATTTTACACACATTAATAACTCCCATGATTATTTATATACTCCTATTATGCTTCTAAAATTTCCCTAATATTTTTCCATGCCAAAACATGTATTCAAGATAAATTTTTGTATTATGCCTTTTAATTCCAAATTTTTTATTTTGGATTATGTTATTAAATATCCATATCACTTAAATTATTATTTAAAAGTGATGATATACCCCTATAACACTCACTAATCGCTCTCATGAATCTTTGAATACCCTTGTTATGTTGTTGAAATTATCATGAGATTTTCCATGCCAAACTTTTGTTTTGTGAATACTCATCCTTATTTCATCATAAGGGTATTAACCTAAATGTAAATATCATTAATTTATTTGATAATTCCATGTATTTATTCCACATTACTTAATCATGGAATTATATTTAATTAAATATTATACAATGTTTAATTATCTATGTGGGACAGTTATGCATTTTTATGATATGAAGTTGACAGGTGTGCCTGAAATTATATAGTGATCTAATGTATTAGGGATTGCTTAACTCTAATGAGATATAATCTATGAGATCAGGGAGTAATCTTAATACATTATGGTACTTTGTACTAAATGTTATGATGTCTTTGATGTTATCCCTTACCTAGGTTTATGATGTCATGTTTAATGTTGTTTCCACATTCTCATGTTTCTTTTATGCTATAATGTTGAATCATGCCTCGTTGTTCAAGATTACAATTCTCACCAATTTTAAGTCCCATTGAAATTAAAATTGACTAACATGAAATACTTTTATTATGATATGCTTTTTTTATTACCTTACATGGATTTATAGCTCACCCCTTTTAATGAATGTTCCCAGGTTATCCCATACATTTTTAAAGTTATGGAATATTAGAAGCATATTATGGACGTTTTCAATAATTTTGTTGTATCGATGTATCTAGTTGATATTCTATATACCTAATTACAATAGACACTAGACTTCATAACCTTCTGGGATTTTTATGTGTACCATTTTGTATAAAATCATGAAATAAAGTGTATTAAAGACCAGGATTGTCATAGTGTGTAGTTTTATTAGTGAGGTTTAATGCATTAATTCAGTGAGAGTTCATATATATATATATATATATTTATATATCACTTGTCCAAATTGAAGTGGAACTTAGGTATTTTATTCTTAAAAAAACATAACCTCATCTAGTTATGTGGTTCAAGAAATTTATCATATTAAATAGTATATGATATTGTTACACCCCGAGATTTTGTGAAATATTTTTTTCAAATCAATTTATTATTTTGATATTTTTCATTTCAAACAATACTGAATATGGATTTTGTTATATGAAAAAACGTTTTGTTTGGATTGTGTTATATGAAACACCAAGATAATCTTGCATTACACACAACATCACCTTTGCTTGTGGTATACACATCATTGTTTTTGGATTATGTTACACACAATGTTGACTTTCTTTGATAGCTTGTGTTACATGTAAGATAGTGTTTTATTGAACAATAATATATTATTAAAATATTATTATTTAATATATAATAAAATATAAAATAGTAGTTAAATTAGTGGTTACGAATAATATAAAATAAATTATAAAAATCTGAGGTTTATAATATGAATTTATTAGTTGCCAATTAATTATAAATAAAAATAAATACTAATTGATTATAAAAGAAATAATTTTATTTTTACTCTCCCAAAGTTGTTTTGTCTTACTAAATTAAATTAATTACAGTTAGTGAATAATATTAATGAAATATATATTTTATATATTCAATAAAATATTTTTTATATTCATACAATAGATTTTTTAGGTAAAAGATATGAACAAACCTGATTTTATGAATAAAACATAATATTTTGCAAAAAAGTAATTTTTCCACCTTTTAATGGATAACCCATTTTAAATATAAATTTTGACACTATTAGAATTTTTATATGAAAAAGTAATTTTAATTTTTGAAATAGGTATATAAATAATTACTTTTGTTGATTTGGTTTTAATTTTTCTGAGAAACATTATTCTTGGATGAATAGTGAAAAAATACATCATTTTAGATCAAAACTACAATTTTCTCTACTTTAGTTATATAGTTAAATCATATTTTAGATTGGTTTTAAAGTATAATTAATAAAATTATAGACCAATAAAACTGATTTAGGTAATTGGAATCAATTTCACATAGAAATTAGATATTAAAACATTTTAAACGTTTTAGATTTTCACTTTCAAAACCTATTTTTTCTTTATGTGTGCGATATTAATTTTAAATTTAATTTTTTACAATTATTTGAATTTAATTAGGTAAAATGGATTCCATATTTGTTATCATATGTTTGAAATTAGGTTCTAATGTCAATTTCATTTTTAGTTATCAAAATTTTACCATGGTAAAATAATTATTTACCGCGGTATAGGTAAAAAAACGAAACATGTTAATTTTAAAAAAGAATAGTCTTAAAATACCTAAAAAATACTAAATTTAAAAGGGGTTTTTGAGGTTTTTATAGACCATATACATTATAAAAATTAATAATTTGCATGCCAATTCATTTAATTTAATTACTTCTCAAAATGATTGGCTTTAAATATAAAATATTGATTATTTATTCACTTAAACCCACATCCCCTCAAGTATAAATACCACCCCTCACCACATCATTTAGGCCCAAAAATACGTTTATACTCTCAAATATCTACCCAAAAAATCATAATAACTCTTATGATTTCCAAGTACTTCTTTTATCACCAATGAAACAAATCCAAGGTCATCAAGGGTCTCTCAAGGAGGTGATTTTCAAGAGGCAATTTTTCCAAAGTACCTCTCTTAATTTCATTCATTTTTCTACTTTTTCCTCCACTAATTCATCAATAAATTCATTATAACTCTATAATAATGTATATAATATAGTTTTAGATTACTAATTGAATATATCATACTATTTAAGTTCTCATCTTCTCTTTTTTAAATAAATTAAATTATTGTATAAGTTAAGCCAGTTAATCTCCTCCGTGAATAATGTTTTTGTTTTTTTCCATTACCACCTTCATGGTAGGACTAAAAATATTTTTCTCGTTAAATAATATTTTAATATTTATATTATAAACTATTTAATATTCAGGAAATTCTATATTAAATTTACTTACTTTCATTCCATATTGAGTATATATGATAACTTCAATTGTGGACATGTGGACTACTACCTCCTCAAAGCAATGTGATTCGTTTCCATTTTACAAGGAATGTATTAAAGAATTTTTTTTTTAAAAAATACTATATAAATGATATATTAATAATACTATAATTATATTATTTATATACATATTTATATACATGTCATTTACTTACTTTCTTTCAATTTAGTAAGAAAAAGAAAATAATGTTGATTTGTTTGTATAGACTTCCATATCCATGGATGGTGTTCTTAATTTATATATAAAGATTATTATAAATAATAATATATTGAATATATAGTATATTTATATCATTTTTTATATTCTGTAAATATTTAAATCTTTATAATCAAGAATAACAAATCAAAACACATACGATTAACAAAGAAAATATCACTGAAAATGTAACTTAAACATGAAGTTAATAATAAAGGGGTAATATAATTTATTAACTATATAATATATGGTATTATACATATGAATTCAGTACTTTTATATTTTAATAATAAAATTATTCTTATTATACATGAGTTTTGAACGCGTCTGAAGGATGTTTAACGTGAGGTAAGGGAATTTGGTTTCAATTTTTATTTCTGTGAGATAAAATCCTTATTCAAAAATCATTTCTTTTGTTCGGTGTATATAATCCTTATTAATGTATCCTATGAATTTTATAATAAAATATATTGGTATTTAAATATTTATTTTATGATCTCTATTTCATGGGTTTTTATGATTCCAAATGTTACTGAATGAGGAAGGAAGTTTTCTCTCAATTTTCATTCTTTGAGACACATGTTTTGTTATGCTCCTATGTTATTTTAAAATGTGTATATAATGAAATTTGACATGTTATGTCAGGAATATACTTCTTTTAATCATATTTTAATTTTATTTTAATGTTATTATTTCATTGGTATTATGATAACAGTGTTTCAAAGTGGTATGAAACACTTTGAAATGATTGAAGATTTTTTTTGGTCACAATATGTTTTTAAAAGATATTTTAAATAAATTTTAAAGGAAAAAGATTCTGTATAAAAAATTTATGTTAAATTTGTTTTTATTATATTAATTTATAATTTTTCAAGGCTATTTTCAATGAAAAATTGGTAGTTTTACAATATCATTACTTAATGAGATTTTGTTATATTTAACTTTTTACTTGGGTATATTTATCATGCATGTCCTTATTTCTTAAAATTGATTTCCCTAATATTTTTACTATTTTTATAAAATAGTATAATTTCATTTTTAATAATGTATGATTTTTTATTAAAAGGTTTTAATGGAATAATTTTTCATATTCCTAATGAGTTATTTTTTATGTTTTTCAGAAAATGTATGAGAAGAATAGATTTTTCACTTATATGGCATGAACAGATTTTTACACATTCGTGATGAATTAATTCCTTGAAGCTTCCCTTAAAGTCATACATTTTAATTTTATAATAAAATATTTTAATTTAAAATTTCATGAAATTTCAAGTAATGATAATGTGTTTAAATTAGAAATAATATTTTCTTAAAGAATTTTTTTCAATAGGACTCTCAAAATTATTTTTCTACTATGATAACAATGTTTTATGTTACTTATATTTTACTAGGGATATGATTCAATGATTCCATTATTATTATTTCAATGAAAGGATGTTTTTATTATGGAATGATATTTATGAATCCCATTTATTTTTTTGGGATATGTAATGATTGCAAGATGTTTATAAAACCCATTTCATTCTATGTTTTATGATATGATAAATTATTTATGGTCTTATAGAATGTATGATTTAATTATAAGATAGGTGGGTTTTATGTCTCCCAATAATGCATTGTTTAATGATAAATGTTTTATGATCTAAATATGGTACACGAGGGGGTATACCAAGCCCGAAATAAGATGGTACATGGGTGGACATCCCAATCCCGAAACAAGAGGGTACACAAAAGGGAATCCCAATCCCAAAATAGGTACATGTGTTATTATCACTAGAATAACATGTTTATGATTATTATACATGTTGGTTGTTATCTTATAATGTTATGATCACATTATCATACCTATATGCCCATTTGTATTCTTACATGTCTTCCATTTTACCCTTAATTAGAATCTGAGGTTAACACTATTTATGTTTCCTTCCCCATGTTATGAAGATATATTTAATATATGATATGTCTAAGAGGAGTTCTAGTCTCGAAGAACCTAGTAGGAGATAATATATCTCAATAATGCACCATTTTTTATATTTTCATGTTTCTAAAGTAACTAAACTAAAATAATCATTCGGAGTCTATATGTATAATAATTTTAAGTATTTCAAAAATGTTATGTAATTTTCATGTACATCAAGACCAGGTCTTTATAGTTGGTATTAGAGTGAAGGTTTACTCAACCTTTAGAAACTAGGATGTGAAAACATACTAGGCTCACTAATGATATTTCTAAAGATATTTCTTAGGATGTATCTAAGAATAAGCCTAAGGATCCATAGATTTAAAATTATGTATCATGATTTAGACATCCTATAAGTGGTTTTCAATGATTATGTGGTTCTACAATATGGTAAATGTTTCTTACACTATTCTTTCTAGTTTTAGTCAATAAATAGAACCCAAATAAATCTTGTTAATAATGGATTCTATGGGTAATGAAATGATTTTACACCTAATAAACTAAATTTTATGGGTAAAGAAATGAAAATTTTTATCACTATACTCAAAGAAGATATGAATCATGCTAGAGTTACAAATGAGTAGAGGAGGGAAAAACTTTCTATTGAGTCCTTTATGATGAAACAACCTCCTACTTTCAGCGGGTCTTCTGATCCACTTATTCCTAAATAATGGATTGATACTACCAAAATATATTTTCCATTCACCAATGTTTAGAACATGAGAATTCATTCCGGCTATTTATCACATAGAATGTGAGGTAGATTAGTGATGTAATTTAGTCAAGAATATAAGGAAGCAAGAAGAAGTTGAATATATGGATTGGGACAAGTTCAAGAACTTATTTTTTAAGAATTACTTTTCTAATATTATTTGTATGAAGATAGAAAATGAATTCCTAGATCTTATGTAGAAATATGATGAAAATTTTCATTCATATGAATCAAATTTTACAAGTCTTGGGAGGTATTCTTTGGGTATTATCACCCAACCTAAAAGAAAAATTAATCAATTTTTTGGAGGACTAAAACTTAGTATTCAAAAGGCCTTGAATATAAGAGACATTAGCAGCAGTGAAGATGTTGTTAGAGGTGATATAAAGGTGTAAATAATGGTTATATTTGTGTATAAATCTCATGGTTCTGATAATAAAAGGAATATAGAGTTCAATTGAAAATCTAACAACAATGAAAACAAGCCTTCCATTATAAAAACAATTATGGGAAGAAACATGTGGGGAATTGTATTAAGGGGAATACTAAATGTTTAAAGTGTGGAAGAGAAGGATATCGATCAAATGAATGTAGATGTGGTAAGAGAAAGATAGATAATGATGTGAATAATGAGAAATCTATACAGAATGAATCTCCCATACTTTAGTGTTTCAATATCTTGGAGTTTTTCTATTATGATAATAAGTTCCCCAATCTAAGGACTAATCTGAATGATAAACCACATAAACCTATAAAGACAATGGAAAAAGTGAAAACATATGCTATCTTAATGGATTTTGTGAATTAAGATAATTAAGAAATACTTATCCTCTTCTCATTAGTTGGTAATTATATGTTTGATTTTATATGAATAGTCCATATGAAAGTCTTATTTTTCATCCTTTGGTGATATTTCTTGTGATCATATCCCTATACATATATTATGGAATAATAAAATCTTATTTTTATATTATATCAGTATAGTGATGGACCAAAGTTTCCAATGATAATATGTTTGGTATAAGATAAGAGCTTATTTAAGGAATAAATTGAGAATTGGATTTTGGAAGAGCTACAATGTTAAGTATTTATAGAATGTTTAGACAGAACTTGAGATGATGTTTGTAAGAATTAAAGTATTATCACTTCATATGTGGATTTATGACATATTGGATAACAAATAATAACCTTTTATTATGATAAATATAGATGTAATGGCATATAATTCTATATATAGATATCAAGATCTATTAATGCACTAGGAATGAAAAATTCACCTTTATATCTTAGAATAAGAGATGAAGTGGAAATTGATGAAGGCATAAACAAGGGTGCGTTTTTCCTAAAACCCAGTAAATATATATTCTCATAAAAATTATTTAACATTAGGAAAATGGAATTTTAAAAAAAATATTGTTTTTTTATCATCATTATTGATGATATCAATGACCTCTTTCATAATTATTTATTTCATGATTTTATGATTATTAAATTTATATGGTTTAGCCAATTTCTGGTGATCATTTATTTTTACCAATATATATTATTATTTAGTCTTTCCCCCAATTCCCAAATCTTCACATATGTTATCCTATATAGAAATATAGTTACAATTTACATTGGGTAATTATCTGTTTCCAAATTTCTCTTTTTAATAGGAAGTTTTAGTATTTGTTTTTATGTTGTGCGTTTCTATAAAAGAAACTTTCATGTATTAATATATTAATAACCCAGATGAATTTTTAGTGAAGAATTCATTTTATGGGGGGCAGAATATAACACCAGGATATTTTGTGAAATATTTTTTTTCAAACTAATTTAATCTTTTGGATATGTTTCATTTCACATAATATTTAATATGGATTTTTTATATGAAAAACACTATGTTTGGATTGTGTTATGCATAACCCCAAGATAGGCATGCACTACACATAACAACACCATTTATTTAGTTATATTAATCACTATTTTTGGCATGTGTTACACACAATATTGAGTTCCTACGATAGCTTGCATTATATGGAAAACCAAGTGTTATCGAACAACAATATATTATTAAAATATCATAATTTAATATATAGTAAGATATAAGATAGAAGTAAAATTATGACTTTTTAATAATATTAACTAATTTATAAAAAAATAATATTTATAATATTAATTCATTGGTTCCAAATTAAAAAGAAATAAAAATATATACAAATTGATTAAAAAAGAAATAATTTTATTTTTATGCTCATAAAGTCATTTCGTCTTAATAAATTAAATTAATTATAATTAGTGAATGATATTGATAATATATATATGTTATATTTTCAATAAAATATTTTTTATATTAATCAAATATATTTTATGGGCATAAGATAATAAGAAACCCAATTTTTCCCATAAAACCCTAGATTTTTTAAAAGAGTAATTTTACCACATTTTAATGGAAAACCCATTTTAAATATAAATATTGAAAATTTTATAATTTTCACATGAAAATTAATATTATTATTTGAAATAGGTATATAAAAATTTTCTCTGGCTGAATTTTTGATATCTTTTTGAGAAACTTAATATTTAGATGAATAGTGAAAAGTACTTCATTTTAGTTCAAAACTACATTTTCTTATACTTTATTTATCTAGTTAAATTATATTTTAAATTAGTTTTATAGTATAATTAATTAAATTATAAATCAATAATACCAATTTAGTTAATTTTTTTCAATTTAACATTGAAATAAGATATTAAAACGTTTCAATCTTTTGAGCTCTTCACTTTAAAAACCCTCCTTTTCATTGTGTCTATAGGATAAATTTTAGATCTATTTTTTTCCAATTATTTGAATTGAATTAGGTAAAAGGGATTGAATATTTGTAATAATAAGGACAAAATTATGTTTTAAGGTCAATTTAACTTTTATTTATAGAAAATATATTATGGTAAAAAACTATTTACAATGCTATTGGTAAATAATGAAACATTGTAAGGTTAAAAGGGTAAATGATTGAAATACCTAAAAAAAATTAATGGTTTTATGAGGTATGGATAGAAAATATTCAGACTAAAAAATATTAATTTCCATCACAGCTCATTGAACTTAATTCTACCTAAAAATAACTTCTTTTAGATATAAAATATTCATTATCTATTCCCTTATACCCACCTCTCCTCAAGTATTAATACCAACCCTCACCACCCCATTTAGAGCCAAAAATCATTTTATATCAAAATATCTTTACCCAAACCTCTCATACACACTATTACCACGTCCAATTTCTTATGATCTCATAAACTTCCAAATCCAAGGTCCTTAAGGGTCTCTTAAGGAGGTGATATTAAAGTGGTAATTTTTCCAAAGTACCTCTCTTAATTTTTTCCCTAGTTTCTCCTCACCATCTTCATAAATAAATGAATGATAGCTAAAAAATAATTTATAAAATTAATTTTTATGTTTCTAATTAAATATATCATATTCATATCAGTTCTCATCCCCTATTATTCTATGAAATGATGTTATTGTCCAAGTTATACTGGTTATTCGCCTCTATGAATAATGTTTTTGTTATTTTTCAATTACCGCCTTCATGCCAAGTCTAAAAATACTTTTTTATTGTCAAATAAAATTTAATATATATATTAGAACATAATTCATATTTTTGAAATTCTATATTAAATATACCATCATACTTTCCATATTGTGGATATATGATGATTTTCTTTGTGAACGTGTGGACTACCGCCTCCTCAAAGCGATGTGATTCATTCACATTTCATATAGAATGTGTTAGGAATTATTTAAAAAAAACATATATTATAATAATTAAATATTAATTATAATGTAATTATATATATATATAAATGTCATTTACTTTCATTCTTTCAATATGATAAGAAAACAAAAACAACGTTCACACATACGTACAACCTATCACCATCACGAATGATATTTTTCATTTCTCAATAAATATTACTATAGATAATTATGTATATAATATATAATATAGTTATATCATTTTTTATATTCTTCAAATAATTAAATCATAATAATCAAGAATAAAAAGTCATAACACATATGATTAACAACGAAAATATCACCCGAAACATAACTTAAACGTGGATATGATAATAAAAGGGAAATATATTGTATTAATTAAATCATATATAATATCATATATATGAATATGGTTTTTTGATATATTAATAATATACTTATAATTATTATACAAGAGGTTTGAAGATGGTCAAATAAGTTTAACATGAGGTAAGGGAATTTCGTCTCCCTTTTCATTTCCATCAGATACATGCCTTATTCACCACTGATTTCTTTTGTGAGGTGAAAATAATTCACTTTAATTTATTATATAACTTTTATTATATTATATATATGTATTTACATATATATTTTATGATCTCTCTTTCATGGGAGTTTACAGGTCATAAGATACGACATGAGTAAGGTAGTTTTTTCTCAATTTTCCTTATTTGAGAAACAAGTTTTTTATTCACCTATATTATTATACAAGGTGTATATACTACCATTGGAAATGTTATATAATAAATATCCTTATTTTCATGATATTTTATTCTTCTTATAATGTTATTATTTTTTTGTTATTTTGCTTCAAATGTTTCAAAGTGATATGGGACAGTTTGAAATGTTTGAAGATTATTTTCCTCAAGATTTTTTTATAGATATATTATACCCATTTTCAATAAAAAATATTTTAAAGAAACGGTTTTTTGTTATTTTTTTTCAAATCCTCCTTTATAACTTTTCAAAACTATTTTAAAAGAAAAAGGAATAATTTGACAATCTCATTACTTTCTAATATTGTTTATACGTAAGTATTTACATGGGTATATTTATCATCCATGTCCATGTTTCATAAATTTTTTTCCAAAATAATTTTAATATTCATATAAAATAGTTTAAATTAATTTTTACTAACATATGAATTTTTATAAAATAGTTTGAAAGTAATATTTTTTCTTTTTTCATAATGAGAGACTTTTTGACCTTTTCAGCAAAAGTACGAGAATAATTTTTTTTAACTCGTACTACATGAACAAATTTTTACGATTTTATAACACCTTAATGACTTGACTATTACCTTACAAGATTAAATAGTTTTTTTCAGTGAAAATGTTTCATTTTAAAATTACCAGAAATTTCATTTAATGAAAATTTCTTCATGGTAGAATAATATTTTCTTCAAGAATTATTTTTAATAGTCCTCTCAAAATAATTTTTCATATAAGAAAACATTGTTTCATGTTAATTATGTTTTATAGGAGATATGATTAAGTTATTCCATTATTATTCTTTCTTTAAATGGATATTTTTATGATGGAATGATATTTAGGAAACCTATTTATTTTTCATGGGATATGTTATGATTGTATGATGTTTATAAAAACCATTTCATTACTTGGGTTCTGATATGATATATGATATATGTTCTTATGGAAAACATTTGTCTGATTTGATTATGAGATTTATGGGATGTATATCTCCCTCCAATTAATTAGGTAATGATAAATGTTTTATAAGAAAAATATGGTACATGGAAGGGCATCCCAATCCTGAAATAAAAGGGTACATGGGTAGACATCCCAATCCAAAAACACGATGGTACAGGGGAGGTAATCCCAAGATCAATGTAGGTATATTGGTTATTATACCAAGACTAACATGTTGTGAACTTCTCGGTAGGTAGCATTGAAAAATTATTTTATATCCTTATGTGTCTGCGACAATTTCCATGTATTATTCCAATGTTATGATTTCATGGATTAATTCCCTTATTTCATTCTGATTCATGTCTTATGAAATGATAATATTTACTCCATGATTCAAGTTTATGATAATTTTACATGTAAGGTGCGATCTTATTAGGTTATGATCACATTATCATACCCCTTTTCTCATGTTTATACCTACAAGTATTTCTTTTTTACTATTACTGAGCATCTGAGACCACCCCTTTTTATGTTTACTTCCCCAAGTTATGAAGATATATTTCGTGTATGATACGTCTAAGAGGGTTTCTATTATTAGAGAACTTAGTGGGAGATAATGTATCTCACTCATGTACTAGTGTTTATTTATCCATGTTCCCAAAGTTACTAAACTAATACAGTATTTTGGTGTCAATTTGTATAATATTTTAAAGTATTATGTAAAAGTAATGTAATGCACATGTACATCAAGAATAGGTTAGTATTGATATGATAATTATTATGTAGATTATGGAAATGTATAAATATATGATATTTTACTTCAAGAGTTGAGAGATACTTCCAAAAAATCTGAAAGAGGAAGATTAAAGTACCTTTGGAGTTGTTTATGTAGTGATTATTGGTCTTCATTTTTTTCTACATGATTGAAGATGTATCTATGTTTGAGAGATGTTTTTGAGATGATTTTAGGTGGTTTAATATTTTTTTGAATCAATTTGGTTCTTTCTTTGATATTAATTGTTTTTTATTGAGTTGGTTGTGTAGTCACTTGTGTTTCTTAGATGGTTAGTTCAGTCGGTCATGCAGTCGATTGGTTTCCACTGGTAGTTAGTTAAGTTGGTTTTGTAGTCATTTGAGTTGGTCATAAAGTCAGTACATATGGTTACGTAGTCAGTTTACTTCAATATAAAATCAGTTGAGTTGGTGTATGTGGTAGTTGATATGGTCATGTTGTCTATTCTATAGATCATGTGATTGGTTAACCTCCATATGTAGTTAATTGAGATGATTGTATAGTCAGTTTAATGGGATAAAATAAAACATTATAAATCCTTTGAGCATAAGGATTTGTCTTTGAGAATAAATATTTGATGTGTAGAGAATAAACCTTTATAATATCATTATAATTTAGGCCTAATATATGTACAAATCATATGACTTTATCATACTTTTTTGTGTCCACCATATAAATTTTATGGAACTTATGACTTCATGATGCTATAGAAAAATTACAATGGAAAGAGTGTAAGACTTATAAAAGTGAATGTAAGTCTTTTTCTATTAGGAATTAGACTCTATAAAACAATAAATTTCATTTAAAATACTTTTAATAACAAATCATAAGGTTTCAGTACATAAAAAATTTTCAAGTGAGTTTTCTGGGTGAAATTGAGAGTTTCCAGACATTTTTTTGAAGAAACCAAACCAAATAATGCTAAATATGATATCTAACGTGTATTAAATCACATATAATGTGTGATACAAGATTTTTTATGTGAGATATAAAATATAGATATTATTTATTATAGCTATTTTATGTTATGAGTTGATTTATTTGATAATATATAGGTATGACTTGAATTTGAAGTTGTTCATGAATAATCTCTAAATGTTAGATCTGGAATGTCATTGTGGTGATGTTGTGTTATTTCTTAAATCAACTAATCACTATTATCATTTTATTTAGTGATTCTTTTTGAGAACGAATGTTTAATCTTTTGATTTATTTTGGTGTTATTATAAAACATATTTTCTCTTATATCATGATCTTTACGAAGAATATTATGTTTGAGTTTGTTATATTAAGGTTTAATATGTCGTTATTTTTCGAATTATTAAATTCACAATTTTTGAATTATTCTTTATATTAAGTGGGGATATAAAAGATTCTATAACTAGTTTTCATTGAGATAGTGATAAAAAATAACGGAAGAGGTGAATTTATGTGATAAACATATAGTTATTACATGTGAAGAATATTTTGGAGATTGTTGAGTTTGTTTTCGAGCCTAAAAAATGGGGAAATAAAGGACATCATGTTATATGATTCCATTGAGATGATTCCATACTACTGAGTTGAAAAATATTTTATTGTAATAAAATTAATTTTATTAATTCTGATTAGATCTAATATCGAGGATTTCCAATAAAGAAGAATATAAACATGGTCCTGTATATCCAAGAACAAAAAAAGGATGAAGGAAAATAGATGGTGATAAAAATAGAGGATCTGAAGGTAAATATCTATGATCATTATCTTCATCTATGGAAAAATATCATTTAGTGATATTTTCTGAGATTGAGAAGTATATTTACATAAAATAATCATGAAGTGAGCATCTAATCTTGAATATCAAAAAACGATCCTCATGGTTGATCTAATTATTTTATTTCTAAAACAATAATTATTTCTATAATATCTATCTCCTTTTGGTTATATATTCTATATGACGGTAGTGTGAAACTATATTAACTAGTGTGGCACTAGAATGGTATACTACGACTCCATTAAATCACTATAATATTGTAATTAGTTGTGTTTATAGTGATTTAGCCTTATTTTCGGAGAGAGACCAACCATGACATGGAGTTGGTTACCTGCAAAGGGGCCAAACCATTTAAAAATACTTATGTTCATTGTTTATTTATTTTCTATATAAACGAGTGAGGTTGAGATACTACTCTAGTGAATATAATCTTAATAGGTCTTAGGGTTGATAAATTTAAAAATAAATTTTAAAAACCTGCTCTCCACTGATTCATGTCCCCTTAACAATTGTGTAATCTGAACATAGTCACTTTACACTCCCTCTTATTTAAATGAATGAAAAAAATTCAATTTCTAAAGAACCAAAATTCATATAAAAGTGTTAATAAAAATGGATTTAAAAACCAAAATTAGTCCCTTTTAGAGTTTTTTTACACTTTCTACAGGGAGTGCATTTGTCTGTCAAGGACACGCTGTTTGTTGCCCAACATTCCTACTTTCAAAATGAAGGTTACATACATCTCTTATTTAGGGACATTTTCTCCTTGACTGAAATGGGTTGATGGAATGATGGTTCCTCCTTCTATAGATTCCTCCTCGGAACTCGTTTCCCAGTTGGGGTCTCTATTATAGACTTAATACTTTGTTCATTAAACTCTTCCTAGTTCCATATCTTCATGGATGTCGGGTGATTACACTGCTTCTGTCTGGGCATTCCAAGGGTTCTGGTCAGGGCAGCAACCTTCGGTCGGAGGGGTAGTCACATTGGAAATTACTGGCAAGTCTGGATTCTAGAACACTGGCGCATCTAGGTTTCCTCCACTTATTATAGGGATTCATGAGGGCACAGTATCCCGAGGCATCATATGTTGAATGCGGGGAATTTTATTCCATAGGCATGACTATGAGGTTTTCCATAGCTTCCCATGTTTAACATAGGGTATTTCATGAGTTTAATGTTTAGCGGAGATAGATCAAACTGATCAAAACACTGATGAGAGTGGATCATATTGGTTCAACCCCAAGATGGAACACTAATACTGGGGCTAACGCGTTGTTAGTTTCCCGATTGATGCTAAGAGTAGTGAAGAGGTGAATTGAAAAGATCTCACTGGGATGTTGTGGTATGGGGAAGAATCAAAATGGATGATGGAGAGTTGAATGATGTGGTGGGGGAATGAGACAAAAGCATCATGAAGGTGGCAGTAGTATTGGGATTGAGAATCTAAGAGGCATCCTACATATCCTTGTTCTAAGGAATCAAAGTACATATAGTTTAGTGAGGTGATGGGACACCTGAGGAGGCAAAATGTATGGATGAGACTCAGAGGAAGTGGAAACTTTGGGTTGGGGAATGTAATTCCTAAAACACATAGGCTCGTGGGAAAGACCAGAATGAGACATGGGTTATGTGATTGAACCTCAGGGAGGATTCTTACGCACCTTGCCTTAGAATGTATCAAAGTCCATGTAGTTTAGGATGGGGGAATAAAATCAGGTTGTATGTAGAGAACAACAAAATGATGATATATTGAGGCTTATGTGTGGTTAGCATCTCGAGGTTGGTCTGAGGATACTAGGATGGACCAAATATACGGGCCCCAACGAAAGGGATGACAACGTATTACTATTGGGTTGGGGTTGAAAATGTCTTACCGCTGCATGGGGTTGACATCGACTTACCGCTGAATGGATATCACAATGGATTACCACTGTGTTAGGTTCACAATGGATTACTACTGGATAGAGGATTACAATAGCATACCACTGCATGGGATCGATAACTTCTTACCACTGAATGAGGTTCACAATGTATTACCGCTGGATTGGGGAAAATTTATTGTCATGCGGGACAAACGGGGTGTACAGTTTAACATCAAATAGGATAAGGGTGGACTGAGGTGGGGTGGTCAGGACCAATAGGTGTTGGGATTGAACCTTAGGTAGGATTCCTACGTAACATTCCTTGGTATGGATCTAAGTCCACGTAGTTCGGAATGGTGTTGGTGAGCCAATGTGAAGGGGGATGGGACAAATGGTTGTTGGGATTGAACCTCTAGGAGGCGTCCTATGTACCTTGCCTTAGCAAGGATCAATGTCCATGTAGTTTGGGTAGTTTTGGTGAACCGATATGAAGGGAGTCGGGAATAATTGTTGTTGGACTTAAACCATAGGGAGGCATCCTACATACCTTTCCTTGGAATGGATCAAAGTCCACGTAGTTCAAAATGGTGTTGGTGAACCGATGTGAAGGGGGTCTGGACCATTAGATGTTGGGATTAATCTCCATGGAGGCTTCCTACGTACCTTTCCATGGAATGAATCAATGTCCATGTAGTTCAGATAAAGGTTATTGGACCGACATGAAGGGTGTCTGGACCAATGGTTTTTGGGCATAAACCTATGGGTGGCATCCTACATACATTTCCTTAGTAAGGATCAAAGTTCACATAGTTCGAGATGGTGTGGGGATTACATGATAAGGTGTCCCCAAGAGGATTTCATGGTCAATGCTTACTCTAAGACCACATGATTCATGCTCGCTATGAGCAACAAGAGGAAGAAAAGTCCTGATGATCACGTCATGTATGGGGAATTCATGGGAAGTGGAGTGGGGCTTACATGTGGTTATTGGCCCAAAAATGTAACAGCGGCTAACATGCGGTTTGCAGCACAGGGGGGAAACATGGGCTTATGCATGGTTTGCGTCTGAAATAGATAATAGGGGCTTACATGTGGTTCGCGGCCTGGGGAGGAAATTGAGGATTATGCGTGATTCACATACCAGAAAGGAAACAGGGGCTTACGCATGGTTAATGTCCCAAAACAGAAATAGTAGATTATCAGTGGTTCATAGCCCAGGTAGGAAATAGGGGCTTACACTTGGATAGCGTCCCAAAAAGGAAATTGGGGATTATGCACGGTTCATGGCCTGGGGAGATAAAGATTGGGACTTAATTCAGGACGGAGGCCCAAGTGGAGACAAATCCTAGCAAGAGAATGAGTTTACATGAAGGAGAGGAGGGTTCCGGTTCCCATCCCCCTCTAGTCTTTGGCTAGGAAAAAGATTGGAGGATTAGGGATTCTGCCTCCTGCAAGAAAGGCTAGGGGACTACACTAAGGTGGTTTCCCTTTCCCCAACAAACAGACACCACTCCAACAAAAAGGATCTCATTTTATGTGAGGAAAATATCACCCCAATGGTTCCCAGTGGGCATAGAGAATGTCTGAGATGGGGTTCCCCGTGTAAAATACATAGTGTGAGGCTGTTGATTAACATCATTTGATGAGTGAGGATGGTTCTTGGAAGTTTAAATTCATGTATCTCTGATGAGGTGGGTTCACATAGCACCCATATGAATTACATAAATGATACCCCAGCCTCCCTTGGGGAAGGAAAGGAATCAGAAACTCTGTGGTGAGGGGGTGCCGAGGTGTGATCTAATGAGGGGAAAACAATATCATGGCTATGAGAAAATGAAATATCCATTATTGTGCCTATGCAAAGATGAATAAGGCTAAGCAACGCAATGGGAAGTACCGCCTAAGGGACTTTGAAATCACTTTGTAAAAACATGGAGTGTCATAGGAGAAGAGGAGTTCCAGAGCAAAGGGGTTCACAGGTAGGAGCCTTTGATGATATGGGGTTCCTTGTAGTGGAGGGGCTTTATGAATGGGTATGATTCGCGAAGTGATGTGCTCTAGGCTAGGCGTAGGTAATAGGTTCATATGGAAGGTGATTCATGAAGTGGAAAGGCATTTTCTATAGGAGTTCGTTGTGAAGCAAATGTGACCTACAAAGCGTAGAATTACGAAGAAATGTGCTTCGCGAAGCACAGTGACCCTGCCTTAGCATGTGGGTTACATGTTCATGGAGGGTCCTTCAAGAAGAATTAGTGCTCCACAAAGAACTGATTACCCTTGGAGATCCACTTCATTCACTAAGGGAATTCATCGTTGAATAGAGGTTGAATTCAAGAAATGGGAAAGGCACTTCACCATGATAAAGTACCTTGAAAAACTCATGGGTCGCAATGCAAAATTTGCTTCACGATTTGAGAGATAAGAAGGAAAAAGTTTGGTGGATCTGTCCTTTGGGATCGAGGGGAGTCTAGTATTTATAGGCAAGAGGTGCCGTGAAGTATAGATTGATGCATGTGAACACATGTGGCACTTTGTAATAACTACGGAGCCTCCCGCCTCCTTACTTCGTGGCGGCTTCACAAATGTCAATATGGCTCATAGAGCATCCTGCCTCCTTGATCTACGGAGGCTTCAAAAATTTCAATCTGGATCATGAAGCCTCCCAACACCTTTCTCTATGGTGGCTTTGTGGAGGGGGAGCTTCATGCCAGTCATAGTGCTATGGGGCCCCACAGGTGAGCTTCGCAATGCATCCCCAAGGTCATCGTGCTTGCTTCTCCTCTTTCCAAATTTTGGCGCCAAAAAATTTGCCCCTCCGAATTCGAGACGAGGATAAAACGATGGTCGAAGTCTGACGATCAATCACCAAAATTCCATGGTCTATCCCGAAGAAGACTTACGATGGAGGCTCACGAGGCAGAGAGGTGACGTACGGGCTGAGCTCAATGTGATGCTCACAATGGTCAGTCCCACCATGAAGCGCAAGCAATCACCGCCTATAAATCGGGGAGGATGACCCCTTTATTGTACTTTATCACCTATTCATTTTGAAACATAGGTCTCTATATTCATGAAACTCAGCATACTCTTCGATTGATATCCGAAAATTGAGATTCTTGCTTCATGGAACACAACAAGTCTTTGGCTCTACGGCGGTGCACTCTGTGGCTTACGCCTAAAGGTTGGGGCAGGGATCCACGATTTCTTCATTAGGATTGAGCTCCATGAACGAGCTTCATAGACGGGCTTCGCGAACCAAATCCTAAAGGGCCCAAATTTCTAAAAACTGAATGGCTCACTAGGAGGATACCAGGGGGTCCTTTCGGATTCTTCCCAAAGGGAGGAAATGTCAGATAGCTTGGGTATATGGGAGTTTGTGTGGAGCCATTCTGACCATAATTTACTCATAGAGCTGATGTCAGAGAGTCCAAAAGACTATCCACTATGTAAGAGGCTTCCTCTATATGTATTTGACCTAAGGGATGACATCTCGATCCCTTAAGTGAGTAGGGTCAAGCTAGCTTATTGGTTCAGGAGAACATCATTCTAGTGCCAATGTTTTAGGGCAGCTGAAGGCCATGCCTGGGAGGAGTTCACACCTATCATTGCTAACTGTCTATATAATCACATGAACAACATTGACAGGAAGGTGCTACAACCAAATACATCTCCCACTATACAATACCATTATCATGGTAGCCTTTGGGAACCTGGAGAAGGGGTGGTCTGACGAGTGGGATCTATTCTAGGGTGAAAAATTCTCAGATGACTAGGTATGGGCCTTCTCGATAGGTGCCTTATGTGAATAGTTTGGGGTAGATATGAGAAGAGTGGGCCTATATTAGGAGACATGGGCCTCCCAATTCCATATCTATCAAATGAAGTAGCTAATTCCAGAGTGGCTAAGAATATAGTCGTTGAAAATCAATAACTTCCATTTTCACCATGGAGAGGTCGACATCGGTCTATGAGACCTGCATCAAATCTCAAGGGTTCCAATACTGGGTGCGATATATGATTAATTCCTCCCTGTTATTGGTGTGTGGGATGATCCAGAGTAGATGTCATTGTTGGTGATCGAATTGATGAACCTAGTGCCGACAGAGGACAATCATTCAATGAGGTACACCGACATCAAACGATTGTTAAATAAGTTATCAAACTTCCTAGAAAATAGGCGGTTCCCTCTGAGGCATTATATTTTTCCGAAGCGGGATCAATAAAGAAAAGGGAACTCATACTGGCGGCTCTTGGAGGATAGCTAGTAGAAGATATGGGGATTCATTGTCAGTACTGAGTAGTAGCCGATAGTCAGGTTCGATGCATTCATTTCGGCACTCATTTTCGGTTGGATCATGCCAGTGAGAGACACGAACTTGGGTGTGCAACCAAGAACGTCTATCATGGTTTCCATGCTAGCAACAGAAGGATGGGTCAACCTTGGGATCTTGATCCTTTCCAATATGTACAATATGTTGTGGAATGTCAGGACGGGGAAGAATCCACCAAGAATATGTGGTCCATTTCTCATCTTGTATGTGTGGATAGTGGCACATGTCAGGGGGATATATGAATATTCGAACCCCATATCCCATACAAGATATAACTTCTTCCCATCCATCTTGAATGTTCTATGGAGATTTCCAGCCATGCTGACCATGCAGGCCATACTGAATCGGGTCTTGAAGCTAGAAGAGTTCAATTTTTACTCGTTCCCTTTGTCGAAATGGGTGTTCACTGATGAAGGCCGAGGAAAGGAAGAGAATATGTCCTACCTCTTAGCCTTTCTATGTGGAGTCCTGGAGGCATGGGTGGACTGAGAGTCCCTATGTGAGTCGTACACCCCTCACTCGTTTGCGAGGTAATTTTAGTGTATGCAGTAGTAGACCCTGTGGGTCTACATGGGGGGGGGGCACCATGAGGATCACCCATGTGTAATGAGGTAGATGTGGCTCATGTTAACATGGGAAGATGAGATGATGTAAAATGAGCTGCCTCCGTGCCCGACCGTCTTCGTACTGGTGAAGGAGTATGCTAAAAGATGGGATGCGGCCCACCCTAGGAAGATGCTGATGTAGCCAACCGTTCGTTCCATCGATGGGGTGCCTGCATAACCTCAAGGCCAGTTCCGGATGGCGGTGAGGACATCTCGTGGTGGTGGGGTTGTAGTGGTGGCGAGGCCTGTACTGGTCGATGGGGAGGTAGTAGCGGATCCAACAGAGGTAGGAGACCCGACAGTCCCAGATGAGAAGAGTCATTTTCAGGTGAGGCCACCAAGGGGATTCTGTAGGATATCCACCTGGGATATGGGGAAGTGGATATGCCATATTCACATGCTCGAGAATGTTTTCTTCCCAAAATATTGGGACATCTTGGATGTAAACTGGAAATTACTCAACCCATCTAAGATGTGGCATCACCTAAACCATCTTGAGATGGATTTGTTGGGAATCGACCATGTCATGGATGGCTTTACAGTACCCCATGTGGAGGTGAAGCAATACCTGGAAGAGTTGGAGGACTTTATTCACACTCAAAGAGCCTGGCGTCTAATGAAGGATTGGGTAAAAGTATTGCTGGATCAAAAAACCCATCTGCAATTATCAGCTGCAGAATTGATGGAGTGCTTCCCTCTGCTGTAAGAATCAGAAAAATCCTATTGGGGGGAGGGGGCAGTAGAGGGAGTCCTCAAGAAGAGGGTGAAGTTGGCGATTCAGACCTAGAACGTGAAGAGCTTGCAGAGGCACTCGAGGTAAAACCTAATCCCTTTCTTAGGTATCCTCTTATAGGTTACACTGGACTTCTCAATAATATTTGAACTATATAGGAGGGCCTCATACACAGAACCTATTCTTTCCCCTCAATAGATGCAGCTGTGGGGCCTTTGGGATGTGCGCCTGCAGCTATGGCGATTACCGCATCCACTGGGGCCAGGACAACTGAAGTGGTTATTTTGATGTTTTCAGACTTCCCAACAATATACAGATGGCCATGACTTAGGGTTCCAATGAGAACACCCCAAGAGTGAGATCGACTATTCAGTCTCTGTATGGCTCTTTTAAATAACTTATGGCTGCCACTCATTGATTAGGTTAACTGACATCCATGCACTTTTTTGTATGCACAATGATTCAAATGCCATGGGTTGACTTGGAAAGGTTTGTTGGAGTTCTTAGTAGTGCCTTTCCCATGGGAATGTTGGCTTCCGTTGAAGTGGGTGCCTAACCTGACCAAGCTGCAGTGCTCTTGATCATTGGTGAGAACATTAGCAGGGCATATCCTGAGATCATTGAAGTTGGATGTAATGATGAAGGTCCATCAGAAAGCACGGGTCATTCCATACCGAATTAGACACTATATGCAGACCCTATTGAAGAGTTCTTGAAGGTCTTACCCATGATTGAGCCCGCCGACCCCATGGATCGGGATGAGATGGCCTCTGATGAGGAGGATAGATAAATTTTCCAGTGTTGGTCATGGGAGTTAATTAAGCGCTTTATTGATGACAGTCCTCAAGAAAAATGAATAGACCAGATTGGGAGGCTTCGGTCCCGGCTGCGTGAACTATGCGCTAGGGGAGTCAAAACCCAGCATCCCCACATGCTCGTCCAAGATCTCATGGTAGTGAAGATCTAGGAATATGACCATGTAATTGGTGTGGGTTGGTAGTGGAGAAAAGTGGTGAACATCAAGAAGCTCCAGGAGGCTGAAAATGAGATTCAATGACTTCATGTCCAGGAAGATGATCATTCTTCTTTCCTCACCACACAATCAGAGATCATATGATGGCATAAGGACCAGTAGGAAGAGTCCAACGAGCAGATGAAGCAATCCACCATGGATATGGATGTCATCCATATCAATGAGGAGCGATCTAGGATTATGGATGATGAGCTACACCTCAATTTTGCTGAGGAGGAGCAGGAACTGAATATGCCAAAACAGATCCAAGATGCCACAAGCCAGATGATGACAGAGATAAAACACTCTATTGACGGGGTCAACCCATCCATGGTAGGGGTCTATCCTCAGGTAATGTGATGCATGTAACTTTTGAATGCATTTTCAAGATTTTATTATTTATACAAGATGTATGAATGAGTTCTATTATTTGTTTTGGGTCTATTTCAATTATGTTACATTCATGGAACATCTAGTGATCAGTCCATAAGCTCTCAAGGGTTGGGCCCGATGTGAGAAATAAGGGATGACCACCTTTTTATTCTATCTGAATATAAGAGTGAAAACCATGCGTCGGGAATCTAGGGATTGAACAACCATTTTAGATATCCCAAAAGAAAGAGAGAGTCCTTCCTGGTGAAAAAAGGTCTCAGATCAGTCAAATTTCCATTTTCCCAACATGCTCTATTGCACGAGTGGGGTAATACTTGGGGAATTAGAATCAATCCGAACAAGGGGGGGGGGTTAAAGTTGTGAATCAAGATACCCATGATTCAGATCATTGTAGGGATGGCATGATAATGAAGGATAACTATTGACCATGTTCATAAAACAGTATCCTTATTTCGTTAGCCAAAAATTGGAATAACAAATGTGGGCCAACTGCTGACTATATTTGAAACACAAGGCCTGACTTGAAATGTTATAGATTATTCTTACGGAATGTTAGACCAGGATAGTAGGCGAGCCACAGGCTGAGAATCCATACTATTAGGGGTTTTTTTAGAGGTGAATGTTTATGAGGGTCCAAATAAAGGGCACATAAAGTGTGATGGGTGGAGTAATGGGTTGTTCAAATGGAGTTCAACAATCTTGAAATTACGCCACAGTGGTGGACACACATTAGGTGGGTGCATCGGTCTGATCAGGGATCATACTTACTTTTGAATAGAATATCTCTAGTAAGGATCTATAATTCTGTATAGTATTACGTCATACATATAAGGACAATAGACATTTAGTTTAAATGTATTATGGTGAGGATGGTTCACATAGTTTAGAGGTCATACTGGATGGATGAGGATCAGGACGAAGGGGCCCAAAGGGTTAATGACCATGGGGATAGGCCCAGGGTGAAATTCCTGGGAATCACTACGTATCTCATGAAGATGAGAATCAATATAAATGTAGTTCTTGAAGCATAGTGTGGTTAAAGTCCAGCACTGGTGGGGGGAACCCTCTCTTGAGAGGAAGCTGATGCATCCCATGCTTATTATGGGGCATATTTAACTTCTTCGGGGTAGAGCTATAGTTTAAAGTAATACCTCAAGGACATGGCTACCCAGAAAGGAAATTTTCGGTGCGGTACATACTCCGATGTGAATGAGGGCCATAAGAGTACATGCTACACAACAAGCTCTCATGAGAATCTTTAGGTTGAGGGAATGAAGGTGAAAACTGGGATGGGCCCAAGATGGGTTGCCAAGGAATTCCTACGTATCCCATCAGGATGGGTATTCCTACGTATCCAATGAGGATGGGAATGAAGCAACACATAGTTCTGGAGGTACATTTTAACGTCATGCCTTATTCACCACTGATTTCTTTTGTGAGGTGAAAATAATTCACTTTAATTTATTATATAACTTTTATTATATAATATATATGGATTTACATATCTATTTTATGATCTCTCTTTCATGGGAGTTTACAGGTCATAAGATACGACATGAGTAAGGTAGTTTTGTCTCAATTTGCCTTCTTTGAGAAACAAGTTTTTTATGCACTTATATTATTATACAAGGTGTATATACTACCATTGGACATGATATATAATAAATATCCATATTTTCATGATATTTTATTCTTCTTATAATGTTATTATTTTTTTGGTATTTTTCTTCAAATGTTTCAATGCGATATGGGATAGTTTGAAATGTTTGAAGATTATTTTCCTCAATATTTGTTTAAAGATATATTATACTCATTTTCAATAAAAATTATTTTAAAGAAATGGTTTTTTTGTTATTTTTTTTCAAATATTCCTTTATAAATTTTCAAAACTATTTTAAAAGAAAAATGATTAATTTCACAATCTCATTACTTTCTAATATTGTTTATACATAAGTATTTACATGGGTATATTTATCATCCATGTCCATGTTTCATAAAACTGTTTTCCAAAATAAGATTAATATTCATAAAAAATAGATTAAATTAATTTTTACTAACATATGAATTTTTATAAAATAGTTTGAAAGGAATATTTTTTCATTTTTTATAATGAGAGACTTTTTGACCTTTTCAGCAAAAGTATGAGAATAATTTTTTTAACTCGTACTACATGAACAAATTTTTACGATTTTATAACACCTTAATGACTTGAATATTACCTTACAATATTACATAGTTTTTTTTCAATGAAAATGTTTCATTTTAAAATTACCTGAAATTTCATTTAATGAAAATGTCTTCATGGTAGAATAATATTTTCAACAAGAATTATTTTTAAGAGTCCTCTCAAAATACTTTTTCATATAAGAAAACATTGTTTCATGTAAATTATGTTATATAGAAGATATGATTAAGTTATTCCTTTATTATTCTTTCTTTAAATGGACATTTTTATGATGGAATGATATTTAGGAAACCTATATATTTTTCATGGGATATGTTATGATTGTATGATGTTTATAAAAACCATTTCATTCCATGGGTTGTGATATGATATATGATATATGTTCTTATGGAAAACATTTGTCTGATTTGATTATGAGATGTATGGGATGTATATCTCCCTCCAATTAATTAGGTAATGATAAATGTTTTATAATAAAAATATGGTACATGGAAGGGAATCCCAATCCTGAAATAAAAGGGTACATGGGTAGACATCCCAATCCCAAAACATGATGGTACATGGGAGGTAATCCCAAGATCAATGTAGGTATATTTGTTATTATACCAAGACTAACATGTTGTGATCTTCTTGGTAGGTATCATTGAAAAATTATTTTATATCCTTATGTGTCTGCGACAATTTCCATGTATTATTCCAATGTTATGATTTAATGGATTATTTCCTTATTTCATTCTGATTCATGTCTTATGAAATGATAATATTTATTCCATGATTCATGTTTATGATAATTTTACATGTAAGGTGTGATCTTATTGTGTTATGATCACATTATCATACCCCTTTTCTCATGTTTATGCCTACATGTATTTCTTTTTTACTATTACTGAGCATCTGAGACCACCCCTTTTTATGTTTCCTTCCCCAAGTTATAAAGATATATTTCTTGTATGATATGTCTAAGAGGGGTTCTATTATTAGTGAACCTAGTGGGAGATAATGTATCTCACTCATGTACTAGTGTTTATTTATCCATGTTCCCAAAGTCACTAAACTAATACAGTATTTTGGTGTCTGTTTGTATAATGTTTTTAAGTATTCTGTAAAAGTTATGTAATGCACATGTAAATAAAGAATAGGTTAGTATTGATGTGATAATTATTATATAGATTATGTAAATTTATAAATATATGTGTTTTTACTTAAAGAGTTTAGAGATACTTCCAAAAAATATGAAAGAGGAAGATTAAAGTACCTTTGGAGTTGTTTATGTAGTGATTATTGGTCTTTATTTTTTTCTACATGATTGAAGAGGTATCTATGATTGAGATATGTTTTTGAGATGATTTTAGGTGGTTTAATATTTTTTTGAATCAATTTTGTTCTTTCTTTGATATTAATTGATTTTTATTGAGTTGGTTATGTAGTCACTTGTGTTGCTTAGATGGTTAGTTCAGTCGGTCATGCAGTCGATTGGTTCCCACTTGTAGTTAGTTAAGTTGGTTGTGTAGTCATTTGAGTTGGTCATAAATTCAGTTCATATGGTTACGTAGTCAGTTTACTTCAATATAAAATCAGTTGAGTTGGTGGATGTGGTAGTTGATATGGTCATGTTGTCTATTCTAAAGGATATGTGATTGGTTAACCTCAATATGTAGTTAATTGAGATGATTGTATAGTCAGTTGAATGGGATAAAATAAAACATTATAAAGCCTTTGAGTATAAGGATTTATAATTTAGAATAAATATTTGATGTGTAGAGCATAAACCTTTATAATATCATCATAATTTAGGCCTAATATATGTACAGATCATAAGACTTTATCATAATTTTTTGGGTCCACCATATAAATTTTATGGAACTTATGACTTCATGATGCTATAGAAAAATTACAATGGAAAGAGTGTAAGACTTATAAAACTTAATGTAAGTCTTTTTCTATTAGGAATTATACTCTATAAAACAATAAATTTCATTTAAAATTATTTTAATAACCAATCATAAGGTTTCAGTACATAAAAAAATTTCAAGTGAGTTTTCTGGGTGAAATTGAGAGTTTCCAGACTTTTTTTTGAAGAAACCAAACCAAATAATGATAAATATGATATCTAAGGTGTATTAAATCACATATAATGTGTTATACAAGATTTTTTATGTGAGATATAAAATATAGATATTATTTATTATATCTATTTTATGTTATGAGTTGATTTATTTGATAATATATAGGTATGACTTGAATTTGAAGTTGTTCATGAATAATCTCTAAATGTTAGATCTGGAATGTCATTGTGGTGATGTTGTGTTATTCCTTAAATCAACTAATCACTAGTATCAGTTTATTTAGTGATTCTTTCTGAGAACAAATGTTTAATCATTTGATTTATTTTGGTGTTATTATAATACATATTTTCTCTTATATCATGAACTTTATGAAGAATATGATGTTTTGAGTTTGTTATATTAAGGTTTAATATGTGGTTATTTTCGAATTATTAAATTCACAATTTTTGAATTATTCTTTATATTAAGCGGGGATATAAAAGATTCTATAACTAGTTTTCATTGAGATAGTGAAGAAAATAACGGAAGAGGTGAATTTATGCTATAAACATATAGTTATTACATGTGTAGAATATTTTGGAGATTGTTGAGTTTGTTTCCGAGCCTAAAAAATGGGGAAATAAAGGACATCATGTTATATGATTCGATTGATATGATTCCAGACTACTGAGTTGAAAAATATTTTATTGTAATAAAATTAATTTTATTAATTCTGATTAGATCTAATATCGAGGTTTTCCAATAAATAAGAATATAAACATGGTCCTGTATATCCAAGAACAAAAAAAGGATGAAGGAAAATAGATGGTGAGAAAAATAGAGGATCTGAAGGTAAATATCTATGATCATTATCGTCATCTATGGAAAAATATCATTTAGTGATATTTTCTGAGATTGAGAAGTATATTTACATCAAATAATCATGAAGTGAGCATCTAATCTTGAATATCTAAAAACGATCATCGTGATTGATCTAATTATTTTATTTCTAAAACAATAATTATTTCTATAATATCTATCTCCTTTTGGTTATATATTCTATATGAATGTAGTGTGAAACTATATTAACTAGTGTGGCACTATAATGGTAGAGTGTGACTCCATTAAATCACTATAATATTGTAATTAGTTGTGGTTATAGTGATTTATCCTTATTTTGGGAGAGAGACCAACCATGACATGGAGTAGGTTATCTCCAAAGGGGCCAAACCATGTAAAAATACTTATGTCCACTGTTTATTTATTTTTTATATAAATAGGTGAGGTTGAGACACTACTCGAGTGAATATAATATTAATAGGTCTTAAGGTTGATAAATTTAAAAATAAATTTTAAAAACCTAGTCTCTACTGATTCATTTCCCCTTAACAATGGTGTAATCTGAACATAGTCACTTTACACTCCCTCTTGTATAAATGAATGAAAAAAAATTCAATTTCTAAGGAACAAAAAATCAAATAAAAGTGTTAATAAAAATGGATTTAAAAACAAAAAAATTAGTCCCTTTTAGAGTTTTTTTCACACTTTCTACAGGGAGTGCATCTGTCTATCAAGGACACGCTGTTTGTTGCCCAACATTCTTACATTCAAAATGCAGGTCACATTCATCACTTATTTAGGGACATTTTCTCCTTGACTGAAATGGGTTTATGGAATGATGGTTCCTCCTTCTATAGATTCCTCCTCAGAAATCGTTTCCCAGTTGGGGTCTCCTTTATAGACTGAATACTTTGTTCATGAAACTCTTCCCGGTGCCATATCTTCATGGATGTCGGGTGATTACACTGCTTCTTTCCGGGCATTCCAAGGGTTCTAGTCAGGGCAGCAACCTTCGGTCAGAGGGGTAGTCACATTGGAAATTACTGGCATGTCTGGATACTAGAACACTGGTGCATCTAGGTTTCCTCCACTTATTATAGGGATTCCTGAGGGCACAGTATCCTGAGGCATCCTATGTTGAATGCGGGGAATTTTATTCCATAGGCATGACTCTGAGTATTTCCATAGCTTCCCATGTTTAACAAAGGGTATATCATGAGTTTAATGATTAGCGGAGACAGATTGAACTGATCAAAACACTGACGAGAGTGGATCATATTGGTTCAACCCCAAGAGGGAACACTAATACTGGGGATAACGCGTGGTTAGTTTCCCGATTGATGCAAAGAGTATTGAAGAGGTGAATTGAAAAGATCTCACCGGGATGTTGTGGTCTGGGGAAGAATCAAGATTGATGATGGAGAGTTGAATGATGTGGTGGGGGAATGAGACAAAAGCATCATGAAGGTGGAAGTAGTATTGGGCTTGAGAATCTAAGAGGCACCCTACATATCCTTGTTATAGGGAATCAAAGTACATATAGTTTAGTGAGGTGATGGGACACCGGGGGAGGTAAAATGTATGGATGAGACTCAGAGGAAGTGGAAACTTTGGGTTGGGGAATGGAATTCCTAAAACACATAGGCTCGAGGGAAAGACCAGAATGAGACAAGGGTTATGTGATTGAACCTCAGGGAGGATTCTTACGCACCTTGCCTTGGATGGTATCAAAGTCCATGTAGTTTGGGATGGGGGAATAAAATCAGGTTGTATGAAGAGGAAAACAAAATGATGATATACTGAGGCTTATGTGTGGTTAGCATCTCGATGTTGGTCTGAGGATGCTAGGATGGACCAAATATATGGGTCACAACGAAAGGGATGACAACAGATTACTATTGGGTTGGGGTTGAAAATGTCTTACCGCTGTATGGGGTTGACATCGACTTACCGCTGAATGGATATCACAATGGATTACCACTGCATTAGGTTCACAATGTATTACTACTGGATAGAGGATTACAACATCTTACCACTGCATGGGATCGATAACGTCTTACCACTGAATGAGGTTCACAATGTATTACCGCTGGATTTGGGAAAATTTATTGTCATGCGGGAAAAACGGGGTGTACAGTTTAACATCAAATAGGATAGGGGTAGACCGTGGTGGGGTGGTCAGGACCAATAGGTGTTGGGATTGAACCTTAGGTAGGATTCATACGTAACTTTCCTTGGTATGGATCTAAGTCCACGTAGTTCGAAATGGTGTTGGTGAGCCAATGTGAAGGGGGTTGGGACCAATGGTTGTTGGGAATGATCCTCTGGGAGGCATCCTATGTACCTCGCCTTAGCAAGGATCAATGTCCATGTAGTTTGGGTGGTTTTGGTGAACCGATATGAAGGGAGTCGGGAATAATGGTTGTTGGACTTGAACCATAGGGAGGCATCCTACATACCTTTCCTTGGAATGGATCAAAGTCCACGTAGTTCAAAAAGGTGTTGGTGAACCGATGTGAAGGGGGTCTGGACCAATAGAAGTTGGGATTAATCCCCATGGAGGCTTCTTACATACCTTTCCATGGAAAGAATCAATGTCCATGTAGTTCGGATAACGGTTCTTGGACCGACATGAAGGGTGTCTGGACCAATGGTTTTTGGGCATAAACCTATGGGTGGCATCCTACATACATTTCCTTAGTAAGGATCAAAGTTCACATAGTTAGAGATGGTGTGTGGATTACATGATAAGGTGTCCCAAAGAGGATTTCATGGTCAATGCTTACTCTAAGACCACATGAGTCATTCTCTCTATGAGAAACAAGAGGCAGCAATGACTTGATGATCATGTCATGAATGGGGAATTCATGGGAAGTGGAGTGGGGCTTACATGTGGTTATTGGCCCAAAAATGAAACAGCGGCTATCATGCGGTTTGCAGCACATGGGGGAAACAGGGGCTTACACATGGTTTGCGTCTGAAATAGATAATAGGGGCTTACGTGTGGTTCACGGCCTAGGGAGGAAATTGGGGATTATGTGTGATTCACATACCAGAAAGGAAACAGGGGCTTACTCATGGTTAATGTCCCAAAACAGAAATAGTAGATTATCAGTGGTTCACAGCCCAGGGAGGAAACAGGGGCATACACATGGATAACGGCCCAAAAAGGAAATTGGGGATTATGCACGGTTTGTGGCCTGGGGAGATAAATATTGGGACTTACTCAAGGACAGAGGCCCAAGTGGAGATAAATCCTAGCAAGAGAAAAAGTTTACATGAAGGAGAGGAGGGTTCCGGTTCCCATCCCCCTCTAGTCTTTGGCTAGGAAAAAGATTGTAGGAGTAGGGATTCTACCTCCTGCAAGAAAGGGTAGGAGATTACACTAAGGTGGTTTCCCTTTCCCCAAAAAACAGACACCACTCCAACAAAGGGGATCTCATTCCATGTGAGGAAAATATCACCCCAATGGAGCCTAGTGGGCATAGAGAATGTCTGAGATGGGGTTCCCCGTGTGAAATACATAGGGTGATGCTATTGATTAAAATCATGTGATGAGTGAGGATGGTTCTTGGAAGTTTAAATTCATTTATCTCTCATGAGGTGGGTTCACTTAGCACCCCTAGGAATTACATAAATGATACCCCAGCCTCCCTTGGGGAATAGAAGGCATCAGAAACTCTCTGGTGAGGGGGTGCTGGGGTGTGATCTAATGAGGGGAAAACATTATCATGGATATGAGAAAAAGAAATATCCATTATTGTGCCTATGCAAAGATGAATAAGGCTAAGCAACGCAATGGGAAGTACCGCCTAAGGGAATTTGAAATCACTTTGTAAAAACATGGAGTGTCATAGGAGAAGAGGAGTTCCAGAGCAAAGGGGTTCACAGGTAGGATCCTTTTGATGATATGGGGTTCCATGTAGTGGAGGGGATTTATGAATGGGTATGATTCGCAAAGTGAAGTGCTCTAGGCTAGGCATAAGTAATTGGTTCATATGGAAGGTGATTCATGAAGTGGAAAGGCATTTGGTATAAGAGTTCTTTGTAAAGCAAAGGTGACCTACAAAGCGTAGCATTACGATGAAACGTTCTTCGCAAAGCACAGTGACCCTACCTTAGCATGTGGGTTACATGTTCATGGAGGGTCCTTCAAGAAGAATTATTGCTCCACAAAGAACCGATTACCCTTGGGGATCCTCTTCATTCACTAAGGTAATCCATCGTTGAATAGAGGTTTAATTCAAGAAATGGGAAAGGCACTTCACCATGATAATGTTCCTGGACAAACTCATCGGTCACAATGCAAAATTTGCTTCACGATTTGAGAGATAAGAAGGAAAACGTTTGGTGGATCTGTCCTTTGGGATCGAGGGGAGTCTGGTATTTATAGGCAAGAGGTGTCGTGAAGTATAGATTGATGCGTGTGAACACATGTGGCACTTTGTCATAACTACGGAGCCTCCCGCATCCTTACTCCGTGGCGGCTTCACAAATGTCAATCTGGCTCATAGAGCATCCTACCTCCTTGATCTGCAGAGGATTCACAAATTTCAATCTGGATCATGAAGCCTCCCACCACCTTGCTCTATGGTGGCTTTGTGGAGGGGAGCTTCATTCCAGTCACAGTGCTATGGGGCTCCATAGGTGAGCTTCGCAATGCATCCCCAAGGTCATCGTTCTTGCTTCTATTTCCAAATTTTGGTGCCAAAAAATTTCCCCCTACGAATTGGAGACGAGGATAAAACAATGGTCGAAGTCTGACGATCAATCACCAAAATTCCATGGTCTATCCCGAAGAATACTTGCGATGGAGGCTCACTAGGCAGAGAGGCGACGTACGGGCTGAGCTCCATGTGATGCTCACAATGGTCAGTCCAACCATGAAGCACAAGCGGTCATCACCTATAAATTGGAAAGGATGACCCCTTTTTTTTACTTTATCACCTATTCATTTTGAAACACAGGTCTCTAGATTCATGAAACTCCGCATACTCTTCGATTGATATCCGAAAATAGGGATTCCTGCTTCATGGAACACAACGAGTCTTTGGCTCTGCGGTGGTGCACTCTATGACTTACTCCTGAAGGTTGGGGTAGGGATCCATGATTTCTTTATTAGGATTGAGCTCTGTGAATGAGCATCATAGACATGCTTTGTGAACCAAAACCTAAAGGGCCAAAATTTCTAAAAACTGAATGGCTCACTAGTAGGATACCAGGGGGTCCTTTCGGATGCTTTCCAAAGGGAGGAAATGACAGATAGCATGGGTATATGGGAGTTTGTGTGGAGCCATTCTGACCATAATTTACTCATAGAGCTGATGTCAGAGAGTCCAAAAGACTACACACTATGTAAGAGGCTTCCACTGTATGTATTTGACCTATGGGATGACATCCCGATCCCTAAAGTGAGTAGGGTCAAGCTAGCTTATTGGATCAGGAGAACATCCTTCCAGTGCCAATGTTTTAGGGCAGCTGATGGCCATGCCTGGGAGGAGTTCACACCTATCATTGCTAACTATCTATATAATCACATGAACAACATTGATAGGAAGGTGCTACAACCAAATACATCTCCTCACTATACAATACCATTTTCATGGTAGCCTTGGAGAACCTGGAGAAGGTGTGGTCTGACGAGTGGGATCTATGCTAGGGTGGAAACTTATTAGATGACTAGGTATGGGCCTTCTAGTTAGGTGCCTCATGTGAATAATTTGGGGTAGATATGAGAAGAGTGGGCCTATATGAGGAGAAATGGGCCTCCCAATTCCATATCTATCAAATGAAGTAGCTAATTCCAGAGTGCCTAAGAATATAGTCATTGAAAATAAATAACTTCCATTTTCACCATGGAGAGGTCGACATCGGTCTATGGGACCTGCATCAAATCTCGGGGGTTCCAATACAGGGTGCGATATATGATTAATTCCTCCCTGTTATTGGTGTGTGGGATGATCCAGAGTAGATGTCCCTGATGGTGATCGAATTGATGAACATAGTGCCAATAGAGGACAAGCATTCAGTGAGGTACACCGACATCAAACGGTGGTTAAATAAGTTATCAAACTTCTGAGAAAATAGGTAGTTCCCTGTGAGGCATTATATTTTTCTGAAGGGGGATCAATGAAGAAAAGGGAACTCGTACTGGCGGCTATTGGAGGATAGCTAGTAGAATATATGGGGATTCATTTTCAGTACTGAGTAGTAGCCGATAGTCAGGTTAGATGCATTCATTTCGGCACTCATTTTCGGTTGGATCTTGCCAGTGAGAGACACAAACATGGGTGTGTAACCTCCATGCTAGAAATAGAAGGATGGGTCAACCTTGGGATCCTGATCCTTTCCAAGATGTACAAGATGTTGTGGAATATCAGCAAGGGGAAGAATCCACCAAGAATATGCGGTCCATTTCTCATCTTGCATGGGTGGATAGTGGCGCATGTCAGGGGGATCTATGAATATTCGAACACCATATCCCATACAAGATAGAACTTCTTCCCATCCATTCTGAATGTTGTGTGGAGCTTTCCAGCCAAGCTGACCATGCAGGACATACTGAATCGGGTCTTGAAGCTAGAAGAGTTCAATTTTTATTCGTTCCCTTTGTCGAAATGGGTGTTCACTGATGAAGGCCAAGGAAAGGAAGAGAATCCGTCCTACCTCCTAGCCTTTCTATATGGAGTCCTGGAGGCATGGCTGGACTGAGAGTCCCTATGTGAGCCGTACACCCCTCACTGGTGTGCGAGGTAATTTTAGTGTATGTAGTAGTTGACCCTGTGGGTCTACATGGAGGGGCACCATGAGGATCACCCATGTGTAATGAGGTAGATGTGGCTCTTGTTCACATGGGAAGATGAGATGATGTAGAATGAGCTGCCTCCGTGCACGACCGTCTTCGTACTGGTGAAGGAGTACGCTAAAAGATGGGATGCGGCCCACCCTGGGAAGATGCTGATGTAGCCAACTGTTTGGTCCATCGATGGGGTGCCTCCATAACCTCAAGGCCAGTGCCGGATGGCGGTGAGGACATCTCGTGGCGGTGGGGTTGTAATGGTGGCGAGGCCTGTACTGGTCGAAGGGGAGGTAGTAGCGGATCCAATGGCGGTAGCAGACCCGACAGTCCCAGACGAGAAAAGTCATCTTGAGGTGAGGCCACCAAGGGGATTCTGTAGGATATCCACCTGGGATCTGTGGAAGTGGCTATGCCATATTCACATGCTCGAGAATGTTTTATTCCAAAAAATATTGGAACATCTTGGATGTAAATTGGAAATCACTCAACCCATCTGAGATGTGGCATCACCTAAACCATCTTGAAATGGATTTTCTAGGAATCGGTCGTGTCATGGATGGCTTTGCAGTACCCTATGTGGAGGTGAAGCAATACATGTCAGAGTTGGAGGACTTTATTAACTCTCGAGGAGCCCCGCGTCTAATGAAGGATTGGGTAAAAGTATTGCTGGATCAAACAACCCATCTGCAATTATCGGCTGTAGAATTGAGGGAGTGCTTACCTCTGCTGTAAGAATCATACAAATCCTATTGGGGGGAGGGGAGGTAGAGGGAGTCCTCAAGAAGAGGGTGATGTTGGTGATTCAGACCTAGAACGTGAAGATCTTTCAGAGGCACTCGAGGTAAAAACATAATCCCTTTCTTAGGTATCCTCTTCTAGGTTACATTGGACTTCTCAATAATATTTGAACTATATAGGAGGGACTCATACACATAACCTATTCTTTCCCCTCAATAGATGCAGCTGCAGGGCCTTTGGGATGTGCACCTTCAGCTATGGCGATTACCGCATCCACTGGGGCCAGGACAGCTAAAGTGGTTCTTTCGATGTTTTCAGACTTCCCGACAATATACAGATGGCCAAGACTTAGGGATCCAATGACAACAACCCAAGAGTGAGATCGACTATTCAGTCTCTTTATGGATCTTTTAAATAACTTATGATTTCCACTCATTGATTAGGTTAACTGACATCCATGCACTTTTTTGTATGCACAAAGATTCAAATGCCATGGGTTGACTTGGAAGGGTTTGTTGGAGTTCTTAGTAGTGCCTTTCCCATGGAAATGTTGGTTTCCGTTGAAGTGGGTGCCTAACCTAACCAAGCTGCGGTGCTCTTGATCATTGGTGAGAACATTAGCAGGGAATATCCTGAGATCATTGAAGTTGGATGTAATGATGAAGGTCCATCAGAAATCACGGGTCATGCCATACCTGATTAGACACTAGATGCAGACCCTATTGAAGAGTTCTTGAGGGCATTACCCATGTTTGAGCCCGCCAACCCCATGGATCGAGATGAGATGGCCTCTGATGAGGAGGATAGATAAATTTTTCATTGCTGATCGTGGGAGTTAATTAAGCACTTTATTGATGACACTCCTCAAGAAAAATGAATAGACCAGATTGGGAGGCTTCGGTCCTGGATGCATGAACTATGCGCTAGGGGAGTCGAAACCCAGAATCCCCACATGCTCGTCCAAGATCTCATGGATGTGAAGATCTAGGAATATGACCATGTAATTGGTGTGGGTTGGTAGTGGAGAAAAGTGGATAACATCAAGAAGCTCCATGAGGATGAAAATGAGATTCAATGACTTCATGTCTAGGAAGATGATCATTCTTCTTTCCTCTCCACACAATCAGAGAACATATAATGGCATAAGGACCAGTAGGAAGAGGGAAAAGAGTAGATGAAGCAATCCACCATGGATATGGATGACATCCATATCAATGAGGAGCGATCCATGATTAAGGATGATGAGCTATACCTCAATTTTGCTGAGGAGCAGGAACTGAATATGCCAAAACAGATCCTAGATGCCACAAGCCAGATGATAACAGAGCTAAAACACTCTATTGACGGGGTCAACCCATCCATGGTAGGGGTCTATCCTCACGTAATGTGATGCATGTAACTTTTGAATGCATTTTCAAGATTTTATTATTTATACAAGATGTATGAATGAGTTCTATTATTATTTTTGGGTCTATTTCAATTCTGTTACATTCTTGGAACATCTAGTGATCAGTCCATAAGCTCACAAGGGTTGGGACCGATGTGAGAAACAAGGGATGACCACCTTTTTATTCCATATTAATATAAGAGTGAAAACCATGCGTCGGGAATCTAGGGATTAAACCATTTTAGATATCCCAAAAGAAATAGAGAGTCCTTCCTGGTGTAAAAAGGTCTCAGATCAGTCAAATTTCCATTTTCCCAACATGATCTATTGCACGAGTGGGGTAATACTAGGGGAATTAGAATCAATCCGAACAGGGGGGGGGGTGGAATTTGTGAACCAAGATACCCATGGTTCAAATCATTGTAGGGATGGCATGATAATGAAGTATAACTATTGACCGTGTTCATAAAACAATATCCTTATTTCGTTAGCCAAAAATTGGAATAACAAATGTGGGCCAACTGCTGACTATATTCGAAACACAAGGCCTGACTTGAAATGTTATCCATTAGTCTTACGGAATGTTAGCTCAGGACAGTAGGAGAGCCACATGCTAAGATTCCATACTATTAGGGGGTTTTTAGAGGTGAAAGATTATGAGGGTCCAAATAAAGTGCACATAAAGTGTGATGGGTGGAGTAATGGGTTGTTCAAATGGAGTTCAACAATATTGAAATTACGCCACAGTGGTGGACACACATTAGGTGGGTGCATCGGTCTGATCAGGGATCATACTTACATTTGAATAGAATCTCTCTAGCAAGGATCTAGAATTTTGAATAGTTTTACGTCATACATATAAGGTCAATAGATATGTAGTTTAAATTTATTATGGTGAGGATGTTTCACATAGTTTAAAGTTCATAATGCATGGATGAGGATCAGGCCAGAGGGGCCCAAAGGGTTAATGACCATGGGGATAGGCCCAGGGTTAAATTCCTGGGCATCACTACGTATCTCATGAAGATGAGAATCAATATAAATGTAGTTCTTGAAGCATAGTGTGGTTAAATACCAGCACTGGTTGGGGGAACCCTCTCTAGAGAAGAAGTTGATGCATCCCATGCTTATTATGGGGCATATTTAACTTGTTCGGGGTAGAGCTATAGTTTAAAGTAATGCCTCAAGGACATGGCTACCCAGAAAGGAAATTTGTGGTGCGGTACATACTCCAATGTGAATGAGGGCCATAAGAGTACATGCTACACAACACGCTCTCATGATAATCCTTAGGTTGAGGGAATGAAGGTGAAAACTGGGATGGGCCCAAGATGGGTTGCCACGGAATTCCTACGTATCCCATCAGGATGGGTATTCCTACGTATCCAATGAGGATGGGAATGAAAGAACACATAGTTCTGGAGGTGCATTTTAACGTCATGCGGTATGATGAAAGGAAAATGTGGCATGGCTATGACATTACACATCCTACCAGAACTACTAGTCCCATGTGAGTTTCGCTCGATGTGGGAAACATGGAGTAGTTATGTTACATTCTTAGTACCAGGAGGCACACATTAGGAGAAATGGGACACTAGGAGAATGAAATCTCTATAATGTTGACCCGCTTACTTAACAAACCTAGATTTGAGAAGGGGTAAATTCAAGTATGTTGGAATTCCACTTGAACATAGGGGAGTGGACGGATGTGAATCATGATTCTTGAGATCTGGATCAAAATGAAGGTGGCGTGAAGATAGAGGATAACTTTTGACTGTGTTCAAAACCCAAAATCCATTTTGAATTAGCCTGTAATGGGGACATTAAAATGAGGGTCGACCGATGACCATGTTTGAAACACGGTACTCGTTGATAATGTCATCTGAGGTCTTTAGGGGCATTGGCCCAAGATGGAAGGTAAGCGAATGTGGCATGAGACCAGGCTATAATGGGGGACCCTTCAGACAATGAAGAGGATGACATTCCAAACAAAGGGATCATGAATCCTGGACTTGAAATAAGGGAATGCCCATGTGATAATTATACACCTTGGGGTCTTTTCCACACCACATTTGAGTATGCTAATGAGACGTGTTAGATAGAGGAAGTCGAATCACTTTCTGTAAACATGGGTCTTGGGGTTGCACAATCCTAGAATAAGTTCATAGAGTCGTCCATTAAGGGGGGACTGGGTTTGAAGGACTGTGTGCAGGGCGGTGAAGTAGCCAAACCCAACGCGTAGTTCCCTTAGGTAGATCTTAGTTTAGGGTCGTATAACCCAAACTAGGTTGGGAAAAGACAATGGATGCACATGGTGTGGCTGTTGCAAAACATAATGTAAATGGGGAACCCAATAGGTACTCACCAAATCACATACTTCCCAACAAACCTCAGGCTAAGGGGCCGAGAATGAGGTAGGATTTAAGATCCATTCAGATGGAACCAAAGTTGAAAATTCCGGGTGTTCCTACGTATCCCATGAGAATGGGAATCAATCCACACATAGTTCTGAGGATGGATGTTTTATATTTTAACATCTTGTGGAAAGGATGCGAAGTGGTCATATTTTTTGATAATAAGGCCCAGACCATATATGGAAAGGATTGAGGGAGACATGTGGTGTGGTAAGTATAAAACCTGACGTGAATGAGGACATAATCCCATACCACAATGTGCTCCCTAGGAAGCTTTTAGGTCAAGGGACCAAAAGTGAAAGTTGGGCTGGTCTAGATGATTAATCTGTGGGTGTTCCTATGTACCCCATAATGATGAGGATCAATACACACATTTTTCTGAGATTTCATGGTAAGGTACCAATGCGAGGGATAATAAGGTCATGCGGGTCTGGCCCTTTCACCAAAAGAAGCAGAATTTGATAGATATTGTTTGACCTGTAAGGTAGATGTGTGTGTTTTTGGTGATTCTTTGTGAAGTGATAAACCTTGGATAGAGAATCCTAGTATCACTACAAAAATCAAGCCGCATGTAGGCATTGTCAAATGGTATGGTGGGTGAATAATACCTAACATGATGTCCCCTTGAGTAAGGACATATTGATGCAGTGCCGTTTTTCATTGTGTGTCCAGAACGATAATGTCACAGTTTAGGGTCGTGTGATAGGCCCAAATAGTGAATTTTAATGTAATGAAATAAATACACAATAGTTTAAAGTCATGTGGGACCATAGGGGGAATGAACATGATGTGATAAAGCATACCCGATGTGAATGAGGACGAGGACCACATCACACCACGCACGATTCATAGGAAGAATCCATGGGCCCAAGGGCCAACAAAAGAAAAAAAAATGGGGTTGGACCTATGGAAGAAATGTCCAGGTGTTCCTATGTATCCCATGAGGATGGGAATCAAGCCATACATAGTTCAAAGAGTGCAGTTTAACATCACACAAGACGTATAAGGAGATATTTGTTTAATGTATTAGAGCTCGAAGAATTGAGAAGCGAAACACTTCTAAGTGAATGTAGACCTCGATCCGATCCCTAAGCCCACATGAGTCAAAATTGATATGGTAAATAAGGGCGGAAGAGTTATTTTAAAAAAATGGGATAAGCATGATTGGGACGTCAGTGCGGAGCCCCGAATGACACCTCACCATGGATTTGTCCTCCTAACGTGCAAATTCACAATGAGGGATAATACGAAGAGTGTCGATATTCCACTTGGACATGATGGGTGGGGAATGATGTGAATCATGAAACCGACCTTTATGGAATTATGGGGTTGGCGTGATGATGGAGGATAACTATTGACCGTGTTTTAAACACATCATCCATATCGTGTGACCTGAAATGGGAATAACAAATGAGAGTCAACCACTAACCATATTTACAGTGCGGGACTTGTATCAATTTGTTGTTCGAAATCCCTGAGGATGATGGCCCATAGTGGTAGGAGAGCCCTTGGTCCGATCATACAATCCATTTGGGTGTCCCTTCAGATGTGAAAGATAATGAAATCCTAAATGAAGGGGAACACAAAGCCTGAGAAATCGGTGAATGAAAGTGGAGGTAGAATCCGAAATTGTAGATTCTGAACCAGCGTACTCCTGGGAACATTTTCGAATCATCATAGAGGGTCGAGGTACCCAACATAAAATAATCCTACATGAAAAGTTGAGTGTAGGGAAAGGGAGAAAAGGGCGATCAAGAGAGAGAGGCATGTGGCGCAGTTGTTACAAACCTGACATGAATGGGGACACAATCCCATACCACACCACACACCCTCCCTTCTGGAAGACTTAGGGAAAGAGACCAGAACGACGAGGAGGTTTCTAAGTGATGGGGATGGACCCAAAAACTAGATTTTTGGGCAGTCCTACGTATCCCATAATTATGGGAATCGATCTATACGTAGTTCTAGAGAAGGATGCTATGCAGTTTAACGTCATGCTACAAGGACACAAATAGGGTCAAGGTACCCCAATGAGAGATGTGTATGGAATGATGATTAGCCTAAGGTGATGAGGACATAAGACCATACCACAACATACAATCACTAATGAACACATGGGATACGGGGTTGAAGAGGTTGAGAGACCTGAAATGGAAAGTCCCAATTAATTTACGGTTTTACTTCTTGTGGTAAGGACAACTATGCTCTTATTTTAAGTTCATAGGGATCAGAACGTAGATTCCAAGTTTAATTTCATATGCATGGGACAGCTGGGTGGAGAGGGAGAATCATCGTACCTGTGGAAAACCATGAAATGTCAACAATGAAACTACGATAGAGGATAACTATTTACCCGGTTCGCCACATAGTATCTATATTTATGTGACCAAAGGACGGGGGAAAACAATTGTGCATCGACCGTTGAAAGCATTAGAAACATAGGAATTATATCAATTTTCACTTTAAATCCTCGAGGACTTTGGTTCGACATTGTAGGAGAGACGTTGGGAAAAGAATCTACGTTGTTTGGGGGTTCTTTCAGACAAAAAAGATGTTTTTAACCGATGTTATGGGGTGCACAGAGCATGGTAGGTCATGTGCTCACGAAAAGGATGATAAATGAAAGAGGGATGTATCCAAGGGATATGTGTGGCATAGAAAAACAGCCCAATGTGAATGGGGATGTGAGTCTATACCACACCACACAATCCTAGATGAGAACTTGGGCTAGGGGCCGAAAGGGTCGAAGGACTGGAGGCTAGGAGTCCCGGCTAATTGTAGCCATATGATCCCTCATGCAGGTATTGCCTTACCATAACTCCTAAGCCCATGTGAGCACTGCTTGGTCTGGGAAACAAGGAGTAGGACTGGGCTCTCCCCAACATATAGGGGTATGGCAGCTAGGCTCACACTTCTGCTCGAGTCAGAATAAGCTTGCAGATACGGCGGGGAATTGTGAACCACTTCACATAATGTTTGGGACATATATGGGTGGTGAAAATGAAAAAGGATAGTGGTTTACCAGATTCGAAAAACAACATCCATATCATGTGAACTGAAATGGGGACAACAAAAAAGTGTCGACCACTGAACATGTTCCCAATCTGGAACTTGTATATATATTTTGTTCAAAACCCTTGAAGACGTTGGCCTGTAATAGTATGAGATACCTTGGTCCGATCATCTATGCCATTTGTGGGTCCCTTCAGATGTGAATGATAATGGAGTCCCATGTATAGGGAGTGTATGAAGCATAAATGTTCCTATGTAATGGAACGTCAAATAGGACGGTAAAATAAGTGAACATCTCTAGAGAAAGGGGATATATGGTGCTGTCATGATGTATCTGTAGTAAAAGAGAGCATGAGTTGGAATATCATCATGTTCTATGACCTGAGGGGAGATTTTGAAGTTGGGGCTGGGCCAATAGAAAAAATGTGTAGGCATTCCTACATAGCCCGTGATGATGGGAATCAATCCATACATAGTTCTTTAAGGCCATGCAGTTTAAAGTCGTGAGGAAAAGGGAGAAATAGAAGAACTAGGAGTGGCACATGGTGAGATTATCATAATCCTGACATGAGTGGGGCTAAAGAAGCCAACACTACACCATGAAGGATCCTCCAAGAGAAATATACCCAGTGGGATAGTCAAAGAGGATATTGGGGCTGGACTCAAGATGAAGCGTCCGAGCATTCCTACATATCCCACGAGGATGGGAATCAAGTCATACGTAGTTTAATGTCACACAGTTTACCGTCATGTAGGACATACCTGTTTAAGGATGTTTGGGACCACATACAGTTTAACATCCTACAAGAAGATATACAGTTTAATGTCATGCATGACATGAAAACGAATCTACCGCTTGTAGTTTAACGTCATGAAGGACTAGCGCTGAATAGTTTTACATCCTTCATTTTGGAAGAGCCGTGCATTTCAACATCTTTTGGTATGGATGGAACAATATATGGTCAAGTAGGACCAGACAGTTTAAGGTCATGTAGGACTGTAATGTAGTTTAGGTTCATGTTGGGCCGTAATGAAGTTTGGGGTGATGTAGGACCGTACAGTTTAAGGTCATGCGGGACTATAAAACATAGGAAAAGTATTTCTTGAGGAACTTTTAATTAGTGGGAGGAGTTATATTCTCACCATCCATGGTAAATAGAGTTTATGCACCATTGGAGTAAACCTTTTGAATGACGTTAGGTCCTTCCCATTTGGTCTCAAAATTGGGAAGTTTCCTACCAGGTATCATTGGTGTTCTTAGGGAAAACACCATGTCTCCTTAAAATAATGTTCATAGGAGAACATTCATGTTTAATGCTCTAGATACATTGTTCTGGTGCATTTCTAGTGTGTACATAGCACGAAGCATGTTCTTTTCGAGCACTTCCAACTCAGCCAGAAGGATTTCAAATACATTTTCTGGTGCTTTCTGATCATAGATAGCTATGTACAATGAGGGAAACAGAATCTTGATTGGAAGGATGGCCTCCGTTCAGTACACCAAGGAATATGGGGTCACTTGGGTGGAGTTATGAGTCGTCGTTCAATAAGACCAGAGGGATTTGGGGAGCTTTTCCATCTAACTCTTCTTGTTCTCACCAACCATTTTATGCAGAATGATAGAGAGGGTTTTGTTGAATACCTTGATATGTCCATTTGTTTTCACATGATAGCAAGAGGTATGGTTAGAATGGATGTTGTACTTAGCATACAATTTTTTCAGCTTAGTTTCCTGGAAGTTCGTGCCATTATTGGTGAGGACAGATTGTGGGACTCCAAATTGGTATATTATGTTAGAGCTCAGAAAGTCAATGATGGAACTTTCCTTGTCCTCCTTGAGAATAACTACTTCTTCCCACTTGGGAAATAAATCCATAGAAGTCAGGATGAACTAGCACTGGTGAGCAGTCGCTGATGGATATGGTCCCATGACATCGAGTCTCCAGACCTCAAAAGTCTAGGAGTACATGGTACTGTGGAGAGGGTTTGGAGGCTGATGCATAGAGTTGGCATGAATTTGGCATGCATAGAAGCTCTTGGAGAAATTGATGCAGTCACAGATCATGGAGAGCCCAAAATACCCATTCTATGGATCTGGTGAGATAGTTTCGGCCCAGTCTGATGAGCCCCATAGGAACTGGCATGAACCTCCTGCATGACTAAAGAAATATCAACTCCCTATATTCAATGGAGGAGAATCCCATAAAAACCGCGCTTGTAGAGGATCTTCTCATGATCAAGACTATCCTAAACGGTATACTGTAACACACGACATTAGATTCCCTCGCACGTATCCCAATCCAGAGGGAGATTACCATTTTTGAGATACTCGACAATGGAGGTTCTCATGTTTTCAGTTACCTCAATCACCACATCCAGGGGACATGGAGGTCCATACGTGGAGGTACCGGCGGTAAGGTGGCCTTCTTGAGGGCTTTCATCATCATCTGGAGTGACGAGAGCAATGCCTCTCCGGCATGCCATGCGGATAATCAGATATTCCTATTTATTATTTGCAAGTGATGCAGCTAGGATAGACAATGCATCAACTTGACCGTTCTGGGATCGAGGGACATGAGTAACTTTTGGTCTTGATGTGAACTGGGCCATCAGCTTGAGAGTGTGTACCAACAATAGTACGGGCTTTAGATTTCTAATTACATAGTCACCGTTGACCTGCACGATGACTAGTTTAGGGTCCCCTTTCACATGAAAGTGGGGAACATCAATCTTGAGGGCTAACTCAAGGATAGTAATGAGAGCCTGATACTCTACCTCATTTTTGGTGCAGCCTTCTGACAATAGGATTGAATACGATAGAATGTCTTGTGCTGGGGTAATGAAGACAATACCCAGGCCTACTCTGTTGAGCCTGGATTCATTGAGCCTTATATGGGTGTGGCTCTAGGAAGTACCATCAAAGTGCATTTTCCAGCACTGGAAGGATTGGTCTACCGAGAGGATTGCCTCATCAGAAAAATCAAGGTCCAGGGAATGTTCTACAGGAGTTGGATGATTAGAAATGAATTCTTCCAATGCTTGTCCCATGATATCCTTCTGAGGAAAAAATCTGATGTCAAACTGTTGAAGGATTACTGCCCTATGAGCTAGAGGACCTTTCAACATTGGGTATTTTAGGATGTACTTCAGCAGATCTACCCAAGACACCAGTTGTACCTTGTGGTGATATATGTAGTGTCATAATTTATATACTAGGAATACCAGCTCGAGGAATCTCTCCTCAATAGGGGGTATCTGTTCTCCGTATCAAGGATCAAGTGCCTGAGGTATTAGAGACTTTTATCAGTTCCCTCGTTGTTCTTCTAGGCGAGAAGGGCAACGAGGGATCATTCCAGGGCAATCACATAATGTACCAATGAATTTTCGGAGATATGTGGCATTTGAACTAGATGTTGGATAAGGTAATGCTTTATTTCCTCAAAGTCAGTATAACATTATTCATCCCACATGTAGGCAATTCCGTTCTTCATGAGCTGAGAAAATGGATTACACTTTTTGACCAAATTCGCAATGAATCGGCGTATATATGCGAAGTGTCCTTAGAAACCTTGAATCTCCCAGAGGTTGCTTGGGGGAGACATATGGCTAGTGGTCTTGATCATATCTAGGTTGATTTTGATGACCCTCTACTTGATAACGAAGTCGAGAAACACTCCAGAGGTGACCCCAAAGCTATACATCAATGAATTCATCTTCAGGAGGTGAAAATGGAGGAATCTGAACACTTTATCAAGGTCTTTGTGACAGTCCTGACACTGGAGAGATTTGAAAACTATATAATTTACATAGAATTTCACCAATGTCCCGAGGATCGACATAAATATGCGATTCATAACCCAATGGTAGGTGGCACCTACATTTTTTAAACCAAAGGGAATGACTAGGCAATAGAAAGTGCCATGTCGCACCCTGAAGGCCATAGATTCATTGTCCTTGGTATACATTCAGACATGGTTATACCCAGAGTACCCATCCATGAATGAGAGGGCTTGGAACCCAGTAGTTCCATCATTCAACAATTCTGTCATAGGAAGGGAAAAATCATCCTTCGAGAAATGACAGTTCAGATCCTAGAAGTCAATTCATACTATGATATGTCCTTTCTTCTTCTTTATTGGAACAAATTTTTCTAGACATTTGGGGTACTGGACCTCCTTAACAAAATTGGATGTGATGATCTTATCATCTTTTTCCTCTACCATAAAACCATGAGAATGGTGCATCTTTCTAGGAGGCTTCTAAAAATCATGCTGATTTTCTAGGAGGCCAAGGCAGTGGATGACTACCTGAGGATCTAGTCTTGTTATCTCGTCATAAATCCAAGTGAATATATTAAGATTTTTCTTCAGTAAGTCCACATACTACTATGGATCTTGGCAGGTATAGTGGCACTGATCAGTGTGATCTTTATATCCGAGTCACTATTGAGGTTCACCTGTACCAGTTCATCGACCATAGTGGAGACGCCCTCCTCAATGGTAGGGGAAGAATACTCTAAATCCTCATATTAACTTATGGAGGAGGGACCCTTGGTGGTAGGAGTTTCTTCTAAGCCAACAGATCCCTATGGGAGGCGGGTACCAACCTGATTTGCAGTGGACATTGCATCAGGAGAATCCTGCACTGCTGAAACCATAACGATAGAGGTTCTTGATCCAATCCCATATAGTCTTTGGCCTAAGGGGCCACACATGATGATATTGAATCAATAATGGTGCATCGTCTTGAGCCAGCTAATCCAAGCCTGGTGAAACAAGCCAATATGGACTATTGTCATCACCATGGGGTAGACATCCCGATAACTTATGGGTGTAGGGAGCTCCGGGATCACCTGAGCCTGTTTCATGTAGGAGTATGAAGTAATATTCTAGAGTCGCTTAGACTTGGGAATGTGTTCCTCCCTCATTCCATAAACATTGAAGCATTGTCCCATGTTCAGGGTTGTAGCCTCCAATAGATGGATTGAAAAGATACATGCATCATCCAGATCTATCCATGGGTCGGTTGTATCCATAACATGCTTAACCTCATTAGCCTGAATCTTCTTGTCCTTGTTCTAGTAATAGTCAGCATCCAGATTTCTGGATTCACAAGAGGAAAAGTGAGATGCATCACTGTGAAGCACACCCAATCGAACATTAATGGATTACTTGAGGTACTGGTTATATGATTAAGGAATATCCACATGAATCTGGAGCCATGGACTGCCCATCAAGGCATTGTAGGCAGTGTCCTATGAGAAAACCATAAACTTGGTGTTGGAAACTAGGCCACCAAACCGGGTCTTCTAGTGGAACTTGCCGACATGTGTCTATTCTGTCATGTCATAACCTTGAATTTTCAGGTCAGATGGACTTAGATCATCCTCATACAACCCCATTTTTCATAGTGTACGAGTCGGGATTAGGTTGATCCTAGAGTTTGTACCGACAAGACAGTTATGAACGTCCGCGCAATTAAACTGTCCGATGATGTACAATGGGTGAATATGCCTCTTTATTGGAGGGCATTCATCTTCTCTAGAGAATTAGATGATGTCCTATCATTCAGAATTCTCGACCACCTCATCATGAAAGGCTTCTGTGGCTACTAACTTCGTCTCAGACTGGTGGCAGATTCTTAAATCTTCGTCAAGGGCCTCACGCAAATATGTTGACAGGAGAAGGGGAAAAGGATAGAGAGCCTTGCTGGAATTCTAGAAAGATGCTTGAGGAAATCATACTTCTATGCCATGAATGAACTTCTAATTATAGGAGGTCTCTCTATGGCAAGAGGTATGGTGGGCCCTGCTGGCTAGACCGGTGGCTGACTGGTGCAGGGAATATCCTACTGATCACTAGTAGAAGCCTATGGAGTTACCACCAGTTGAGGTCCAGATGAATGAGACCGGTATATAGCAGAGCGTAGCTGGTCATGGCGTAGTCGAGGAGGTTATACTTGATCAAGGAACACAAATGGGGGCGAAGGCGGATCTGATGGCACCAGATGAGAAGGCAGCGTGTGCTGAGCTCTATGCTGGGCTTGCTACTTGGTTTTGGTAGCATGAAGAGCCTGTTTGGGAATATTGACCGAATCACTCTGACGACCCAAATTTACATAGCTCTGTCAATTCTAGAGAGGGATGGGAATATTGGGAGGATCTTCCTAACACTCATCATCATCAGGAATCATGTAGGGGTTTACCATCTCTACGGAATTTACCGAGGCATGCCATTTAAAGTCACATGAAGATTCATCTACTACTGGGTGGATTTTGGGCAGAATATCCATCTCCAAGGGAATAATTTCTCCAAGATTACAGGATGAAAATGGCATTGGAATTGGAATTTTTTTCCCTTGATCCGCAGATGCTTTCTCTTCTGGTAAGAATATGGATGATCCGTTGACACATAAGTATTGGAGGGGGATGGCGTGGCGCCTTCTGAGGTTTGGTTCGATTTAGGCATGCACAGATATTACCATGAGCACGTGAGAATGTCTTATAAGGGATCCAATAAGTGTGAAACTCTCTCGAGGGGTAGGTATTCCCCCAAGAATCTCTAGCTTGTTCTCTCCACCTGGTAGGTCATCCATGTTAACTGTGACCCATCCTGGAGGCATATCATCTACGTCATCCGACAAATCGGGCTAGCGCCGGATGGAATTGAAATATAGGGCTGCGTACCTCCCCCAACCACATATTTTTATGTGGGGATAATCCTCCATGATTATCATGTGAAGTACATTAATGTTCTTGACACATCGTTGTTGGAGGGTACTATGGCGACTTGGTGACTCAGGGCGCTGGGCCACAGGGGGTGCATCCAAATCAATCAAATAACATTGTTGGTCAATGTCTTTGAAGAGAACCTGATTGTTGCGGTAGACCACTTGTCGATGATGAAGAAAGAAATGAGTCACCCAGAGCGTTTGGAGAAAGCATCCAACCTCCTCCTGGGTGAGTGCTTCTAGTGCCCAGAAATTTGGCGCTGCAACTGGCCAAAACATCTCTAGGAAACGGTCTACTAAGAATATATCCCACAAGCTCCTTGGTTCAGATTTGGGGTCTGGTCCTTCATTTCCCCAATTGACAACTGGACATGGCTGTGGATTTGGTAGTGGTATTGAATTATACTACTAAGATGGAAGGCTGGACGGTGGAGAATACTGTGAGAAAGCTAATAAACCATTGTATCTTGAGCTATCCTTCGAACAATGTAACGACTTTACCACCACATCACGATAATATGGGATGACGACCACAGTTTCTGGTGTACGGAACACGGATTATGATATTGGAACATGATTATTCTCATCCGCCATTGGTCCCCAGAATATCTCTTTGTGATCACTGGTCAAGGTAGAGAGTTCTTCTGGTGATGATGATGGTAATTGAATGACTGAAACCTATGGATTTTACAAAACTTCATCATCCTGGATGTACCTATAAAGGGAGATGAGAATCTGATAGACCTCACATTCTATAAGTATGAGGCTGATGTGCCGTGTTCCTGCCATAACCCTTGAAACGGAGGATCTAGGTGAGGCTTCTGTCACTGAGTCGTATTCCAACTCAAAATCTAAGAAGCAGACTAGTTTAATCTCGGTCTGAATCTCCCCGGTATTCTTTTTATGGTGGCGACGACCCACCCTCCTACCATGAGATGGTCCTTCCGGACATGTTATATTTTCAGAGAGAGGATGACCTTCGGCTGTACTGGTGCTGGGGCAGAGAGGATTTCTACCTGAGTGAGCTGAGGTGTGAGGACCAGCTAGACAGATAACAAAGGGAACATTGGGAGGACCTCCATGTCCACTGACTGATGTGAGGAGGTAATCTCCATAGAAAGTGCTGGAGTGGGTAGGACCTCTTCTAGAGCTAGTAGAAGCAATGGTAAGACCTCCATGCTGGTTTCCCCTAGAAGCTTTTGTGCGAGGAGGGTCATCGTACTGGTTAAGCCAAACAAGGTTAGGACCTCCGTGATGGGTGTCAATGAAGCCATTCTAACCATCACTCCCCTAATTACTGAGGTGAGGAGGACCTTCTCTGGGCTCTCTAAGGACATGAGGGAGGCCCCAACACTGGAGATTGACCAGATGGGTAACATCTCCACGTCAGTGGCTGGGGGCAAGAGAAATGACCCCACACCCGATGTGATGAGCCCAGAAGAGGCTTCTGTACTGAGTGTCGCTACTATGGGGAGGACCCTCATTCAGAATGAAGGTGGCATGTGGTGGACCTCCACGCTGATCTTGGAAGTAGTGAGGACCAACATTCTTCATGGTGGTGGTACAGGGAGGACCTCCGTACTGGGTGTCGTTTCCACGGGTCGGTCGGCGGTGGCCACTACCTACGCTGATAACCTAGAGAGACAACCTAGCCAGCCCGTGGGGTGGTTTGGGCCTCAATCCGGGCCGGTTATATGAGTGCCCCTACCCATTATAGATAGGTGGCTGATGATATACATCGGTGGTGTCACGAGCCACAATAGTTTCCGACGTTGATGCCCCTTGGTGGGAGTTCTCTTTTTCCTTCACCTGACGCTGGCGTTAGGTCAGCCATACTAGGGTCGGTAGTGGAGGTGCATATATCACCAAATCCTCGACTACTGTACCTGGGTGGTGGTGCTGGCACAGCCTGGTGGGGGCCCTCCTCAGGAACCCCTAAAATGGGATCTCGACTAGGCTAGCCCGGAAATACCCAACCTCATCGGTGTAGGAGAGGGAGTCATCGAAACATTCCTAGGAGAGGCTCCCGAAAGAATTGTATGTCAGAGTGGGGAGTAGTGTCTCCATGCACGGACTTTGGGGGTGGCAGTGGTGAAGAGGTTCAGACTCCTCAAAATCTTGATGGGCCATATCCTGAGTCGGGATAATCTCATCCTCCTCGTATCAGCAGATGATGTCATTTATCACCCTTCATTGAACGAATTCATAAGGGGAGATGGGGCATGGGCTCCCAATAGTTGTTGTTGTAGAAGCTATCACAGAAGTGAAGGAGCCATGTGGGATTGATGCATTAGTGCTGCCCCTACCCCTGTATCGGTGGACGGGTGGTGAGTTGTTTCCTATTGCGGCAGCTTGGGTCCTCTAAGGTAGGGAGATTAAACCATCAGTGCTAGAAAAAGGAAAATGACATCCAGTGCCCCATAGTCATTCCATCTTCTATGGCTGGTAAGAAGGATCCACACTGACAACATCGCAGATCGAGATGTGCAATGTTTTAACTACCCCGTCTTCGTGTGATTTGCACGTGAGGCCCTCTATTTTCATGGCGGGACCCGACACCAGATAACTGTATCCGGTGAAATTCTAATCCACTGATGTCTCAAACTCTATTAATCTCCACATTGATGATAAGAACTTCACATTGGGTTCACTGTTTCTATTTCTGATGCTTTCACAGGAGCACGCCTCTGTCTGTCATGTACGTGTTGTTTATTTCCCAACATTACCTCTTTCCAAAGGCTGGTGACATTCATTGCTTATTTAGGGATGTTTGATCTTTTATCAAAATGGGATGATGGGATGGTAGTTCCTCATTCTATGGATTCCCCCTCGGAACTCATAACCTAGTCCAAGTCTCCCTTATAGACATAATACATTGTTCATGAAACTCTTCCCAGTGCTATAATTTCATGGATTCTTGTTAATTACAGTACTTCTTTCAGGACATTACAAGGGGTCCGGTCAGAGCAGTAACCTTCAGTCAGGGGAGTAGTCACATTAGACATCACGGGCGTGTCTGGATGTTGGAACACTGACACATCTGGGTTTTCTCCCCTTATTATAGGGATTCTAAAGGGTGCAGAATCCCAAGGAATACCACATAAAATGTGTGGAATTATATTCTGTAGGCATGTATCTGATTTTTTCTTCAGCTTCCCATGATTAACATAGGGTATGCCGTGATTTTAACATCTATAGGAGACAGAACAAACTGATCAGAATACTGTTGCAAGTGGATCAGATGGGTTCAACCCCAAGAGGGAACACTAATGCTGGGACTAACACGTGGTTAGTTTCCCAGTTGCTGCTAAGAGAAGTGAATAAGTGAATTGGCATGATGTCACTGGGTTTTGGCGACCCAGGTAAGAATCAGAATGGATGACAGAGAGTTGAATGAAGTGGTATGAGAATGAGACAGAATCGTCATGAAGGTGGCAATAGTATTGGGCTTGAGCCTCGAAGAGACTTACTATGTATCCCTGTGGCAGGGAATTAAAGTACACATAGTTCAGCGGGGGTGATATGGCACATGAGGAGGAAACCTGTATGGATGAGACCTGGATAAAGGGGAACCTTTTGGTTGGGGCATGACCTTCCTGAAACACATAGGCTCGAGGGAATGACCAAGATGAGACATGGGAGATGTGCTTGAACAATATGGAGGCTTCTTATGCACCTTTCCTCGATAAGGATCCATGTCTAGGTAGTTCAGGATGGGGTCATAGAATTGGGGTCTATGTAGAGGACAATGACCCGATGATACACTTGGGATTACGCGTGGTTAGCAGCCCAAGGATGGTCTGATGATTCTTGGATGGACTATGTATATATGTCCCAATGAAATTAATGACAAAGGATTTCCACTGGGTTGCGGTTGACAATGGATTACAACTGCATGGTTTTGACAACGGCTTACTGCTGAAGGGGGATCACAATAGTTTACCACTACATGAGGTTCAAAAAGTCTTACCGCTAGATAGGGGATCACAACGACTTACCACTACATGAGTTTGATAATATATTACCACTGAATGAGTTTCACAATAGCATATTGTTGGATAGGGTTTTGTTTATTGTCATGTGAGATAAAAGGGGTGTACATTTTAACTTCATGCACGACAGGGGTGGACAAAGGTGGAGTGGTCAGAACCAATGGGTATTGGGCTTGAACCTCATGGATGCTTCCTAAGAACCTTTCCTTGGAATGGATCAAATTCCACATAATTAGGAATGGTGTTGGTGAGACGATGTGAAGGGGGCCAGGACCAATGGTTGTTGGGCCTGAACCTCAGGGAGTAATCCTATGTACCTTGACATGGAAAAGATCAATGACCACGTAGATCGGTTAGCGTCAGTGAACCGACGTGAAGCGAGTTAGGACTAATGGTTGTTGGGATTGAACCTCATGGAGGTTTCCTACGTACCTTTCTATAGAAATGATCAAATTCCACGTAGTTCAAAATGGTGTTGTAGAATCGATGTGAAGGGGGTCGGGACCAATAGGTATTGGGATAGGACCTCAGGGAGGCTTCCTACATACCTTTACTTGGCAAGGATCAAAGTCCACAAAGTTCAGATAGAGGTTGGTGGACCGACGTGAAGGGGGTTAGGGCCAATAGTTATTGGGATTGAACCTCAGGGAGGCATCCTATGTACCTTTGTTTGGCAAGGATCAATGTCCACGTAGTTCTGGATGGTGTGGGGCTTACACGCTAAGGCGACAAAAGGAGGATGTCATGGTCGAGGCTTACTATAAGCCCATGTGAGTCATGATCGGTGTGAGAAACAAGTGGCAGTAAAGACATGATGATCACATTGTGAAAGGTGCATCTATGGGAAGTGGAGTGGTTCATACACATGGTTAGTGGCCCAAAACAAATAGTGTATTACGCGTTGTTCGCAGCCCAGGTAAGAAATATGTGCTTACGCATGGTTAGTGTCCTAGAAAGTAAACAACGACTTATGTGTGGTTCATGGCCTAGGAAGGAAATAGGGGCTTACAAGTGGATAGAGGCCCAAAAAGGAAACATGGGCTTACATGTGGTTCATGCCCGAGGGAGGAAACATGGGCATACACATGGTTAGTGGCCCAAAAAGGAAATAGGGGCTTACACGTGGTTTGCAACGCTGGGTGGAAATGGGGGCTTACACGTGGTCAGCATCCCAAAAAGGAAATAAGGGATTACCCGTGGTTCACAGACCAAGGAGGAAACAGATGATTACACATGGTTAGAAAACCAAAAATGAAATAGGGGCTTATTCATGGTTCGCAGCTGTTGAAGCTCCTATCCGTCACAGAGTCTAAAGACTGAAAAAAGAGAAATACCTTTGTCCAAAGTGATTCATCCTTTGAAGAAACATCAAAAATCGACAAAGGGATGAACAAGGAGAACATTACCCACAGGTCGCGCAAGTTCCCTCATGGTCGCGCAAGTACACTTGCGCGCCGCCTAGTGGTCGTGCAATTCTACTTGCGCGACGCCTTCTGGTCGTGCAAGTGACTTGCGCGACCTAAGTGATAACCGCCCGGTAACCGCCAGGGGTCTTCTCCTGCCCATAAATAGACCCTGTGGGCCCCCCATTCGAGAGGATCCTTTTTCCAGAAACTCGGATTGAAGCTCCCGACTCCCAAGTCTCTTCTCAAAGCTTCTAGAACACTTCTAAGGTAATTTCTTACCTAGAACAGAAGATCTAAAGAGAGGGAGTAAGGCCTAAGTGTTGAAACTCATCAACACTTGCACGCCTGATTGGACAGCCCTTTAAGGGAAGTGGACACACTTGCCCGCCGCCTTACTCCTTCGATAGAACATGCGCGTCCCTTTTCCGGAAGAACCTCAAGAGGATTATAAAGGAATTAATAAAGAGTCTCTCATGTATTTCAATACTGGTTGAATATCGCGCAAGTACCCCACCATGTCGCGCAGGTATACCTGCGCGACCAATGCTTGCGCGCCTACGCAGTACCTGCGTGCCTTCCAAGACTTGCGCGCCCCTTACTTTTTTTGGTGCCTTTCTTGCCCATTTCACCCCTCTTAAGCCATTACACCTTTCCTATTCAAGATTCAGTCTTCAAGACACTCTTCAAAGCAATTTCATGGCCTGATTTCTTGATTTGACCTCCTTATCTGAAAGGAATTTTGTGGAATATCTCTCAAAACGTAGTGATTTACACATCTTTATGTCACCAAAGATTGCGATTTAATTCATTCAACCTCATCCTTTAAGATGATAGAATCCTTAACCTGGGTCTCATTTTCAGGAATAACCCCCAGTCATAAGTACTCTAATATGGGCATCCTCTTTAGGAGTAAGCCCCAAGTCCCTTTATTTTTGGGCATCATCTTTAGGAGTAAGCCCCAATTCTTAAAATTCCCAAATCTGGGCATCCTCCTTAGGAGTAAGCCCGAGTCTCCAAATTTGGGCGTCCTCCTCAGGAGTAATCCCCAAACCTTAATCCTTGACCTGGGCCTCCTTTTTAAGAGTAATCCCCAGTCTTAATTTCTCTTAACCAGTCCTAATTTACCTTTGATCTGAGATTCCTTTTTAGGAGTAAAACCCAATCATAAGTCTTCTCCTAATTTGGGCCTCCTTTTTAGGAGTATTCCCCAAGTTAGAGTATTCAAAATCTCCATGAAGCACATATAGCTTTACGGACCATGTTCCTAGATTTCTTCAATAAAGTAAATCCTAACCTTTATTTATCTGGGAATTCATACATACATAAGCCCCACATTATTTCTTATGATTGCATCTTTCATGGCACAATTGTCTAATTTTTACCAATACATCTTGTTTCTCACACCGAGAATGACTCACGAGAGCTTAGAGTGTAAAAGTAATTGTGACATCCTTCTTTGAGCCATCAATCATAAACATCATACTCCCTTACTCGAACTACGTGGGTTCTGATTCCTTTTCCAAAACAAAGGATACGTAGGTAGCCCATATACGGGTTCAATCCCAACTCTGAAATAATTCATGTCCTTCTGAATGACAATAAACTTCAAGTGCCCCACTGAGTGTCTTTAAAACCATCCCGGTCATCATAATGACCAAGAGACTTTTATATAAATGTTTTGAAGGATACCATTGACCAAGAATCTCTAAATAGATATAGATGATTCTCTATTGATAAAGAACCTCGAATACATATAAAAGATTCTCTAAATTTCTTACATATTTAATCATTGATTGTTAGATCTGAAGGAAAGCTAATTTTATACTTGGTAATGTAATAAGGTTTCACGAACATAACTTAAATCTATAAAGAGAGTCCCAGAGTAGACAATAATTCCCCTCAAAAAGGTGTGATGAGTCCAACCTACCATCCTCTCGACCAATGCAAATTCTTATGCCTCATCAGTCCACAAACTAATGAGCACCTACCTTTGGAATGTAGGTCTGAATGGATGTGGAATCATTCGATGTTTCTTGTTCTACGAACAAACCCGTTAGAAACCGATCGGAACGTTTGAACCTCCCATCAAGGCGGTCATCCCCGAATTCCGAGGGAAACAAAAATGGTGAACCTGACGTGAATCATTAACCAAGTTAAAATGATGTTTTACCTATTTGTTAAGCCCCTATTTAAAACTCAATAATAGGGCTAACAAAAACAATCATTGACATGTGTTCTCATCCAAAGGATGAAGTGGATGAATTTTATCTTGATTACGTCTGTTATATCAAACAGGCACTCTTTTCCAAGATCTTTTGTATTTCCACAACAGATGCTCTCAAATTCACACCTGTGAATACTGCTTCTTCAAATACCACTGCTGCTATTCCTACTGGATCGTCATCCGCTATGAGGATGACATCACATACTCAGCATCTTCAACGCTGGGTATCAAATGCGCTGGTTAAGAAGTACCGTCAACACGATACCATCCCAACTCTGGAGGCTGCCCGACATGCCCTCCATGTGAACAACTCACACAGGTTGTCCGGACAACGATGACCAGTGATCAAGAGGCAGGCAGTGCTGACTACCGTCTCCAACCGTTTCGGGTCGTTATCCCCGAAACACAATTTCCATTCGCTCCCTTACTCTGAGGAAGTGAATGAGCAGGTCCCTCAGGGCCTTAATTAAAAAAGACAGGAGTCCTTCCCGAGGGCTCCCATCAACAATCACCGCCAGACTCGTGCGACAGTGCGCCCTCAACATGATGAGGGTACCGACTCCAGGCATTCAGATCAGGTTCCTCGAACCCAAGCATGCAAGATGAACCACCAGAGACGGAATCCGGTTAAAATGGGCAGGTTTTCATCCCTAACATCTCCGGAGAAGTCCACCAACCTAACTTGGTGGAAAACAACGAGAAGGCACACACACCTTTCCGTTTTAATTCAGCTGTCCAGCAGACTCGTCTGGCAGCATCACGCCAATCCCGCCAGGCAATTCCGGTGGAGTACTATAGGCACGAACATACACCTGCTTATACATCATCAGTTAGTCAGCAGGATCGCCTGACTACATATAATGGATCTCGTCAACCACATTTGGAGAAGTGTAATCAGCATGCACATAAACCTTCTAGTACTAATCAATCCTACCAACAGTCTCGCTTGGTAGCACATGGAGAAGTCATTCGGAAAGATCCGATGAAAAACAGGAGGCATACTCAACTCTCTGCCTCCACACTTGAGTACTGTCAGGATTCACTGACAGTAAAAGGAGGACAGGAGCAGGCACATACACCTACTCCAAGCCCGGAATGGACGTATATCCCCGTTCCGGCGGCTGAAGTCACCAATAATATTTTTTCAATGGTGAAAGAGTAGAAGAAAATTCCTGCTCATATTCTGGATGCTTTCCAGGATATCATAACAGCTTCAGCATCATCTCAGGGAAAGACACATAAATCTATCCCTAGCAGTGGAGTGACACATCAACGATTCACTCCAGAACAGACACACACATCTCTTCCAGTCCAAGAGGGTTATGGGGCATACTCCCCCATATCATACGGACAACCAAGTCAGGAACATACACCTAATTTGAGTGGAGATCGTCAGCCTAACCTGACCATCTTTCCTGATCAGGCACATAGACCAGCTCAGAGCAACCACTTTCGTCAACAAGTGGTTTCCAAAGCGAGTAAAAAGGCATCTATGAAAAAGATCCACCCAGCACAGTCAGGAGATCAAAGGCCAATCTGTAACCAGGCCTTGCTTGATGCTGGAGTTCTTCAAGCCCTCATACATTTATCTATTGGAATTCAAGATTCTACTCCCTCAGATCCCAATAACGGGAACATTAATTCTGATGGTCTTCAATATACACTTCCTCATGAAGACTTGCTTCGTGACAATTCAGTCAATCTTGAAGTTTCGTCTTAGATGAGAGCCACAGGAACCCTCTGTGTGTTCAGAAGAACAAGGAGCAAGATAGCTCATCTTTTGTTGTAACCCATTATGGTGGTCCTCCCCCATAATGATGAATTTCGCTGCGAAAGTCCTCTCCGCAGTAGTGATTCACATTGCATGCAAAATACTCCAGTGGACAATGTAGTGCCGAGAAAGCCCTATTATCTTGAGGCATTTGAATATGCGAAACCAGTCATGTCTGATGCTTTATCGCTAGCAAGTGAAATACTTTCTCAATCAGAAGATAGCCCAGGGTATAGGTCATTCTCCGAACCACCCCTAAGTCATGCATCTTCTAGTTTGATCAATGATTTCTCTACCAATATTTTTGAATCCAATGAAGCAACAAGGAAACACCAACTCTGGTTAAAACAGGTAGAAGAATCTTTATTTAATGATGAAAAGGAAATTCTGAACATGAGGAAAAAACTGGCGAAAAGTGAGGTACCAGTCATGTTTTCGCCTTTGGATGACTCCCAGTATGACATTCGAAAGATGTTGACGGAAGATGGAGTCCATGATATTCGTCTCAACATATGGAAAACTCTTTGTCAATTGAAGAAGAAGATATTATCTTATGATGAATATGAAAATCATCTTATGATAATAGAAGGGCTACAATGTCAGATTGATTTGGCATCTCTATCAGTCTCTCAGTATCTGAAGGCTGAAAAGCAATAGAGAACCCTTCAACGTTCATTCCTTGGCGCACTAAGAAAATTGCGTCAGTTAATTATCAATGTCCATCTGGTGTTCATATCAGAGGATGGGGTGTTCATGGAGCACTACATTTCACAGTGCTTTCTAGTCAGGAAATCCCGCCGAAAATGGTCTCATGCAATGTTATTGCCCATGGCCGGCTACAGTCAATGGGCTTTGTTCGTAATCAAAAGCTTGATCAAGAACAGGCTTATACTAGTTCCTCTCAAAATCAAGCATACAGAGAACAAGTTGTTGAATTGATCGTACATAAAGCAGGCGAGAATATTGCATAAGCCTCTCGTATGGAGAAAACACATCATCAAATGACAGAAATTTCAGAAATCATCCAATGGTCTGTTGAACCAGGTGACAAAAGTGGATACAGGTTAATGCATCTAGCTAATTTCCGAACTAAGATTCGCATGATCAGGAGAGCTTTTAAGAAGATCTCAGACATGGCATGTCAAAAGCCACCCAAGCTTGTCAGACTGGGGACTCCTTTAACCCAACCCTCAGAATCAACAAATAGGATTCGAGGAGTTGAGCATGAACAACAGGAACATCCCCAGTCAATGAGACTGGGGACTCTTTCAAATCATCAATCCCCTCCTCAGAGAATGTCGGTCTTTTCTCGATTGGGGAAGAAGCCCCAAGAGGAACGAAGAGACAAATTATCAGGAGATTCCCTCCAAGTTATAGCTCGTCAAGAAGTTCCTAAAGTATTGAATCAACAAAAGGCAATGTCTCATCAAAGACATGAAAGAAGACAATATCACAGAAATGTTGATAGAAGGGATGCGATGCATTATACATCAATCAATGTCATCAATGCCGTTGTTTCTAATCCACCAGAGGAGACTCACTCAGGGGACTCAGATGAAGAGCGTCCTGCTCAAGAAAATGTACACACCAATACAAATGAAGAAGGTGTGCGTACACGAAGTCAAAGGATTACTCAGAACCTAGGTAATCCACTTCCCTCTCTCCAAAAAGTATCCAACAAAGGGAGGGGAAAGAATCAGGTTACATATCCTTCCTCTGGAGAAGGTCAATTTCTCTCATTATAGCAAAGGATTACACAACATGAGGAAGAAATGAAAGAATTAAGAAGGTTGAATGCAGAACTACTTCAGAGTAGTCTTCTTCTTAAGAATGCTGGAGTCCGACAGCCGAAGGAATTTGTTGCAACTACTGAGAGGGATCAGAAATATCCTCATTTATCAGTACACCCTCAGAGGTCTAATCCTACGGGTCAAGCACGACAATGGTTGGCAGTGCTACCATCATTTGAGGCACCAACCACCACATATGTCCAAGCTCCATTCATTGCACCCACTCAAGACCAAATTCAACCGGATGTTTCTCAAAAGTTAATAACTACTATTGAGTCATTAACAGCTCGGTTAGAAACTATGGAAGGTAATCGGGCGCAAGATCAACCAGAAAAGAAAGTTTACCCTGAATGGGTAGATTCAATTTCTCCTCCATCCAGTTTTGGAAACCTTGTTTTCCCTACTTTCAATGGATCAGGCGACCCTGAACAACATTTGACACATTACGTGTCTTGTTGTGATCCTATGATGGGAACTCCAGAGCAGCAAGAAGCGGTGAAACTCAGATGCTTCGTGCGAACCTTGCAAAGACCAGCTTTTGTCTGGTATACAAGCTTGCAATCCTGGTCAATCGTTGGATGGGAGGATCTTCACCAAAAATTCCTTCTTCAGTTTAGCTCAACTTTGCCGAAAACGACAATTTTTGATCTTACAAACTGCAAGAAAAGGGAGAATGAAAGAGTCTCTGATTTCATTGCTCGCTGGAAGGGATTAACATATTCCCTGAGTTTAGCACTCCCTCAGGAGGATCTGTTGCCAATCTGTGTGGAAAATTTGTGTGATGAATTACATACGCCATTGATCCCTGTGAAATACAAAGGAGGGTTTCGAGACCTTACTTCAATCGCTCAGCAGATTGAAGATTCCCTTATACAGGATAAGGATAAATCTCATGTAATTCCATCAGCTCCAGGAAGGGGAATGGGTAAAGCATAAACTGCTACAGTTATGCTTAAACAAGTTCCTGTACCTATTTCTACTTCAAAACCTTCATCTTCTCGAAGGGCTCCACCTCCTGAACGCCAACAACAAAGGCCGTTTCGCCCAATTGATCAATGAGATCAACGACGGAAACAATTTGAGGATTTGAAGAGTAAAACATACTCTTTCCGAAATGAGCAAGTTCCTGGTTACTTCATTTCATCTCTAGAAAATAATTTGGTTCAATTACCAGTGCCCAAGAGGCCAAACAAGGAAGGAGATGAAGACCGCCCCAATTATTGTCCCTTTCATTAAATGTTAGGGAATCCCATCCAGGAGTGTTTTGTCTTCAAAGACCTACTATAAAAGATGGTCGACTTGGGACAAGTCAAGTTGAAAGGTTCTTCGACTCAGGTAGCATGTGTTACTGCTACAGTTCCAGAGGAGGAAGGTGAATGGCAAGAAGTCAAAAGCAGAAATGCACAGAAGTATGATGATTGGATGGTCAGAAAGACAATCAATAGGACTCATGCCATTTTTCGAACACAATTAAAGAAACCAATTGTGTCTTCTGCCATGAATATTGCGGTAAAACCCTCTTCATCAGAGGGAAAGTCCTCAAAGAGACGGCTTGATTCCATGAAGGAAAAAGAATCAGAAAGAAATTGAGTATGTGTCAAAGCCTAAATTTTCTTTCACTCTGACAGACTTTATGCCATCTACTTTAAAGCCACAGGCACCGCCCCATCAAACGGAACAGCCTATACATGCTAGTCAGGAAGAGCCTTTATTAGACAATGAGTTAATCTTCGGTTCTGTTAATATGATTCAATTAACAGATCTGTATTCCAGTCGTAATTTCAATTATGATGAACCTGAATTCCCTGTATCAAATAAGGGAATCCGAGGAAGTTCTAGAGGTTCAGGATACAGGGGAAGACATGGATCTTTCCGAAGCCACTACTCCAATTCTACCCCTTCTAGCACTGTGTATGCAGCAGAAACTCGTGGTAGAGCCCTTCAGCGAGCTCAAAAAGAATAAGGAAGTTCTTCTGCCAATAGTCAACTCAGTCTTGGCACAGTTATTTTGGAAGACCGATTGAAAATTCCATCTTCTTTATCTCAGCAAGTAAATTGATCTAATCGGTCTAATCTTCCAAAACCAAGGATGTTGCCAACTTCTATCACAATACAAGATGCATCAGCTTCCAAAGCATCTGTTTCCAAGGTACCTGCTAAACCGCATATTCCTATTGGGAAACACAGACCTCTAGATCAAAAGTATGATATATTGAAACACTTGGCCCAAGTACTATCCAAGTTATCAATTTTGGATGCTTTGAATCTGTCAAAAGATCTTCGGGATGCACTCATCAAAGCTTTGTCAAGTCCACAGGAGTTTGAAGCTGAAATTGCTGCAGCTGAAGTCTATCACATAGAGAATAATCCTGCAGAATGCCATGCAGTGATATCTTTTACTGATAAAGATGAAGATGATGTTGTGCATGGGCACATAAAACCTCTGTACTTATCTAGAAAAGTCAATGGTGTAGATATCCGAAGATCTTTCATTGACAATAGTTCAGGAGTCAACCTCATGCCCATTCGTACACTTCGTCGATTGGGCCTCACAGAATCTGATTTATGTTCTTCTACCATGATGTTACAAGGATATGATAAAAATGAACAAGAACCATTGGGCGATGTTACACTCAGAACTCAGTTTGGAGATCTTGTATCCAATTCGGATTTCATGATTGTTGATCAAGACTCATCTTTCAACGTCTTGCTTGGAAGACCCTGGCTACATCATCTTCCGGATATCCCTTCATCATACCATCAATGTCTCAAATAATACTTCAATGGTCAAGTTGGATCATTGTATGGTGATAATACACCGTTCAAGACATGTGAGTCTCAATACATTGAGGCGGAATTTTATCACATGAAGGGAAGAGAGAAATCTACAATAAAGGAAATTACCAAAGTTAATGCTCCATATGGTTTGAAGAAGATTCCAATAAATCCATTTACACATGTGAGTACATATTATGTGTTACCTATCAGTCAAATTGAGAAAATATGCCCAAATCAAAATACTCTTATGGAAGGATCCATAATGTCAATTACGGCAATCGATCCAGACAACATGGGAGAAATTGTTCACCTACCAAACAGTGATGAAAACATAAGTAGTGACGTTTTCATTTCATCTGCTGAAATCCAACAGGTCTATAATTCTCTAATCAGGACAGAAGAAGTTATAGCAACATCATAGGTGCATAATGATGTCAATTCAAAATCCATCCTCTCCACTTTACTTCCCAAAGAAGTCCCTTTTTCCTCAATAGGGTCATAAATGGAAGCTTCTTCTTCAAAATGTGCAAATTTTGACATCTCTTATGATCATGAAAATTTCGTTTTGTCATCTACTATGCAAGTAGAAATAGAATAAATAACACATGATGAAGAGGAAGAGGAAGATCTTAGAGATGCTCCTCCAGTATTTGAAGAGGGTATCTCTACCATTGTGGATGAACTCAGAGAAATAAATCTGGGTACAGAGAAAGATCCACACCCCACATTAATTAGTGCGGCCATGACCCTTGAAGAGCAAGAGATGTATATTTCTTTTCTAAAGAAAAATAAAGATATTTTTTCTTGGAACTATACAGAAATTCCTGGGCTTGATCCTGATGTTTCTACTCATCATTTGGTTTTACCAAAAGAACAATGAGGATTTAAGCAAGCCGCGAGAAGAAAACACCCAACTTATGCTTCCAAAATTGAAGCTGAAGTGGATAAGCTGATCAAAGCTAACTTCGTCAGAGAAGTTCAGTATCCCAAGTGGTTGTCTAATATTTTCCCTGTAAAGAAGAAGAACAGACAAATTAGGGTTTGCATCGATTTCAGAGATCTTAATCGGTATTGTCCTAAAGATGATTTCCCAGTTCCGATTACAGAACTCTTAATTGATGCGAAGACTGGTTATGAAGTACTTTCCATCATGGATAGATATTCCGGATATAATCAGATCCGAATGGCCCCAGAAGATGTGGAATCTACAGCCTTCAGAGCCCCTCAAGGTTTGTTTTGTTACCGGGTGATTCCCTTTGGTTTACAGAATGCAGGTGCAACATATCAACGCGCCATGCATCGTATCTTCAAAACATTCTTATGGAAGTTTGTTGAATTCTATGTAGACGATTTGGTGGTTAAATAAAAACAACGTTCTAATCACTTGGCTGATTTTGAAGTAATATTGCACAAGCTTCAACAACTTAATTTGAAGATGAACCCCTTAAAATGGGATTTTGGGGTAACCTCAAAAAAATTCCTCTTCTTTTTTGTACGCCATCGTGGTATTGAAGTCGATCCTGAGAAGACCAAGTCAATCCTTGGTATGCCACCTCCTCATAAATTGAAATAATTAAGAGGACTTCAAGGACACTTAGCCTATATTCGGCGTTTCATCGCCAATTTGGCAGGAAAAAGTTTAACCTTTACCAAATTATTGAAAAAAGGAGTCACTTACCAGTGGACTGAAGAATGTCAAGAAGCATTTGATGTTCTCAAGAAATACCTCTTGAGTTAACCATTACTCATGCCACCTGTTGAAGGAAGACCACGTATCCTCTATGTGACACCTCTAGAGCGATCATTAGGTGCCTTTCTTGCTCAAAAGAATGATGATGGGAATGAAAATAGCCTCTACTATCTCAGTAGAACTATGATTGAAGCAGAAACCCGGTATTCAAGTATTGAGAAGTGCTGCCTGGCATTAATCTTTGCAGTCCAGAAACTGAGACACTACCTGCAACATCTCGAGGTCCAATTGGTATCTCGCAATAATCCGCTCAAATGCATCCTTAGTCTTCCAATGCTTACAGGACGTCTAGCAAGGTGGGAAGTTATTTTGTAGCAGTTAGACATTCAGTATGTATCTCAAAAGGCAATAAAGGGCCAAGATCTGGCCGATTTCCTAGCTGAACATCCTTCAGTGGAAGACACGTCTTCAGATATTGAACTCCCTGATTAGGAAGTTTTCTCTATTCAAGAGAGTCCTCAAACATGGGAAATGTATTTTGATGGTGCTTCCAGAAGTCCAACATGGAAGAAAATGGAAAATCCTAAATTCAACAAAGTTGGTTTAGGAATTGTACTCATTTCTCCAGATAAGGCATTGTTACCTTATTCCTTTTTATTGTGGGATGGTGGTACCAATAATGAAGCCGAATACCAAGCTCTAATCACAGGCTTGGAGTTAGCGCTTCTAGCACAAGTGAATCACTTAAAGGTGAAAGGTGATTCAGACCTGGTAATCAAACAAGTCAATGGGGATTATGCCATCAGAAAAGAAGAATTAATCCCTTTGTATGATTACGTCAGAGAGTTAATGGCGGAATTCCCTTCAGAACTGACATTTTCTTATGTCCCAAGATCACAAAATGCTCAAGCTGATGCGTTGGCTAATATAGCCACAGCTCTAGCAGATCCAAATCGGGACGAGACAACCATCAATATTGCCCACTGTCGTGCAATTTCACCTTATGTTCAAACCAGAAGAGAGGAAATTAATGAAATTAGTCCCATTCATGAACTGTATGGTCATACTACAGGATGGATGTCACCTATTAGGGAATATCTTCAAAATGGAACACTTCCACCGATAGAGCCAAGAAAGAACAAATCCGGCGACGTGTGGTCAATTTTACTCTTTATGATAGCCCAAACCACCTAGAGAAAATTCTCTACAAACGTGGTTTTTATGGAGTTCTCTTCAGATGAATTTATGGTGAAGAGACAATGACTGTCATGAAAGAAGTGCATGCAGGAGTCTGTGGTGCCCACCAGTTTGGACATAGATTTTCTGATCAAATTCAATGGCTTGGATACTTTTGGCCTTCAATGATACAAGATTGTGTTAATTTCACAAAGAAGTGTCATTCATGCCAAGTACACACCAACTTCATTCATCAATCTCCAGAGTTGCTTCATACAGCTAAATACTCATGGCCATTTGCCACATGGGGATTGGATGTGGTGGGACCTTACCCATCAGCTACGGCAAAGCAGTTTAAGTACATTCTTACTACTACTGATTTCTTTTCCATATGGGCAGAGGCAGTACCTCTTATACAAGTCAGTTCTAAATGCATTGTTATCTTCATCCGGTCTAACATCATTACTAGATTTGGTGTCCCTCATACCATATTGACGGACAACGGCACCAACTTCTGTTCTTCTGAGGTGAAGAAATTGTATCAAGAATACAAAATTAAATCCAACCATTCATCTCAGTATCATGCGGCAGCCAATGGCCAAATAGAAGCTTTTAACAAAAATCTTTCAAATATACTGCAAAAGATGGTGGATAAAGATAAGAGTTCATGGCCTGATAAACTCTTTCATGCTTTATGGGATTATCGGACTACCACCCACAATGCAGCGCGGTCAACTCCATATTCGTTGGTATATGGAACGGAAGAAGTCTTGCCAATTGAAGTTCAATTGTCGTCACTCAGAGTAGCCATTTGTGATCAGTGATCTACAGATGAGCAATCCCAAAAGATATTGAATGAATTGGAATGGTTAGATGAGAAAAGATTGTGCACTTTTCACCACTTGGAAATCTATCAGAATCGAATAGCAAGAGATTTTAACAAAAAGGGTTGTCATTGCTCATTCATTCCGGGAGAATTGGTATTAGTTCTCAGAGCTCCAATGATACGAGGAAATAAACCTCCCAAGCATGAGCCAAAATGGGAAGTACCTTATTTAATACATAGGGTCTACTCTAATGGAGCTTATTCATTAATTTTGATGGATGGAGAACTCATTACTACTCCAACTAATGCCAGATTTTTGAAGAAGTATTTTCTATAACCTACAAAGTATTCACAAATTTGTCCCCGCAACATGACACGAAACTGTGCAGCACCAGTTCGTCCTTGCTATATGACGTTAAACTACACAACAACGGTCTAATCATATAACCCTAAACTATTTGCACATACGTCCAACATGACGTTAAACTATGTCACCTTCATTGTCCTAGCAACATGACACTAAACTGTGCAGCACCAGTTCGTCCTTGCTATATGACATTAAACTATACAGCAACGATCTAAGAATATGACCCTAAACTATTTGCACATACGTCCAACATGACGTTAAACTGTGTCACCTTCATTGTCCCCGCAACATGACACTAAACTGTGCAGCACCAGTTCATCCTTGCTATATGACGTTAAACTATACAACAACGGTCTAAGAATATGACCCTAAACTATTTTCACATACATCCAACATGACGTTAAACTGTGTCACCTTCATTGTCCCCGCAACATGAAACTAAACTGTGCAGCACCAGTTCGTCCTTCCTATATGACATTAAACTATACATCAACGGTCTAAGCATATGACCCTAAACTATTTGCACATACGTCCAACATGATGTCAAACTGTTTCACCTTCATTTTCCCCGCAACATGACACTAAAATGTGCAGCACCAGTTCGTCCTTGCTATATGACGTTAAACTATACAGCATCAGTCTAAGCATATGACCCTAAACTATTTACACATACGTCCAACATGACGTTAAACTGTGTCACCTTCATTGTCCCTGCAACATGACACTAAACTGTGCGGCACCAGTTCATCCTTGCTATATGACCTTAAACTATATAGCAATGGTCCAGTATGACCTTAAACTCCCCCTTTCTTCCAACATGACGTTAAACTGTATTGTCCCCACAACATGACACTAAACTGTGCGGCACCAGTTTTTCCTTGATATATGAAGTTAAACTATACAGCAATGGTCCAGTATGACCTTAAATTGAAACTTCGTCCCACACGACGTTAAACTGTGAAAAAGTTCCCTAAAAAGTCATGTATGACCTTAAACTACACCATGGTCCTGTATGACATTAAACTGCACCATCCATGGTCCCTGCAGATGACCCTAAACTATTTAAAAGTCCCTTACGTCCGGAAAGACATAAAACTACAAAATCATCAAAGGTCATGTATGGCCTTATAACAACACCACCGTCCTGCAAGACATTAAATTTCACCATCCACAGTCCATTTATATGACCTTAAACTATTCTCCCTTTTGTCCAACATGACACTAAACGGTAGAAAAAATCCCCAATGCGTCCAACATAACGTAAATGGTGTGTTATTTTGTCCTTACTGCATGACATTAAACTGCACAGTCCCCCTTTTTTGTCCAACATGATGTTAAACTGTATTGTCCCCACCGTCCTAACTACATGACGCTAAATTGTATAGAAAGTCCTTGATATGTCCTACATGACATTAAACTATATTTTGTCCCTGCTACATGACACTAAACTGTGCAGCTCCAGTAGTCCTGACTGCAAGACTTTAAACTGCATAGTCCCTTTATATGTACTACATGACATTAAACTATGAATCGTTAAGGTTGTTGTTACCTCTTGTTTCTCAAACCGAGTATGACTCACGTGAGCTTAGAGAAAACCTCAACCATAACACTCTCTTTGGGCCGCTAACCATTTATAAGTCCCAACAACATTTTTTTAGGTCTTTGTCCCCAAGAACAACTTGATCATTAATTCATTATTTAATTGAACTACATGGACATTGATCCTTGCCTTCCAGGATGGGTACGTAGGCAACCTCCAAAGGTTCAAGCCCAAAAACAATCTCTTCACTTAGGTTCACCTTAATCTCATATGATGTTGATTTGTGAAACCGCCTTTAGAATCAATATCTTTACATTTGATTCACTTTCGTCCTTGTTATACGACGTTAAACTACAAAAAACTTCTGTCCGGTATGACAATAAACTACAAAACTCTTTGATTTCCTCATTTGAGAGGGAACCATTATTTACATTGATTATTCAATCATGTTTCATTTCAAAAGACTTCGTGCCTACATGGTAATGCCTAAACTTTTTATCTTGGGTTAAACCATCATTGTACTAAATTACCCTTTCACCCTTCACATGTACGAACCAAATTTGTAAAAAGGGCAGTTCTAGAACTACGTGGGCTTGATTCCCATCCTTATGGGATACGTAGGAACATTCCAGTGTCCCTCGAATCCAGTCCCAAGTCTTTTGGGCCTAACCCCAAATTTCACTTTCAGTCCCTTGGCTGAAATGTCCTCATGAAAACACACGTTGTGTATTCATTATTATGGTCCGAACTCTCTGATCCTAAACTAAGATCTATCATTCTTTCGTCCTGCACGACGTTAAACTGCATTTCAATAACTACGTATGGCTTGATTCTCATTCTTATGAGATACGTAGTAAAGTCCAAAATTTCAATTCAGGAACCAACCACAACATGATTATGGTTATCACTGACCTATGTATCTCTATATACATTGGACAATACCCATCTTTATGTTTTATAATCCTAACCTTAAATATTTTAAGATCTTCATAACCCTTTTCATGACTTTTAGTCACAAAAATGTCAAACTTCTGAGAATTCTTTTGCCTGACTATGCAGTACGTGCCTATAGGTGGCCTTGCATAAATAGTCCATATAACAGACTTGTCAGCCGAAGGATACTATTTATTTGACTATGCAGCCAATGCCCTTAGGTGGCCCTGCATAATTCAACCCCCAACGGGTTCGTTAAATGATGGTAACTTCATTCTTGGGAAGAATGCCTCTTTTGTCCTTATTTGTCTTAAACGACAATATGTAGGGATCCGAAAAAAATAGCGATCCTTAACATATTTGTCCCATATCCTTTTTCATGATCTGAAAGTATTCAAGTCTATGGTTTATTCTTCTTCCCTACGTTTGGGTCAGACCTTCGTAGGAGTGATATTCATCCAGTTCTTCGATAATATTGTCTGGAAATATCTTCTCCATATTCAAGTACCTCTTTCCATATAGTAAACTATATACTTTGGAAGATTTGAATTTCCATAAACATTCACTGGCTTTTAGCACTAGGAAAGTAAATTTTTGAGAGTTCTTTTTTTCCTGACTATGCAGCACGTGCCCATAGGTGGCCTTGCATAAATAGTCTACATAACAGACTTGTTAGCCAAAAGATACTATTTTATTTAACTATGGAGCCAATGCCCTTAGGAGGCCCTACATAATTCAACCCCCTAATGGGTTTTCTTAAATAATAGTAACTTCATTCATGGAAACTACTTCTTCTAATTCCTTTTAGCTCTCTTTCATATCATTCCTCAGATTCAAATATTCTTAAGTCATAGATTACATATTTTCCCTCATACTTGAGTATAGTACTATGTTTTTAGATGAGTCGTCAAGGAATTGAGTCAATTCTAATCCATTTCAGTCAAAGCTATTTCGACCTTAAACAATAGCCTTTGTATGTCCGATATGCATGACTTGAAACAACCAAATTTCTTGTTTTTCTTTTCACCTCAGAGTCAAATCCTCTTTTCTCTACGGATCCAACTCTGAGGGGGGACTTTTGTTGACACTCATTTCCGTCACAGAGTCTAATGACTAAAAAAAAGAAATACCTTAGTCCAAAGTGATCATCCTTTGAAGAAACATCAAAAATCGACAAAGGGATGGACAAAGAGAACATTGCCCACAGGTCGCGCAAGTTCCCTCATGGTCGCACAAGTACACTTGCGCGCCGCCTAGTGGTCGTGTAAGTGTACTTCCACGACACCTTATGGTCATGCAAGTGACTTGCGTGACCTAAGTGATAACCGCCCGGTAACCGCCCGGTAACCGCCCGAGGTCTTCTCCTGCCTATAAATAGACCCTGTGGCCCCCCCATTCGAGAGGATCTTTTTTCCAGAAACTCGGATTGAAGCTCCCGACGCCCAAGTCTCTTCTCAAAGCTTCTAGTACACTTCTATGGTAATTTTTTACCTAGAACGGAAGATCTAAAGAGAGGGAGTAAGGCCTAAGTGTTGAAACTCATCAACAGTTGTGCGCCTGAGTGGCCAGCCGTTTAAGGGAAGTGGTCACACTTGTGCACCGCCTTACTCCTTCGATAGAACTTGCGCGTCCCTTTTCTGGAATAACCTCAAGAGGATTCTAAAGGCTTTACTAAAGAGTCGCTCAAGTATTTCAATACTGGTTGAATATCGCACAAGTACCCCACCATGTCGTGCAGGTATACCTGCAAGACCAATACTTGCGCGCCTACGCAGTACCTGCGCACCTTCCAAGACTTGCGTGCCCCTTCCTTTTTTGGTGCCTTTCTTGCCCATTTCACCCCTCTTAATCCATTACACCTTTCCTATTCAAGATTAAGTCTTCAAGACACTCTTCAAATCCAATTCATGGCATGATTTCTTGATTTGACTTCCTTATATGAAAGGAATTTTGTGTAATATCTCTCAAAACTTAGTGATTTACACATGTTTATGTCACTAAATATTGATATTTAATTCATTAAACCTCATCCTTTAAGATGATATAATCCTTAACCTGGGTCTCCTTTTCATGAATAATCCCCAGTCATAAGTCCTCTAATATGGGCATCCTCTTTAGGAGTAAGCCCCAAGTCCCTTAATTTTTGGGCACCTTCTTTAGGAGTAAGCCCCAATTCATAAAATTCCCAAATCAGGGAATCCTCCTTAGGAGTAAGCCCCAGTCTCCGAATTTGGGCATCCTCCCCAGGATTAATCCCCAAAACTTAATCCTTGACCTGGGCCTCCTTTTTAGGAGTAAGCCCCAGTCTTAATTTTTCTTAACCAGTCCTAATTTACCTTTGATTTGGGATTCCTTTTTAGGAGTAAAACCCAATCATAAGTCTTCTCCTAATTTGGGCCTCCTTTTTAGGAGTAAGCCCCAAGTTAGAGTATTCAAAATCTCCAGGAATCACATATACCTTTATGGACCCTGTTCCTAGATTTCATCCCTAAAGTAAATCCAAACCTTCATTTATCTGGGAAGTCATACATACATAAGCCCCACATTATTTCTTATGATTGCATCTTTCATGGCACAATTGTCTAATTTTTACCAATACCTCTTGTTTCTCACACCGAGCATGACTCATGTGAGCTTAGAGTGTAAAAGTAATTGTGACATCCTTCTTTGAGCCATCAATCATAAACATCATACTCCCTTACTCGAACTACGTGGGTTCTGATTCCTTTTCCAAAACAAAGGATACGTAGGTAGCCCATATACGGGTTCAATCCCAACTCTGAAATAATTCATGTCCTTTTGAATGGTAATAAACATCAAGTGCCCCACTGAGTGGATTTAAAACCAGTCTGGTCATCATAATGACCAAGAGACATTTATATAAATGTTTTGAGGGATACCATTGACCAAGAATCTCTAAATAGATATAGATGATTCTCTATTGATGAAGAACCTCGAATACATATAAAAGATTCTCTAAATTTCTTACATATTTAATCATTGATTGTTATATCTGAATGAAAGCTCATTTTATACTTGGTAATGTAATAAGGATTCACGAACATAACTTAAATCTATAAAGAGAGTCTCGGAGTAGACAATAATTCCCCTAAAAAGGTGTGATGAGTCCAACCTCCCATCCTCTCGACAAATGCAAATTCCTAAGCCTCATCAGTCCACAAACTAATGAAAACCTACCTTTGGAAAGTAGGTCTGAATGGATGTGGAATCATTGAATGTTTCTGGTTCTATGAACAAACCCGTTAGAAACCGATCAGAACGTTTGAACCTCCCATCAAGGCAGTCATCCCCAAATTCCGAGGGAAACAACAGCCCATGGAGATGAAGAGTGGTACTTACTCCAGGATGGAGGCCCGTGTGGAGACAAATCCCATCAAGAGATGGATTTAGCATTGAAGAGAGGAGGGTTTTGGTGCCCATCACCCACTCTCTTGCCTTTGTCCATGAAGAAGATAGGAGGAACAAGGATGGTGTCTACCGCAAGAATGGCTAGGGGCTTACACCAAGGTGGTTTCCCTTTCCCCACAAACACATGTCACTCTAACAAAGAGGATTTCATTGTTTGTGAGGATGATCTCAATCCCATGGAGACCAGTGTGTGTAGAGAATTTCCGAGATTGGGCGCCCCATGTGCAATGCACGGGGCGAGGCTACTATTTAACGTCATGTGCTGCGGACGATGGTGATTGGTAGTTTAACGTCCTACAACTCTGATAAGGTGGGTTCACTCTACACCCCTATGACATACATAACTGATACCCACCCACCCTTAGGGAAGGGAAGGCATCAACCACACCGTGGTTATGGGGTGTCATGTAGTGATCCAATAAGGGACCCACGTTAGTGTGGCTATGAGAATAAGCAATATCTATTATCGTGCCTATGAAATGAAGCATAAGGCTAAGAAACACAATTGGAAGCACCACCCAAGAGACATTGAAGTCACTTCATGCAAACCTGGAGGGTCACACAAGAAGAGGAGTTGCGGAACAAAGGGGATCACAGGTAGAAACCTCATAAAACTCTTGTGTTCCTTGTAGTGGAGGGGCTTCAAGAAGCGGTATGCTTCACGAAGTGAAGTGGCCAAGCCTAGGAATAGGGAATAAGTGCATATTGAAGGTGCTTCCTGAAGTGGAAAGGCATTCACTGAGTAGTGCTTCATGAAGTACATTGACCTTGCCTTAGCATGTGGGTTACATGTGTATGGAGGGTCCTTTGTGAAGCATTAGTGCTCCACGAAGTCTCAAGTCCCCTTGGGGATTCCCTTCCTTCGCATAGGTCCATGGGATCTGTGAAGGGTATCTCACTTTGAAGTGGGGTTGAATTCAAGAAAAGGTAAAGGCTCTTCATGATGCTGAAGTACCTTGAAGAGCTCATTGTTAGCAGATAAAAATTTGCTTCGTGATTTGGGAGCTAAGAGGGTGAATGTTCAAAGGATCTATTTTTTGGGACCGAGGGGATCCCGGTATTTATAGGCAAGATGAACCATGAAGTAGAGCTTTCTAGGATTGAATACATGTGAAACATTGTCGTAACCGCAAAGCCACCCACCACCTTGCTCCGCGGCGACATCATAATTGTCTATCCGGCTTACGGAGCCTCCCGCCTCATTGCTCCACAGTGGCTTCACAAATGTCAATCCGGCTTGTGGAGCCTCTCGCCTCATTGATCTGTGATGGTTTCGTATAGGGGTATCTTCACAATAGCCCTAGTGTTGCGGGGCTCTGCGGGGGAGCTTCGCGAGGCAGCCCCAAGGGTCTCATGCTTGATTCTCCTCTTCCCAAATTTTGGAAACAACAAAGAGTAATGCAATCAGTTTGGTATGTTTAGTAACTCTAATAGAAGTTTTCTGAACATTTACATGCCATCCCAACAATTATAAAATTCCAATTCGAAGGGAATACTGTTTTGATGTAGGATAGAGACGACCTATTTTGAAATTAATACAATGTGGGGTATAAAATCACCCTAAAATATCCTAGAGAGAGAAATAGATTATGGGATAACCTTACCCAATATTCCCACAACAACCCAAATAAAAATTTCCAACCAATATAAATTTCATATCTCTAATTCACCCTATGAAGTAAGGGGTATTATCCATTTTATGATAGGAAGGATTTATTCCCAAAATCACAACATGATTTGGATAAATCCCAAAAATATTATAAGATATATAATATAGAGTTCAAAATGGTAAAGTTAGATTGGTAAATGAACATAAGAGATAATGGTAAACCATTCAATATAATTGAAATTAAACCTAGGGATAATGTAATGACTATCACCACAAAAAGTGGTTTAAACACTTATTGGGAATTTATAGTGTACCCCACGGAACCCAAAAATAAAATTATGAATGAAACTAAAACCAATATTTGAAAATGTTTTAATATAAAAATCTAGATAATAATACTGAAATCACATTAAAACATATTTTTCATATATAAACTAAAATAAAAAAACAATAAAATGAGATTTAACAAATGGATGATAATGTTTAAAGATGTTGTAGAGGGGGATCCCTCACCTTTGAAAAATTTCTCACTATCCATCCCTTTTACAGAAATATTAATTAATAATAATTAATATTTTTAATTTATCAAGTTACATGGGATTTTTAAAAAACATCAATTAAACATCCATTTCTCTAAAAATATTATTTCAATAACATAATATTTTAAATCTCTGAAAAATATTATATCAAAAAATAATACATTTGAAGAGTTTTAAACTTTCTCATCAATGAGGTGTGAAATGATAATTTAAAAAAAAATTCCTTAATAAACCAAAATATCCTGAAAAAGTATTTATCCCTTGAACTCTTGGAAATAACATCCAGTTAAATCACCTTTGTGGCTTTGTTTCTACCATCAATTTGATCCATTCTCATTATTTTTATCATTGAGAATGGAAGAGATTCATTCAACTATTGTTTCCTTATATTTTGGTGATATATCTATAAAACACTACATAGGTAGGGTAGATGATCTTATTTTAGGAGATGTGAAGTTATTTTTACCTACTAATCATTTTCATTGACATGGAATGTGATAAAGTGGTCAGTATCATCTTAGAATAATCCTTCCTTTATATAATGGGAGATATTATATATTTTTTAATGGTATTTAGATATTTAATATTGGAGAAAAAATAGACTTTAATGTTTTTAAAATTATAAAAAACAAATACTTGTAAATACTTTCTCAAATAACGAACTGTTGGAATTTTAGGAAGTAATTGATGAGGAAGTGGGATGATTATTATAAACGATTGGTGTTGTCAATAAAATACTCACCATTGATGAAAAATGTATAGTAATTTTCTACAGTAATGAGGAATTACATTTTTATATGTTTAAGGGTTAATTTTTGGGACATTTAGATGATTTTTCTATTTAATAAATTATCAATTAAAATCTAGAATCATGGTCTAATGAGCTGTCCACCTTAGACACCACTAGGGAAGAAATGTATTTTGGTTTTACCAATGGTACAAAATTAAAAAATTTATTCATTTTTTACACAATTCAAGAAACAATTTGAATATCTTGGACCACATAGGACAAAGAGTCTATGATGTAGCCAGAAATCATTACTTTTTGAGCTCAAACCCTTTCCCTCTCACAAGAAATATTCATTTATTTGTGAGATTTTTTCCCTTCCTATAATATATTCATCTGAATTAGGTAAATGTAAAGAATAAAAGATTTTTTATGTTAGATTGATTTAAATCTTCTCTAGGATAGACCATTACTGAAATTAAATAGATTAACCATTCATTATTCATGTATAAAACCCCAATGGAACCTGATCATAAACTAAAAACTGTGGGCCAAATATGGTTAAATAACAATATGAAAGAGGTTATGATGGAGGTAGTTATCTAAAGACGTGATGTTGACATTATTTTTACTATTGTAGATATTAATGGGGTTATCTTAGTCCATGTTATCCCTAAGAAGGAAGTTATCACAATCATCACTAATGAAAAGAATGAAAAAAAATCCAAATTAAGATAGTGAAGAAGTGGAAACTCTATATAAAACATTGGAAAATCATCTTAGTTACTTATAAGAATCACTTTATAATTCCATTATTGGATCAAATTATTGACATTTTAGTTGTTAATGAATTTTCTATCTTCTTTATGGTTATTTTGGGTACAACCAGATTCTAATAGCCCATGATGGATAGAATAAAAACACATTCACTTGTACATTTGGCATGTTTTCTTATCAGGAATTTTCCATTGACTTGTGTGGTGAACCAAACACCTTTAAAATTTGTTTGATGGATATATTTTTTTGACAGTATTGGGATAATTATTGTGGTTTTTAAAAATGAATTTTCTATAGTTGGAATATATTTTGAGAGCTTTCATGAGAATTTGGTATTAGTTTTGGAAATATTTTAAGAGCCCAAACCTGTTCTAAACTGAGAGAAACATAAATTCATGTCCAGAAATGGTATTATAAAAGGAAAAAATGTCTATAGTATGGTAATAAAAGTAAAAAATTCTATGTTATAAGTGATTAAAAACAACCCCTATTGAAAATGTTATGGGTGTTAGAATCTGTTGGGTACCTGTCGGTTTCTAATGAAGGTTCATTAAATTTTTTTATAAGATCCCTAGGTTATAATTATAATTTATTTTAAAAGATTCAACTTTTGGGTTTGATGAAAATTTTATAGAATAATTTAATCTTCTTAATGGAAAACTCACATCTTAACCCATTATCACTAACATCAACTTGAAGTTTCCCTTTTTTATTACATGTGAAACTAGTGATATGGTTGTGGAGGCAGTATTAGGGTAATGAATAGAAAAGAATATCCATGTGGTGTACGATGATAATAAGTTTCTAGAAAATTCACAAAGGAACTAGTCCATAACTGAGAAAAAATTCTAGCTATAGTGTGTCCCATTGATAAGTTTAGGTTGTACTTAATTGATTTAAAAGTAATTTTTTTTTCAAAGACCATTCATCTATAAAGTACATGTTATATAAAAACTTCCCAAAATGAGATTGATTAGATGGATAAGTCTCTTATAGGAGTTTGAATTGGCGATTATGGAAAAATGTGGGGTTGAAATTTTAGTGTCCATTCACTTGTCTAGTCTTTATTGTACACAAAAATATGACCTAATAGAGATTAATTCGTCATTCCATAATGAAAAAAATACTTATTGTGCTCGAAAAAACATTTCTATGAAATACATATTTTATAAATTTTTTAGCTTATGGAATAATTATAAAGGGATTCAAAAAAAGGAATAAATTTATTTCATAAGATAAATACTACTTTTGAAATGAACTTTTTTTAGAATATGTGTTTGAATTATTAGGAGGCATTTTTTTAAGGAAGATATACTTCCCATTATTGATTTTTATCACTCTTCACCATATGTGTGACACCATGGAGGGTATAGGGATACCTAGAAAGTCTTATTGGACGGTTTCAATTAGAATAAACCTTTAATGGGTTCTATAAGTCTTATAGTTGGTTGTAAAAAGAATCAATGGTTATGAAATGCAAGCAAGAAACATGAGTTTCCTCAAACAGGAATTCTAGAGCATGAAATTTATTATGTTTAGTTTTAATAGGAAAATATTCAGATTATCATATGAATGGGCATATTTTAGTAGTTTTGGATTATATTTATATGTGGGTAGGGGCAATGTCATTTCTAAACAACCTAGAAATCATTGTTGTTAAATTCATTAAGAAGAACATATTTTCTAAATTGGGAATTCCCAAAGCCTTATTCACTAATAATAAAACTCATTTGAAAATGATTAAATTTAAATCACTAATGAAATTATATAGATGTGTTCATAAAACTGTACTTTCTTGTCACCTGCAATCTAGTGGAAAAGTTTAGGTTTCAAATATGGAGCTTAATCAAATTTTGAAAAAAACGATTTTTTTTATTTCTAGAAAGGATTTTTTTTCTAAAGCCATATGAGGCCGTGTGGGGCTATATAATTGAATTAAAAAAATTCTAGGGATGTATCCGTATAGATTTATTTTTTGGGAAGTCATGTTATTTTCTTATTTAGCTTCAACAAAAATCCTGTTGGACTATCAAGGATTTTAATTTTTGATTTCAAGACTAATGGAGAGAGAATACTACATGATTTAGGTGATATTGATGAGATTAGAAAAGTGTATTATAAAAGGTTGGGGCCGAAGCCTCATTTATTATTAAAGGAAAGAAAATATCTATTTTAACTGGGTAGAGGGAGACCCATTACATAGCCCGAAGGCCCAGTGGGCATTTAGCCCATTACATGGCCCGTAGACCCATTTTTTTGGCCCGAAGCCCATTCTGTGAATAGTACTGCTACAGTAGCTGCACTGCTACAGTACTGCACAGTACCCGCCACCGCTACAGTACTCTGCTGCCGCTACATTGTCCTGCCGCCGCTATAGTGCTTGCCGTTGATACAGTACGCCGCTGCTACAGTACGCTACAGTACTGCTACAGTATCCTGTGCCCAATGGGTTTTGAACACCCATTTTTCATGTAGATTTTAGGGGTTCTTACCACTAATCCAAACCCCAACTACATTAGAAAGGTGTATTATGAAAATGATATAATTTTAAAAATAGAACCATGTATTTTCATGATTCTATCTTTAAAAATAATAACATTAAGGTTTGATATTTTGTGTTACATTTCAATTATAGACTTAAAATCTACTTTGGAAAGTTAAAATCTAAATGACTTGGACGTTTTATCATCCTGAGGGTTCTACTTAATGGAGATTTGGAGATTTTAGGTCAGGAGAATAGACTATTATTGGTTAATGAGAAAATTATTAAGAATTCATTTTAGTGTAAACCGTAGTTTTTATCTATTTTTTTAATCATTATGATCAATATTTCTATGAGTCTAACCGAGAACTATAAACTAAGTTATTTATAGGTGTAAACCTATTTCCCTTTTATATTATTGATATTTTAATTATTTGTTTTAATGATAATAAATTCAGTCATGTTTCTTTCTATATTTCACTTGTTACCCTAAAAGTTTAAAATAAATATGATCCTACTATATGAGCTCCAAAAAAATAGAATTTTAGAACACCTAGAGCAGAATGTGAATTTTTTACAATGATTGAGAGAAGTTGATTGTTAGAGAAATTGTTTTAATCAACTTTACCAAAACTCAAAATACAGTTCACATTCATCTAATATTTTAATTGTGTAATATTATATTCAACCATTCATCTTCTAGGAATTGGTACTCAGTAACCATATGTAATTTATTCAAGAAAATTGGGAGAGTAATTTTGGATAAAAATTTAATAATTAAACTCTTTTTAGGGATGTTTTTTTTATTTACACCATTTATGTTCTTTAATTTTCAAAGGTCTATTTATTCTCTATGAGATTTTATTTAAATTTTATCATCTATTTTAAAATCCTCATTCTAATAGAAATTATGTTTCTTTATATTTTTTCTATTGTTATGGTTAAAGTGAAGTTGAATATTCCTTCCATTGATGTATATTTTTCTAATATAAGTCTTATTTGTGGAAATTATATTGAAAAAATTTAAATCGTATCATAACACCCTTTGAACATCTTTGAACCATTTTTATATTATTGAAGTTTATTTTAAATGTTTTTCTTTCCAGATACATTTTTTAGACACTCTATGTTGATGATGTGTCTGAAAAATTCTTTTTCCTATATATTATGAACATTAATGAATAATTTAACAAATTATTAGGTAAACTACTTTGAGTTATTATAAACATGTATTTTTTATTTCATATTTCCCATTAAACATGATTTTAGAATTTTTGACCTGAAATTTTTTTCAAACTAAACCTCTATCATTGTTTCTCACACCTTCAATGATAAACATTGAGAATATTGTTGGGTTTTAAGTGATGGTGGGGTGTATTAAAATGTGCTAAACTTTATTTTATTTAATACGCATCAAATAACATCAATTATTTTCAATCTTAGTTGCCTCTTAGGTTTATATTTTTATATTTAGAGGTTGAAAACGTTTCTGATGTTTGAGGATTTTTTTGATACATTGAGTGGTTAATACATTATATTACTCTATAAATTATGTTGTTTATATATTTTTATATATCTCTTAAAAAATACACGCATTTGTAAAATATTGGGTGTACGTTTTCCAATTTTTATTTAATTTAAACTCAAAAAATTTTCATTTAAATGAACAATAAAATGAACTCTTAATCCTGGTGGACTCTTTATTATTTAAAAGAAAATTGTTGGATGTGTCAAATATTAATTATTTTTAGTTATTAAACTCGCCAATTAATTTGGTCATGTATAATTAATCTATTCTAATTATATATATATGTTCACCATGGATAAAAAAGAGACATTTGGATGAAATATTTATTGATAAATGATGTTTGATGAATTATATTCTAAATTTTCAGTTGTAATATTTTTTTTTGTAAAATAAGAAACTGAATATTCACTAAACCATTATTTAGAGAGGTAAACAATTTATACAACTTGGGAGAATCCATGGGATGAAATACATTGAAAAAATACTTATTAGAAATTCTATTTTTTCATTCTTGAGAATAATTTTCATTCAATAAATTTATATAATCTATTTCTTAAGGATAAGAAAATATACTAAGTATATGGGAATTTGATGATGCATATTTTAAATACTTATTTACACATAAATTACATGGATATATCAATGGTTTGTTCTCAAAATGTTCCATATTTTTTATTATTTTAAATCCTTATCCTTGTTCTTTGAATTAGAAGTATTAAAGGCAACTGACTTCCTCTTTGGTTCATCGTCTTCTTCTTTGTTTACCTTAAGCTCTTCCTCATACATCATCAACTTAAAAATAAGTTCCTTAACTGGACGTTCACCAATATCACAAGATTCTCTAATTGAAACAGAAGTTCCCCTCCATCTTTCAGGTGGGCATCTCAAAATTCTCATGATCTACTCCTTTGATGGAACATCCTTTCCCAGTGAGATCATTGTGTTGAAAATTTCATTAAACCTGAGATACATATTAGAAATGGGTTCATCAGGGATCATCATAAAATTATCATATTTAATAGTATAGGTGTTCAATCTCATTTCCGTAACGTTAGTTGTTCCTTCATGAGAAACACTTAAGGTATCCCAAATTTCATGTGCAGTCTTACAAGAAGATATTCTATTAAATTCATCATCTCTTAAATCACAATACAGAGCATTCATAGATTTGCAATTATTATTGTAGGTTGTCTTACTAGCTTCATTCCAAGTAGATCTAACAGTAGTAGATATTTTATATTCTGATTCTATGGCTGTCCAAATATCAAAACCCATGATTTCTAAATGAATTTTCATCTTAATCTTCCAGTGAGAATAGTTGTTTCCATTAAAAAATAGTGTTCTATTAGTATCAACACATTCAAGTCTCTTATCCATGATAACTAGGTTAATGTAAAAATTTTAAAGAGATAAAAATTTAGCAATAACAGAAATTTTAAGAACTTTAAAATACAACTAAAATCACAGTTGAAAAACAGAGTACTTCAGAAAATATTTTAAACACCCTCTAATACCAAATGTTGTTCGGAGTGGATACTCAAGATGGAGGGGGGTGAATTGAGTTCCAATTAAAATTTCTGTTTTTAAATCCTTTACCAAATTCCCCCAATTTAAAATACTATTTGAATTGTAGTGAATTTGAATCAAAGAAAACATCCAATTAGGTTCTCAAGGGATTGATTAATTCCCAGTTAATCTAATCAGAAGATCAGATTAGCTTTTGAAACTAACCTAGTGATTTACAACTAATGCAAACACTTGATAATTCAATTATCAGAGTAGCCTTGAAAACAGTTTAAGTTTTAAAGCACTTAGTAGCAGAATAAAAAGTTTTTAGATAAAACTAAATAAAGCACAACAGATATAACCAAGAGGTTCAGTCTCAATACGAGACTTAGTCCACTCAACAATTTATATAAATTTGATCCACACCCTGGATCGGGGTTCACAACAGTTTACAATTGTCCAGGTCAAAGACCTCTACCACAAATCTTCCTGGGAATCAAAACAACAGCAAATATAGCTGTCCAGGTTACACACGACCTCTACCACTATCCATAGTGGGAAAATTGAAAATATAAGGAGTTTGAATGAGGATTTACATATCGTCCAGTTATGGTTCATGAGAGAGTGTGTGTAAACATTAAAATATATGATACACACTGCTCGTAATGTAAATAATAAATCACTGAGTAAGATATAGAGTTTAGAATGGCTCTAGTGATTGCAGTGTAGCTCTGGACTCCTTCGGATATGATCATAAATGGTTATGAGTCCTCTTCTAGTTTCTATATGAAAAACAGAGTGTCGTTTGCTTGACATCTCGGTTCAGAGATAGTGAAGATGTAGTCGATGAAGCTCTTCAAAATCCTCGTGAAAGTGTATGAGCTTGTGTGTCTTATTGATCATGTATATATATCTCTATGAGATCTTCTTGTATGTTCTTCTTTGTGTTTTCTTCTATCTTGTGTATATTCCTCGTGTATTCTGCATGTGTGTATAGAACGACGTATCTGTGTTCTCTTGTGCAGTAACAAGGACATTTATAGCACGAGCTCCGGCAAAAGAAATGATATCTTTTTGGAGGTACGAGGTACGGTTCCCTGACATCCATCAACCTTAATTAAATAAATGATAGAGCATTAAAATATACCTAATATGACCGGTTTTTAGATTAAATAAAGATTAATAAATTAAGGCAGTGTCGGATTCTTTAGAATGGTAGCTTTGGATATCGGTATACTTGTGTAACGGTATGCTTTGTATCGGTAGACTCTTGTGTAACAGTAGCCTTTCTATTGGTAGACTTCATGTCTGTCGGTAGACTTAATGTACCGGTGACCTATCGTGTAACAGTAGACTTCCTTCGGTAACTTTTCTATATCAGTAGGCTTGTCTGTATTGGTAACATTCACAAATTTGTAGGCTTTTCATAACAGTGACCTTCACGTATCGGTAGCCTTTTCGTATCGATAGCCTTTTCGTAACGGTGACCTTCATGTATCGGTAGGATTGATGTAATAGTGACCTTCACGTATCGCTAGGCTTGATGTAACGGTGAGATTCACGTATCGGTAGGCTTGATGTAATAGTGACCACTTTTCTATTTAAGCATTCTATTAGAAGAATGGGTCATGTTAGAATATATATCCATTTAGTAACCGAATTGTTTGAAGATAATATAAATATTGTAATATATGAATATGTGCACTGTGTAGATAAATAATGAAATAAGTAATTAATCATTAATTAATATAGGAACTTGAACATAATTGAGATTATCAAAAATATAATTGAGCATAATTAAAACATGATTGATCATAGATAAAATATTATTGACCATAGTTCGGATTATCAAAATATAAGTTCAACTAATTCTCCCAGAGGGATCAACAATTAATTATTTTTTTCTCATACATTGCTACATGAAATGGAAAGAGGAGTGTTTTTTAATGATGAAATAAGATCTGAATTTTTTGTTTTTTAATATGTGATAGCTTTATTCACCCCCCTCTTAGGATATTAAACTAGGTAGGCTAACAAAGAAAATTTGTGCTAATTGAAAATTTAAACCCTTACTGAATATCAGGCCCAACTGTGTCATTGGATAGACAGTAGGATCCACCGTTTGTCTGGTGGGTTCATAAAAAATTTCTAAATTGATTGGAATTCCACTGATTTTTCGGTGACCCTTATAGATATGCAAGTGTTTTTCTAGCCAATACCAGTTGGATGGTTCCCTCCACCAACAAGTCTGTTCCCTACTGCTAATACCAACTGCCCAAAAAGTATATAAAAAGTTACAAATGAATCAAGATTCAAAAATTTTGAGGTAAAAAGGATATTCATTCCTATTTATGAATATTAGAAAATGATAATTATCCCAACTAAAAAATTATTTCTATCCCTATAATTTCTCAGGATCATTAACTGATGAAGATATACGTCCAATGATACATCATCAAGGCCTAAAATTTCCATGTTTCATGGATTTCCCTACCACACGTCCATCTCAATCGAACCGATTGGTTAATCTGGACACACAACACATATCATGTTGGTCTACTATTTCAATTGGTATTTCAAACACTAAGGTGTTGGGTTCATTATCAATAACATCGCCCTCAATCATCCGAGATGGATCAGGATGATACTTATTTAGTTGGGAAATGTAAAACATGTTATAGATAAAATTAAAATGATTAGGTAATTTTAATTAATAATACTCACTCCCATGTCTCTCCATAATCTCAAATGGGTCAACATAATGAGGTTGTAACATACCCCACTTCCCCAAATATCCATGTCCTAAATGATGTGATACTCTGATAAATACTCATTCATCTACATCAATATCCCATGGAAAATGATTCTAATCAACTTATTATTTACAAAAACTCTATACTCTTTCCATACCCCTCCTAATCAATTGTAAAATATTTTTCACTTCATAAATGAGTCTTTATCCATCCAAGGATAGTTATATAACCTCTTCTCGATAAAGATGTGATCTATAAGACCTTCCATACAATGCCTCAAATGGAATCATCTGGGTAAAATTACAATATTTTTTATAAGGAAATTCAAATAGGGGTATATATTTCTCCCACGATCCACTAAATCCAAGCATACATGCTTGGAGAATATATTCATGAATCGTGATGGCTTGCTCAATCTGTCCATCCATCTCAGGAAGATATTCCATGATCAAATTCAATTGAGAACCCATCATTCCATACAATCCACTCTAGAATGTAGATTTAAATTTAGGGTCTATATCAGATAAGATAGCTGATGGAATACCATGATGTTTTATAAACACAAACATAAATATGTGTCCTTGGTCTGTTACCATTTTTGACTCCTTCATAGTTATGAAATTACTTGATTTCATGAGATGATCAATAATCAACAATATTGAATCCTTACCACTATTGGTTTGAGGTATCCCAACCCCAAATTCAAGGGATATCTCATCACATTTCCATATTAGAATGTTTAAAGGTAGAAAAAACCACCAGGCCTATAATGTTCCACCTTAAATCTATGACATGAGAGGCACCGTGACACAAAAACCTCAAAAAATCCACTCATTCCCTACCACATGTAAAGAAGTAATAGGTTATGGTACATCCTATTATATATTGGGTGAATAGTCCAACTTGATCAATGTCTATTTTTCAGCAACTCCCACCTCAATTATATTGAAAAGTCCATCTTACCTCAGAATTGAAAAAATACACTGAGAGATCGAGACCCCTCACCTGATGTGTCCCCATGTATGATCCTATATTTTCCGAGTATGTACCTCTTTGGTTTTAGTTATTTTTTCATTAATTTGACCCTTGATAATAAAATATTGGAGTGGTTGGGTGAGTGTTTCTGAAGCAAAGGGAACTAAAGACAATAGAGAAAACTTATGCCTCAAATCTTCAATTTACAATGTAAAATACTTTGTCAAGTCGACCCTATAAAATTGGTTTACACCATAAGTTTTTGGTTTACACAAGAATATTACTGGGAAAGGATGAAACCACATAATGCCTATTTATGCTATATGTAATCCGAGGTAGGCCGTAAAAATAATATTTACACAGTAAAATCCCAATATAGGATATAAGATTAATTTTTTTTGGTTTTTAATCCAGGCAATGAGATTTTTATCTTATATATAAATAACATAATTTATGGCATAAATTCCCTATTTACACTGTATGTATGCCATGAGATGTGTTTTTAACCAAATGTTCTAATAATGCATTCAGCCTCTTGTAGTCGCAGACCTATCAGAGACATTGAGATATCTTTCCTCTATACAAAATAAAGTCTCAATTGAGTTTTTTGTTCTGAAACTAGATATCTAAGGTAATCCTTAAAATTATATTGTTTCTTCATGTCACATTGGTTTTATCATAAAAATTTATCAAGTTTGGATGTTCCTTGATTAGTAGTTTCTTTGTGATTTTGGAGGGAAGGAGAATTTGATTACTAACTCAGATACTGAAAATTGTTCGTTCTTTATATGTTTTTGAGGTTGGAGGTCTATAATGAATCCCTATATTATTTTTCTATTATAGTATGTGAATATTTTTTATCGCATTGCAACACCATGTGTGTGATGTCCCAGTCCTAGTTCAATCATAATTAACTAAGCCCAGTTTCCCACATGCCCTCAAGATCACCTCCCCATACTCTAGAGGCTTCCAACTAGCAGTGAGGGTTAATGATGGTATGGTGGGGAGACTATATTCACAGGATCAATGTGACATGAAGTGGTGATATAATAGGTAACTCAATGGAAGAAACATAACAAATAGTGGAATTAAACATTTAGATAATGATAATAATATAAATCTGTATGTAGTATCTTATATAAATGATGTGTTGCACTAAAAAAATGGAGAATAAGGGGAACGTAGTAGCATGAATACACAATACATTCAATAAAAAAATACACAAAAAAAACAATCTTAAATAATATCATGAGAACAATAGAAGTCCTCGGCTCTCGTACTTTAACCTATTATAGAAAATAAAGCATCCATTGCTGAATGATTCTTTTTTCCCCCTAGCATTTATGAAGTCTATTGGGGTACCAATTAGCGGCCTGAAGAGGATGTGAGTAACACATAGTTGGAAACTTCCAATGATGTCAATAAAAAATCTAGCATGTTCATATAAGTTGTAATAGTGCACAATTATAACAATACTAAGACGGTAAAATGATATTGTGATACAAACCGATATACATGTGAAATATTTTTTTAGAAGAATTCTATAAATGGGAATTACTATATTCTAAAAAAAGGAAAATCAACAACAAAATATGATGAATTTATCAAGTATGATACCTACATGGGCTAGGACTGAAGTCCATTGACAAAGGTATCATCCTCTAGTCCAAAGATCTCATAGAAGGTAACCCCGTATAATGTAAGCCTATAACATGCTAGGAACCCAGGGCCCATGGACAAGCTATCCTCATAAATATTAAAGATCTAATATATGGTAAACTCATAATAGACATGATTATATCCCAAGGAATAAATCCAAGGTGGTCAATACATGTTAGATCCAAGGAGACCATCTAAGGCACCATTTTGGAATATATAAGGGGGTCGTTGGTTCCATACCACAATACCCCTCATCAGTTTCATACCACATTATCCATGGTCAAACATATTACACAAGGGATAAGTGGACCATGTTTTGGTCAATTAAAAATAAAAACCCATTTATATAAATAATAATAATAGGTAATTCATCCATTTAACACTTCATTTAATGCATTTTGTCTTCCACTAATCAGTGGAAATCTCTAGTCACGCATGTGGTGGCTTGGTATTCGAAATTTAATCCAAACCAATGAAAGGGGAGGTCCAAGTTGTGGAAGAAAACCTCTAACCATGTCAAGGGGTCAAAGAAACATAAAATCACCTATTGTAACAATTAATTTAAGGAATTAATTATGTTTGTAACAATATGCGTAAAGCACAACATGCAGCACAATAACAACATTCTATAAACAAAATAATCTTTAGGGAAAATGTATAGTCCACCTACCATGTACCAAGGAAGCTTCACTCACCCACTAAAAAAAATTCTTGATTAAAGGGGGTTCTTTTTTAGTTTTAGGGGCCTTTAACACCCTCTAAATATAATAGTGGAGGTTGTGTGGAAATATCTCTAATATGCCAAGTTACTCTTTTCAGAGGCAGTTTTTAAGAACCATAGGTAATGTGATGGAAAATTTAGTGGCGGTTATATTAATGGGGGTTAAAAACTCCTCTAATTTTACCACTTAATATCATTTTAGAGGAGGTTTTAACCACCTATATTTTAAGTATCAAATTACAGGTAGTTGAAAACCACTCCAAATTGAGTTAGAACTGGCATATTATAGGCGAGTTTGGGAAACACCTCTATTTAAGGATGGATTAGAGGGGGTTTTAAAGCCCTAAAATGGAGCCACATTCCACATATTAGAGGTGGTTAAAAAAAATTCGTTTACTTAATTTAGTTTCTTCCAAAAATGCTATGAACTCACATGTGAGAACCCCTCCTTCCCTCTAATATGCCTATGAGATCCCGCCCATTCGGTTCTTGTTCTCCCCTCCCATTCACGTTGGCCCTGTCTAGTACCCAGTGGCCCTGCTCTCATTCTCAAGTGTAATCCTTCCCCACCCATCCCAGTGCCCCCTACCATTCACCAGTGTGTCCAGAAGGTCCCTCATCCCACTCTCACAAATGAATCCAACTCCCTGCCACCTTAGACAATTGCCACCCTTTTCAATTTCAAACTAAAAAACATAACAACATTCAATCTGATGCCTAAACCAATATGGAAAACTGATTTATATAATATAATTAAAAAGTAATATATTTATTTATATCAAGAAGTATTTTAAAATATATATTACTTGAATAAATATTTAAATACAAATAAATATATAACATATATATATTTATATAAATTAATATATACATTTTTATATTATGTATTTAAATTATAAAACATTTACATTAAATTCAATTTATATGTTTATATGAACAATATATTTTATATGTGTATTTATAAGTATTTTTCAGAATATATTATAAAATTCTGTTTATGTTATGTATAAAGACATATATATATATATTAATAAATATATATAAGTAAAATTGTTATATACTTAAATATAAATTTATATTTTAGGTACATTCTTATTAAGAATATAAATATATATATATTTAATATATTTATATAATGTATTTAAAATATATTTATATAATGTAATCCAATACAAATATTTGTTATCAAGTTCATTTATATATTTTTATTAGTAAATACGATATATAATTAATATATAATTAATAATATATGGAATACATATATATGAAATAAAATTTACACAAATATGCATGTTATATATAATTAATATTATTAGAAATATAACTGATACAAATATTATATATTAAATAAAGATTATAAAAATATTTATATAATGTTATATGAGACATTAAGTTATATTATATATAATTAATATGTATATTATATATAATTAACATTATATAAAATATAAAATTTATACATATATATAATTAATATTATATGAAATAAAATTTATAAAAATATTTATATAATTATTTCAATACATATATTTATTATTATGCACATTAATATATATGTATTTTAATAAATATAATTGTATATTATTATGTACATTAATATATATGTATTTCCATAAATATAATTGTATAATATTGAGTACATTAATATATATATATATATATTTAAAAATTATAAATCATATAATATTAATTATATATAATATAAAATTATAAACATATTATTTGAAAATCTATTTATTGGTATAACAATATAAATTATAAAAACTACAAGCTTGGGTTTTTATATGATATAATTTATAAATAAATTATATTCATGTGTATATTTATATAATATGCTTATTATTTTACATTATATATTATTAATATTATATTAAATACAATTTATACAAATAAATATATATAAATGTACATAAAATTATTCAATTATATTTTTGTATACATATAAATAAAATTAAATACAATCATAAAAATATTTTATATAATATGTTCATATAATGTATTTAAATACATTTATATATAGTTTTTAAATTATATATATATATATTATTGATTTTTTTTTAATATTTTGGGTTTTGAACCCCCTCTAATTTAAGACATTAGAAAAGGTTTTGATCCCCCACTAATTTATGATTTTATAGGGTGTTGTGAGCCACTGCTAATCTCATTGAATATAAGTAGTTATGAACCCCATCTATTTCTTAAATTATAGGGGTTTCAATCCCTTTTTAAAATCCAACCAAATATTAAAAAAATAATGTTAGAAAATTTAGAGGGGGTTATTAACCATCTCTAATTTTTATTATTAGTGAGGGCCATAGATACCCCCTATAAAACATTTTCCATGTTAAATACATGTGTCATATAATATCCAAACTAATATTTTATATATAACACCTCTAAAATCCATACGAACATATAGTCCCATTAATTATAAAATTAGCGGTAGTTTTGACACAAATGCACTAAAATCAAACCAAATATTATAAAGAAATATAGGTTAAAAATTTAAAGGGGGTTGTGAACTGCCTAAAAATTTAATGATTAGTGTGGGTTGTGCAAAACCCACTCTAAAATTAATTTAGAGGTGGTTGTTCATAACTACCTCTTAAACACCACCTTTAATATGCTATTTTTTAGTGATCCATTTTTTCTTTATCTGGGATAAAATGAGGTGAATCAAAGTAATAGTCAAATGACCTAAAAATAGGACATATTAGCTCCCATGGAAATAACTTATGATATGATGATATAAGAAAAAAAAGAAGTAAGAGGATTTAATCAATTCATAGGGGATACAAAGTGATGAAAAATACATGCACCAGAGATTAGATAAGGGAGATTGATCAAATCATAGCTTAAGGAAATTGAGGATCTCTCAAGTGGAAGATGCTTCTATGAATGAGAATGAAGGATAAAGAGGTGTTAAAAAGTTAAATGGCTAGGCAGGAAAAATGAAATTTGACCATTTTTAAATGGTCACGTGGTTAATATGCATAGTTGGATGAAATGTGTTCCAATAGTGCACACCTACTATCGAAGGTGGATCCCCCCTCACATGGATAGGTTCATAGTTTCACAAACCATTTGTATCCTGTGTGTGCTCACTATCTTACACCTCCACCCACTTGCACAGCTAGGTGTATGGTTAAACTAACCATGCACCTACCATGCCCCACATATCTAAAATTTCATGAACACTTTAAATGAAAATTATGCCTCCATCAGATGGTTAAAATAACCATGCACCTCTATTTTTTGGACACATGGTTGAGACATACAATTACTACTAACCATGCGCCAACTGTGAATCTCAGTCTATTTCTCCAAAAAATAGAGCTCTTGGCTCGGAACAATCCCCAAATGATACCAAACCCTTCATGTTATAAATAGGCATTCTCACATAGAAAAAATTGGTGGTTTAAAATAAAATTGAAAAGAAAAAAATATCAAAAAAATACTGTGATCTTATAACCTTCACACCTTATAACTTTTCATCCCCAAGAAGGCTTTGTGGATATCAAAATGAACTACCTGACTATTGGGAAAACATCCCTCAAGGTGTCATTGAAGTATTTTTGAGGTGATTGTGTTTGTTGACAAAGTGGACATCTGAGTAGTGATTGTTGACAAAGCAAAACGATGACATACAACTTTGTTGACAAAGAGGATTTCATGGTGGAATGTCGAGTTCAAGAGCTGAGTTCAACGATCCATGTTTGATTCAAGAACGTTGATAAAAGGAATGGATGATCTGGAGGCGGTACAAAAGAATAGATACAAGGTGGCGCCGTTTTGCAGTGTTTGCCAAATTTTAGGGCCTGAAAATCGGCAAATGAAGAAAAGTGTTTTTGGCAAAGGGACTTGAGCGCCGAGGACTTGGAGTACATGAAACTTGTGCGCCATATGTTTTTCAAGATCAGAAGATCAAAATATGGATAAGGAAATAGGTTCGTGCATGTTTGATAGTTGGTCGCGCAAGTGTCTAAAAGGAGAGGAGACTTGCGCGCTGAGACTGGGTCACGTAGGTGACTTGCGCGCCGTCGCGCAGGGTGGTCAATTTTCCTATAAATACCAGACCACCACCTCTTCATTATCAACATAGTTCATCACTTTGAGAAATCAGAGCTCCCGTTGCACAGGTGTGGTGGTCGCGCAAGTGGTGAGTGTGGGTCGCGCAGGTGAAGTTGTGCGCCAGTAGTTGAAGTTGTGCGCTGGTGTTAGAAGTTGCGCGCCGGTTGGCAGTTGCGCGCCAATATTGGTTTGGGCGTAAAAGGAAGAGAGTCGCGCAAGTTTGGAGTTGAGGAAGCTTGTGTCGTGAAAGTGTCATAGGAGGACTTGCGCGCCTGTTGTGACTTGCACGCCGATACTTGCGCGTCGAGGTAGACTTGCGCGCCATGTAAGGTTTTTTCCAGCAGTGTTTTTCAGACTGCGTGGAAGCTGGAAGTTTTCCCGATACCTTCGATGCAAAGAGATATTAATCTTCGGGTGAAAGTTGTACTTCAACAGAGCATCTACACACCAAGAAAGATGCATTCATTCATGCAAATGAAGAGACCTACAGGTCTATAAACTGTGAGTGGATTCCTTCCAAGAGCAGTGAGCTTAGGAAGAGGAAGAAGGTGATCCTCTCCACCGACAGTGAGCCAGAGAGAGAGAGACAGGGAGTGACCCTTGAGAAAGGAGTGAGATGACCCTAAATTTGTAAAGGCAGTGAGCCTGGGTATAGAAGTGCTCTAGCCCAAACCTTGTAATCCACAGCTAGTGTAGATTAGTGGAATTTGGTACGACCGGCAACCTGTCGGCGTATGCTCCTTGGACGTAGCCCTTAGCGGTGAACCAAGTAAAATTGGTGTGTCCTGCACTTGCTTTACTTTAGGTTTGTATTGTGTAGAAGGAAAGACAGAGAAGAGTGTTTAGCTTAACAGCGAAAGAAGATCAGAACGACCATTAATTTTTAATTAGTCATACCCTGATTCACCCCCCCCCTCTCAGGGTATTCAGCCTAGTGGACCTAACAAGTGGTATAAGAGGGAAAGGTTGAAAGTTGTTCTTCTCTCAATAAAGGTCACCAATCATAAAGGGATTCCGATCTTCGACGGATATAATTTTCAGATATGGAATAATCGGATGAAACACTATTTTCGATCCTTGGGAATGGATGTGTTTTCAGCAGCTATGCATGGTATCACAGATGATATTAATAGTGGTGCTTTATCAGAAGCTGAGCATAGAGAGTTGGATGTTGATTTCAAAGAAATCAATGCCTTAGGGGGAGCCCTTTCCAATCCCATCTACACGAAGTTGATTTCATGAAAAACGTCACATGCGATGTGGGAAAAGCTTTTGAATATATATGAAGGGGACACAAAAGTCAGAGAGGCAAAGCTGCAAGTGTTGTGGAACAAATATGAAGATCTGAAAATGAACCCGAATGAGTCTGTTGATGCTTTCTTTGACAGGGTAAACATTGTTTTGGAAGATATGCGAGGTCTTGGAGAAGTCATTGGAGACATAAAGATTGTAAAGCACATCTTGAGGAAACTTCCACCTCGGTTCAATCCGAACGTTTTAGTACTAGAAGATAAAGATCCAAAAGAGCTGACATTGGACAATTTTCACAGTACCTTGGTTACATATGAAATGAGGAACAATGATAATGAGGCTGTGGAAAAGGGGAAGTCTAAAGAGGTGGAATTTAAGGCCATGAAGAAGCTCATCATTGAAGATTCTAATGAAGAAGAAGAGACAGATGAGGTGATATCATTTATTTCTTCAAATCTACAAAGAGGAAGAGGAAAATTTAAAGGTAAACTTCCACTAGCATGTTTTCGATGTGGAAAGGTTGGTCATCTTGCGGTAAGATGCCCAAAGAAGTTTCAAGATGATGATGATGATGATGAAGTTGAAATTCCCAAGAAGAAAAGTTCAGCTTTTGTGAAAGGGAAGAAACAATTCAAGAGAAATTTCTTCAAGAAAAAGAATCTTCTATCTCAAGAACTTGAAAGTTCAGATGAGTCTGAGGATGAAGAGGTTGAGGAAATTGAAAATTGCAGAGATAGTGGGGTAAATGCCTTGGTGGCGATTGTTGGTAGTTCTCAAAAGGGAGAAGAAGCTGATGCTAAAGAAGAAGAAGAAATTGAAGGGAGAGTTGATATGGAAGACGAATTGGAAGCAGCTCTTGAGGAGATAGACGTTTGGAGATCCAAAACGAAGAAATCCAATAAAGTGGTTCGTGATGCCAAACTCTATATGAAACAACATGATGAAGAAAACTCTGAGCTGTTAGAAGAAATTGAAAGACTAAAATCCTCAACACCGGAGAACTCAGAAAATATTGTTTTGTATAAGCTTAAAGTTGAGGAACAAAAGAAGGAAATTTATTGTTTTACCAACACAGGAAAAGATCAGGTTAGACGTATCAAAGAGCTTGAAGAAGAAGTGGTCAGTCTATGAAAAAAACTTAAGGATCAAGATAAACTCTTGACCCCCAATGTGATATCTGAAAAGCAGGCCATTCAGAAGACAGAGAAGATGAAAGCGGAGCCTAGCAGTTCAGTAGGGAAGAAGTAGCAATTGAGCTCAGATGTTAAGGTCGTTTCGGGGCCTAGTCAAGAACAAAAAATTGTGACAATTGCAGTCAGACCTCAAGCACTCATCCCGAAAGTGAAGGTTGATTTGGGCACAAAACAGAATCAGAATATTTAGAGATCTCAAAGGGAAAATCGTAGTGCTGAAATATCACGAGGTAATTCATCCTATATCAGGTGTTATTGTTGTGGGAAAATGGGACACTCACAGTATGTGTGTTCCATAGACAAAATATACCGAAGGGAACATGAATAGAGATGGCAGCCAAACAGAGAATGGTTTTCCAGAACACATTTTGAAGGACACTATTTTTTGTGCGGAGGATTTGGACACATGGCTAGGTATTGCACTTCAACCATTCAGAGAAATGTGTCAAAGTAGAATCAAAATGTTCACAAGCAGCATATCAATAAACCAACAAGTGAGTTAAAAGTTCAGAAAAGATTTGCAGCTCTGCAAGATGAGGGTGGTCCATCATACTCTGAGAAAGAACAGAAGTCTCAATCCATGCCGAGTATGAAAGAAAAAGTATAGACCAAGAAGAAGAAAAATGAGAAGGCTGTGGTGGAGGAGATTTCCCTTAAAGCATCAGATCGATATGGTGTTTGGATCCTTGATAGTGGTTGCACATCCCACATGACAGGTAATAAGGATCTTGTTACAGGCATCAAATATGATAAAGAAGGAGTTGTCAAATTTGGAAATGATGAAGGCCTGAAGATTGTTGGCTCACGGAAAGCCATGTTTGGGGGAAAAGAGATGAGACGTGCTGATGTCTTGGTAGTAGAGGGTCTCAGTCATAACCTACTCAGTGTCAGTCAACTATGTGACTCTGGGCACTCTATCCAATTTACCAAGAAGATGTGTGTTGTGAAAGGAAAAGATGGAGCAGCTGTTCTGCAGGGAAAAATGTCAAAGGGAAATCTCTATCTTGTAGGTGGGGAAGAAGATACTTGTCTTTTATCCAGAGAGGAAGAAAACCAGCTATGGCATAAGCGACTTGGTCATCTATGCCAACCATCTATGGAGGATCTCGTTAAATGCGATGCTTCTAGAGACCTTCCCAAACTATCACGTGATCGCACTCATACGTGTGATGCTTGTCAACAAGGTAAAATCATCATAAAGACATACATGCCAAAGGAACAGCAATCAACTAGAGTGCTCGAATTGGTGCATGCTGATGTATGTGGACCTATCTCACCACGAGCTATAAATGGGAAAAGGTACTATATTCTTTTCATTGATGACTATAGCAGAATAGCCTGGGTATTCATCATAACCCATAAGACAGAGGTGTTCAGTTGCATAAAGCCGTACAGGAGGGAATCAGAAAAGATGCTTGGGCAGAAAATCCTGAAATTTCGTACTGATAATGGTACCGAATTTACAAACAGTCAGGTTGAAAACTATCTTGAGAAACATGGGATAAGGCATCAAGTATCATCAGTAAGAACTCCCCAACAGAATGGAGTGGTTGAAAGAAGAAATCGGATCATCAACAACATGGCCAGAACAATGCTTATTGATAAGGACCTACCAGAGAAATTTTGGAAGGAAGCCGTTTTAACATCGGTCTATGTTTCAAACAGGTCTCTGTTGTGTCTGAAGCAAGGGAAGACTCCGTATGAACTATGGTACAGAAAGTATCCTACGTTGAAATACTTTCGAATCTTTGGAAGTAAGTGTTTCATTCTCAACAAAGAAAATCATAGGAAGTTTGAGGCACGAGGAGATGAAGGGATATTCCTTAGCTACTCAGGAAAAAGTAAAGCATATAAATGCTTCAACCAAAGGCTAGGAAAAATCATTGAAAGTAATGATGTCACTATAGTTGAAAATGAGCAGAATACTTAATGATCCAGCGAACAGTTCCTGGATGAAAGTGATGATGAGGTAAGCAACCCAGGCGGAGCAGAAGTGGCAGAAGCTGACTCAGAAGAAGCTACTTATGATGAAGAGGAAAATTTCAAGTCGGTGTCTGCGGGGAATTCAAAGAGTCGAGCTGAAATTGATAGGCAGAATATCATTGGTGATCAAACAGCTCCAGTTCAGACTCGAAGAATGAAATCATCACATCAAGCATCGTTTTTGTCTCAAGTGGAGCCGAAATGTTTTTCTGATGTAGCTGAAGATGAAAACTGGGTTCAGGCCATGAACGAAGAGCTTGATCAGATTGAAAGGAACCAGACATGGGAGATTGTTTCGAGGCCAGCAGACAAGAATGTCATAGGGACTAAATGGGTCTATCACAAAAAGATGAATGAAGATGGAACATTGATTCGGAACAAAGCACGACTAGTGTGCAAGGGATACTCCCAGATAGAGGGAATATTTGTTGATGAGACATTTGCACCGGTTGCAAGGCTGGAGACAATCAGATTATTTTTGGCCATAGCAGTGCAAAGAAAGTTCAAAGTGTTCTAGATGGATGTCAAATCCGCATTCTTGAATGGGGTTCTGGAAGAAGAGGTGTACATTGAGCAGCCAGATGGTTTTCTCATTCATGAGGATAAGAAAAAAGTTTGCAGGCTGAAGAAGGCATTGTATGGGCTGAAACAAGCACCAAGAGCATGGTACTCAAGGCTTGATCAGTACTTGAAGAAGCTTGGTTTTCAGCGTGGAGGAGTTGATTACAATCTCTATTTTAGTAATGACAGTAATTAAAGGATGATGGTGTTGGTTTATGTTGATGACATAATATTTGGCAGATCAGATGAAGATCAGTGCAGACAGTTTTCCGAATTCATGAAAAATGAGTTTGAAATGTCAATGATTGGAGAGCTAACGTTTTTCCTTGGTCTACAGGTGACACAAGGAAGGAATGGAACATTCATTTCTCAATAAAAATATGCCAAGGAGGTCCTGAGAAGGTTTGGAATGGAAAATTACAAGGAAATGAAGACTTCGGTTGCCACCCGGATGAAATTATCAAAAGATGAAGATGGCAAGGCAGTTAATATCACAGAATACAGGAAAATCATTGGAAGTCTGTTGTACTTAACCGCAACAAGTCCTGATATTGTTTTCGCCACATGCCAAGTAGTGAGGTATCAGAGTAATCCCAAGGAAAGTCACATGCTCGTAGTGAAAAGAATACTTCGGTATATCAAGGGCACGGTGGACTTCGGCTTGACATACAATGTCAAATCTCATACAGAGTTATTGGGATATACTGATGCAGACTGGGCCGGTTCAGCGGATGATAGGAAATCAACATCAGGTGGTGCTTTCTATCTTGGTGGCTTGTGTATTTCTTGGCTTAGCAAGAAGAAAGATTTCATTTCATTGAGCACCGCAGAAGCTGAGTATATTGTGGCCACTCAAGCAATGCACACAGTTATTGTGGATGAAGAAGCAGCTTGAAGATATGGGAGTTGAAGTGAAGTCTCCGATCGGAATCCAGTGCGACAACTCAAGTGCTATAAATCTTAGCAAATATCCCGTCCATCATTCAAGGACAAAGAACGTTGAGATTAAGTATCATTTTATCATGGATAATATTGAGCAAGGAATCGTGAAGTTGGAGTATGTGCCTACAGAACTACAGGTTGCAGACATCCTGACAAAGGCCTTACCCAAGGATGATTTTGAGAGGCATCGACTGGCTCTGGGAGTTCAGTCGATTCCCCGCACTTGAAAAATTGTGGATGTGGGATCCTCCCCCTCTCCCCGAGGTATGATGTGTTTTCCCTACTGTGCTAATGTGTTCTCTACTATGTTACAGACTGCAAAGGCATGACCTTTGGGTTCATTGACAAAGGGGCAGAAAAGTGTTTGTTAAAGGGGGAGAAAATAGTGATTTTAGTGATTGTTCAAGGGGGGGACAGTGTGGAGATTTGATAAATCATAATTGATACGGGGAGAAGCTGACAGGCGGAGTAGCCAGAAAGGGGGAGCAATGAGAAAGGGGGAGAGTACTTTAAATCTGACGATTCTAGAAGTGATCAATCAAAGAATAGATATCATGACAGCAGAGGATCGTGATAAAAGTAGAAGAGTGGTGTTGGAAAGTGGTAAGACTATTTCCAAACCAAACATTGGTCTTCCAACAAATCCATCAATAATTGGTATCAGTTTAGTACAAATTCGTATCAGTTTGGTGTCAACAGTGGATGTCAGAGATAAAGTGATTTATTGATGAACTTTTCATTTACTATTGTTTCTCACACCGAGCATTGCTCAGGTGGGCTTAGAGTATGTGTTGAGTAAATCCTTGATCGCTATCAGAATTGCAATGAGGCGAATGGAGGCTGAAAAATCAATGACGTATCTTTGTTTTGGAAGAGTTGTCAACAAACCCAAAGGGGGAGATTATTGGGAAAAAATCCCTCAAGGTGTCATTGAAGCATTTTTGAGGTGATTGTGTTTGTTGACAAAGTGGACATCTGAGTAGTGATTGTTGACAAAGAAAAACGATGACATACAACTTTGTTGACAAAGAGGATTTCATGGTGGAATGTCGAGTTCAAGAGCTGAGTTCAACGATCCATATTTGATTCAAGAATGGCGATAAAAGGAATGGATGATCTGGAGGCGGTACAAAAGAACAGTTACAAGGTGGCGCCGTTTTCCAGTGTTTGCCAAATTTTAGGGCCTGAAAATCGGCAAATGAAGAAAAGTGTTTTTGGAAAAGGGACTTGCGTGCCGCGGACATGGAGTATAGGAAACTTGCGCGCCATATGTTTTTCAAGATCAGAAGATCAAAATATGGCTAAGGAAATTGGTTCGCGCAAGTTTGAGAGTTGGTCGTGCAAGTGTCTAAAAGGAGAGGAGACTTGCGCGCCGAGACTGGGTCGCGCAGGTGACTTGCGCGCCGTCGCGCAGGGTGGTCAATTTTCCTATAAATACTGGACCACCCCCTCTTCATTCTCAACGGAGTTCATCACTTTGAGAAATCATATCTCCCGTCGCGCAGGTGTGGTGGTCACGCAAGTGGTGAGTGTGGGTCGCGCAGGTGAAGTTGCGCGCCAGTGGTTGAAGTTGTGCGCCGGTGTTAGAAGTTGCACGCCGGTTGGCAGTTGCACGCCAATATTGGTTTGGGCGTAAAAGGAAGAGAGTCGTGCAAGTTTGGAGTTGAGGAAGCCTGTGTCGCGCAAGTGTCAGAGGAGGACTTGCGCGCCCGTTGTGACTTCCACGCCGATACTTGCGCGTCGAGGTAGACTTGTGCGCCAAGTAAGGTTTGTTCCAGCAGTGTTTTTCAGACTGCGTGGAAGCTGGAAGTTTTCCCGATACCTTCGGTGCAAAGAGATATTAATCTTCGGGTGAAAGTTGTACTTCAACAGAGCATCTACACACAGAGAAAGATGCATTCATTCATGCAAATGAAGAGACCTACAGGTCTATAAACTGTGAGTGGATTCCTTCCAAGAGCAGTGAGCTTAGGAAGAGGAAGAAGGTGATCCTCTCCATCGGCAATGAGCCAGAGAGAGAGAGACAGGGAGTGACCCTTGAGAAAGGAGTGAGCTGACCCTAAATTTGTAAAGGCAGTGAGCCTGGGTATAGAAGTGTTCTCGCCCAAACCTTGTAATCCACAGCTAGTGTAGATTAATGGAATTTGGTACGACTGGCAACTTGTCGGTGTATGCTCCTTGGACGTAGCCCTTAGTGGTGAACCAAGTAAAATTGTTGTGTCCTACACTTTCTTTACTTTATGTTTATATTGTGTAGCAGGAAAGAGAGAGAAGAGTGTTTTGCTTAACAGCGAAACAAGATCAGAACAGGCATTAATTTTTAATTAGTCATACCCGGATTCACCCCCCCTCTCAGGGTATTCAGCCTAGTGGACCTAACACTGACCTACCTGGGTCGGATGTTATTGATAATAAAGGCTCATTTAAGTTTCAAATTTCCAATATACCTTCAATCATCACATAAAAATGCTTCCCTAACCAGCCTAAACTCAAGCCAATTCTCTTTATCAAGCTGAAACATCAAGAAAAATCTTACTTGACCCCATCTAATGTTATACATTATTAAATATTCTACTCTTATAGCAACCATCCTATGCCGATTCCAGCATTATTTCTTACATTTATTGTCCAATTCCGCACCATGGTACTCCCACAACTAGAATTTCCTATAATAGAACACCATTGTAATCCTAAGGATAATATCATCCTGACACCAAACTTTAAAAAAATGGTCTCACATGAGGACACTTCACTTGGTCATTAGTTCAATCAAATTGTTGAATTCCAATTGACTCTGGTCAAAGTGGTTACATTTGCGTTTCCTAAAAAATCCCTAACTGACCTTTACACGATACTCATTTCTTCCCATTGATGTTATAGAAGTAGTTACACACTAACCACATATAACTACTTTAAATAACTCAAGACAAACCACCTCTAGATGACTACCATTCAAAGACACTTAACTTCAACAGTCGATGCATCCCAAATAGCATATCCTGATACCTTTAATCTTAGGCACACTGAGATCATTTTGATCATTCTCACCATATCCTGTATGAGATTTCCTATGACTTATCCTAGTTGAACTATTCTCTATTCAACTTCGTTACCATGACTCTATAGGAATACTGATGTATTCTTGATCTAGCACCATTAGATCAACATAATATATCATAGGCCTAAATCCTAACTCGGGATCCATCCAAGTATGTACTAAAACATATATAAATAATTTACTGAGAAATCCAACCATGAATGGTTCTATTTATCTAACAATATAAAAAAGCCAACGACTATCTAATACATAATCTCATGATCCCATGACCCTTATCGCATGAGGGATTCCAACTAGGGACTGATGTTCTTATCCCCATATTAGGAGAATCCATGACTCCATACTAATGAAATGAGTTATTGATTACTGAAACCCATTCCCCATCCATCCCTAGACATAATGACTAGCATGGATAAGAAATAGCTCATCCCTAAGAACTAATGTAAACATAACCCATGGCCCATTCCCACCTCCTGATAATGGTTCCCTTTATATTCAATGAGTTCCAACATTCAATGAGGGTTTCCAACCTCAAATTATCAATGGTATACTTCCCATTATTTTACTTAATTCAAACCACTCCTTGAGCATAACTCAAGTGGAGTTCCTTTCTCTCCCTAGAAAAAACATTTGGTTATATCAGCATAAAGCCAATGATCTCTTAGCGAACTCAGTAAAATGAAAAGATATTGGCCAATATCATCTCAAAACTAGGAGTAAACTAAGATTACATTGATATGAGAGTATCACTTTCCTTGAGAGATTCTCTATAAGAAAAGTCTATACTTTCTTTTAACTAACTCATGAGACCACGTCTCTCGAGAATGAATGTTTATGCCCATCCATGGTTCAACCGCTTCATGATACCCGATTTATTTCCCAAAGTGATCATATCCATTTATGGGATGGGTGTGTTGGTTTTCAGTAAAATCCCAATATGCTGTTGTCATATCCAAAAAAATTCCCTGGTGCAGTTTCCAACCAACAACCTCTAATTTCTCACATATGAGAGCATCAAACCTTATGTAGTGGACTACTCATGAAATTTCATGACAACAACCACTAATTCATCATCATTACTCTATCATTATTCCATTAATACTCGATTTGTCTCATGTCATTATTCAGGAAAGATTCCCCAGGATCATACATTGACCTCGATAAACCTTTCACAAATGGAAGCTCAACATATACCACAAATGACTTATAGTTTTCCACCAGCTATCCAAAAGAATTACCATACCTTGATGGTATAGTATTAAGGGTAACATCCCTATACAAACTCATCATAATTAACAAGACGTACATAAGGTAGTATCATTTAACCTACAAACTCACATACCAAACATCAGTACATCTATCTAGTCTGACTTGATTAAGAAAGGGAATCCAAGTCAACAACAGACGTCTATTTCATGGCTTAACCATATAAAATCAAAACCCAAAGATACCCATGAATGTTCATGTATAAACACGAAGGATCAACCTCAATTTATGGTGTTTATAAATGGTTGTATTCTCAACAAACCCCCTTACCGTCATGCTAACATGAAATCACATATGTTTTATCAACACGTCACATCTCCCAGATCAATTATGTACCTTGACCCTTAATCTAATCCCTAGTTTCAATCTAAAATCACAGCTGAGTCAAGCCTCAACATCGTGTCCAGGATTAAAAAGTTCCAACTTAGCATTATCCATTCTGACCATTTCTGAGTGGTCCTTTATATCTAATTCCCCTCTTCCTAGAAGGACATGATTTCTAGGACCAATATAATGATCGCCACCTTAGGAGAATTCAATTCATTTACTAACTGATAAAATAGCTCATTCTAAAACACAGGATCCATCTAGTATTGTACATGGTTTCTAGACATGGAATCTATTATTATGATAAAAATCATCATGACAAGAGAGAATGTCTTCCATTTAAAAGCACAATATATTAGGTTCACTTATAGATGCACAGGTCATGATCCTCCCAAGCCACATTCACTCACATCATCTAAATCAATATAAAAATTCAAAATGAAACCAGATTGGTGGTAGTGAATCGCCCGATCCATTCAAAACAACAGCTAAGAATTATAATAACTAAACTTTTTAGTAACTTTTCAAGGATACTTCACCCACAAAATCCATTAATGTACAAGTCACTATTCTCCAGAGATTACCTGTAGAGACAACTTTCAATAATTAATATCACTGATATTCAAATGGCTCATCACACCACTCTTTAATTAAACATCTATAACCATGTGTACTACCACAATATAGTATCAACACAAGGAGAATACCCTATTTCTATAAACTCATAGGCCCAATGGGACTATAAATCCAAATATATAATAATTCATGTGATGTTTTAACCCAGATTCAAATTATCCCCTATGACTATCAACCTAAATGACGACATGCTGAGTCATATAACAAAAAAATTGATTAAATGATCAAAAAAGAAGCAAAAAATTCCATAAGAATGTCTAACCCACTGATAATGAGCATTTCATGATAATCCCAACCCTAATAATGCTATACTTACCAAGTCTCCACCATATCACATGAGGGGTCTCTTAGTATTCAAGAGTAATACCCAAGTCAAATGGTACCTAAACACAAACTCTTTTCTAATAACTCAACACAAACATTAATTAATACATTATTCCTTAAGGGTGTTACCATAATGGGATAAACCATTAATTACATAAGTAATCCACTATATAACCAGGGGAACACCTAAATGGACACTAAGATCACTCTTTTAGCATCTAGATCCAAAGCATCTGAAAAAAGGCCAGATGAAACCCATATGAAACATCTATGTTCTTATCCATGGTACTCTGAAGGAAAAATTAGAACTGACCCCTACATGAGGGTCCAAGATATTAACACTACTATAGGTTTCATTTAATCCATCACATAAAATTTTAATTTATTATAAAAATTAAATGAGTTTAGATCAAATAAATGATAAGTACCAGTTACCAGAAAACTGTAAATTTTACTTAATCTAGTTGCAATATAAATGAATTGAAGGATAATTATCACATTATTTTGTTTTAAAACCATTTCATTTTTTCCACAAATTCTTTCAACTATCCCAGTTAATGAAAACGTCATTCATAAGATACACATGAAAACACGCTTTAGGTTGTAGCTTCCATTTAATTAACTAAAACCTCAAATCAATAAAGATTAAAACACATGATGGTCTTTTATTCTTATATGTGAATCAGTTATGTATGAAGCCACCATACATTTATATGTAACACTGTATAAGTGGCTGCTAACTATTCAAATAACCATCCCTATTTATCATCAAAATATCCCAACTACCTACTCTTAAAGCGAGGTCTTGTTAACATAAAAGATTATAAAGGACCACTAGAGAATCTCCCACCACCCTCTGCTATGGTTAGGTCTTGGTCAATGTCTCATATCTCGCAACAGATACTTCATCACATGGAGTGTCAAGTGAATGTTATAGAGGATAAAACTCTATAAGTTGAAATTGAAAACCTTATTTAACAGTACTTTTTTTAAACATTTAAAATTCAACAATATATATATATATATATCACGGTTCAGTTAGATTCCCATTCTATTCACAAGTTGTAAATTCCAACACATTATACGTAAGAATTAAAGTTTCTTGTAACTGAAACTAGCCTTTTATTATTTTATATTTATATTCATTACCATTCCAAATTTATAGAAGCCCATACACTTTATAAATTTCATTTTTAATCCATTTAATTTCAACCAATAACATTTCATCCCATGAAAACAATAATCCTTGTCTCAAACATTCTATAATTGTTTAATTATGATTCCACCATTAATCTATATGAGAAACACCATTTAGGGTGATACAAATACTTTAAATAACCAATTATTTCCCTCCCAGTATAAAATTTAATTAATTTACCAATATATCAATCAGTACAATACAACATGTTGCCGGAAATGCATGAAATAAATAAAAATGGCATGGTATGTGAATGACATATCAATCCTTAGGTTCCTATAATGATGTATGACAAAATAATTCATTGATGTACTACTCCAGGGGTCAAAATCCTTAATAGTTATTATAATAAATTAAAACAAATAATGTGTGTCACCCATTTGTGAAATTAGTACAACTATAATATGTATAATACATAACAACAAGTCCCATCCTGGTTAATTTGGCTTTCCCCTATACATGGATTTTCTACTCCCAGATACATTATCATTAACAAATTTATACACATCCTTATCTGAAATATACCAAACCAAAATAGTAAGATAATGGAAAAATGAATGCTTTGGTACCACATTGTGACATCCCAATCCTAGTTCACTCTTATGTAATTGAGCCCAGTTGGCCACATTGACTAAAGCGTGACTCCCCATATGCCAGAGGCTACTGACTGATAGATGGGGTCTATGTTGGTATAGTGGGTAGACTATTCCCTTATTATCGGAGTGACACACAACAGTGATATAATAGATAAATTAGTAGAATAAAAATAATAAATAGAATAAGTAAACCTATAGATAATGATTGTAATTCAAAGCAATATGTAGTGTTATATTCAAATGATGTCATGGTGATATACAAAAATGGGAAATAAGGGGAATATGGAAGTATTCATACACAATACATGCTATAAAAAATACACAAAATACTGAAAGATATCCCTAATATCATCACAAACATATGATTAATCCTTTTCTCATATACTGCATCCTAGTATAGAAAATCAAGTGCCAATGGCTGGGAATTTCCCTGTATCACAACATGAAACCATGAAGTCTCTCTAATTACCAATTGGCAAGACAAACATGCTTTAATTAACACTCAGTAGGCCACTAAAAATGTTGTTTATAACATATACAGTATGTGCGTATAAGCTATAATAGTTTTCTGGTATAACATAAGTAATATGGTAAAATGATAATGCGATACAACATGATATATAAGTATAATTTGTCTCATAAGATGTCTATAAATGAGAATAACTATATACTAAAAAGGACCATCAACTATGACATATTCTTGAAATATCATGTATCAAACCTACATGGGTTAGGACCCAAGGCCATTGACCAAGGTACCCTCCTTTAGTCTAAGGATCCTATCCAAGGTAACTCAGCATAATATAGGCCTATAATGGGCTAGGAACTTAGGGCCCATGGATGAGGAGTCCATATAAAGCCTAAGGATCTTGTCCATGCTAAACTCTGTATAGACTTGAGTGGATCCCAAGGAACAAATCCAAGGTGGTCTATGTAAGATTAATCCAAAGAGATATTACAAGGCATCCATTTCAGGATATGTAAGAGATTCGTCGATGCCATACCACGATACCTGTCATTGGTGACATACCACATTATCCACAGTCAAACATATTACAAAAGGAGAAATAGGGAAATTTTAATGTCTAAGTCAAATGAAATCTCATTTACATAAGTAAGCATAATAGGTAATTGATATATATAATAGTCCATTTAATACATCTCTCACATCCACTAACAAGTGGAAAGCTCCACTCACTCAAGGGGTGGCTTTGTCATAGCTTTTTAATCGAACCCAATGCAAAGGGTAGTTTAGGATAAGGTTAATGACCTCCAATCATTCTTGGGAGTCTAAGAAACATAAAATTATGGCTTTTAATAATTAATTTAAGGCATTACATAAATTTAGACCAATGTACAAAAATTAGGGCGTGTGTCACTATGAAGATATATTATAAACAACATGATATTTAGGGAAAATCTATAGACTATATAATTTGTACCAATGGAAATTAACTCATCCAGGTTTAGCCTCTGAATCCCGATGGAATGAGAAAAATCAAAGAAATAACAAACACCCTAAAAATAGGGAATATTAGATTGCATTGAAATAACATATGATATAACGAGATAAATAAATAAAATAAGAAAGTGGATTAAATAAATTACCAAGGGGGGTCCAATTTGACGAACAATGGTTGAATCAAAACACAAACAATGAAAATGGGTCAAATCCTATCTTGGGGAAAAGGAGTAGATCTCAAGTGGAAAATACTACTTTACGTGAGTATAAGAGAGAAACAGGGGTTAAAAAGGTAAAATTATAGGAGGGAAAGATTGTAATTTCACCCTTTTAAAGGATAACATAGTTTGATCACATAGTCGGCCAAACCATGTTCCAAATGAGTGAACCTGTTGCCTAAGGTGGAAACCCATCACACAACTAGGCACACAGTTTGAAAACCCATGTGCAACCAGTGTGTTCTCACTATCTAAACCTCCACCCCCTTTCAAGGTTAGGAGCATGGTTAAACTGAATTTTAACAAATTTTGATCAGTATGACCACAATTTATTGATGATTTTCATGGCTATGTGTCCTTATTTTCATAGTTAAACAAACCATGAACCTCCATTTTTGGGATGCATAGTTGATCCACATAGTTACTATAGGCCATGATCCAACCGTACACCTCTTTCTGTTTCTCAAAAAACTGGTTCGTCGAGCTCCAAACAAGACACAAAAACTTTAGAATGCCTCGTGACTTGTGTTGTAATTATAACACAGATAAAATTAAAGGTTTAAAATTAAATTCAAAAGATCCATAACTCATAGAAAATATGGGATCTTATAGTGCATGAGACTGATTAAATTGAAACTTCACTACTTTAATGTAATCCACTTGTATCGACCTCCCATTAGATTCTGTTAGATCAATTGATGGTGATATTGAGAATTGTAGGCACCCTATAGGTGAGACACCATTTTCAGTACCGATACTTTGATAGTTTGACATTATATCCCTAATTTTTTGGGGGAATCAGTATGATTTCTGGCTTAATCTTATGAATTTTCATAATAATGTGAATTGTGTAATGGAATTGATGCATATTTAAATGTGAATTGATATTCATGGTAACATGGCATTTTTTGAAATTAATTATCCACGATGAAGAAGGAGGACATACCAAATGATAACATATGTTTGGTTAATTGATAATTTGAAAAATTAACCAAATCGGAATGAAATGTTAATTATGATGAAGAGTATACTTGGCTTTCTTATATGTGCTATTACTGATAGGTTTCCAGAGGGCTCTGACCATTATCTCATGAGGCATGGCACTGTGGTTTATATTGGCATAGGGGAACCCATCACATATGAGGTGAATCTTTCCCCCTTGGTGACATTTTCCCCATGAAGATTAAAGTAACTCCATCATGAGAATTCGGATGGATCCTCAATTGTGATGATATTTTTCCATTGGTTATGTTTTCCATGGGAAGACATAAGAGACTCTAGCATGTGAATTCCATGGAACCAATTTGAGTTACTTTAGTTTTGCTACAAATGATTTGTCATAATACAGGAGGATCTACCTTTTGATAATGATATCCAGTATTGAGCCGATGAAGGTTTTTTTAGCTCTGAGATTCAACTCAAAACTCGAGGTTCAATTTGTTCATTTATGTGAAGTATTAATTTATTAATTAATACCTTGGTTTATTACTATATTTCATGTACTAAATTCTTAGAATTAAATTTTTAGACATGGTAGTATCGACCTATTGAGTTTTACTCACACCCTAGATGGGATTCCATTTGGTACCTGGATATATTTCATGGATGCAGGTTTGGGAAAGGTCAAGGGATCATATTCTTGATTATTGGTACCTGGACAGGTTGGAGCTTAGATATGGGGCCGACAAGGGGTTTGGGTCCGAGATCTTACAATATTCTTTTTGAATATCATTACTTTTCTATTTGTTTGAAATTAAGCATATCTTTTAGTAACATTTCATCTTGTCATTACATGAATATATTATTATTTATTTTTTGGATATTTTCTTTATTCAGTGATGAATGCATGTTTGTTTATTATATTGTTTACACTATTTTATCTACTTTGTTACTCTTTCCCACTATATTGATACTTGATTCAAGAGGGTATATATAACACCCCAAGAATATACAATATTTTCATTTTAAAATAAATTTATTTGTGTTTATATCTTACTTTATACAAGAATAACATGTTAATCTTATGCTACACACAATAATGAGTTTTCCGGATTGCACACAATGTTGAGTTTTACCAAAAAAATATATACTATTAATTTTTTATTATTTAATATTATAAGATATAAAATGGACATTATTTTGGAAGTTATGAATAATATTAACTATATAATGAAAATATAATGTTGTATTCCGTGGTTAAAAATTAATTATAAATGAATATAGGAAGCAACTGAATATAAAAGAAATGTTTTTATAAAAAGTATTTTTATGCCCACAAAGGTGTTTTTTCATAATAAATTAAATTGATTTATATTAGTGAATAATATTGATTATATATTTAGGTTATATAGTCAATAATTTATTTTGATATTCATCCAATAGATTTGATCAGAATAAGATAATAACAGACGCAATATTATATATACAAACCTATATTTTTATAAAATAAATATTACCACCTTTTAATAGAGAACATATTTTAAATAAAATTAATATTGTTTAATTATATTTGAAAAAATAAACCACTTATTTTAATGTGTAATTTAATATTTTTTATTGGTTTTATTTTTTTTATTTTTCTTATAAGATTCATTTTTGAATGAATAGTAATAAAATATTTCATTTTAATAGAAAGAAAAATTATCATATAAAATTTTTTATTGTTGAATTATATTTTTGATTGGTTTTAAGGAATAATTGGCTCCATTTTATATCAATTAATACAATTTAGTTCTTTAGAATCTATTTTACATTGAATATGAATATAAAAACATTATAATCTTGTGTATGTTTTCACTTTAAAAACCCATTTCTTCATTCCATCAACATGATAAATTTTAAATTAATTACTACAAATTCTATTTTTTGAATTACAAAAAAGTGATTCCATATTTGGAATCACTGGATACAATTTATGTAAATAAGTTTATTTTATTTTTGGGTATATGAATTGTAAATTTAGTAATATTTTAATTACCGCGGTTAAGGATAAATTAGGTAATTAAGGGTAAAAATGATATTATAAAGACCATAAAATAACCCTAAAAATTGTTCTAATTTTATTAGATGAGTTTGTTTAAACCAAAATCATCCTTGGGAAAATTTTATGGCCTCTTGGATCCACTTTGATGACTTTAATTCTTTTAATGTATTTTATTCTAAGGGAAGTGCAATATGTCACACTCTTGTTTTTTATAAGTATTAAAATTTTCATATATGTTTATTTTAAGGATATATTTGACTATAAATAGTAATTTGAAATATAAAATATTTATATGAATAATTATAATTTATATTTAATTTTTAGGAAATAAATGATTAAAATAAAATCATGCATAATGGTGATGAAATAATTGTTTAATTAATGGAAATATCAAATAAATTTCATTAAATATATTAAAATAAATGTAATTTGAAATAATTTGTGCCAAAAAATAATTTATAGAATACCTAGACATATTTGGGATGTATTTTATGTTATTTTAGAATCTATATAGTGTATTGAAATTTTTTAAAATGTATATAAATGAATAGTGTCAAAATTGACATTAATGATATATTAAAATAAATAATAATTTATTAAATGATATAAAATTAATAAAAATATAAAATTTGGAAACATTATTGGTATAAAGTTTAAAATTTAATAAATGACTCATTCATTGTTCATTTGGAATTTTATTGGTAAGTATATTAACCCTTAAAGAGTAAAAATCCAGGTTGTCACGCTAAGAGTTAAAGAGTTTAAATAAGGGTTAAATGAAAAAGATAAATAATGCGACCTAAACGTGTATAAAAATTAATTTTTGAGATTATTTAGACCCATACTAATATTATATTTTAAATAACTCACATTGGAGTCATTTTGGGAGAAAATGGATTTATATTAATTTAATAATTTCAGAGTTTATAGAAGTACCTGTCACCTCAATTATTAAAGGGAACGTCCTCCCTCACTTCCTCACACCACATTGAGCCTTCTAAATCAACTAAAAATAACCCAAATAAGATTAAAAATTTAATATATTCATCTTAGAATCCTATATTTGGGAATAAATCCTTCTAAGGAATCCCTTTGGTACAACCCAAAAGGATTTACCCAAAGCAGAGGTAACATCTTTCCTCAAGCGCTTTAGTAATATTTCCATTCTCCACTCACTGAACTATTCTTATTCAATTATTATTTAATATTAATAGTATCCTAAATATAATTATATTTTGTTATTCTAATGATTAAATCTACATTTCCACCCAATTCCATATAATAGGTAACAGACCTACTGTTTATGTGTCCGGAAAACTACAGCCTCACGAAATAATGATTTTTCATTTTTTCCCTTACCAACTTTAATGGTAGGGAATTATAATGTAAAACATGTTTAAATATTTTATATATGATATTTATTATTTATTTATGTTTCTTTAATAACTCATACCCATATCATTTCTAATTTTTATAAATATGATAACGTCCTTTGATGAAGTGTGGACTACGGCCTCCTCAAAGTGACGTGATCCGTTCATGATACACATGAAATATATAAAGGATGGTTTTTTTAAATTTTTTCTGACATGTAATACATAAATATGATACTGGAATTATAATATACAAATATATCATTTAAATTTAATTCTTTTAATACGAAAAATAAATGGAATTAATGTTCCTACGTACGTATAACCTACCGTCTACATGAATAGTTAATTTTATTTCCTATATCCAAATTTTATGGATTATTATAAATACATATATACATAATATATATAATATTTAAATCATATTTTATATTCTTTAGATTATTTATTCATGATCTAATTAATAGTAACATCAAATAACAAGAGAAAACTTACTTAAGAAAATAAGAAATTAACATCTGAAATAGTTAAAATAGCAAAAGAATGAAAACTATCATGACCCCTCCCCAAATGGTGTACCCGTCCTGGTCTTTCAATTTGAGAAGGGAGATAGTGAACCTTGAGTTACGTCTCTTGTAGGCCCCAGATTGGTGACTAGCACTGAGGGTATAGTAACCACACAAATGGGAGGCATTACCCTCTAAGAGAACACATGTGAAAGGGAGATATAAGACAAACACCAACCAAATCCAACTCAGACAACAATATGAGTGAAATAACAAGTAAACATATGTAATTTCCTGAAAAGATACTACAACTGGATGATAAATCTAAAAGTACGAAAGGAAAGTAAAAACAACAGTGACCATAAAGGCTTAACAACTCATGTGACCCCAAGCCAGTAGTAACCATCATGATCACCAACCTAGTCAAAGTGACCTAAAAATAAGTTTATATATACATAGGGTGAGTATAACAGTATACTCAATAAAATCCTCATTATATCCTCTCATTAAAAAGTAAATAATGAACTCTAAATCATAATGAAATACAAGTGAAACTAACTTCTCAACTAAACAAGTATACTAAGTTCCCAGCCTCACCATGACTACTCTCACCAAGTATCACATTCAAGAGTATATAATATAATAAGGAATATCAAGGGTAACCCGCTACTACTTCCCCACCAATTTTTTTTTCTTTTCCACAATGCCGCCCATCCTAAGAATCAATATTTAAAAAGGATTGCTTGTAGATACCTGAGCAGATCACCACAACATGCATCTCATGCAGCATAACAACCACATCCACGTAACAAAAGTACAAGGTAGATTTTGTGAGCCACCAAAGATCATATAACATGCATCATACACTGGACATCAATCCTCAAGAAATTATATCCCATACACCGAATAAGGATCCTCAAGCCATCACAGCCTATACATGTTACACCCATATTAGTCCATAGGAATGTACATCCAGAAGATATGTGTGTGAATAACCACAAACCATTACATCCCTCTACATACATATATGGGTAAAAATAGTGACTGTTTCTACCCAAAATAGTAACAACCCAGAGAAAAGAGTGAGGCCAAAGAGGGTAGTCAATCATCCATCCTCCCACCAGAATGTTGGGGAAAATAGGCCCTAGGGATTAGAATCCATGGGCTGTCATTTTCCTTAATTGATGGAGTGAAGTAGCATATATAAAAACAAAAAGTACAGAATATACTATATCTCACAACCACACTATGGTAATAACCTAGTATTATAATCAAATGAAACTAAAATTTCTCAAACTCCTGACTGCCACTTCTAAGAAATAGTATCCTATAAGAAAACCACAATTTAAAGAGATTTATTATATTACTTCATTCCCTTTTTAGCAGTTTCACTTTACGTTAATTAGTTCCTTAAAAATTAATTAAACATTATCAATTCCACATTACATTTTATTATTATTCAAAACAAGATCCACATTTCCTTTAAATTGAAACCTCAACATTACATCCCAGCAAGCTCCAACCTGATGGGTTAACATCATTTATTCAATCACATATTGACAGCATTATTACGTTCCAGTATTCCGAAGCATTCTAGAAAAAAATTATAAGCTACCAAATACAAGGGGGATCAGCACACTATGTATATGAACTAAACACTTAGTATTTTACACCTATAGAAGTAGTGTAGGGCCATCCTCCCTCGAGAAACTAAACACATAAAGCATGTGGTATACCCTGCGTGTCTTCAATTATTTTTGGAAGGAGGGTAGCAAAACCAATTTTCTTGATAAGTGGGAAAAGTAAATAAGATAATGAACCAATAATATTCATTAAGAATCCTAAATTCATATCCAACATGTTTCATCACCTCTGGTGTCCTCCCTAACACCCACATGCATATACTGAGGCATCTCGCCACTCTAGGCATCAACTACTGCCACAACAGATGGGCCTCCCTACCCACACATATCAAAACAACCATCCATGATCACATCACCACACAATAAGTTGGAAACAAAAATCATATCAACTAGGATTTTGGGTCTTAAACAAGGCATTATACCTTGAAACATAATGACCAGTAATGGCTCCAAAGCATAAGGCACTCGGCCTTACCAGAAATAGGGTAACACAGAACCCTACCATGCATTATCTTTTTATCAAACATCATATTATTTATGACATCTAGAATTAACTGAATTATTAATTTTAGGTTCCAAATATGTTAGACCTAAATAGTAAGATATCACAAATTAACAAAATAATTAATTGGAATGCATTAATTTCAATATCAACAATAATCAAAAGGTCTCTGACTCATCAATTAATTCAATTTTTCATTCTCACTACAAAAAAAACCAAATTCATTTACATGCCTCTTTTATCTTCGACATATAATTAAAATTAATCCCAGTTAAAATTATATACCAATTTCCATTAAGAATGACATGCTGAAGAATGAAATCATAGATATCACACTTTCTTGAAAAACAAGAGGCAATAACATATGATCGATAAAACTTTATTTATCCAAATTAAATGTTTATTATGTAAATTCCATTGAAATCTAGTGGGATAAAACAATATAATTATATAGATGCACATAAAATAATTGTGAATTCATGAATCCCCTACCTCAAAAGGTTTCTGATGCTATTTTCACATGAACAGTCTAGAAAAACAGTTCTCGATCACCTCTCATAGAGGACTGCATCCACCCAAGGATGCAGAGACAACACCGCACAATCCAACACCCAAAAAGAGTCAATTATAAAAATAGAGATACAAATCCATAATAGGAAAAAGATAAAAAAAATAAGAATAACCCCTAAGAATGATGGTAAATATTACCTTATATTGAAGATTGATCAATTCTACTTGGTTGCACCAAAACAGGGGTGCACATGCACCAGGAATAAACTCTAGGGAAGATACGATCCAAGGCTAAAACACTACACATGAATATTATAGGAATGGAGGATATTATTGAGTGTCTCACACAAGGGAACAAGGAGGAAGAACAAAGGAGGAAGATATCTCATCCCTTTAGATGATTTACCAGAGTAGCAGCTTACAATATGCTAGATTTTCCATTAAAAGAGGATTGAATTTAACCATGTGGTTTGAACAAGTAAAGGAACAAGAAACCTTAAGAAAATTAATTTAGGAGTAATGGGATCTTAATCAGACTTAAACACCTTAAAAAATGTTTTAATTCATTTTTCATCAAAGAAAATGTTAAAAGGGTGAAATTGGGAAATCTGAAAAAATATAGAAATTTTAACAAAGGAAATGAAACAGTTTTAGAAACACTGTTCATGACATCTTTAGCTCTCTCACCATTCAAGAAACACTATAGATATACCATTATAGAAATAATGTAGACATTCCATTCTATAAATACTATAAACCTACCATTTTGGAAACACTATAGACATACCGTTAGATGTATTACCATTATGGAAACACTGCAGACCAAACGTTAGATGTCCCACCATTTTGGAAACACTAATGACCTACCATTCTGTAAACACTATTCACATAACTAGAAATTCGGAAAAGTGTCGGGGATGAGTCACCTTGACTTCCCAGAATACCTCAAACATCATATTTCAACAAGGTAATGAACTAGTTATGTTTGGGCCATTACATCATATACCTATCAAAAAATTATCATCCTCAAGAATCCAAAACAAACCCAGATAGGAAATAGAAAAAGGGGCCCAAGCAACCACTCTTTGAGATACCTATCAAGGATCTCACCACCAAAAGAGCTCAAATGCTTCAAAAAGGAACACGCGAAACCACAAAAATAATCAAAACAAGCTTCTAAACAATATCTTATAAGAGATACCTCTCAAAATATCAAAATACACAAAAATAAATAAAATAAAGAAATATCATAACAATAAAAGTTCTAAAACCACAACACGAACATAGTTACAAGAAAAGAGCTAAACATAAAACAAATCGGGGTAGTATGTGTGTATCTGGGACTGACATTCCCATGTACTCTTCTCCACACTACCATGCCTCCATAAGACACAATCCAAGGGAATAACATGCCTGCTGAACACCTTCTCCTTGCGATTCTGGATATTTATAGGCCGCTCCTCGAAGGTCCCATCATCATCAATGTTGATATCTACCCAATCGATGACATGAGAGTCATCATGAAGATAACGACAGAGCTGTGACACATGAAAACATTGTGTATCCAGCTCATCTATGGGGGGGGGGGTGATACTCGATACACCACAGCTCCAACACATTCCAACACCTCGAAATGACCAACAAACCAGGTAGAATGATGAATCCCACGATCAAACATTTAATTCCCATAACGACCAGTCACCTTCAGAAAAATATGATCCCCAACATCAAACTATATAGGTCTCATCCTTTGATCATCATATGATTTCTGATGATCATGTGCTACATTTATCCTCTCACAAATCACATGAACCATATCTGTCATATTATGCACTAGTTTCGGACCAAGAATTGCCGACTCTCCGAACCCAGTCCAGCTTAATAGTGAATGGAATGGTAAGCCATACAAGGCTTCAAACGACACCATACCGATGGTGGAGTGAAAAATATTGTTGTAATAGAAATACACCAAGGTAAAGTTCCTCATCCACTGAACTCCAAAATCCCAAACATAAGAACGCAGCTTGTCATAAAGTGTTTGGATGGTCTGCTCTATCAGACCATTCGTCTACAGATGAAAAGAAGGGTTAAATCATAACTGAGAACCAAAATCATGCTGGAGTCCTCTCCACACCCTAGAGGTAAAATTAGGATCTCTTTTGGAAATTATCATCCATGGGTCTTCGGGGAGTCTCACCAACTCCTATAGATACCTCCTTGTTAAAAAATTGTTGATATCGATTCCTTGGTTGATATTAAGTTGGATGATTTCATCAAATGATCCACTACCACACATATAACATCATAGACTCCCAGAGATCGACGTAAACTAGTAACAATGTCGATAGAAATGTCCTACCACTTCCATTTAGGAAAATCTAATGGCTGGAAGAAATCACAGGGGACAAAGTGCATGACCTTCACCTTATAAAAGACCGACCATTGAGACACAAACTCTACAAATACACACTTTAGCCCAAGCCACCAAAACTGATTCCTCAAGGCTTAGTGCATCTTTTTCATGATTGGATGTACTACTAAGGGAGAACTATGGAACTCTCTATGAACCATCTAACAAATCTCCAAATGAATGAAAATCATTCCCTGATACGCCACTCGGTGTTGTTAATCATCAAACCAACCATCAGGTGCCTCACCACAAACAACTTGGTCTCTCTAGACCTCCACCTCTAGATCCCCCGACTTGGAATCTTCCACTTTCTGAACCAGATATGACTACATCGTCATCTGAAAAAGAAAACATTTGCACCAAACATCTATCATATTATGATGAAATGGATAAATCTCTTCCATCACTCTCCAAGAATCACCAGATTCACACACTACATCACTACGTGACTTCCTTCTCAGCATATCAGCTATAACATTTTCCATTCTAGGTGTATACCAGATTTTTTTGTGGAATTCATGTAAGAAATCCATCCAATAACACTGCTACATGTTCATGTCTCCTTGGGAGAAAACATACCTCAGGATCTTATAATCGGTGAAAACCACAAAGTGATCTATAATGAGTTAATGTCTCTAGAACATCAAAGAAAACACCACAACTTCCAAATATAGATCATGGGTGACAAAGTTACATTCCTGAGGGAACAAATTCCGAGACCCATAAGAAATAACTAATCTCTAATGAATCAGAGCACAGCCTAAACCAAAATGGGAAGCATCACAAAAAATATCAAACTAAACTCACTTTAATGGTAGAAAAATAATGAGATAACTTACTAAATTCTCCTTCAGATACTCTAAAAATTCCTGACACCAATAAATACACATGAAATCTTGATAATTCGTAGTCAATTATGTCATAGGAGTCACAACCCAAGAAAATTTGGTTATAAACATCCAACAATAGCCTATGAGACCAAGGGAACTTCACTCCCCTACCACTGTCTTGGGGGATTCCTAAGACAAAAACACTTCTTTCTTCGATGGACCCACATCTACTCCATGTTGGGATACATAATTCCCCAATAAAAGAACTTATCAAGCCCAAAACTCACACATTAATAACTTCCCAAATAGATTCTTTTGATGAAGAACACCCCAAATGGTGTGTAGATGCTACACATGATCCTACATAGATGCAGAGTACACAAGAATGTCATTGATGAAAACCACCACAAACTTATTTATGAACTTATAGAACACAAGATTTATTAACCCCATGAACATATCTGGATAATTCATCACTTCGAGGGAATTACAATGAACTCATGAGGCCCATGAATACAATGGAAATCAATCTTCAAGATATCCTCATCCATCACATGCATCTGATGATATCATGACCACAAGTCAATCTTTGAAAACCAACTTTCACCTTTCATTTGATCGAATAACTCATCAATATGTAGAATAGGATAGATATTCCTCACTATCACATTTTTTAAGTGAAAATAATCGATACCCAACCGCTAACTTCTGTCTTTTTTTTTTCACGAAAAAAACCGGTGCTCCCCACGGTGGCACACTCGGCCGAACAAAACCACACTATAACAGACTATCGATCTGTACACGTAGATCCCATAACATAGAAAGATCCATCCGATACAGAGACATAGAGATTGAATATTCTTCTGACTATAACTTGATCCCAAACTAAATCGCTCATCAAGGGGGTAATGCTAAAAACTATTCTATAAAGGCATTATGGTACTATTATACGATGCTGGGAAACGATAACTGTTGAACCTATGCTGAACATAGAATCAGCTCAACAATAAAGGATGACAAGGATGGAACACACCTATGACCCATCTGAGTGTCTCACTCACCAACGAAGACTACCAGATCTCCATCAGCATCAAAGTAAAATACCTACCTCCTAATGAAATCCAAGATATCCTGTACTAAATAAAACCAATCCATTCCATGTATGATATAATATGGTTGTATCTGTAAACACAGAAAATCTCCCCATGATCGGTGCTTCCACAACACTAGCTCATAGTCTCTACATACTTCAAACATGTCAGTTCGACCTTCAACTCACGTAGTCAAGGCCAAGGGCACTAAGAGCCTCTCTACCTCATTCCCCAAAGCATGGAAGGGTAGGATATATGAAGGAGTGCATCACTCCTAAATCAAAGAAGACATACAACCAAGTAGAAAACAAGAAAAGGGCACCTTGAATGGAGTATGGATCACATGGCACTAACACTGCTAAATCATGAAGTTGGCCATGACCTCTTCTATGACCTCTCTAACCGTGATAATGACCACCAACATGGAAGTTATATTCTCTATGAGGATTAGGAATTTCATGAAGCAATACTCTACCTACCACATATACTCTCTGATAATCCAATGTTGGTGCAACCTACTGATGCTACCTCATCTAGAACTTCCTCAACAGAAACACTTGGAGCAGAACACCTGGTGCATGATGACCGCTCTGAAAGGTCAGGAACTCTCGCTGATGATGGCCTTAGCCTCAATCAGAAAAAAGTGAGTGATTTCTTAGAATATGATTGATAGCTACTATACTTATAGAAATGAGGTGCAGAGGGCTGGGTCCTACCCCCGAAAAAACAGAAACTCTTCTTCACTAAAAACTAAGAACCCCGAACCATAGCTATGATTCCTGAGGAATCCTAGTGACTCCCCTGTCGTGAATGAATGGTTCTTTATAATTTCCTCTCGATAACCTATGGCATTTCTATCACCTCAATATATATCTTCATCATAATATGGGTGACCTAGAAATGTATATATGGATACAATGTATACTCGAAATGCCTCCCCCGAGCCACCTCAAATGGAAACAGTTCCGAAGCATATCATAAATGGTTCCTGAAATGGATTCCCAACTCTTGCACACTAGAGATCCCTTATAGAAGGGTATGCAACTCCTAGAGACTAGAAACCTTTGTAGATGAAGAAAGAAACTCAACTCTGAACTTGTCTCAGAACTCCTCCGACAAGAGCTTCAACTCCTCGTGATCACTGAGGAACATGAAATACCACCACCTTGCTTCCCCACGAAGTAGATTCACAACCAAAGACACCTAATTCTCTTTCATAGCATATAAAGTGATGAAGGATATCTCAATATCATCTATTAAGTATTCCATGACAACATCTGAAATAGAGACCTCATACTCTAAATCCGGCACTGAAACTCTTGGAGTGTCCCCCTCTTAGTGTCTTTATCATCATCCTCAACCCTATGTCAATATGCTTGTGTAGCTTTCTGAACATCTTCTGTGCAAACCTAATGAAGACGTTTACTTGGGGCCATACTTACAAAATAAAAAATAGTAAGAGCTACTAAAGATGGAATATAGAAAACTCGACATTAATTAATGGTTTTATTTTATTCATTTTAGGTTAACTTATCCCAAGGACTACCCATTAAAAAAAATTTGAGAAAGAGAATGTTACATGATCCATTCCTAGGTCTCTACCTTGTGAACAGTATCACCACGTTTAGTTGTCACTATAAACTTAATGGTCCATGCATCAGATTACAGGCTCCCTAAGAACCTATGTCTCAATTGGCCTCCAGTGTCTACATCAGTTTCTAAAATTAACTGAAACCGTTTCCCTACCAACCCATGCAACCTCACTTATGCCAAACACAAAACTCCATCCAATCCCCTAACCAGACATATGATACCACTTTTTCATGACCTCCTCACCATAAGGTGTACCCCTCCTAGGTCAGAAATGTGAGAAGAGAGATAGCAACCCCCTTATCCCCTCCTCCAGTAGGCCCCATGTTGGAAACTATCACCGAGGGTGTAGTAACCACACAAATGGGAGGCATTACCCTCTAAGAGAACACATGAAAAAGAGAGAGATAAGATGGACACCAACCGACTCCATCTCCGACTACAATATACAATAAATATTATCTACACAAATGTAATGTCATGAAAAAAATACTACAATGGGAAGGAAAAACTGCATGTACCAAAGGAAAGTAAAAACACCAACAACAACGAAGCCTGACCATCTCCTGCGACCCTAATATAGTAGTAACCAGCCTGATCTCTAACCTACTCCAAGTGACATAAAAAAGTTTATATATATTTAGGGTCAGTATAATAGTATACTTAGTAGGATACTCCCCACATCCTTTCAAAAAAAGTAATGAAAGCAAGATAATGTATAGTGAACAACAAGTGAAACTAACTTGTCACCTGAATCGTTATACTATGTTCTCAGCCTTACTATGGATACTCTCCGCAAGTATCATATAGAATAGTTTATAATATAATAATGAATAACAAGGTTACCACACTACTACTTCCCTAATGATTTTCCACTTTTCCCTAATGTTGCACGTCCTAAATATCTCTCTAAAAAATGTCTTGCCCGCAGACACCTGGGTGAAGCACCACAACATGAAACTCATGCATCACAACCACCATGTCCACATAAGTAGAGTAACGAGATAGTTATTGGGATCTAACACAACTCATATAATGTGTATCATACATCCTGCATTATAACTCAATCGATTATAGCTCGTACACCGAGTAAAGATCCTTAATCCGTCACAGAATATACACATTACACCTATAGTAGTCCATAGGAAACTATATGCAGAATATATGTGTGTGAATAAACAAAAGTCAATAATAACCTCTACACACATATATGGGGAAAACTAACTACTATGACTACTAGAACTAGTAACTACCAGGAGAATACAGTGGAAAAAATGGTGTAGTCAGCCATCCATCCTCCCACTAGAATGTTGGGGAAAACACCCCTAGGGTTCAAAATCCTTGGGATTTCAGTTTCCCTAACTGAAGGGTGGAGTAGCGTATAGAAATAGAAAAACTATAGAATATACTATAGCTAAAAACCACACTATGGGATTAAACAAGTCTTAGAATCAACTAAAACTAACATTTCTCTGAATCCCATCTTCCACTGCTAAGAAAAGGTATCCAATAAGAAAAAAACAATTTAAAGAGATTTATTCTATTACATTGTTCCATTTTTATCAGTTTCACTTCACATTAATTAGTTCCATAAAAATTAATTATTCATCATCAGTTTCATACTTCATTTTATTATAATTTCAACCAATATCCATAGTTCCGTTAAATTCTAACTTCAGCATTGTGTCACAAGAAGCTCCAACCCCATGGGTTAGCATTTTTTATTCAATAATTTATTAACAACTTTAATAAATTCCCATATTCCTAGTAATTATAGAAAAAAATTATAAGCTACCAAACACAGGGGGTCTCAACAGGGTGATTAGATGAGAATTCCATAATGTCTTTTCCACCTATAGTGGGAGCACAAGATCATCCTCCCTCATGAAGCTAAACATGAAAAACACGTGGCATTCCTTGCGCATCATAACTTTTTATGGAAGGAGGGTAGAAAACTAGGTACCTTGAGTAGTGGGGAAAGTAAAGAATATAAACTACCAATAAGATTTAATAAGCATCTGCAATTCATATCCAACCAATTCCACCACCTCTGGTGTCCTCCCTGATACCCACATGCATTAATCGATGCATCTCACCACTCTAGGTGTCAACTTCCGACATAAAAAATGTGCCTCCCAGACCTCACATATCACAACAAACATCTAGGCTCATATCAAAATACATGAAGTAGGAAAAAAATTTCATATCAACTGGGATCTTGGAACATAAATAAGGCATTCAGCCTTCAAAAATAATGAGCACTCATGTCTTAAAAGCACAAGCCACCCTACCTTACAAGTAAAGGGGTAATGAAAACCCCCAAAAGGAATTATCATTTTGTCAACCAAATGGTTCTTTAATACATATGGAATTAAATGATTTATTAATTTTAGGTTCTAACTATGGGGAACCTAACTATTAATCTATCTAAAATTAACTAAACAGTTAATTGAAACAGCTTTAATTCAATATCAACAAGCATCAACATGCCTCTAGCTCATCAATTAATTCCATTTAACATGCTTGCTACAACAAAAACCAAATTCGTTTACAAGCCACTTTTATCTTTGAAAATTAATTAGAATTAAACCTAATTTAATTCATTAACAATTTCCATCAAGAATGACATGCTAAACAATGAAATCATAGATATTACACTATCTAGAATAACAAGATGCAATAACATATGATCCATATGAATTTATTTATCCAGTTAAAATGATTATTATATCAATTCCATTTTTATATAGTGGGATAAAACGACATAACTCTATAGATGATTATAAAATAATATTTAATGCAAGAATCCCCAACATCAAAATTTTTTTGATGCCCATTGCATGATAATAGTTTAACAAAATAGATCATGATCAACTCTCCAGGAGGACTAAATCCACCATAGGAGGTAGAGACACCACCACACCAGCCAACACCCAAAAAAAGTCCATTATGAACATGGAGATAACATTCCATAATATGGAATGGAGAAATAGAAGGGGAGAAACCCATAAGAACGATGATAGATCATACCTTATATCAAATATTGATCGATACTGCTTAGTTTCACCAAAACATGGGGTGCATAGAGAGTAGGAAGAAACACTTGGGAAGACACCATCCAAAGCTATAACTCTTCACACGACTCCTACAGGAATGAATGAAATGTTTGAGAATCTCACACTACGGAACAAGGATGAAGAACATGGTAGGAAGATATCTTGTCCCTTTAGATGATTTAACGGATCAACAGATTAAGATACACTGACTTTTCTATTAAAATAAGATCACATTAAACTACACATTTTGAACAAGTAAAGTCATCCCAAACCTTAAAAAAATTAATATAGGTTTTATGAGATTCTAATAGTAATTAAATTACTTAATAAATGATTTCAATGAATTTTTCGTCAAAGAAAATGTTAAACCGGAAAAACTGAGAAATCTGAAAAAATATAGAAATTTGAAAAAGGTAATGAAAAAGTTCTAGAAATGCTATTCATGACACCATTACCTGTCTCAAAATTCTTGAAATACAGTTTACCTACCATTATATGTCTCACAAATCTATAAACACTGTAGACATACCTTTTTGGATACATTTTATACCTACCATTAGACGTCTCACTATTTTGGATACACTGTACACCTACCTTTTTGGAAACACTCTTCACAAAACTAGAAATTTATAAATGTGTTTGGGATGAGTCACCTTGACCACCCAAACCACCTAAAACACCATCTCTTAGTAATGGAATGGACAAGATCGGTATGGGCCATTACATTAACAAACAGGGAATAAAATATTTTAAGATGATAATATATGATATCATAAATAATAATTTGGTTATGTAATAAGTTATTAACAATCATAAAACCATTATAAAAGAGTTTAACAGATGATCACCTAGAAGAAAACACAAGGTAAGAGATTTCGTCTCAATTTACATTCTAATGAGACTTATTTTTTATTATGCACCAAATCACTTTTACATGGTGTATATACTACCCTTTGACATATTATATAATGAATATCCTTATTCTCATGATATTATAAGTTTCATTTAATGGTATTCCTTCATTGAGATTATGATACCAATATTTATTTGTGGAATGAGTCACTTTTGAATTTTTAAAGATAATTTTCCTCAAAAATGTTTTAATGATATTTCAATGGTATTTCCATTCATCGACATTAACATCCCTTGTTGTTACTTTCCTATATTGGAGAATTATTGACAAATATGTATCATTTATTAAATAAATATAGTTTATAAGGCATGTTTTTATTATTTTACTTGATTATTTAATATGAGGAATGTTTTGGATAGGTACAACATTGGTGGGGCCCAATTATTAATAGCCCCTCGATGCAACAATAGTCTCATGAGATGAAATTGATGGCCAAATTAGATAGTTTTTACCCAAAACAAAAAAAAATATTTTGAATGGTCTCGACAGTAAAGGTTCCATGTACCTAGGAAACATGGAATCCAATGATTCATAATATCCCTCATTTTGACCCAGTTACTATTTATCCATGAGATCTTCCATAGATATATCTATGGATGAATGATATTCTCAGTTTAATGATTTGTGTGGCATGTGTTTCTGTTATTTAACTTACCATATTGATTTCACATTATCTAGTTATTTGAATGGAATGTGTTATCAGTTATTTACCTTTCCATATTGATTTATTTCCATTTATTCATTACTACATCCACTTTACATACAATTATTGAGAATTTTAGATCACCCTTACTATGATTTTCCCCATGTTGTGAAGGGGAATCCTTTTAATGAGTTTCAAGGATGTTATTTATTTGTTTTTATTAAGGACATCATGTATGTAATCTGGATTTCGAATACTGCTAAATTGACCGGTCCATCATGTTTTGATTCTTCGTAATCATGAAAATATAATAAAAGAATGCATCAGAATCAAGATTTTGGGATTGTGAAATTATTGTATAACCTAACCATTAAATTCCTCACAACGTTTCTTCAAGTTGGCCACCATTGGCATATGGGGTGGTGCACTTGAGGTCATGTATGCAGCCTGACATGGTCATTTGAGGGAGTACAATGTCATGGACATTACAAAGTGGAATCAAAGCATCTAGTTTTGATTTCTACTTATTTACTATTTTAAAAAGGTATAAAGGTGACTTGGATATGTTAGTATTATTTAATGATCTTGTTAATGGGAGTAACTCACCCATGTGCGGTGTGAAATCCTTTTGCTAAGGGATGAGTTTTTTGTTCATTTATTTCACTTGTTACAATTGATTTTATTTTACATTGGTTGATTTAATTGTGGTGTGATGTTATTTTCTATTGAGATTTTTAATCTTGAGATGGTATTGAATGATACTGGTATGCGTGCATCATGATAGGCACATAAGGATACATGATGACATATATTATTCATTCCAGGGACACATTTTTAGCATGCGACACATTTTCCCATTTTATATGTGAAATGAAATACCTTGTTATAAATGATAAATGAAATGAAAAAAGTTATGTTATGATAATTCAATTTTAAGCCAAGTACAGGAGAACCATGAGTCAATGGTTCTTTATTTCTATCCCATATTTAGGTTGAACTTTTTTTGTTACCTATGTAATAAGGAGTGTGTTAAACCTTTTCTTAGAGAATGTATCTTTAAATCATTTAATATAATGTTAGGAGAGTGGAAATCAACAACCTCCTAATGCATCTAAGAAAAATTTGATGTAGTTCTAGAGGATGTGTTGTATGAAAAACATTGTGACAACTTCATAAGGGTAATGGGATCCATAGAGTGGGAAATTATTGTCACAATTCTATTGATGTATAAACTAATGAGTGTGTTCTAGCTGCAACATCTTCATACATTAACTATAAAGAGATCCCCCTTGGAAGATGACTTCTCTATTGAGTCTGTCTAGACAATCTTCAAGATCCTTGAGAGACCTGTTGATAGAAGGGAGAAGCTTTCTACGTACACTATTTGTGGAATAGCCAAGCGTTATTAGGATATTTTGGAGAAATCTGACTATTAGGAGGATATAACCTAAGAAAACATTGATGTGAATTTTTGAGTGACTTATATCCAAAGACATTTATGTATGAGAGGGATTTTGAGTTCATGAACTTTACACAAGAGGGTATTCTAATGTTGGACTATCCTAGATGCTTCACCAACATGCATCATTTTTCCTATCCTTATAAACTAATAAGACCACCAGGGAAAGGTTTTTTCTGGATGATTTTCACTATGAGATCATATCTATAGTGATTGTATTTCTGTTGAGAAGCATTGTGGTCATGATGAATCCGAATATCATCAACGAATAAAATATGATAGAGGCCCTAAGTGGAGTATATGAAGTTTTGATCATTGCGATCTGGGAGTAATTATTATAGTGTCATGAATCTTTATAAATAGTGTTATCCATAAGGTTGTAGTGTGAAGAAAAGACAGGGAAGTGGGAAGGAATTTTAGAATCATTGTCCTTTGAAGTTATTTTAGTGTTACAAGGGTGTTTATAAGAACTTATAATGTTCTTACCCTACTATGGAGTTATCTAATTTCGGTCATATGGGAAATCTTCAGAGGTTCTACAGTAACTCACATCATTTGAGTAGTGGAAGTGGATCGAGACTAACACTTGAATCTAAGAGGGACTCAACCGCCCTTCAGTAGACTGGTAGATAGAGTTATATTGGGTGTTCATGGAAATTCATGGGATGTGGAACCCTAATATATGACTAAAAATACAAGTTAGAGGGAATAACATAGAGGATTCATACTAGATCCTAGACCAGAGGGGTGAGTTATCTCCAAGCTATGTATCATGCCCCGACAAATTTGGATATATGAAATTCTACTGTCAGAGTTATGATTTTTTTAACATCTAACCTCACATGAATTTTTTTGATATTGGACAACCAAATTCCTTTATATCTACCTATTTTGAAAATGGTTTGGGATTTTTTGTGGAGAACATGGATGGTGTCATGAGAATCTACATACCATTCAGAGTGTGATAAGAGAATATCATACATTTCAAGGCATGTTATTTAGTAATTGGTGGCTACCATTTTATTTGGGATCTTATTATGATGGAAATGAAAAGTTTATATTTAATATTTTTTATGGATTGGTTAGTTCCAAACCAGGATCACAATTATTGTTATCAAAGGATAATTACCTATATATCTCCAAAAGAGGGTGTCTATTCTCACCAAGGTGACAGTAATTTTCTAGCAAGTCATGCATGACCAATTCAATGAACATTGATTGTATCACAACTAAGATAGCTATCCATGTAATAGATAATGGTGGAATGTAGCATTATAATTTTCCTCTCATGGTAGATCATTTTAAGGATGTCTTTCCTATAGAGTTCTCTGGCTTACCACCTGTCATATAGATCGATTTCATGACGGAGCTAGTGCTTGGATATGAGCCAATTTCTATTCTTCCATATAGAATAGAATCAGAAGAGATTTGTGAGTTTAATTTTCAGATGTAATATATGGTAGATAAGGGATTTATAAATCCTCATACATATCCATGAGGTTCTCTAGAACTTTTTGATAAGAATGATGATGATGCATTCTGATTCTGTGTGGATTAACTAGAAAATGATTTGGAACTGATATCCCATCCCATGCATTGATGATCACTTTAAACAAATGAGAGGTTCCAAGATCTTCTCTAAGATTTAATTGAGGATAATGTACCATAAAGTGAGGGTGATACAATCAGACAAACCCTTAAATACTTTTAGGGATCGATATGTCTTGTATGAGTTTGCGGTGATGTAATTAATTCTAATGAATGAATCGAGGATATTCGTGGACTTGATTAAATAAATATTACTTCTTTACCAGATTAGGTTGAATTAGATTTTTTCAATGATACCTTAGTGTATTCCTATTGGAATGATAAAGTGAAATTTATGGGTAATGGATTCTTAGAGGATAGAGTTTTAGTAGTCTCAGAGAAGGATGAATCCATGGTATATTGGGATAAACCCCATAATGTATTTGTGATTTATATTATTATTTTTATTTATCATGTTACTACAATATTTTCATCTAGGACCTCTTCTGATTAGTAGTACAAATGTATTTGTTGACCAAAAAAGGTGTAAATTCAATTTAGTCAAATTTTTATGATAGATATTTGTAGGATCTAATGAGTAGAATGATCTCAACACCTATTCCTATGTTACTTATGCCTAGAAAATAGTATACTATATATACTATGGTGCATCCAGAGTTAAACTCAGAGTAGTTCTAATGTAGGAGGATCATGTAGTTTCTTAATGATCTAGACAACTAAGACCGCATGAGAGGAATTACCCTAATAATGATCTAGTGTTTTCTAAAGTGGTACATGAACTGATATTTTAAAGACACTATTTTTTTGGTCCAGATGTTTTTGGAGGACATGGACCACAAGATTCTCATGTACATCTTTTCCCAAAACACCCAAATATTTAGAAAATAAGTTGGGTTAAGTATCTATAGTCATTAAAATTTATTTTGGATTACACATCGATAAAGAGAAACATGTTTTACAGTGATTTTATTCATAATACATAAACATAGGTAGTTTAGGTGTTTTGGATGATTGGTGGATGATGAAACTCTTTGCAGACATGAATCTAGTTGTTTGGGAGTCTTGGGGATGAATAGATCTAACATCAATATCTATTTATATAATCTATAGGGATTAGGTTTGAGGGAAATTTTTTTATAGGGATCCACCATCAGGATTTTCTCTTGGAAGTAATAATGTTCTTCTTTTTTAAGGCTATGTATGGCTTCCTATGGGTTTTCATAAAGAGGTGATTATAGAGTTTTTGCATCTAAATGGGTGGTACATCCAAACATGAAAAATATGTATCATGATGTCTATAGAAAGTAATAGATGATAGGAATGAAGAAGGAGATAGTTGGATTTGTGGAAATGTTTTTCACTTGTCAGTAGGTGAATGCCGAGCATTAGAGATGTGTGGGGTTTTTATAGCCCCTACCCATTCTGGAATGGAAGTGGGATGATGTCACTGTGGAATTTTTTATAGTATTAACTTTGACTCACTACAAGAATGATTTATTGTGGCTGACTATAGATCAAATGAATATGGTATCCCACTTTTATCCTTCCAGGGAGACCTTCACCATTGATGATATAGGTTGTCTCTACAACGAGAGACAACTAGAATGCATGGTGTTCCAAAGATTATTGTTTCTGATAGATATCCTCATTTCACATTTAAATTGTGAAAAAAGTATTCATAAGGTCTTAGAATCATAGGATATTTTCATAAAATCCTATCATCCTCAGATTGAAGAATAATTTGAGAGGATGAATCAAATTCTAGTGGCAAAGTTGCGAACCTTTGTTTTGGATTTTGGTGGTTTTTGGGAGAAACATATAGTACTCATGGAGTTTTTATATAATAATAAATTATAGGAATCAATACAAATGGATAATTTTGGGTTCTTGTTTGGAAGTTCATGAAATCTTACTCTTTACTAGTTTGAGGTAGGTGAGTCAGTGATTCTTGGACATAATCTCATGTAGTAGATGTGTAAGCAAGTTCAGTTGATCCCAAAGTGGGTTTGACCATGTAGAGATGGAAAAAATAATATACTTTCCATTGAATACGACCTTTAGAGTTTGAGTTTGGTCATCATTTTTTCTTTGGGTTCCATGTAGGATGGTGTAACAATTTATAGGGAAACCGGGAAAGCTTGTTCTTAGGTTTTTCAGGCTATTTGAGATAAATGAATTTTTCAGTCATGTGGTGTACCGTTTGGACCTTCTAGCATTCTATAGTGTCATGATGATGTGTTCCATGTGTTAAAACTTCAAAGATATCAGTATGAAACTTCAAATGTAATATACATTTACAAAATATATCTTGATGTTGATGTGTCCTTTGTAGAGAATCCAGTTCATATTAGGGACCATAGTGACAAGAATCTATTGGGAAAGATCATACCTTTTTTTCGAGTGCAATGGCAGCAGTGATGTAGGGAAGAGGAGACATGGGATATGGAGTATGATATATGGTCATATTGGCCAAATGGTTTCAATGATACGTGATATGTTTATTTAGAGATACCTTCTTTTTTAGGTATATACCTATTTGGGTTCAGTTGCTTTTTTTATCATTGGTAATTATAGATTAGCCTAGTTGGGTGAGTGCTACTGAATTATTGGGAGATATAGTATATAGAGAAAACAATCACCATTAATTATCACTTTATAATGTATGATTCTCGGTTGAGTAGACCCCATAAATAAGATTACACTATAAGTTTCCGATTTACATCATAAACTTATAAGAGAAGGACAGAACCAGATAAAGCTTGTTTATGTCATATGTTTTCTGATGTAGGCTATAAAAAAATAATTTACACTATAAAATCCCTATTTATGATATAATATCGATTTTTCTTATGTTTTAACCCAATCATTTGGATTTTCAGTGTATATGTAAATTTAAAAATTTACAACATAAATTCACTATTTACATTGTATGTTTGCCGTGTGTACTGTTTTAAAACCACCATTTTGATAACATTTTCAGAATCATGTGGTTGTAGACCTACTAGCTACATCGAGCAATATTTCCTCATCTATCCAGAAACAAGGCTTCATTGAGTATTGGTGTTCTAAACATGGAGATCAAAGGTAAGACTTACACTTATTTTAATCCTTCATGTTCCACTATTCTTCTTATTCAGAATGGTCGTGGTTGGATGTTACATGATTGGAAGTTTCTTGGTGCCATTTAAGGGAAAGAGAATTAAATCACTATATCAGATTCTGGGAATTTTTTAGTCTTTATATGTTTTTGAGGTGGATGGTCTAGAATAATTTCCTATAACCCGTTCCTCTTCTAGTATATGAAATATCTATTATTTCACTGACAAAACATACACATAACATAAATAATAAAACACTACATGAATGGAATCCACTTATATAGACCTTCCATTGGATTCTAAGAGATCCAATGGTGTTGAGACATAGACATGCATCCACCTAATAGGAGTGCCCCCATTAACTTTATTGAGACATTTTTAGTTGAATTTAAGACCCTAAGTTGTTTTAGGGAATTGATATTATTTTTGGATTTATCTTATGAATTGGAATAACAATTTGATATGTGTAATTGGATTTATGTGGATTGACATGTGAATTGAGATTTAAAGTAGCCTTGAATGCGTTGATATCAGTTATTCAACCTAAAGTAGTAGGACCTACCAATTTAGAACATATGTTTGGTTAATTGATAATGGGAGAAATTATTCAACTTTGCATGACAGGTGAACTATGATGAATAGTATACATGGATTTCTTGTATGTTTTATTACTAAAATATTTCCCAAGGTCTTTGAGCATTTTCTCATGAGACATAGAACTAGTGGTTCATCTTGGAACATGATAACCCACCATATATGAGGTTATTATTCCCCCTTCTAGACGTTCACCCTAGGAATACATAAACAACTCAATAATGGGAATTTTCATGGATCCTAGTATGATATGATATTTTCCCCTTGGTGACATGTGCCCTGGGAAGATGTAAGTGAATCCATGATTGGAATTCACATGAAGCCCAGTTGCGTTAATTTAGTTATGATATATATGATATTTACTGATATAGGAGGACCCACCTATTTATAGATACATCTTGCATGTATCCAAAGTAGGTTTAGCTATACCTGAGTGTCAACTCAGAACTCAAGGGGCATCAGGTTAATTTAGGAGTAGTATTAATTAATAACTTTATTTAATTTTTTGGCATGAAATATATTTTCATATTGTATTTGGTTGGACATGGTAATGTAATATGACCAAGTTTTACTCACACCCTGGAAGGTTTGTCATTTGGTACCAAAAATGATTTCATTAATGTAGGTTTGGTCATGGGTAATGGACCATATTATTGATTATTGCTTTCTAGATGTATTGGAGATTAGATTTGTGATAAACATGTGTTTAAGGACTATAATACTAAATTCATTACTTTAGTCTACTTATTGTTCTATTTTTTTGACATTCATCAAATATTTTAGTCATAGATCACATCACGATTCACTGCTTTATTTCACCATTACATCAATGTTTAAAACTTTTTTTATATTTAAAATTGAAAATATTATCTCAAATTGAACATACCATTTGGTTAAATTATTAAATTCTTATCACAGTTAAAAATCTAAATTATACTTGTTTTGGTGTTTTCATTGTAGGAGGAGATGATTTGGAGGGTCAAAGATGATCCAAAAGAAAAATGTTCCAAACTGCATGGAAGCCTAAGGACAAATGTCCAATATTGAGAATATTTAAAGAAATTAGTGAAGTCAAATAGAATAAATTTTTTGATTGATCCATAATTTATTGTTGGAAAACTCATCTCAAGAAACCCAAGCCCAATTCGGCCATCTGGGTTCCCATACGAACTGATCATTCTAGGGGACCGAATCTGCATAGAGCTAAATTTTTGGTTCTATATTTCTGCCATATATCTTTTTTTAATCATCCAATGGACACCAAATAATACATGGAGACATTAAATATTAAGCAATACCACTCTTAACTTTTATTAATTTCAAGATAAGACCATTTACCAACCCAATATTAAGACAGAATTGGTATCTTCAAATCTTAGTTCCCAAAACCACTTCCCATTTTCGCTATAAATTGGCACCTTGGGCACCCCATTTGGATGTTCGACCAAGAGAGTGAATTAATGATATTTTTGAGTTATAGAGGATCCCTATAATCATTTATAGGATTTTTAACTCCATATAATCATAGTTAGAGCTATTGAAACAATTATACCTTTATCAAATCTTTCATCTCTTTCTCATGTTGTAATATTTGGTCTCTCATAATAATATTATTTGTTCCTATTTTATTTATTCTCATTTATTATGTTTTTTTCAATTATATTCTTCTTTAATAATACTATTTGGGATGGAATTATGAGTAGAAGCAAGATTTGGTTATACCATTTCTAAACCTTTGCACATGAAAAACGTTTCTACGATGACTACACCACCCATGGAATAGTAGTACATTTTAGAAATTGATCAAACACCAACCTAATCGATTCATTTGTTTTGAATAAAAAAGATATTTTAATTCAATTAATATGATATATTAATTAATTTTATTATTTAAATGAAACTATATTAAAAATTGAACAATAAACATAAAACATGCGAGGTTAAGAATAGTGTTAATTGTGAGAGCTTGATCTAAATCGGTAATACAAATCTACATGGGATAAATATTTAAAGTTAAAATATAATAACTAAAATCAATTAGTCCTCCATTATAGAGTGGATATATGCCTTAATTTACCACTGTCCATATGCTATTTTTATAACATCAATCAAAGTAGGGTGTTACTATTGCATATTCTGAATCTAGCCAATGGTTTAATTCACCTAATCATTGTGCTAAAGTCATTTCTAGTTGGTTTCAGAGGTTAAAAAATTAGGGGATAAAAATTATGTTGATATTAGTAAAAAAGATAATGATTAATAAGTAATTCAATAGGTAGAGTTAGATCGATCACACTTTATAAAAATAGTTTTCTAAAAAATATCTTCTTGTTGTGTTTTATTAATCAAATTTTATTTCAAAAGAAAAAGAAAAAAATACAATCTTCTTCGGGCATGCTTCATATATAATTATAAATGGTAAACCCCCCCCATAATTTTTAAGTATTTTTATGTTATTTTATTTCATTTTCAAAATACCTTTAATATATTGTTAAATTTACTTCCTCCTTTGAGAGATGACCTTAGTCAGCCCCTCCGTTAAAACTAAGAAGTAAAAGTTCCACATAATTTGAGAGAACCCAAGATATCACTCTATCAAATTATAACCATTTGAAGGGAGGAAAGAATATTATTCAACTAATTTTTGGTAATTTTTTTATTTTTCATTTCCTTCTCTTCTTCTCTTATCTCTTCCTTCTTAACCTAAACTAAATTTTTCTTAATCTTTTGTCTTTTTTTGGACAATCAACTCAAACTTCTCATTTTTATTTTATTATGGTCCACATTTCTTCATTTCATTATTATTTTATTTATGAAATAGACTAATATAGAAGATATTATAGATATTAACCCTGATATTGAGCACAACCATATGGATTGAATTCGACATTATAAATCTATGAGAAGTATCAATATTCAACTAATTAGAGAATTCCTCGATTCTGGGAACAATGAAATTGGAAACACTTCTATATAAAACCTAATATAAGAACCATTGGATAAAAATAATGGAAATTAAATTAATATAACCATTTGAGAATTGAACACAATAGATATTAACTGTCAACCAAATTATATTGCATAGCTAAATCTTGAATCAAAAGTTGAACTGAAATCTAGGTTAATTCACCTGCTTCCAAAATTTCATGGCTTATCTCATGAGGATCCAATAAAAAATTGAAAAAAATTTAATGTGGTTTTCTCAACCCTGAAACCATGAAATGTATATGATTATAAAATAAAACTAAGAGTATTCCCATTCTCACTTTATGGAACTAAAAAATAATAGATTTATTATTTACAACCATAAGATGTAACATAATGGAATGATTTGAATCATATTTTCTTGTAGATATTTTTTTCCAAAATTGAGGACCAATTACATTCATATGGAAATATAAAGGATACAGAAAAAACATATGGAGTCAATGTATGAGTATTGGGAGTGATTAAAGAATTTTTTTGCAAGCATTCCACATCATCAAATCAGTGAGAAACTCCCCATCTGGTACTTATAAAAAGTCCTCAAACCCATGTATAAAATCATGGAGGATTCTGTAGCTGGAGGGGTATGTGTTAAAAAACACCAGTATCCACATGTGCATTTATCGAGAAGAGTCCACAAAACTCCCAACAATTTTAAGATCGAGGTACACCATATGTTGTAGGAGTACATCAGGTAAGTCCATATTCTCTTGAAAATCATTTGATTGACACTAAGTTGGAAGAATCGACCAATATGGTGAGAAAGATTGCATTGTCTCAAAATACATCTGAAACCACACCTTTTAGGCCTTGTGGAATTTGTACAGAAATAGACCAACCAATTGACTGTTTCCCCCAATTATAAGTGACAGAGGATTGAGCAACAATATTTCCGAGGAGACCATGTCAGTTGTAGAAATAACCATATTTCTAGAAGATGTAAGATTAATTTTCTCCAACATACAATCATGGGTGGAAGAATTAATCAGATATGAGGTATGTCTTTGGACAATAACAAATTCCCCCTTTTCAAAAAAAATTCCGACAACCTACACCTTTTCAATAAGGTTTCCAACAACCCGAAAGAAGATTTGATGAAAAATAATCAACAAGAAAAATACAAGGGAATTCTAAAACAATGTTCGACTCTAATACTGATGATCTTTTTAAATTTTTTATTAATCAATAGAATGAGCTGAAGAATCAAGGTTCAGAGTTGAGAGAGTTGAAGACAAAATTAGAATGATTTCTACCACCCTCCATGAACTAGTAAGTAAGAACTCTAGAAATCCACCTTCCCAACCTACACAAAATCCCAAGGGGAATGTCAGGGATATCACATTGGGAAGTGGGAAGAAAATTACTGATACATCTACAAATATCGTTCCACTGGGATTCACCTCAACTCTGGTTAAGCCCAACTTAAGACCAACTGAGGAGCATCCCAAGGAGACAGACTAAGGTAAGAACAAGATTGATAACATTCCTCCAAATACCCTTTACTTTTCCAAAAAAAAATTGAACAGACAAATAATATTTTTGAAGTGTTATTTAAAAAAGTGGTTTTGGAAATATTCAATCAGGTGGAGAAAAAAAAACCCCTCACTAAAGCCATTAAGAAAATTTGAAGGTACAAAAAACTCTTAAAAAAAATTGTTACTATCAAAGAGGGTTATATTGAAATAAAATGATTAATATTAGAAGGAATGTGTCAGCACTCATTACACCAACTCAATAAATTCTAATAAAGTGCAAGGATCTGAGGAAATTCATCATCCCATGAACCATAAGGGAGTTACAATTTTTTGATGTTTTATGTGATTTAAGAGATTCCATAAATATGACGCCTCAATCTATATTTTCTTATTTACAGGTTGTTGAGTTGAATTAGATGAGATTAGTGGTGAAGTTTGTGAATAGAGCTACAACAAATGAAATGGGATTCTTTGAGGATGTTCTTTTTTGGGTAAGAGACAAGATATTTCTAGTAAAGTTCAACGTGCTTAACATGGAATATGATTAGGTATGTTCTCATTCCCCCATTATCTTAGCTATGACCATCCTAAAATCTAAAAAAACTATCACAAATGTTCATAGACATACACTTTCCTTGTATTTTGTAGATGATGTGGAGATATTTAATGTCATGGACTCCATGAAGTACCCCTCAGAGGACCATTCTGATTTTTTATCTCTTATTTTGAACCACTAAATAAAAACCACATGGAATTTGATTGTCCTATTCTTAAGAAGAATATGAGTATTGGTTCTAGTTTGAAGTCTAATAGAACTTAAAACATATTTCTAATGATCTAAACTCTCTTATATTAGATTTTAAAATTAATTCATATTCTGATTTTGATCATGCTTACTCCGATTATAACATTGATATTGAGAATGATAATGGATTTGATGTATTATTCTTTATTTTGATGATGTAGATTTTGATGATGATTCTCTTTGTGAAAATACATTAGTTCCTTCAATGTCTCCATCCATATTGAACTCCCCTTCATTAGAAATCTAACAATTTCCACCAAATCTCAAATACTTATACTTGTTAAGTGGTGAGAAATTTCCTATTATCATTGATAATAATTTAACTTTTGAACGTGAAGAATTTTTTTTGAATCATTTGAGGGAGAAAATCAGGAAAATTTAGTGGACCTTGGATGACTTATTAGGTATTAGCCCCTAAATTTTCATGCATATAATTCTTATAGAGTATGGGGCTAAAACAGTTAGGCAGCCACAAATGAGCCTAAATCCAACACTTATTGAAGTTGTTAAAAAAGAAGTGGAAAAATTTCTTAAGGCATGTATAATTTATCCCATTTAAGATTCCCAGTTGGTGATTTCTATTCATGGTGTTCCTAAAAAAGTGGTTTTACTATTGTTGGGAATGATAGAGAGGAGTAAGTTCTAATAAGGGGGAAAACAGTCGGTGTGTGTGTGTGTTGATTATATGAAATTAATAAATCCACTCCCAATGACCATTTATGACTCCAATTTATTGATCAAATTATTGAGAGACTTGTTGGGAAGACACATTATTGTTTATTCGATAGATTTTATGGATATTTTTAGGTTCATATATCTTTATAAGATTAGAAGAAGACAACATTCCCTTGTATAATTGGCACATTTTCCTACTAGAGGATTCCATTTTGAATTTGCAGTGCCCCATGTACCTTCCAAAGATGCATGGTGAGTTTTTTTCTGATTTTATTGAGGCTTGGATGGAGGTATTTATGGATGACTATATGGTGTATGGGTCTTATTTTTATGATTTTTTATCCAGTTTGGGAAAGGTGTTGAATCATTGTTTTGAAAATAATCTAGTATAACACTTTGAAAAATTTCATTTCATGGTAGAGAATTGGATTGTATAAGGGAATGTAGTGTCTAAACATAGGATAGAGGTTGATATATCTAAGGTAGATATTATTTCATCCTTACCCTATCCTTCATGTGTGCATGATGTTAGATATTTCCTAGAGAAAACATAATCTTATCGGTGATTCATGAATTATTTTAGTAATATTTCTATACATATGTACTGATTACTTAAAAAGGATTATAGATTTTTATTTGATGATTATTATAGGAAATCCTTTGATGAGATAAATAAGAGTCTTTCTACTCCACCAATCATACATCCTCCATTGTGGGGCCTTCCATTTGAACTTATGTGTGATGCATCTATCTTCGCAGTTGGAGATGTCTTTTCTCAGAAGGAGGAGGGGAATTCATATGTGATTTCCTATTATTAGAGTACATTGGATTCACCCCAATAAAAATAGAAAACCATGGAAAATGATTATATTTTTTTCATGTTTTCTTTAGATAGATTCCATTCATATTTGTTGGGATCTAAAGTAGTTTTTTTCTGACCATATAGCTCTGAGGTAACTCTTGAAGAATCCAAACAGAAATCCGAGACTCATATGATGGATGCTCCTTCTTTAAGAATTCGATATTGAGATAAAGGACAAGAAAGGGTCAAAAAACTTGGTGGCAGATCATATGAGTAGGATTACTCACACACTAAAGGATTAACCATGGACCAAGTACCACTTTAGGACACTTTTCCGGAAGATAATTTTAATGTACTCTCAAGTACATATCCTTAGTATGACGATTTAGTTAAATACCTTATTAAATTAGAAATTACTGAAAATTTAAACAAACAACAAGTCCAAAAATTAAAATGTGAGTCTAGGTTTTGTTTGTGGGATTATATCTACATATAGTACTTTTTTAGTGACCATGTTATTAGGAAGTGTATTCCTGATCTTGAGTTTGGGTCTATTAAACATTTCTACCATAAACATTCTTGTGGAGGAAACTTTGGACCCCAACAGAATACTAGGAAAGTCTTAGACTATTGATTATATTGGACTAGATTATCCCATTGTGCTCATATGTTTTGCAAGTCATGATGACATTTCCAACACTATGGGAACATTTTTAAGTGACATGAGATTCCTAAACAACCCATATAATTCAGTGATATTTTTTTATCATTATGGATTTGATTTTATGGATATTTTTACAATTTAATCTGGTTTCTTGTAAATTTTGGTTTTTATTGACTATGTGAGAAAATGGGTGGAAGCTAAGGCCACCAGAGTTGATGATTATCATGTTTTTTGGACTTTATCAAGGCACATATTTTTTTAGGTTTGGAGTACCAAACACTATCATCATTAATAAGGGGACACACCTTCGAAATTGGAATTTTGATTCCATCCTTTATAAGTATGGGGTGACACAAAAAACTTTAACACCATTCCACCACTAAAAAAATAGATAGGATAAGGTTTAAAATCACGAGTTGAAACAAATTTTGGAGAAAACTATGAATCCAAATAGGAAAGATTGAAGCAATTGATTTAATGATGCATTATAGGATTATAGGATAGCATGAATGACCCCATTGGCATGGCCCAAATTTAGATTATTTTCGGGATAACATGTCATCTCACTATAGATGTCGAGCATCATGCTTATTGGGCTATAAATAAATGCAACATGGACATAGCCTAAGATGGAATTCAAAAGAAGATATAAATTTAAGAGCTTGAGAAGATTATATTATCATAATATGATAACTCATGGCTCTAAAGGGAAAGGTAAAGAGTATATCATTACAGAATGATCCAAAAAAGGCAGTTTCATGTAGGAGAGATAGTTCTAGTCTACAGTTCATGATTGAATCTGATTCCTGTTATGTTTCATTCAAGATGGTTATGTCCTTATATTATTTCTAATGTTTATCTTTATGGTGAAGTGGATATAGAAGAGAATAAACTTGAAGTATATTTACATTTAGCAGGTAGCGTTTGAAGAAAAACATTGATGGAATTCTTACCGAGGTAGTTGATTTCATCCCAATACATGACCCCATCATCACTTGAGAATATCAGGATATTCTTAACCCTTTTAATTTTATATTATTTGTCCTTTTAAAAATTATAAATTTCATATTCAAATATCATATCATAGGTTCACATTGAGGATAATGTAATACCTTAAGCGTGGGGGAGGGGAAAACATTTGGGGGTAGATATTTAGGATTTTCATTTGTGTGTTTTTGTGTGTTTTCTATTATGTTTTATGTTAAATTAAAAAAATGATATAATAATGAAAAATATTTAATCATCAATGGTTTATTTTTATTATAATTGAATTCATTGATGATATGATCGATTGCGTCATAAAAAACCTTTTATATGTTGACACAATTCATTGTGATTTTTGTTCGTGGCAAATTCTGCCATTGATTTATCCACACTTATTTTCACACAATCTTGAATTATAAGCTTATCTTACCTAATTGAATGTATATTTATGGTAAGTAATTCTTTTCAGCTTATAACATGGTCTTTCCATATGTTCGTTTCTCTTCTGATCATTTCCATCATTGTACCAGATTTACCTATCTATGTGTACCTAATATATAACTACTATACGCCCTAAAAAATAAAAAATTCAATAAAGAGGGTAGTGAAGAAATGAAACAAATGTGGGGATATTTGTGTTAGTAGATCATGGTTTGAATTCTAGGAATACCCAAATGAGTGGGTTTTGGCATTTTATTTCAAAGGATGTTGAATAGGTTTGGGGTAATTGAATCAGGTATGAATAAATGTTTTTATTGACATGAATATACTAAATAAAGAGTGGAGAGACAAGCTTGAAAAGATTGGAACACACACATATCAGTAATTAGTTTCATGTGAGACCCATGACTTTTTTTCACTCTTATTAGTGTTATTAATCTCACTAGATTTTGTTTTGACATAATTTATAAGATAATTACATTGAAATTTATTGGTATTGACTCTTGATGACATTATTAATTTGCATATTTTTACATAATGGATTGAGGAATATAAAAATGCTTATCTTTATACAATTTTTTTTGGAATACAAGATATGTGAATTTTCCTAGGAGTGCAAATGGGTAAGTGTGGGGTGTGATCGTATCATGATTCACTCCTTTATTTCACCTTTACATCATTATTTTAAACATGTTTTAAGTTTAAAATTACAAATATTATCTCAAATATAATATCACATTTTATTAAATTATTAAATTTTTATCACAGTTAAAAAGATAAATTAAACTTGTTTATGTGATTTTGTTGTAGGAGAAGGTGATTTTGGGGGTCGGAGATGATCCAGGATAAAAATGGGACAAACTGCATGGATACACAAGGATATTTGTCCAATATTTTGAACATTTCAAGAAATATGTGCAACCAAATGGGAAATTGTTTTGGATGGATCAAGAATTTAGTTGGATACAACTAAACTCAATAAAACTGAGCCTAATTTTTTCCATTTAATGGCACATACGAACTAATCATTCCAGGGAAACCAATCTGCCTAAAGTCAACGATTTGGTTCTATATTTTGGTCATATCTCACATTATAATCATACATTAGATGAAAAATCTTACATGAAGACAGTCATTATTTCATCCTATATCATTTCACTTTTTAGAAATCTAGATAATTCTATTTACAAACCCAAAACAAAGAAACAATTGTTATCTCGAAATTTTGGTGCACAAAACCACTTCCCGTATTGGCTATAAATTGGCACCTTGGGAACCCCATTTAGATGTTTGACTAAGGGATTGAGGTTCTTACATTTTGGAGTTATATAGGATCCCTATAATATTATTGGAGGTTCTATAACTCCCTATAATCATAAAGAGATCAATTGAACCAAGGATACCTTCATCGAAGCCTTCCCATCTTTTTCATGTTGAAATATTTTTTTTTCATAATAAACTTATTTGTTCCAATTATATTTTATTGATTATCTTCGATTTTGTTCAATTATCTTCTTATTTAATCATCTTATTTGTTCTAGAATCATGTGTATAAATGATATTGGTTTATACCGTTTATAAACATTTTCACATGAAAAACATTTCAACATTGACTACACCGCCCATAGAAGAGTAGTTATTTTTACTAATCAATCTACCTATAAACCTATCAATTCATTGATTATAAAAAAATGATCCAATGTAATTCTCTTTATATGATATATTAATTAATTTTCTAATTTAATTGATATTAAGAATTAAATTGAACAATAAACAGAAAACACATGAGGTTGAGAATTATATTAATTGTGAGAGCGCAATCTAAATCAGAAATAAAAAACAAAATGAGATCAATTTTTAGAGTCCAAATATAATCCATAAACTCAATTATTCCTCATATATAGAGTGTATATGTGACTTAATTTACCAATGACCATAATATATCCTTAGAACATCAATCAAGGTAGGTTGTTGTGATTGGATGTTCTGAAGCTATCCTAGGGTTTAATTCACATCATCTTTGTGGTAAAGTTAATTAATGTAAGGATTGGGTGTTAAAAAATGAGTGGATCAAAATTAAGTGAATATTAATAAAAAATATAATGATTAATAAGAAAGTAAAAAAGGAAGAGTTATATCAATTACACTTTCTAAAAATAGTTTTCTAAAAAATATATTATCATTGTGTTTTATTAATCAAATTTCATTTTAAAAAAGAAAAAGAAAATAAAATATTCTTCAAATATACTTCATCTAGAATTATAAATGGTTAAAAACCAATCCTTTTTATGTATTTTGTTTATTTTATTTTATTTCATTTTTCAAATACCATTAATATGTTGTAAGATTTACTTCCTCCATTGAGAGACGACCTTGGTCTGCCACTCTGCTTCACCTAAGAATTATAAATTACACATAATTTGGGAGAACCCATGATAGTTTCCTTTTAGTTAGTCTTCATCCTATCATTAAATGATTATATTATTATTGAGTTGTTGGACTTGTTCTTTATTATGTGATGAATGAATGTTCATTTATTATATTGTTTCAACTATTTCCACAACACTATTACTATTTTTCCCTGTTTTCTACTATGATCTATAGTGTATAGTCTCCCCACTATATATATAACTCCCTCACTACTATTTGAAATCCTATTTTGTATAAGGTGGCACACCTAAGGTCACATATCCAACTTGACTCAGTCACTTGAGGGAGCCCCAAGTTGGGGATGTTACACCCCATCATAAATATTTCTAAATAGTCATAACACTCCACATCCCCAGACTTTCCAAGTAAAATATGATCATTCCTAAATTACACAACCCTTGAACATGCTAGGATTACCCATCTGTTTTATCTTCCTCTATCCAATCACATCTATACAAACAAGCTCATCAATCACTACTCTTACTCTGATTCCTTTACTATCAGATTTAGAAATTTTATCCTCAAAGAATCTGCATCCATGTTCCGAATTCTAGGTGTGTATGAAATATCAAAATCAATGGTCTGAAAGAACTCCACCCAGCATAATTTTATTAATTTTAGATACCTATAAGTGAATATTTAATTAGGATTATTGTAGTATGAATACTCTATAAATTTCCACACAAAGATGTAGTAATTTCATGTCTTAAGTGCGCGATTCACTAGTACCAACTCAACATCATGAAGGAGATAGTTCTACTTATGTGGTAGTAACTGACATAATACATAACATACTACATGTATTTTCTCTATCAAAACACAACCCAAAACCATAACCAAGTTATAATAGTAAACATCATAACCAATAATCTTCTCATGAAGAATTAGAACTGGAGCTAAAGTCAATCTCCATTTTAACTCCTCAACTGATCTCTAACACCAATCAATCCCAAAAAAATCATTATTCCATTATCAGTCAACTATCCCATATGGGATAAACACTTCGATAAGATCCAAATAAATCACTTGTAATAAATTTCTAATCCCAAGATAATATGGATCACAAATACATTTATGGTTTTCTTCTAAGACATCACTTCCTGAATCTTTTTAGGACCTACTTAGACAACCTTATTACAAATCAATTGACCTAGAAATTTCACTTCTTAAAAACAGAAATACCATTTGGATATATTCCTTTATAGATGGTGACCTCTCAAGATTCGAAGGAGGATATTCATGTACTCAAAATGGCCTTGATCTGACCTAAAATGAACACGAATATCATCCACAAATACAAACATGAAAGAAATAAAGAATTGATATAATGTTGTATTTCTTAAATATATATACATAGTATGAGTGTAATTAAGGCCAAAATACATAACCAGATACTCATAATTCCCATACCTTCCCCTAAACATCATATAAAGAATATCCTTCCCTCGGACCCGTAGTTGACAGTACCCTAACCTATAATCAATTTTGGAAAACTAGTGGGTTCCCTTGAGCTAATTAATAAGGTTATCAATCTTATTTAAGTGATATTTATTCTTGAATTTCACGTGTTTTAGTTTCTATAAATCTATACAATGTCACCAACTCCCATATTTGTTTATTAAAAATATCACTAGTGATTCCCAAGGTGAAACACTAGGATGAATCAGCCCCTTTTAATCAAGATCCTCAAGATATTATTTTAATTCATTTGGTTCCATTTCATATGAAGGTAATTGAATGGTTTATTCCCTGGAAGCATGTCTATAGAAAACTAAACATCCCTTTATGGTGGTAACCTAGATAAATTATCTGAAAAAATGTTACTATACTTACTCACCACTGCTAGAGGAGGACCACTAATACATAGATCAATATAATCACGAAAAAACTATGAAAACTAGAAGGAGATCATCTGAAAACTAGGAAAAATGGGATATTCTCTTCCTAATACAACATCCTACTCACCGAAAAAGACACGAGTGACTCTATCAGAATAAAGAAACTAGGCCCGATTATGATAATAATTGATCTGGGATTTATTAATAATTATCTAATCTATGCCAATGATGAGATAAAAGATTTAAGGAAACTGTAATAATAAGTAATATATTATTTCATGGCTATGGACCATCACTCGAAACTAGAGACATTTCAATCCCTACTCCCACTTCTTTCCCAATGGGGTGAAAATAGTCATCATTACTAAAAAACACATAATAAACAATGGTATCCTTTATCAGTGTAAGATAAATTTGTTAATAAAGGTACCCTTTATCTATTGTAAAAAATAAATAAAAAAGACCAACCTTTATCAATGGTTTGTAAGAAACAATAAAGGCCATCCTTTATCAACACTTTTATTTAGCACTGATAAAGGGTGTTCTTTATCAGTGCTTATTAAGACAGATAATGGGTCGTGTCATGTGATTTCACCCCACATTATATTTCTCATTTTTTGGGGCATGCTTTATAAGCCCATGCATTCTATCCACATAACAAGCCATGGATGTGGGGGACATCACCTACACACATGTTCTCTTACACGAGCCACACGGGCTGACCCTTCATCATGTCGGCCCACCTGCCTAGCCTACTATTCTAGCCCATATATATCGGCTCCTACGTGTGCCCCAACTTCCCAACTGACCCATACCCCAAAATTGTTTATATACACCAATGAAAAATAAAAAAAATATAGATAAAATATTAAAAAAATTTAATAATTAAACAAATAAAAATTAAAAATGAAAAACTTAAAAAAATATTTAAAAATTTATTAATGAAACAATTATTTATAAAAATTAATAAATTTAACATGTATATATAAATATTATAAATATTAATATATAGAATATATTAAATATAAATCTATAAAATGAATAAAATTTAATAATTAAACAAATTAAACATAAAAGTGAATAATTTTCATTAAATTTTTATTTATGAACTTTTTTTAATAGAATTGAATAAACATAACACAAACACATATATATATATATATATATGAATTTTTAATAGTAATAAATAGTATATATTAAATATTAATATAAAAAATAAATAAAATGGAATAATTAAAAATATATTAATCGATAATTCATTTTTAAAATATTTTTTTCAACTTATTATTATTTCAATTACATTTCACTCATTTTTTATATGAATTCATTTAATATTATTAATTCATTTATAATGTCAAGTGTTGGTTTACAATTTTTTTATTAAAATGATTTTAAATATATATTCATTTATTTTTTTTAAAAAGTTATTCATTTTAATGTTTTTGTACATAATTATTCATTAATATATTTACTACTTATCAATATATATAATATTTCCTTAAAAATAATTTATATAATAAAAAATATGTATGTTTAAATTAAATAAGTAAAATATTTATTTTAAAAGGGTTATAATTAAAAAGAAATATTAATTAAAAATATTGACTAATTTGATCGAGTAATGGAAATTTAATTAAATGTTTGTTTTTTCAATTTAACATTGATAAAAAATGTGTTACATTAATTTTACACATATATTTACGTAATTAGTTAATTTTTATAAAGAACACATAGAAACAAAATATTTTTATTATTTAATGAATTTTTAATATTCCTTTTAGAATTATATTTAATAATATATTATATTTAATAATATATTATATTTAATATATATTATATTTTTAATTAGTAAATTTTATTCTTTTGTTTATATTTTTATTGAATATATAGTATTTATTTATTTTTTATATTTTCTTCCAAATTTATTCATTTTTTATTTTATTTGTTTATTAATAATATTAGTAGTTTTTTAATATTTTGTATTTTATTAATTTTTCATTTTTAATTTTTAATTTTTTTTTTGTAATTTCATATATTTTAATATTTATATATACATGTTTATTCAATTACATTTAAATTTTTTAATATAGTTGTAATTTGTATAATAAATATGTATTCATTTTTATTTTAATATATGTATTTATAAATATTGATTTTATTTTTTTTTATAATCCATATAATTAATAAGATTTTTTCATTTTAAAAATTTGTTCATTCTTCTTATTATTTATTTCATTAATAGACGTTTTATATAATATATATCTAGGGTTCAATTTTATATATATCAAACATGTGTTATATATATATAAATTAATTCTAGACACACATTTATGTAATTAATCTAATATATATAAAACACTCACTTAATATATTTATACAATTTATTCAAATTTTAATATCCATTTCAACATTTAATTTAATAACATAATATATTTCGTATATATTATTTTTAATCAGTAAATTCAATTAATTCATTTCTAATATTATTTCTTTATTTATTCATTTATAATATTTATTAATATTTTTTTGGAATTTAATTGTTTTCTAGTATTCGTTTATACATATTCATTTTCTATGTTTTAATATTTTCAATACGTATTCATCTTTATTTCATTATATAAATCCATTTTTAATTTTTTTTAAAAATTTTGATAAATAATAACACATATCCATTTTTTAATATTTTTGAAGACTTTTCATTTTTAATTATTCAATTTCACTCATTTTTAACATTGATGCATTCATGATTATATATCCATTAATAATGTTCAAAATATTTATAAAAAAATATTTTTAAATAATCATTTAGAAGTAAATATATTTATCATTATATATAAATATATTTATAAATGTATATTTAAAATATTTATAAAATTATATATCTATAATTATAAACAAATAGACACACACACACAAATATATATTTAAAAATTATTTTTATAATTATAAATAAATAATTATACAATTATAAAATTATTAATTTATATTAAATATATTAAAATAATAAATACATTTATAAGATATATAATCACATACATTTATATATTAATAAATAAATAAATATAATTATATAAATAAATATAATTATATAATTATATATAATTATATATAATTATATAAATATAGATAAATATAGATAAATATAGATAAATATATATAAATATATATAAATATATAAATATATAAACATAAAAATTTATAAAAATATATAAATATATATAAATATATCAATATATATCAACATACAAATATAAATAATTATATGAATATATTTATAATTATAAAAAAATATTTAAAAAAATATTCTCAAATATATATATTTGTAACAACAATTATAAATATATATTGATAATTATATTTATAAATATATATTTATCATTCTTTTAATATATTTATAATTATATAAATAAATATTTACTTATAATTAAATATATTTATAATTAATTAATATTATATTTAAAAATACATATTTACCATTCTTTAACTTTATTTATAATTATATACATTTAAAAATTTTAATTATATTAATTATATAATTAAAATGTAATTATTTTGGTCTTTATTTGTGCATTTATAACACTGATAAAGAAATATATTTATCAGTCCTATAATTTTTAGCACTGATAAAACCTATCATTATTAATACTGAGAAAGCATCAATAAATAATGGTTTTATTAGTGATTATTATTTTAGAACTGATAAAACTCCTCTTCATCAGCATTTTTTTATATGCATTGATATAACCCTTCATAATCTTATAAATTTAAGCCTAACCGAACTGATTTCTCTGAAACCATTAATGCTCTAGCGGAAGTCCTACTCCACTGGTGCTCCCCCTCAACCTTCTCTCAGGTGAATCAACCCTCTCAAATATAAAGTAATGTTATTATTTCCACTTCTCCCTCATATATTAATATATTTATACCATCCTTAACATGCGCAGATCACCTCCCTCAACATACATGATATGGAACCATCACATATAGCCACCTCATGCATACCTGATATAGCTAAACTCATATTTTATCCTTCACACATGAGATTATATTCTTCATGGTTCATGGATTACTTCTACTTATTTTTCATTCAACCTATATACCCTTTATTCTCATTCTTCATGTAGATATATAAGAGTCTTATTTTTATTCCCTTTTCTACGATATATTCTTCTTAATGTACTACTATCCTCCATGTAACGGTAAACATATTATACAGATTCTTTCTTGAAAAATTGGCATGGTGGGATTTAATTTAATTATATTGGAATAGTTTGTTTTCATATTTGGAAATGAGAGGGGCCAACACCCACTTATTTCACATTGGATAGATGGGGTGATCGATATTTGTCTATGGTCAAATATCCTACGTGATTTCAATTTCTCATTACTTTTTATAGATCTTATAATTAATCATATGCGACATTTTTCCACTAAAAAATGGTGGTCACATAAACTTCTGACTCATTCCACATGCTGAGGTAATTTTCGAGTGAGGTCTTGGATCAAACCTCATTTGTACTTGATGTCTTCTTAGACATTCCTTTTATAAATACAAGATCCTTTTCACCTATTTTTTCTGGTATTTTAATATTTATACACTCATCGAGATTCATAGGGGCAACAAAAATATTAACATTTCCCTTTGACATTTCTTTAACTTCTCACACAAACATATTGATGTTAAAATTGAACTTTTTCATATGAGTTACTTATTCTAAAAATATTTTCAAAACATTTTATAGTATCATTCCCTTTTATTTAACCTCTTCCTTCATATCCCCATCTTCATCTCTTTTAAAAGCATCAAATTAAATTATTCATTATCCTTTAATAACATTGATTTATTTAAAGCATCGGAGTAATACATATTCGGTATTGAATGTCTAAGAGACTATATTCATAATTGTTTCTCCATTTATCAAAATTTTAGATCATTAAAATATAACCCTTCAACTTAGTGTTTAGTAAAAATCCATTCAAAATTTTTCATCATTTTCATCACCATTATCATTATCAATAGGAAACTAATCATCTTTTCATTTAAATTCAGTAAACATATGTATGATTTACTTGATGTTTTTACATTAGTACCATAATTACCACCTTGAATATCATGTATTAAGTAAATAAATCGATAAACATTAACTCCTCCATCTTATAGATTTCAATTGCTTGTTGATTTTTTGGATCTTTTCTATCTATTTAATCATATGAGATATCAATGAATTAATCATACATCAGATCTTGTTTTAGAAATTTTTCACTCTGATTTCATGGATCTCACAACTAAATGAGGATGTAGATGAAAGGAATATATATGCACAATAAAAAATCTTCCCACATATCATGAAAGGTGAAAATTTCAAATAATAAGTAGGTTGAGTTTTTATAGTTCACAAATGGTAATCCGCTACATGTTCTAGGTTTTCTTCCTGCTCCCATAGATTAAAATCAAATATTTATTTCCGATTGATTACATTACTATGAAAAAAAACCCAAATAGTTTTTATATATTCATTACTATGAACATCTATGATAGGAATTTTGAAACACAAATCACAAACCTCATATTCAATTAAAAATTAATTTTTTGTACGAATCAAACAAGAAGTGAGTGTACCCAAAAAAAAATTTCAGTTCATTATTAAGTAGATTAATTCACCTATTTTTTTATTTAAAGTTCCCTTGTTCAATAATTTAACTCTTATAATTGTTTCTTCCCCATACAGACTCCATTGATGATTCCTTCCACTTTCATTTCAACCTTAATTACAATTAGATTATTCTTCATTTTTTCTAATAGCTTGACCAATGACCACATGTTTACCCCGGCTTTCTTTTATTCATGTCACCCTTGTGTAAGATGATATCTTCTATGTAATCATCACTAATAAATTTCAAATTTTAGGTTTCTATTATTATAATTATCTATGACTTTATCATTTTATTAGTAATTTCTTATATATATATATTTATTTTTTTACGAAAAATGAATATTATATGAACCTAATAGGAATGATATGAATAAAAAATGTACACATTATAATTATATGGAAAAATTGTATGGAGATGAAGTTTAAGTGTTTATCATGTTTTACTTGGATCATGTATACAACCCTTCTCAAATACTTTTCCCATGTATATATTATTTTTATTCATGAAAAATTATCGAGGAAGTGTTGGAAGAACAATTGATTTTTCATGGAATAGACCAGAGCTATAAATATTGGACTAAACATGGATAGAAATTAATTTTACACTCTTATTAGAATGATACTACGTTTTATGGATCATTTTATATAAATACCTATGTAAATAATGATGGTGATCATATAGAATAAATTAAAATGGAAGTTTAAGGTTCAATTCATGATTTTCCAAATTTATTTGAGAAGTTAAATAGATATTCTAAGAGTCCATTGTATATAAGTTCTAATAGATATATAAAATTTTAAACTATATTGAAGTTCTATAATTTAAAATATGGAAATGGATGGAGTGACAATAGCTTTAAAAAATTAATTGGTCCTTTGAATGATATTATACAAGAAGAAAATGGAAATATTTATCAAACAAATGATGCTAAAATAATACTACATTCAATGGAAATGATATCTAATAAATACATTCTTGCCCAAATGATTTCATATTGTTTTGTAAAGGCCATGAATAACAATGAAGATTTCTATAACTATGGGGTAAATCAATGTAAGAATGATGAATCAAATCATTCAATAGTTATATGGTATTTCTTATCACTCTAGGGTTTATATGACTATTTGGATGTCAAGAAACCATAACATAATGTACATGGAACACATATACATAAATTAAAAATTGGAAACTATGTAGTCCAAATGAATCTCCTCAGTGAAATAAAATTTATTATGAGTATCCTGAATTTGGAAATGAGATGAGAAACTTCCATTCTATGTTATTTGTATATGAAATACATCCTTTTGGTGTATAGAGTAGTACCCACAGTACATGGTTAGTTATGTTGGTAAATTACAACTTTCCAACCTAGTTATGCATGAATTACAAATAAATTATGTTTTCTCTAATTATATTCAATACAACATAGTAATGATATTTATGATTATTTGGATCCATTGATAAAATATTTGAATATGATGTGAGATACAAGTGTTATAAAATATGATTCTCATATAAGTAGAGAATTCAAATTGAGGGCCATGTTGTGTGGGATGATAAATGAATTTATGTGTTATGAAAGGTTTTTAGGATTTTCATTTTAAGGAATATTGGCATGTCCCATTTTTTAATAATGTACACATAATTTTGGTTAAAATGTTACTCAAATACTATGTTTTTAAAGAATTAAAATGATTTCCCTCAAAAACATAAATACTGATTCTGGATGAAAACATTTTATGGGAATAACGAATAAGTTAATACACCATCTCTACTAATAGGTGATCAACTATTCAATAAAGTAAAATATATTGACACTATATTCTATAAACCATTTATGAAAAATAATAAAAAATTAGTTTGGATAACAAGATCAATTATCTTTGAATTTTCTTATTGCAATTATTTGCACGTCATCAATTTTTTATGTCATGTATGTAAAAAATATATTTGATAATGTTATTGGCATGTTACAAAATGTTAATGCCAAAAAAGATTGAATCAAGGAAAGGTTGGATATTATTGACTTCAATATAAGGAAATAGTTGTAACCAGTGAATGGAAAAACAATAAAATTTATTACTCCAATAGCTTAAACTCTATCAACTCAAGAAAAATTAAAAAAATTTTAATTTTTTAATAGTGTAAAACTTCTAGAGGGTAATTAATCGAAAAATAATAATTTTCTGTCAATAACTAATTTGAAGTTACATGGTCTAAAATCACATGATAATCATGTTTTTATATAAGATTTGATGCCTATAACTTTATGTTATATTTTACCTAAAAATGTATGATATACATTAACCAGACATTGCTTATTTTACAATTCTATATGGAGTAATGTTATAGACATGTCCAAGTTTCCAATAATGAATAAAGAGATCACATTCATATTATGTAAATTAGAGATTTTCTTCCCACCATGATTCTTTGATATAATGGTCCACCTAATGGTTCACTTGGTTAGAGAATTTCAACTGTGTGTTCATGTCTATTATAGATGGATGATCCTCATTAAATGATATATTAATATTTTGAAAGGGTAAATCAATAATTTAATCCGAATAGAAAGTTGAATTATAGATCAATATATGGGTGAATAATTTGTTGAATTCTATTTTGATTACCTATCATATATTAATAATATCAATATCCTAAAGTCTTATCACAACTGACGCCTTATGGAAGAAGTGGTTTCTAGAAGAGATGTTGTTATAATTACCATAATAGAGTTGGAGAAACCTCACCTTTATATTTTACATAATATTAAAGAGGTTGATCCATATGTTGAAGCCCAAAATGTAATTGTTAGACATTTGAATCCATCAATGGATGAAGGATGGATATAAAATACAGATAATAAAAAATTTATATTATTATTATTATGAGATCATATTTATAAGGATTTATCTGAAAATTTAAATTGAATTACCAAACGACATTGATGTATATCCAGGGGACCAAATGATATTGTTATATCTTACAATGGTTTTGTAATTAATGGTTATAAATTATATATTAAGGGACAAGATGAATGAAGTATAAAGATAGAGTGTGGAGTTGCTCTTATGGGGGAATCATGTCACATAACCGGTTCCTATGATAAAAATCCAATTCATATGAATATTTCAAAATTTACAAACATCTAACAGATATACAAGTTTGATTACACAATATTTCATGTGATAACATTCAGTTGGAAATGGGTTTACAATTGGAGTGTAGTGAAAGTCGATGAATTGGAATTTTTGAATGTGACATTTAGTTTAGAAGGATATATGGATAATCCATTTATAATGAAATAAAAAGTAATGAAATTATTTTAGGTCTCACATCTATTAAACAAGAATTTTTCAATATTGTTGTTGGAAACTAAAAAAATTAGTTTCAAATGAAAATTCAATTGTGGATAACCCTTTTATTGGGAGATCATAATCAATTCAGGGTGGTTCCAATATATAAAATTCCCTGTATGTTATTGGGGAGCACAAATAGGGGATTTTTATGCTCGATAGAGGATAAAAATCCTATAAACCATTATAGAAAAAAAGATAGTCCAATGATAAGGTTAAAATGTTTTTAACATACTATGCTTTTACTCATAATATTATGTGTTCTCTACTGCATTTACAAAATCAAAATAAATGTTTGGATACTCATAAAGATAATGAATTCTATAAATTATGATGTTACCAATCCCAAGGATAAAAAATGGTTGATGGTAAAACTACAAAATAATTAGGGGATAAATGAAAAGTTGACGAAATGACAAGAACTATGTGAAATAATAGTGTTAAATAAATTTATCTAGGTAAGGAGAAATGTGATAAAATTTGAGTTTGGAAAGAATCAATCTGACTAATCTGTTACCCCTACAGGCTAATGATCATTAGTTATGTTTGTGTCATAATGAGAATTCATGTCACTACTAGAAATGTGGTATATTACCATATCCATATCCCAAATGTTTGGCCAAACCATTAGGATAGGATTTTTTACTAAATCCTATTTGAATGGTTTTTTAAAAACTGTTGGGATATATTACCTATGCCAATTTTTTTTACAATCATTGGAATGTTTCTCCCAAATTCAAATAAAGTTTGATCTTCCCCTCCTCTCACCAATATCCTATCCGAAGTTCTCCCCTCCTCCCATCCCCCGCCCATGAATAACTCCCATCCCAAGCCCTAGTATCACCTCCCTCTTCCCATCATGAGCAGTGCTCCCCTCCTCCCATCCCAAGCACTCCCCTAAGACCGGTGTGCACCCAATCCTTAGTTTCCTCTTGAAAGTGATACATAGTATAACTTCCATATTATTCCCTATATGTGGAGATTCATCCTCAAGCTTCTATTTTCATTTATTCTGTCTACAACATCAAATTAGTTAGTTTTAGTTATATCATTTACTATTTTCCTTCTGTAGGTTTACCAGATTTGATTGTGGTTTCTATAAAAAATTAAGTTTCTATGTGTATATTGGCGATGATAAAATATTTTTCCAATATTTCTTATGAAAGGGTATAATATATATTCTATTAGTGTGATGTTATGCGTAGCATTGGTTCTCGTGAGTCATCTATTTTAGTAACTTTATATTGATCGGTGTCTCATCATATACAAAGAGAACCCACTATCCTTATAACATACATATTTATCTAGACCAACAAGAAATTATTTTAATAAAATAAATTTATATAAATCTTTATTTCCCACCCCAAATTTAGTGCAATCATATTTTTGATGCTATTTTTTTGGAACAATTAGTTTTTTTTAACAAATAATAATCAAAATTATAGAATATAATGATTTAAAAATATACAATTTTGTGTGTATCAAATATTTTTGAAATCTAAGTGAGAATTTACTGACATATTATTATTACATGATCCTTTTGAGACATATAATTGTTGAGATACAACCTATAAACCCTTTAACCACGATATTTAAATACATTTTTTATAGTTTCTCATTGTAAAAAATAATTTTTTTAATTCATTACATCATTTTTATTGGAGTCATCTTGAATAAAAAATCATAAATAAAAGTATAAAATATTTCCATCAAACAGTCTACTTTAGTATTTATGTTTTTATTATAAATATTAAAATACTCTATGTATTTAAATGAAATTTCATTAAATATATATGTGGTGTAATTTCTTTTTTCATTATAATGTGAAAATTCAATGTTTTATGAATAATATTTCTTATTGATTGCATTTAGTTCCTTATTTAACTCATAAATTATACTAATCTAATTGTAATTGTTCATTATCCTCCATAATTTCATTGGAAATACATCAATCTAAAGAATATTAAATATTCATATCAAATTTAGAATCGATCCCCAATTATTTATCCTCATTTTTAATAACCATGAAGAATATGTTTGTTGATTCATACTTTGTTTTAGATTTATCATTAGAATCATATTTGTCAGTAAAATTCCATTATTAAGCTAATTCTATTTGATTTTTTATTTTTTATCATTGCATAATTTGTTTCATTATTTAGTATTCATATGTCCAACTAGATATGACATTTACTTCAATAATAAAAAAATTTGGGACTTGATGTATTAAAATTAGGATGAGTATCACTATTCTAATTTACTTTACGATCATCACTTCACTATTCAGTTATAAACTGGTTTTTCAAACCATTTATCATTTCATTTTTTAAATGATAACATATATACCTGACTCACTGTGAATAGTAACTTGAACAGGTCTCCACATTTCCATAGGAATTCCTCCATATATTCTAATTGTTGCAGATTAGTATCAGGGTTATGGTAATATCATGAGCAGACTATACAAACTTAATAAAGTGTGAAATAATTGATAAATAAACCAAACATCAAAAAACATAATTACCATCTGAGTACACAAATTAAATTTAAAAAATAATAACATAAAAATGAGCATGCTTAAATATATCATATATTCATACAAAAACAATCTCACACCATACTGGTCACATATACAAAATGGATACTTGATAAAAACAATTATTAGATCTACTTCAATCACTGAGCCTCACATAATACGTGTATTTATTCTCATTTCAAATATACTGATCGATCGTGTAGTATCGACCTCATTCTAACCTGAACCAAAAATAAGTTTGGGGTTGTTCCACTAACCAAATTTCATGGCCACCCAAGCAATGATTTATTAAGACTCAATTGGGAACTATCGATAGTGTTCTATGTATGTCTATAAAATTTATTTTTTGTGAATGTGACATTATCATATAAATAAATAAACCACTAAAAATTTATAAAATAAATCAATACGATAATTTTGTTCAAATGGTGACACCCAAGACTGATCATACATTCGTGGGCCAGTTCTAGAGTGTCTTTTAGAATATTACAGGATTATACCAACCATGATAACCCCCTCTTAGTGGGAATAAAAATTTAATCATTGTTGAACCTTATGACACATCCATAGTAGACCATACATTCTATTGACTGTGATTTGTTTTCTATATGTATGTTATATTTATTGCACCAAATATTATAAAATATTAGGGTTTCACCCACTATAGGATACATTAATAATGAAATAGGGGACATAAAGGTCCTATATACATTAATGTTCATAATTTGGTGGGTGGTATTCCCTTGGAGGATAACAAACCATTAACTACCCACCTTAATACCCCCAATAGTTAAGATCAATATTATTTACACTAATCCTTAAATGTTAATCCATGTTTCCAACTCAGTTAAATTTTTCAAAACATACCACACCATGTTGATTCAATTCCCTAGATCATGATAAAAATATTGTCCCTCTTTAATATAAACCAAATTTTCAAGTTATTCTAAAAATAGATAGATCATGGAATTATATGTATCATTGTGGAATGATCATTCTTTAAATCACCCAAATTGATGTGTGAACTCCTTCTTTAAAAACAACCATTCTATTTATAGTTAATTATACTTCATTGTGGTTCTACAATGAATCAATTACTCTTATATACATTGTGTTTATTATTAACAATGAATGGTTGTACTGAGGTTCACTCTTACATTGCGTTTGTATACTCTTATAAAAAGCTAGTTTTAGAATTGTCTCTTCCTTCATGGTGTATCAAATCATCAAGAACTATAAATTATTATTATAATTAACCCTTGAAAATTGATGGATTTGTCACATTTTTACTCATTGATATAATATAATTTAATATCAAGGTTTTATATTTATAGTATATTTTTATATATATAGTTTTTTTATTTTATATTATGATTATTATATAGAATAGTGTGTCCTTTAAGATTTCATAAAATTAAACAATTATCGTTTCCTTAAATATATTTGGGATTAAACTTAAATATTATTTAATTGATTTTAGGAAATGACATATAACAATTTTTTACAGAATGAGAGGTCTAGATTGGAGAATATTTAAATGACCAATTTCCATTTATTCATTATTATAATAAGGAAGGTATACAGACATATGAATACTTTTATACAAGCATACATGATGTGTCAAATGAAAATTATGATGTTGATATAGTGAAAAAATTGAACGATGCTTCCATGAATCTAGTATACCTGAAATGTGGTAAAAGAAAGTAGCTAGAGTTTTTAATATAACTATTTCATGGTTAAACAATGTATGTGACTTATAATATTACCATTGACTACATTATAACCTTTTTGAAGGACTTTTTTCCAGATGATCCATATACTCTCTCAAAACACTATATGAAATGGAATTTAGTTGAGGAAATTGGATTTTTAAAATCAAAATTCATGTTTCATCAAAAGATAGTAGCTTCTTATGGGAGGAAACTCCTAAATAATCTGATTTTATAAAATATGGTACATCCTGATGGGAGCCTAAAGCTAATGGAATACCATCCTATGGTCCACAAAAAGCAATGTGGCACTTTTCAGTGATCCTCAGACTCCAAAATATTTTCATGTCGGATAAAAATTCAATAAAATGTGATGCAATGATATTGAGAGAAGGAATAATAATTATGAGATGATTTAAATTGAAGATGGATTATCATGGTATAGATTTGATGCTTGATATCCTTATTTTACAGGTGGAATGTCTAACATGATGATGGATGTTTCATGTGATGGTTTTACTCCATTTGAGTATATTCTTACTTTGCATAACACATGGCCAGTTTTCATACACATTTATAACCTTCCTCCATGGATGTGTATGGAACAACATTCACTTTCATGAGTATTCTCATATAATAACCTTTTGATCCGGTCAATGAAATATATGTAAACATGAAATAATTAAAAAAAGAGTTGAAACATATTTGGAATGTTTATGTGCTCATATATTATGCAAGTTCTAAATATATATTTCAGATGCTTGCTGCGCTTATGTGGATAACAAATTATTTTCCTTTTATGAAATAATGTTTGGATAGAGACTGAAGTGAAAACATTCATGTCATGTTTTTATGAATAATAAACAATCCATAATACTGAAATATTATCATAGTTTATGTTTTATAGGACATAGAAGATTCTTTCCAATGGAATATACATATAGTAATAATTGTCGAAGATTTGAAAAAAAAATAGAGATTGAAAATTCACCTTAGTGTACGTCTTAAAATGATGTGTTAAATCAATTGTGAGATTTTATTTTTTTTTTATTTTGGAAGGTTCATATGAAATCTAGAATGATGAAGAATATTTTTACTAAAACCAATTAAAATTGGAAGAAGAAGAGTATCTTATTTGAGTTATCTTATTGGTTAATGAATTTTTTACGTCATCACCCAAGCATAATGCACGTTGAAAAAAAGTGAAATTATTCCTTGAATTCGTCTAAATTTCAAGGTAATGGAAAATGTTGAATTATGATGTTGGTATGTCTTGGTGGATTAGGGCATCAGACCATAATTGTAGTCAATGTGTATTAGTGAAAAAAATGGAAAGATCCACGTTCATTTTATGTTATTACACCTGTAGAAAAAAAAATTATTTTTTGGAAGTACTAGGGAATATAAAAGTTATTCCTGGTTATTCAAACTACATATCAAAATGGTTCACATGAAGAGAGTTAATGATGAAATCTTAGAAGAATTTTTGACTATAACATCTTTCAGCATGAGTTTATTCAAAAAACAATCTATTATATTATGTCCAATAATGCATAGGTTTTATTTATTCAGTTATACCATTTAGTTAAATATATTTGTGTTAAGAATTTTTCGAAAACTTGTTTGCAAATTTTTTTTTCAAAAGAACCATTAATTTATTGTGAGTTATAGAAAATATTTCCTCTATTATTTTCACATGTATACTGTATCTAACAATCAATCATCCAACCAAAATACTTCTTAGAGGAACTATTTCTTTTCATTTGATGTATCAAACTGAAATAAACATGATCACATTGAATTATTATGTCCATAATAAAAATAATTTCAAAGTTCTATCCTTAGTGGATACTTGGATCAAGAATAAATGAATTTTGGTTCAATGTATTTGTCTGATATGACAATGATATGAAAAAGAACAATGATAAATGAATACTAATATTATTATAAATTTTTTTCCTATTCTTCCATCACTTCCACTAATGGGGAGAATTTACAGATCATATACTTTGACCACATTAATCTTTGAAGAACGAGATATGAGACATTGCACAATTTTGTTTAAATGTGATTTGTTCAATGTGTAAATAAATTAAGTAAATCGAACATATTTATCTTATGTAATATCATGTAATTTTACATATCTACTAAACTATTTCTATTTTTTCCATTGGGAACATAAACAAATGATAAATAGAAAGTATCATTCATTATCATTAAATAAGAGAGTGACTATTAATAGAAAATAGTTTTTTTCTTAGTTGAAATCAAAGGTAGAAATATTACTGTAATAAATAATAAAATCAATATTTAAATAAGTATAATATTCATTTATATTACAGGTATTTATTTTTATTGTTTACACTGCTTCAGAGGAAATGAGACCCTTGTATTTTTGTCCTAATTCTATGATTTATGAATGAAAATAAATTGTGATAAATGGGTATATATTTACTATAACTGAAAGAGAAAAGGACCTGAGAACACAACATTATGGTGTTATAGAAATTTCAACAACATACTGTTATGATAGTTCATCAAATAGTAGACATTAATTCGAAAATGTATCTTATTATGGAGTCATTGAGAAAATACTAATATTGGATTATTACTCAAATGGTCGAGTCATTATGATGAAATACCATAGGATAGATTTGATGATGAGGAATTTAGAATTTATTGATGATTGTGGATTATGAGTTATTGAAATAACTGAAAAACCTTCCAAAAAAGAACAATATGTATTAGAATCAATGGAGAAACAAGTCTGTTAAGTCAAATACCATGTTTGACATGAATTTGGTGTCATTATTTAAGTAATACAAAGATATATTTTCGATGATGGTGACGATGGACTTCAAACCCTCCCTACTCCCGGCATCCCCAATCAATTTATTAGTTGTGATGAATCCAATACATCAATTATCAGAGTTAATTGTGAACTTGATGTTATGGTGGTAAATATATAGAATCATTAATCTGTGCTCTCAGTTATTTTGGTTTATTTTCACTCTGGCTATTTAGGTGGGTGATATAAAAATTGATTTAATATTTATTACACATATTTTTTTATCCAACTTTACCTTCATGATATTTTTCAATATTTACTAGTTGTATTTGTATTTGAGTTGTATTTTTTAATATTTAATTTAATTGTATTATAACCAACAAAAAAAATTAAAAAAAATTACATTGTAAAAAATACAAGATGAATTGAATTGGACATATTCAACTAATTGATATACAAATAAAAACCAATGAATGTAATTTAATAACGAAAAAAATAAAATGAACTAACCCAAAATATGAACCAAATGACCTTAGATAAATAAAATTGGAGAAATGACCTAGTTAATTGGAAAAAATGAACCAAATTACATAAGAAAAATATAATTGAAAAAATGAACTTATAAATTTAGAAAAATGAACCAAAATATCAAACAAAGATTGAATTGGATGAAATTGAAAATAAAATAAAAATATATGATATACATTCTAAACATTAAAATTTTAATGTATTTTGTCCATGACATATCTTTTGTTTTGATATTCTTCCCATTAGATTCAATGTTTTGTATATCACTACATATCCTGTATGTTGTTCGACAAGTGGTATTACATAATTCAGTCATGCTTCATCTTATTTTTTATTTAGGTTATAAATTAGATATAGATTTCTAATAAATTACATTTTTTTCAGAAGATGGAAATTAAAAATATATAGAAGATATGAAGAAATATGAAGAAAGACAATAATCACCGAATGAGTGAGGTGAGAATCACTCCATTAGTTCCCACTATGAGTATTTTATTTCATATATTATATATAAAATATAATGTCATGTGATTTTTTTTAAATTTTAATCTAGCTCCACCACCAAGTCACTGGTTATTCACTAACCATCATAGTGGTTCCATTTCTCAAGCTGGCGATATGAGGGGGGGGGGTGGAAATATAACTAGGCATTCCAATCTGCATACATAATCACACCCCACCCCCCCCCCTAACGTACCATCTACCATAACTTTTGTTCCAGATGTGTTGTTACAGACACTCAGTATATTTTGGTGTCCCACATTTGAACACCATTTTTATCTAATACTCCTCACCTATCCTTCCCATATCTAATGATGATTACTAACCCTCTTCAATTTATGTATTTGAATATCCATATATGCCATATTCTTTTCCTAATGCTTCTTTCTCCCCGACCTACAACATTTCTTCTTCTTCAACTCCTTCTTAGAAACATTCTGAGGCTATGAAGCATGCACTGAGACCCACTCCATTTATATTAGTTGATGTTCCTTTAGTGCCTGAGGATCCATTGATGTCCACTAATCTGCCCGCCTCAGGTATATTTAAGGAACCCTAGTAGTTGTTTTTATAGTAATGTATTTTGATTATATTATAAATTTATCTAATTTTTTTCTTCTTTATTAAACAAATCTTTTAATAAGTGGAATAGGAGTACACGCATGCATGTGGTGTGGACATTCCACACACGAATAACAATGGAGTATAATAAAGACAACCTAATGCTTAAAAAAATGGATGGGAATGTAGGAGTTTTTTAGAGACACATACCAAATACTCTGAAATAATTCCCATCAGTCCACTCTCCTGGTGACACTTTTCAATTCATGTATAAGATAATCCTTTGAAAAAAAATGGGTAAAAAAATTCTTTGGATTTAATGTTATTTTATTATTTTAATTATTTGAATTGAAATTTTTGTAAAATTTTTTTTTTAATTTTCTTAATGGTGATGCTGTGAGGCCATCACAACTCATGGAATTATGTGACCCATGGAGAGGCTATAATCTTGAGATGTATATTGGTTGTCATGATAGAGTTGGGAAATATTTATATGCCACACCTATCATGGATTACAATATGGTAGAAAATTATCGGGAAATTATTACACATTAGATTAGTAACCAATTCAAGGTATTAATCAAATTTGATGTTTTAAATGGATATTACCATGTTTTTTATTAATAATTTATTTTTTATTATTGAAAATTATTTTTTAGGAATATTTAAGAATAAATAAGAAAAAGGATTCTATGAAATACCTCCACACATTGGGGCTGAATATGATGCCGAACCAAGAGAGGAATTTGGTATACTACTCATTTATATTTTTTCTTTACGACTTACACTTTCTTTTGTTTTCTTCATATTTAATTCCATTTATAATTGGGATAGATAAATGATCATCTCTTCTTTAGTTTATTATTTGAAGATTCAATAAATAAAATAAAATTTCTTATTGAGTAGTAGAGATTGAATATGAATTGGTGACTTTTTTAGTTTCTTCCTAGAAGAGATGAAATTGGTTTGAAATCAAATATGAATCAATATATACACACCTTTTATGGTATAAAACATTTAAATTAGGACACCAAAACATCCATGATGTTTTTCTTATATTTTTATAGAATGATTTTATTACATAGATGTGATTATTTTTTTATATGTCATGAAAATATGAGAGTGAATCAGCTTACAAATTCCCATGAATTTTTTTTGTTAAATTATGTGATTTTGTCATTATTAGAGAATTGACTCATAAATTTTATGTTTACTACCTTCATGATTGGGATAGATTTTTTACCTCATATTTTATGGTTTAATTTTTTCTAAGGACATAGGGAGTAATTCCATCAAGTTTTACTTCCCCAAAAAATAATGATAATAAATAGGATGACAAAGATGGAATTGAGTATGACCTGAAAAAACCCAAACATAATGGAATCAAATAGTAATAAAAAAATAAAAAGTGACCATTACATAATAGAGTAAAAAAATCAACTTAAATAGACCCAAACATTCTAGAATTGATCTAAATTGAAATTAAATAAATAGGAATTAATAGAACAATACCGACTTGGTATTACATGACATAAATAAAACTAATCAATAAAGAATTAAACAAAAATATTACTAAAAATACCTTATCTACACCAAAATCACTCAAACCAAACCAAACTGAAATAATTAAAACAAAACTGAACCGTCTGTTACTCATTCAAGTTGAACTAATTCAAATTAAAATAAATTAAAGAAACATAATCATTCACATAATTTTTTTAATCTAAACTAAATAAAATTTAATCAAAATAAATTAAACCAATGAGAACTGAATTGAATTGATTTATATAAAACACAAAGAAAATAAAAATTCACTCACCCAAACTGACCCAACTCAACCCCAACTACACTAAACCGAAATAATATAAACTAAATGGAATTGTATCAAACCAAAATAAATAAAATCTATTTGAACCTAAATTATTAAGAATTACATGGTGTGAATACAACTAATTGAAACCTAAATGAATCAAGAAAAAGCGAATAGACCAGAATAATTTTGAATTGAATAAAACCAAATAAAATACAGAAAACCAAATTAAACTAACCTAGGGATACCTAAACATAAGTAAACCCATAATAAATGTCTAAACAAATCCAAGTACATGTAAACCAAATGAAATTGACTCTAAAGGAATATATTTGTATTAAAAAGGCTAAAACTAACGTAAACCCAATAGAACCAAATATTTTCAAAACAAATGACACTGGAAAAAAATATATAAAATTAAAAAAACTATAAAAAATTTAATTAAAAAATTGGATTGTATATAATAAAATTTAGAAAACTGAAATATAAACAAATTAAATTGAATTTAATTAATCCAAATCACACAAACTTGTCCAAAATAGACTCAACAAGATCTGAAACAAATTGAAAAATCTTAAACTATAATAAATTAAAAAAAATATATAAATAATAAGAAAAAAATTGGAATAGAACAATATGAATTGACTCAATTTGGCCTTTAATAATTTATCTTTATATTATTTTATTGTCTTGAACCATTCTGATATAAATGAAACAAAAATGGATCTAACTAAAAAATAATCAATTAATGTAAATATAATGTAATCAAATTGATTAAAACCCAAAAGAACAAAAATATAATGTAATAAATCAAACCAAATAAAATAGATCTCAGACAGACTCTGTAAAACTAAATAAATAGACATAAAAATATCAATATTTAATTGACCTTTCTTGAACCACCCACAACCAGACTAAACCAAACTGAACATAATTGAATTGAAACAAACAAAACTGGGCTTAATCTCACATAGTAAACATGAATGAATATGACCTGACCAAACATGATTAAAATGGAATTGTAATTGAATAAACTAAACTGAATCAAACTATATTTAATTTAAAAAAATATTACAAAAAACCAATGAAAATCATTCTTTTGGTCAGGATTTGGATAACAATAATAGAATGAGGGGTTCTAATAAACCCTAAGAACTAATCTGATGAAGACATAAAAATTCACTTGTATCATTAAATAAAAATACTAAAGTAATACAATTTAAATCACAAAATTATTATTATTTAAATTCACTATATATTATTAAATCTTACCAAAACATAATTCCTTTATGTCAGTAAAGATTAAAGTATTGATAACCCATTCATTCATATTCCTTTATGTTATACTAATACCTTTTAATCTTATCATTAATTATCGTGATCAAACAACCAGCTTATTATTGATTAATGTCATGAATTTCTCACTTATATATATATATATATGTGATGTCTTTTGAAAGCCAAATCATGGATACTTAGTTTTTATTTATCTACCAAATGTTTTTTTTCATCTTTATTTAGAAAAAATATCCATTTGATTTTAGTTATGGAATTCATTTTTAGTAACCTATATTTATTTATGTATTTCTATATTCAATTTCATTGTGGAGGGTGGTTTTGAATAATGAAGGATGAGTGCCAAGGAAAAAATTGTTTTGGTCAAGCAGAAAGAAAAACGATCGAAGCACAGTAAACAAAATGACACAACATAAGATTGTGAGTTTTACATTGCTGATTTAAAATTTTAATATCCAATTTGTAACATAATAGTATTTTTATATTTGTAAAATTATTTCTTGGAGGCCCTTTATTATTTATAATCAAAAAACTTTGGGCCAACTGATCACTTTCATCATGTGTTGGGAGATGAGCACCATGGTAGAGTATGCTACCGACTAGGGAAGTGTATTGTCCGATGAGGTATTAGCCCACTTCAGGTGAAATTTATAATAACAGTTAGTTAGAACAAGTTAATTTATTGATATAATAGGATGACGGTAATAATGAAACGATTAAAAAAGGTTTATATAGTTGGAAGAACAAAATCAAAGGACAAAAGTTGAATTTATGGAACAGATGGATGTTTTATGTTCATCACTTACACTAGATACAACTATTGATTTTGATATATATATATTTATATGTTGCCTACATTATATAGTACACCAAACTATAGGCCTAGTCATTGGTGGGATGATGATATTTCTGGTGAAATCAATGGAGAAAATGGGGGGGAATAAGAGTATGAGGATGATGTCGGGGAAGAGGACGAGGATGAGAATGAGGATAAGGATGTGGATGAGACTGAGGATAATGAAGATTATGAGGATGAGGCTAAGGATGATAGTGATGGTGATTAGAGATATATTGATCCTTTACATTTTTGCTGATATTTATGGAATTTGATGTTTGATGATTTATTCAGTGATGTTTTGTATATAATTTTATCACAGGTTAAATTATTTAATTTATTTCTTTCATTATCATTATTTATATATTGATTTTTGTCTCTTTGAGGATACTGTGTTGGTTTTATTTCAGGTTCTATTTGTTGAGGATGTTATGTTGGTTTCAGTAAAGGTTTTTTTGTTTGGATGTAATATTTTCATTGGTTTTTGTCTCTTTTATTTCCTATTATATTCAATGTAGCATCTGTCTGGAGGTTCAATTTTAGTTCATATTTTTTATGGAGGGCGTTTTGTTTTCATGTCATGTTTTGTGTTACCTAAAACTTATGTTGGAAAGGGTAGGGCTGTTGTTCTTTATGAATTGGGGGGTTTCTATACCAATGATTCTAAAACCGTTAGTATAAAATTAAAAAAATTATTCATAGTTAACTGTTGGATAACATGAAATTAAGAAAACCCTATACCAATGGTTTATTGAAAACCATTGGTATAGGATTTTTCCAATGACACTATAGCAAACACTTTGGAGAACTGTTCGTATGGGCCATACCAAAGGTTCTCTAGAATATACAAATGGTTATAAACCATTGTTATATCCTTCTATTCCAGAAGTGTGTTTCAGTTGATATTGATACATGGTACCATGTTTAGATTTTATTAAAGAAAAAACTTTGGGATGATAATATGATAATGTTATGATATAATTTGTCTATTTTTTCAGCGAAAATATATAATGAAAAATAGATTTAATTTTCATTATCCTTTTCATAGTTCATTTATTTTTGATGATTTACATAAGAAAGATGTCTTAATTTCCATTGTACAATCTCACAGAGGATTATATACACCTCTTACAAATCATCATCTCAGGGTTGTTGAAGAGAAATTAAATATGATCCCACGAGTTAGTTATGAACATAGTTGAAAATAGGATATAGGGAAATCTTTCATTAGTCGTTTTGATGATAAACAGTTTTAGGTGAAATATAGTTGATAATATTATATGACATTATATCTTTTATAAGCTTTTATAAAAAAATGTTAACATATGAAATGGATAATGAGTGTTGAAAATAAAAAATATGCAACAAAACCAATGTACATCTGCCGTAAAGCAAGGATAGGGTACATTCAACATAAAAAGAAAATGGTATATATTTTAAATATATAATAATAGTTTTATGTGACAGAAAATAACATATTTGATTTGTTTATATGTAGATTGATGAATCAAAATATAAATCCACTCCCATCCCAACTCACGTTCTATGAAAGGATTCACATGTAAATTTAGAGGGTAAACTAGTTTATTTAAACACCTGACCAGAATGAGACACATGTGTAAGTATGACACAATAGTAACTCATTACACATTATAATAGTATTACATAAAAATATCTATTTATGTTAGTATGTCTCTGTTGACGCTCCTTTCGTCACAGAATCTAATGATCGGAAAAGGGGAATATCTGAGCGTAAAGTGATTCATCCTTTGAAGAAACATCAAAAATCGACAAAGGGATGAACAAGGAGAACATTGCCCATAGGTCGCGCAAGTTCCCTCTTGGTCGCGCAAGTACACTTGCGCGCCGCCTAGTGGTCGTGCAAGTACTTGCGCGACGCCTCATGGTCGTGCAAGGGACTTGCGCGACCTATGTGGTAACCGTCTGGTAACCGCCCAGTAACCGCCCAGGGTCTTCTTTTGCCTATAAATAGACCCTGTGGGCCCCCCATTCGGGGAGATCAGTTCCCAGAAACTCGGATCAAAGCTCCCGACGCCCAAGTCTCTTCTCAAAGCTTCCAGAACACTTCTAAGGTAATTTCTTACCTAGAATGGAAGATCTAAAGGGAAGAAGGAAGGCCTAAGTGTTGAAACTTATCAAACACTTGCGCGCCGACTTAATTCCTTCAATATAACTTGCGCGTCCCCCTTCTGGAAGAACCTCAAGAGGATGGGAAAGGGTTTAATAAAGAGTCGCTCAAGTAATTCATCTCTGGTTTAAAATCGCGCAAGTATCCCTTATGTCGCGCAAGTATACTTGCGCGACCAATACTTGCGCGCCGCCGCAGGACTTGCGCGACCTTCAATACTTGCGCACCCCTATCTTTTTGGGTGCCCATCTTGCCCTTTTTCACCCCTCTTAAGCCATTTCACCCTTCCTATTCAAGATTCAGTCTTCAAGATACTCTTCAAAGCCATTTATGGCATGATTTCTTGATTTGACATCCTTATCTGAAAGGAATTATGTGAAATATCTCTCAAAACCTAATGATTTAAACATCTTTATGTCATAAAAGATTGAGAGTTCATTCATTCAACCTCATCCTTTAAAATGAGAGAATCCTAACCTGGGTCTCCTTTTCAGGAATAAGACTCAGTCATAACCTTGGGCTTCCTTTTCAGGAGTAAGCCCCAAGTCCCCTAACCTAGGCTTCCTTCTCAGGAATAAGTCCTAGTCATAAATCTTGGGCATCTTCCTTAAGAATAAGCCCCAATCAAAGTCCTTTAATCTTGGGCATCCTCCTCAGGAGTAAGCCCCAAACCTTAATCCCTAACCTGGGTCTCCTTTTCAGGAATAAGACTCAGTCATAACCTTGGGCTTCCTTTTCAGGAGTAAGCCCCAAGTCCCCTAACCTAGGCTTCCTTCTCAGGAATAAGTCCTAGTCATAAATCTTGGGCATCTTTCTTAAGAGTAAGCCACAAGTCTCTTAAAATTTCTCTTAACCAGTCATAAATTCCCTTTGATTTGGGTTTCCTTTTTCAGGAATAAAACCCAATCATAAGTCCCCTCCTAATTTGGGCATCCTCCTTAGGAGTAAGCCCCAAGATTAGAGTATTCAAATCTCCATAAAGCACATATAACTTTGTGGACCCTGTTCATGGATTTTCTTCCTAAAAGTAAATCCTAAACCTTCACCTATCTGGGCAGTCATCTATACATAAGCCCCAAAACAAATTCTTATGATTGCATCTTTTATGGCACAATTGTCTAAATTTTACCAATACCTCTTGTTTCTCACACCGAGCATGACTCACGTGAGCTTAGAGTGTAAAAGTAATTATGACATTCATCTTTGAGCCATCAATCATAAAACATCATATCCCATTTCCTCGAACTACGTGGGTTCTGATTCCTTTTTCAAAACAAAGGATACGTAGGTAGCCCATTCATGGGTTCGATCCCAACATTGAAATAATCTCTGTCCTTCTGAATGACGATAAACTTCAAGTGCCCCACTGAGTGGCTTTAAAACCAGCCTGGTCATCAAAATGACCAAGAGACTTTTATATAAATGTTTTGAAGGATACCATTGACCAAGAATCTCTAAACAAATATAGATGATTCTATATTGATGAAGAACCTCGAATACATATAAAAGATTCTCTAAATCTCTTGCATATTTAATCATTGATTGTTAAAACTAAAGGAAAGCTCATTTTATACTTGGTAATGTAATAAGGATTCACGAACTTAACTTAAATCTATAAAGAGAGTCCCGGAGTAGACAATAATTCCCCTCAAAAAGGTGTGATGAGTCCGACCTCCCATCCTCTCGACCAATGCAAATTCCTAAGCCTTATTAGCCCACAAGCTAATGAGCGCCTGCCTTTGGAAAGTAGGTCCAAACGGATGTGGAATCATTGGATGTTTCCGGTTCTACGAACAAACCCGTTAGAAACCGATCGGAACGTTTGAATCTCCCGTCCAGGAGGTCATCCCCGGATTCCGCGCGAAACAAAAATGGTGAACCCGACGTGAATCCTTAACCAAGTTAAAGTGATGTTCTTCTTAGATGTTAGGCCCCTTGGGCCAACAAGGCAATCATTGACATATGATCATCCAAAAGATGCAGTAGCCGGATTCATCTTGATTATGTCTGTTATATGGAACATGCACTCTTTTTTCAAGATCTCCTACAAAAAATGGCTTTCCTTAAATTCACCCCTGTGAATACTGCTGCTGAGAACACCTCTACTGTGAGGTCTGCTGCCATGAAAACCAATGCTGCTACTCCTGCTGGAACGTCATCCGCTCTGAGGATGACATCACCAACTCAGCGTCTTCAACGCTGTGTTTCAAATGCACTGGTTAAGGAGTACCGTCGTAACGGTACTATCCCAACTCTGGAGGCCGCTCGTCAAGCCCTCCAAGTTAACAATTCTACCTGGTCGTCCGGACAACGGCGACCAGCAATCAAGAAGCAGGCGGTGCTGACTACCGTCTCCAACCGTTTCGGGTCGTTATCCCCGGAACGCAATTTCCATTCACTCCCTTATTCTGAGGAAGTGAATGAGCAGGTCCCGCGGGACCTTAATTCAAAGAGACAGGAGTCCTTCTCAAGGGCTCCCATCAACAATCGCCGCCAGACTCGTGCGGTAGTGCACCCTCAACATGATGAGGGTACCGGCTCCAGGCATTCAGCTCAGGTTCCTCGAACCCGAGCAGGCAAGATGAATCACCAGAGACGGAATCCGGTTAATAATAGGCAGGTTGTCATCCCTGCCATCTCCGGAGAAGTCCACCAACCTAACTTGGTGGCAAACAACGAGCAGGCACACACACCTGCCCGTTTTAATCCCGCTGTCCAGCAGACTCGTCTGGCAGCATCAAGCCGATCCCGCCAGGCAATTCCGGCGGAGTACCATAGGCAGGAACATACACCTGCTTATACATCAGCAGTTAGTCAGCAGGCTCGTCTGACTACATATGATGGATCTCGTCAACAGCGTTTGGCGAAGTGTAATCAGCAGGCACATACACCTGCTAATACTAATCAAGTCTACCAACAGTCTCGCTTGGTAGAACCCGGAGAAGTCAGTCGGAAAGTCCCGACGACAAACAGGAGGCAGACTAAACTCTCTGCCTCCACACTTGAGTACTGTCAGAATTCACTGACAGGAAAAGGAGGACAGGAGCAGGAACATACACCTACTCCAAGCCCGGAATGGACGTATATCCCTGTTCCGGCGGCTGAAGTCACCAAACATATTTTGTCAATGGTGAAAGAGCAGAAGCAAATTCCTGCTCATATTCTGGATGCTTGCCAGGATATCATAACAGCTTCAGCATCATCTCAGGGACAGACACATAAATCTATCCCTAGCAGTGGAGTGACACATCAACAATTCACTCCGGAACAGACACACACATCTGTTCCAGTCCAAGAGGGTTGTGGGGCCTACTCCCCCATATCATATGGACAACCAAGTCAGGCACATACATCTGATTTGAGCGATGATCGTCAGCCTAACCTGACCATCTTTCCTGATCAGGCACATACACCTGCTCAGAGCAATCACTTTCGTCATCAAGTGATTTCTAAAGCGAGTAAGAAGGCATCTAAGAAAAAGATCCGCCCAGCACAGTCAGGAGATCAAAGGCCAATCTGTAACAAGGCCTTGCTCGATGCTGGAGTTCTTGAAGCCCTCAGACATTTATCTGTCGGAATTCAAGATTCTACTCCCTCAGTTCCCAATAACAGGAACATTAATCCAGAAGGTCTTCAACAGACACTTCCTCATGAAGACTTGCTTCATGAAAATTCGGTCAATCTTGAAGTTTCTTCTTCAGATGAGAACCACAGGAACCCTCTGTGTGGTCAGAAGACCAAGGAGCAAGAGATTTCATCTTTTGCTGTAACCCATCATGAAGGTCCTCCTCATGGTGATGAACTTCGCTGCGAAAGTCCTCTCCGCAGTAGTGATTCACATTGTCTCGAAAATTCTTCAGAAGGCAATGTAGTGACGAGAAAGCCCTCCTATCTCGAGGCACTTGCAAACGTAAAACCAGTCATGTCTGAAGTTTTACTATCGGCAGGTGAAACTCTTTCTCCATCAGAAGATAGCTTGGGGTTCAGGTTATTCTCTGAACCTTCCCTAGGTCATTCATCTTCCAGCATGAATAGTGATTCCTCTACCAATCTTGTTGAATCTAATGAAGCAACAAGGAAACACCAACTCTGGTCCAAACAGGTAGAAGAATCTTCATTTAATGATAAAGAGGAAATGCTGAACATGAGGAAAAAACTGGCAAAAGGTGAAGTACCAGTCATGTTTTGGCCTTTGGCTGATTCACAGTATGACATTCCAAAGATGTTGACGGATGATGGAATCCATGATATTCGTCTTAACATATGGAAAACTCTTTGTCAATTAAAGAAGAAGGTATTATCTTACGATGAATATGAAAACCATCTTAAGATAATAGAAGGGTTACAACGCCAGATTGATTTGGCATCTCTATCAGTCTCTCGGTATCCGAAGGCTGAAAAGCAACAGAGAACCCTTCAACGTTCATGCCTTGGCGCGCTGAGAAAATTGCGTCAGTTAATTTCCAATGCTCCATCTAATGTTCATATCAGAGGATGGGGTATTCACGGAGCACTACATTTCACAGTGCTTTCCGGTCAGCAAAGCCCGCCGAAAATGGTCTCATGCAATGTTATTGCCCATGGCCGGCCACAGTCAATGGGCTTTGTTCATAATCAAAATCTTGCTCGAGATCAAGCTTCAACTAGTTCCTCTCAAAATCAAGTATATAGAGAACAGGTTGTTGAATTGCTCCTACATCAAGCAGGCGAGAATATTGCGCAAGCCTCTCGTCTGGAGGAAACACATCATCAAATGACGGAAGTTTCGGAAATCATCCAACGGTCTGTTGAACCAGGTGATAAAAGTGGATACAGGTTAATGCATCCAGCTAATTTCCGAACTAAGATCCGCAAGATCAAGAGAGATTTCAAGAAGATCTCAGACATAGCATGTCAAGAGACACCCCAGCTTGCCAGACTGGGGACTTCTCTAACCCAACCCTCAGAATCAACGAATGGGATTCGAGGAGTTGAGCAGAAGCAACAGGAACACCCCCAGTCCACCGGACTGGGGACTTTTTCAAATCTTCAATCCCTCCCTCAGAGAAAGTCAGTATTCTCTCGATTAGGGAATAAGCCTCAAGAGGAACGAAGAGCCAAGATGTCAGGAGATTCTCTCCAAGTGACGGTTCACAAAGAAATTCCTGAAGGGTCAAGTCAACGGAATGCCATGTCTTATCATGGACATAAAAGGAGACAATATCATAGAAATGCTGATAGAAAGGATTTCATGAAATATGCATCCATTAATGTCATCACTGCCGTTGCTGCTGATTCACCAGATGAGGCTCAATCAGAGGGATCAGATGAAGAGGTTCCTGCTCAAGAAGTTGCGCACACAGACCTAAATGAAGAAGGTGTGCGCACACGTAATCAAAGGCTTACCCAAAATTTGGGTATTCCTTCAAGTAACCCACTTCCCCCTCTCCGAAAAGGATCCAATAAGGGGAAAGGAAAGAATCAGGTTACTTCTCACCCTTCCTCTGAAGGAGGTCAATCGCTCTCATTAGAGCAAAGGCTTGCACAACAGGAGGAAGAAATGAAAGAATTAAGAAGGTTGAATGCAGAACTACTTCAGAGTAGTCTTCTTCTTAAGAATGCTGAAGTCCGACAGCCGAAGGAATTTGTTGTAACTACTGAGATAGATCAGGAATATCCTCCTTTATCAGTACACCCACAGAGGCCTAATCCTACGGGTCAAACGCAACAACGGTTGGCAGCACTACCATTAGTTGCAGCACCAACCTCCACGGCTGTCCAAACTCCATTCATTGCACCTACCCAAAACCAAGTTCAACCTGACGTTTCTCAAAAGTTAATAACTACTATTGAGTCATTAACAGCTCGGTTAGAAACTATGGAAGGGAAACGGGCGCAAGTTCAACCTGAAAAGAAAGTTTACCCTGAATGGGTAGATTCAATTTCTCCTCCATCCAGTTTTGGAAACCCTATTTTCCCTACTTTCAATGGATCAGGCGACCCTGAACAACATTTGACGCATTACGTGTCTTGTTGTGATCCTATGATGGGAACTCCAGAACAACAAGAAGCAGTGAAACTCAGATGCTTCGTGCGAACCTTGCAAGGACCAGCTTTTGTCTGGTATACAAGCTTGAAATCCCGGTCAGTCATCGGATGGGAGGATCTTCGTCAAAAATTCCTTCTTCAGTTCAGCTCAACTTTGCCAAAAACGACAGTTTTCGATCTTACAAACTGCAAGCAAAGGGAGAATGAAAGAGTCTCTGATTTCATTGCTCGTTGGAAGGGATTAACGTATTCCTTGAGTTTATCACTCCCTCAGGAGGAATTATTGCCAATCTGTGTGGCAAATTTGCGTGACGAATTACGCACGCCATTAATCCCTGTGAAATACACAGGAGGGTTTCGAGACCTTACTTCAATCGCTCAACAGATTGAAGATTCCCTTATGCAGGCTAAGGTTAAATCTTGTGTAATTCCATCAGCTCTAGGAAGAAGAATGGGTAAAGCAGAAACTGCTACAGTTATGCTTAAACAGGCACCTGTACCTATTTCTACTTCAAAACCTTCATCTTCTCGAAGGGCTCCACCTCCTGAACGCCAACAACAAAGGCTGTTTCGTCCAAATGATCAAAAAGATCAACGACGAAAACAATTTGAGGATATGAAGAGTAAAACATACTCTTTCCGAAGTGAGCAAGTTCCTGGTTACTTCATTTCAGCTCTGGAAAATAATTTGGTTCAATTACCAGTGCCGAAGAGACCAAACAAGGAAGGAGATGAAGACCGTCCCAATTATTGTCCCTTTCATCAAATGTTGGGACATCCCATCCAGGTGTGTTTTGTCTTTAAAGACCTCCTACAAAAGATGGTTGACTTGGGACAAGTCAAATTGAAGGGTTCTTCAGCTCATGTAGCGTGTATTACCGCTACAGATCCAGAGGAAGGAGGCGAGTGGCAGGAAGTCAAAAGCAAAACTGCGAAAAAATATGATGATTGGATGGCCAGAAAGACAATCAATCGGACTCATTCCATTTTGCGAACACAATTGAAGAAACCAATTGTGTCTCCTACAAAAGCTGCAGTAAAGCCTCCATCAAAGGACAAATCCTCAAAAGGACAGCGTAATTCAAAGAAGAAAGAGGAATCAGAAGAAGATGAGTATGTATCAAAGCCTAAATTGTCTTTGACTCTGGCAGATTTCATGCCATCTACTTCAAAGTCACGGGCACCGTCCCACCAAACGGCACAGCCTAAACAGGCCAACCAGGCAGAGTCTTTATCAGACGAAGAATTGATCTTTGGTTCTGTTAATATGATTCAATTAACAGATTCATATTCCAGTCTTGATGAGCCTGAATTCCCTGTATCAAATAAAGGAACCCGAGGAAGTTCTAGAGGTTCAGGATATAGGGGAAAACGTGGATCTTTCCGAAGCCACTACTCTAATTCTACCCCTGCTGGCACTGTATATGCAGCAGAAACTCGTGGTAGAGCCCTTCAGCGAGATCAAAATGAACAAGCAAGTTCTTCTGCTAATGGCCAACTCAGCTTCGGCACAATTATTTTGGAAGACCGATTAAAGGTTCCATCTTCTTTATCTCAGCAAGCAAATGGATCTAATCAGTCTAATTTTCCAAAACCAAAGATGTTGCCAACTTCAATACAAGATGCATCAGCTTCCAAAGCATCTGCTTCCAAGATACCTGCTAAACCACATATTCCTATTGGGAAACGCAGGCCTCTAGATCAAAAGTATGATATATTGAAACACTTGGCCCAAGTACCAGCCAAATTATCAATTTTGGATGCTTTGAATCTATCAAGAGATCTTCGGGAAGCACTAATCGAAGCTTTGTCAAGTCCTCAAGAGTTTGAAGCTGAGATTACTGCAGCTGAAATTTATCACATAGAGAATAATCCTGCAGAATGCCATGCAGTGATATCTTTTACTGATAAAGATGAGGATGATGTTGTGCATGGGCACATAAAACCTTTGTACTTATCTGGCAAAGTCAATGGTATAGATGTTCGAAGAGCTTTCATTGACAATGGTTCAGGAGTCAACCTCATGCCCATTCGCACACTTCGTCGATTGGGCCTCACAGAATCTGATTTATCTCCTTCTACCATGATGTTGCAAGGATATGATAAAAATGAACAAGAACCACTGGGAGAAGTTACGCTCAGAACTCAGTTTGGAGATCTTGTTTCCAATTCAGATTTCATGATTGTTGATCAAGACTCAGCTTTCAATATCTTGCTTGGAAGACCCTGGTTACATCATCATGCAGCTATTCCGTCATCATACCATCAATGTCTCAAATACTGTTTCGATGGTCAAGTTGGAACATTATATAGTGATAAGGCCCCATTCAAAACATGTGAGTCTCAATACATTGAGGCGGAATTTTATCACATGAAGGGAAGAGAAAAATCTACAATAAAGGAAATTACCAAAGTTAATGCTCCATATGGTTTGGAAAAAATTCCAATAAATCCATTTTCACATGTGAGTACAGATTATGTGTTACCTATCAGTCAAATTGACAAAATAGGCCCAAATCAAAATACTCTTATGGAAAGATCCATAATGTCAATTACGGCAATCGAGCCAGACAACATGGGAGAAATTGGTAACTTACCAAGCAATGATGAAAGCATAAGTGGTGACGTTTTCATTTCGTCTGCTGAAATCCAACAAGTCTATACTTCGCTAATCAGGCCAGAAGAAGTTATAGCAACACCAGAGGTGAATGTTGATGTCGATTCTCAATCCATCATCTCCTCTTTATTTCCCAAAGAAGACCCTTGTTCATCAATAGGGACGGAAATGGAAGCTTCTTCTTCAAAATGTGAAAATTTTGACATCTCTTATGATCATGAGAATTTCGTTTTTTCATCTACTTTGCAAGTAGAAACGGAAGATATAACACATGATGAAGAGGAAGAGGAAGATCTTAGAGATGCTCCTCCAGCATTTGAAGAGGGTATCTCTACCACTGTGGATGAACTCAGAGAAGTAAATCTGGGTACAGAGAAAGATCCACGCCCCACTTTAATTAGTGCGGCCATGACCTTTGAAGAACAAGAGATGTATATTTCTTTTCTAAAGAAAAATAAAGATATCTTTGCTTGGAATTATACAGAGATGCCTGGCCTTGATCCTGATGTTGCCACCCATCATTTGGGTTTGCCAAAAGAACATCGAGGATTCAAGCAAGCCGCGAGAAGAACACACCCAACCTATGCTTCCAAAATCGAGGCTGAAGTGGATAAGCTTATCAAAGCTAACTTCGTCAGAGAAGTTCAATATCCCAAGTGGTTGGATAATATTGTCCCCGTAAAGAAAAAGAACGGACAAATTAGGGTTTGCATCGATTTCAGAGATCTTAATCGGTATTGTCCCAAAGATGATTTTCCAGTTCCGATTACAGAACTCTTAATTGATGCGACGGCTGGCTATGAAGTACTTTCTTTCATGGATGGATATTCTGGATATAATCAGATCCGAATGGCCCCAGAAGATGAGGAATATACAGCCTTCAGAGCTCCTCAAGGTGTGTTTTGTTACCGGGTGATGCCCTTTGGTTTAAAGAATGCAGGTGCAACATATCAACGCGCCATGCATCGTATCTTCAAACCTTTTCTAGGGAAATTTGTTGAATGCTATGTAGATGATTTGGTGGTTAAATCCAAACAACGTTTTGATCACTTGGCTGATTTAGAAATCATATTCCACAAGCTTCGACAACATAATTTGAAGATGAACCCCTTAAAATGTGCTTTTGGGGTAACCTCAGGAAAATTCCTCGGCTTTGTTGTACGCCATCGTGGTATTGAAGTCGATCCTGAGAAGACCAAATCAATCCTTGGTATGTCACCTCCTCAGAATTTGAAAGAATTAAGAGGACTTCAAGGACACTTAGCCTATATTCGGCGTTTCATCGCCAATTTGGCAGGCAAAAGTTTACCTTTTACCAAATTATTGAAGAAAGGAGTCACTTACCAGTGGACTAAAGAATGTCAAGAAGCATTTGATGTTCTCAAGAAATACCTCTTAAGTCCACCAGTACTCATGCCACCTGTTGAGGGTAGACCTCTTATCCTCTATGTGACAGCTTTAGAGCGATCATTGGGTGCCTTTCTCGCTCAAAAGAATGATGCTGGGAATGAAAATAGTCTCTACTATCTCAGTAGAACTATGCTTGAAGCAGAAACCCGGTATTCGAGTATTGAAAAATGCTGCCTAGCATTAATCTTTGCAGTTCAGAAACTGAGACACTACCTGCAACATCACGAGGTCCAATTGGTATCTCGTAATAATCCACTCAAATTCATCCTTAGTTGTCCAATGCTTACAGGACGTCTGGCAAGGTGGGCGGTTATTCTACAGCAGTTCGACATTCAATATGTGTCTCAAAAGGCAATTAAGGGCCAAGCTCTGGCTGATTTCCTGGCTGAACACCCTTCAGTGGAAGACACATATTCAGATATCGAACTCCCTGATGAGGAAGTTTTTTCTATTCAAGAGAATCCTCAAACATGGGAAATGTATTTTGATGGTGCTTCTAGAAGTCCAACAGGGAAGAAAATGGAAAATCCTAAATTCAACAAAGTTGGTTTAGGAATTGTGCTCATTTCTCCAGATAAGGCAGTGTTACCTTATTCTTTTTTGTTGTGGGAAGGTGGTACCAATAATGAAGCTGAATACCAAGCTCTCATTGCAGGCTTGGAGTTAGCGCTTCAAGCACAAGTGAATCACTTAAAGGTAAAAGGTGATTCAGACCTGGTAATCAAACAAATCAATGGGGATTATGCCATCAGAAAAGAAGAATTAATCCCTTTGTATGATTACGTCAGAGAGTTAATGTCGGAATTCCCTTCAGAACCGACATTTTCTTATGTCCCAAGATCACAAAATGCTCAAGCTGATGCACTGGCTAATATAGCCACAGCTTTAGCAGATCCAAACCGGGACGAGACAACCATCGGTATTGCCCACCGTCGTGCAATTTCACCTTATGTTCAAGTCAGAACAGAGGAAATTAATGAAATTAGTCCCATTCCTGAACCATATGGTCATACTACAGGATGGATGTCACCTATCAGGGAATACCTTCAAAATGGAACACTTCCACCTGATAGAGCCAAGAGAGAACAAATTCAGCGACGTGTGGTCAATTTTACTCTTTATGATGGTCCAAACCACCTCGAGAAAATTCTCTACAAACGTGGTTTTGATGGAGTTCTCTTCAGATGTATTGATGGTGAAGAGACAATGGCTGTCATAAAAGAAGTGCATGCAGGAGTCTGTGGTGCCCATCAGTCTGGACATAGATTGTCTGATCAAATTCGAAGACTTGGATACTTCTGGCCTTCAATGATACAAGATTGTGTTAATTTCACAAAGAAGTGTCATTCATGCCAAGTATATGCCAATTTCATTCATCAACCTCCAGAATTGCTTCATACAGCTAAATACTCATGGCCATTTTCCACATGGGGAATGGATGTGGTGGGACCTTACCCTTCAGCTACGGCCAAGCAGTTTAAGTACATTCTTACTGCTACTGATTTCTTTTCCAAATGGGCAGAGGCAGTACCTCTCAAAGAAGTCAGTTCTAAATGCATTGTTAGCTTCATCAAGTCTAACATCATTACTAGATTTGGTGTCCCTCATACCATATTGACAGACAACGGCACCAACTTCTGTTCTTCTGAGGTAAAGAGATTGTATCAAGAATACAACATTAAGTCCAACCATTCATCTCGATATCATGCAGCGGCTAATGGCCAGATAGAGGCCTTCAACAAGACTCTTTCAAATATACTGCAAAAGATGGTGGATAAAGATAAGAGGTCATGGCCTGATAAACTCTATCATGCTTTATGGGCTTATCGGACTACCACTCGCAATGCAACGCGGTCTACTCCATATTCATTGATATATGGAACAGAAGCAGTCTTTCCAATTGAAGTCCAATTGCCCTCACTCAGAATAGCCATTTGTGATCAGTTATCAACAGATGAGCAATCCCAAAAGCGGTTGAATGAATTGGAACAGTTAGATGAGAAAAGATTGTGCACTTTGCACCACTTGGAAATCTATCAGAATCGAATAGCACGAGCTTTTAACAAAAAAGTTCGTCTTCGTTCATTCATTCAGGGAGAATTGGTATTGGTTCTCAGAACACCAATGATACCAGGAAAGAAACCTCCCAAGCTTGAACCAAAATGGGAAGGACCTTATTCAATACATAAGGTCTACTCCAATGGAGCGTATTCTCTGATTTCAATGGATGGAGAACACATCACGACTCCAACTAATGCCAGATTTCTGAAGAAGTATTTTGTATAAACACAAAATATTGGTCCCCGGAACCAAGACTTACAATTGGTTCATACAGCATGACCTTAAACTGCATCAGCAATGGTCCAGTATGACCTTAAACTACAACTACGTCCAGCATGACGATAAACTGTATGGTCCGTGCATATGACCTTAAACTATTCGCACTTATGTCCCTGCAACATGACACTAAACTGTGCAGCACCAATAGTCCTAACTGCAAGACTTTAAACTGCATAGTCCCTGATTTTGTCCTACATGACAATAAACCGTATAAAAGTTCTTATATTTTGTCCGAGATGACATTAAACTATATTGTGTCCTAGCAACATGACATTAAACTGTGTGGCACTTCCAACGTCCAGCATGACGATAAACTGTAAAAAGATCAGAACTGATATCCTCATATTGATTCACCTTAGTCTTAGCTACATGACTTTAAACTGTACAGCATCAGTTCGTCCTTGCTATATGACGCTAAAACTATACAGCAATGGTCCAGTATGACTTTAAACTGCAACTTCGTCCCACACGACATTAAACTGTGAAAAAGTTCCATAAACAGTCCAGCATGACCTTAAAACTGCATCATTCCTGGTCCATGTATACGACCATAAACTATTTGCAAATATGTCCAGCAAGACGTTAAACTGTGACGTCCTAACTACATGACGCTAAACTGTATAAAAGTCCCTCACGTCTGGAAAGACATTAAACTATATAATCATCAAAAGTCCAGCATGACATTAAAACTGCACAATCCCCCTTTCGTCCAATATGACGTTAAACTATATTGTCCCCTTCGTCTTAACTACATGACGCTAAACTGTACAGAAAATCCCTTTTTTATGTCCTACATGACATTAAACTGTACATCGTTAAGGTTGTTATTACCTCTTGTTTCTCACACCGAGTATGACTCACGTGAGCTTAGAGCGAACATCAACCATAACACTCCCTTTGGGCCACTAACCATGTGTATGTCCCAACAACATTTTTTTTAGATCATTGTCCACAAGAACAACTTGATCATTAATTCATTCTTTAATTGAACTACACAGACTTTGATCCTTGCCCTCCAGGCTGGGTATGTAGGCAACCTCCCAAAGGTTCAAGCCCAAAAACAATCTCTTCACATTGGTTCACCACAATCTCATATGATGATGATTTGTGAAACCACCCTTGGAATCAATATCTTTACATTGATTTACTTTCGTCCTTGTTATATGACGTTAAACTATACAACACTTTTGTCTAGTACGACAATAAACTACAATATTCTTTGATTTCCTCATTTGAGAAGGAACCATTATTAACATTGATTCTTTTTCAATCATGGTTTTCATTTTCAAAAAGACTACGTACATACATGGTAATGCCTAAACTTTTTATCTTAGGTTAAAACCATCATTGCACTAAAGTCCCTTTTCACCCTTCACATGTACGAACCAAATTTGTACAAAGGGTAGTTTCTAGAACTACGTGGACTTGATTCCCATCTTTATGGGATACGTAGGAACATTCGAGTGTCCCTCGAATCCAGTCCCAAGTCTTTTGGGCCTAACCCCAAATTTCACTTTCAGTCCCTTGGCTGAAAAATCCTCATGAAAACACACACTGTGTATTCATTATTATGGTCCGAATTCTATGACCCAAAAAACTAAGATCACTCATCCTTTCGTCCTGCCCGACGTTAAACTGTATTTCAAGAACTACGTATGGCTTGATTCTCATTCTTATGAGATATGTAGTGAAGTCCAAGTTTCAATTCAGGACCCAGCCACAACATGATTATGGTTTTCATTGACCTATGTATCTCTATATACATTGGAAAATACCCATCTTTATGTATTATAATCCTAACCTTAAATATTTTCAGATCTTCATAACCCTTTTCATGACTTATGGTCACAAAAATGTCAAACTTCTGAGAATTCTTTTGCCTGACTATGCAGCACGTGCCCATAGGTGGCCTTGCATAAACAGTCCACATAACAGACTTGTCAGCCAAGAGATGCTATTTATTTGACCATGCAGCCAATGCCCATAGGTGGCCCTGCATGTTTTCAACCCCCTAACGGGTTTGTTAAATAATAGTAACTTCATTCTTGGGAAGAATGCCTCTTTTGTCCTTATTTGTCTTAAACGACAGTATGTAGGGATCCGCAAAAATAGTCATCCTTAACGTATTTGTCCCATATCCTTTTTCATGATCTGAAAGTATTCAAGTCTATGGTTTATTCTTCTTCCCTACGTTTGGGTCAGACCTTCGTAGGAGTGATATTCATCCAGTTCTTCGATATTCTTGTTTGAAAATATCTTCTCCATATTCAAGTACCTCTTTCCATACAACAAACTCTATGCTTTAGAAAATTTGAATCTCCATAAACTTTCACTGGCTTTTAGCACTAGGAAAGTAAATTTCTGAGAGTTCTTTTTCCTAACTATGCAGCACGTGCCCATAGGTGGCCTTGCATAAACAGTCCACATAACAGACTTGTCATCCAAAAGATGCTATTTTATTTGACTATGCAGCCAATGCCCATAGGTGGCCCTGCATATTTCAACCCCCTAACGGGTTTTGTTAAATAATAGTAACTTCATTCTTGGAAACTACTTCTTCTAATGCTATTTAGCTCTTTTTCATATCATTCCTCAGATTCAAATATTCTTAAGTCATAGTTTACATATTTTCTCTCATACTTGAGTATGGTAATTTGTTTTCAGATAAATTATCAAGGAATTGAATCCATTTTAATCCATTTTTCGGTCAAAGCTATTTCGACCTTAAACATTAGCCCCTTTATGTCCGGCTTGCATGACTTTAAACTGCCCACACAAAAGACAAAGGAACTCTGAATAAAAGTCCACTTCCAGCACACTTGCGCGCTGCCCTCTGCGCCTTGAAAGACTTGCGTGCACTCCCTTTTCCTTTGGAGGGATTCGATTTCCTCAGAGTCAAATCCTCATTTCTTTCCGGATCCAACTCTGAGGGGGGACTTTTGTTGACGCTCCTTTCGTCACAGAATCTAAAGGTCGGAAAAGGGAATATCTGATCTCAAAGTGATTCATCCTTTGAAGAAACATCAAAAATCGACAAAGGGATGAACAAGGAGAACATTGCCCATAAGTCGCGCAAGTTCCCTCATGGTCACGCAAGTATACTTGCGCGCCGCCTAGTGGTCGTGCAAGTACTTGCGCGACACCTTATGGTCGTGCAAGTGACTTGCGCGACCTAAGTGGTAACCGCTCGGTAACCGCTCGGTAACCGCCCAGGGCCTTATTTTGCCTATAAATAGACCCTGTGGGCCCCCCATTGAAAAGATCGGTTCCCAGAAACTCGGATCAAAGCTCCCGACGCCCAAGTCTCTTCTCAAAGCTTCCAGAACACTTCTAAGGTAATTTCTTACCTAGAATGGAAGATCTAAAGGGAAGAAGGAAGGATTAAGTGTTGAAACTTATCAAACACTTGCGCGCCGACTTAATTCCTTCAATATAACTTGCGCGTCCCCCTTCTGGAAGAACCTCAAGAGGATGGGAAAGGGTTTAATAAAGAGTCGCTCAAGTAATTCAACTCTGGTTGAAAATCGCGCAAGTATCCCTTATGTCGCGCAAGTATACTTGCGCGACCAATACTTGCGCGCCGCCGCAGGACTTGCGCGACCTTCAATACTTGCGCGCCCCTATCTTTTTGGGTGCCCATCTTGCCCTTTTTCACCCCTCTTAAGCCATTTCACCCTTCCTATTCAAGATTCAGTCTTCAAGATACTCTTCAAAGCCATTTATGGCATGATTTCTTGATTTGACATCCTTATCTGAAAGGAATTATGTGAAATATCTCTCAAAACCTAATGATTTAAACATCTTTATGTCATCAAAGATTGAGAGTTCATTCATTCAACCTCATCCTTTAAAATGAGAGAATCCTAACCTGGGTCTCCTTTTCAGGAATAAGACTCAGTCATAACCTTGGGCATCCTTTTCAGGAGTAAGCCCCAAGTCCCCTAACCTAGGCTTCCTTCTCAGGAATAAGTCCTAGTCATAAATCTTGGGCATCTTCCTTAAGAATAAGCCCCAATCAAAGTCCTTTAATCTTGGGCATCCTCCTCAGGAGTAAGCCCCAAACCTTAATCCCTAACCTGGGTCTCCTTTTCAGGAATAAGACTCAGTCATAACCTTGGGCTTCCTTTTCAGGAGTAAGCCCCAAGTCCCCTAACCTAGGCTTCCTTCTCAGGAATAAGTCCTAGTCATAAATCTTGGGCATCTTTCTTAAGAGTAAGCCACAAGTCTCTTAAAATTTCTCTTAACCAGTCATAAATTCCCTTTGATTTGGGTTTCCTTTTCAGGAATAAAACCCAATCATAAGTCCCCTCCTAATTTGGGCATCCTCCTTAGGAGTAAGCCCCAAGATTAGAGTATTCAAATCTCCATAAAGCACATATAACTTTGTGGACCCTGTTCATGGATTTTCTTCCTAAAAGTAAATCCTAAACCTTCATCTATCTGGGCAGTCATCTATACATAAGCCCCAAAACAAATTCTTATGATTGCATCTTTTATGGCACAATTGTCTAAATTTTACCAATACCTCTTGTTTCTCACACCGAGCATGATTCACGTGAGCTTAGAGTGTAAAAGTAATTATGACATTCATCTTTGAGCCATCAATCATAAAACATCATATCCCATTTCCTCGAACTACGTGGGTTCTGATTCCTTTTTCAAAACAAAGGATACGTAGGTAGCCCATTCATGGGTTCGATCCCAACATTGAAATAATCTCTGTCCTTCTGAATGACGATAAACTTCAAGTGCCCCACTGAGTGGCTTTAAAACCAGCCTGGTCATCAAAATGACCAAGAGACTTTTATATAAATGTTTTGAAGGATACCATTGACCAAGAATCTCTAAACAAATATAGATGATTCTATATTGATGAAGAACCTCGAATACATATAAAAGATTCTCTAAATCTCTTGCATATTTAATCATTGATTGTTAAAACTAAAGGAAAGCTCATTTTATACTTGGTAATGTAATAAGGATTCACGAACTTAACTTAAATCTATAAAGAGAGTCCCGGAGTAGACAATAATTCCCCTCAAAAAGGTGTGATGAGTCCGACCTCCCATCCTCTCGACCAATGCAAATTCCTAAGCCTTATTAGCCCACAAGCTAATGAGCGCCTGCCTTTGGAAAGTAGGTCCAAACGGATGTGGAATCATTGGATGTTTCCGGTTCTACGAACAAACCCGTTAGAAACCGATCGGAACGTTTGAATCTCCCGTCCAGGAGGTCATCCCCGGATTCCGTGCGAAACAGTCTCTATATGGTTTAAACACAACAATCAACATTATATGTACCTAAATAAAAAACACTTTCAGTTTGTTTGAATTGTTCCTAAAAACATGTCTCCAATAGAGGTTCATGTTTTTGAGTGTCACCTTGAACATATTTTGAGAAGATAAAGCTGTAGGGAGATACATATGATATTATAAAAGGAATAAAGGTGAAAATTGATTCTTTAAAAGATAATATTTTCAAATCTACTTTGGTGGACCAATGTGTGAAAAAGGATCAAAGGGAATGAACAGTGTAACGATGATCAGTATATAAGAGACAAATGAACCCACTGGATTTAAGGATATAAATTACCCTCAACTAATTACCTTACCCATGGAAATCGATTTTTTAATTATAATTTTTTTTAAATGTGAATCAAACTATTTATAATAACTTTATATTTCTAAAATTCTACGTGGTTAATTTGTATGTTACTTATATTTATCAACCCCAACATGTCTCCTTTTTGTGAGGGGTACAGTGTATAATATCTAATGATCTATGAAAAATAAGAAATTACTCTCAAAAGATCACATGAGAGTAGACATTGTAGTATCTTATGAGCTAACAACTGAGTTTCCTATTCCACATGATGTTCTTGATGTCATAATGGACAAATATGCTATATGAACTTTCATATTATGGACATTTAATTATATAAATATAAAGTAGGATATTTCATAATATTTTTTTTCAAATTAAAACCCATTAAAATTTGATGAAACATGTTATAAAATGTGGTATGGTATTATAGAAGGATAAAAAGATGGGGAAAGGTCATATTAAGACAATATTATAAATCAACCTAGAAAATAAAAGGACCTTCTTGGAGTACCTTCTTCCTACTAAAACACTACAACATATATTTAAATAACAATTTCATGCAAATAACACATTTAAATGTGAATATATATCCTATATTAAATATGAATAATAAATATTTTGAAATGATATTACATACATCGTTGGTTTGGAGAGCATAAAATAGATTATAACGTTTCAATGGATGGGAGACTCAGTTTATAATACATATTTGAAGTAAATTTTTATAATATGCATGTCCAAAAAATGATCTACTATGTTCATTAAAGTTAATTAGCATTCACATTTTCTATAGACATTTATATCTACTGTATATAGGAAAACCTTGTGAAGCATGATTTGGATTCATTAGTCCCTATATCATTTTTTATTAAATTTTTTTTTTGTAAGTGAAATAAATTGATAAGAAAAAGGAAACAAGAGAGGAATTTGATAAGAAAATAATATATAAAATACTCTTATTGATTCCAACAATGTAGGGGTAGTTTTATAAAATATAATAATATAAAATATATATTTATTTTTTTCATTATATATATATTTTTTGTTTCTTTAGGAATCATTATATGTTGATAAAAATCTATTTGGATACCCAAAAGGCTTATTTTTTTGGATCCAATACATGGATTTCCATAAAACAATCCACACATGATGTGCATTGTGAATTTCTAATGATTACTACAATCAACATTTTATAGATAAAATTTGAATTATATGTTCCAGTTTGTGTTTCAATGAGAATTTTGTTATGATAGGCTGATCTATAAATATACGTTGAATCATGGTATGAGGTCAGTCACTGAACATAAGAAGCCTATGGATTTCTATTAATTAAAACATATTAAGGTATATAAAGATATATTTTACTATAAAAACATATTTCATAATAATTTCATTATTTTGGAAAATGTTTCTATACTGTCAGAAGCAAGATAAAAAATTATTGTGTATATTACATTTAAAAATTTATAAAAGATAACATATATCATCAAAATAATAGAATCCTTGAAAAGGTAATTTATAAACATAATTATAATCTCTTTAAAAAAATTCCTAATCATTTGTTTTTCTACTTTGTCAATGTACTTGGGAGATTTCCAATAGTCTGTATACACAATAGAAGAAGTAAATTTGTTTAAATATGAGTAGGAATAATTCATGGTGTCAAAATATTTTACGACAAAAAATAAGTTATTACCTATTTTATTTTTGATCTTGTATGAGATATAACCTTAGATAAAAACTTGGGATGTGAATCATTAGCATTATAATGCTTAAATATTATTTTGACAATGTTTTTCTCAAGGAGAAGTATAATTAAGGGTTATGCTCTATGGATTCTGATAGGGATAGTAACATGTTCAATGTTTCTCATGCTCATGAGAGATTGAAATTTTTGGAATTGACTGATATAATTGATATAGAGAAATGGGTTATGAATATATATATACATCATGAAAAGACTAATTCCTACTGATTATTTGGTTAATTTTTTCAATATTTTTTCAACTATTTTTATGTTATTTTTATCATCATATTTATCAGATAGATATTTAGTTTTTTCATAGACATTTTTGGATATAATAATTTGATTACATTTATCCACAACAAGCTAGAAAAGGGATAACATGTTCCTTTTGGATGTAAGGGAAAACAACATGCAACCAGAAATGTGAACTGAATCATTAGTATGAATATACCATGGTATTATGAAATATTTTAAGGAAAAATATGACTTCCATAAATATATTCCATGAAAATTTTAATGAAAGGTGTAAAAATCAGTCACATTATAATTAGTTGTACCTTAATCCAATATATGGTGTTTTTGATATGACTCAAATTTCATGTTTTTAATTTATATTTACATTTTATATCAAAACATACATCATATACTGAAAACCAATAAAATTCATTCATATAATTCAGATACTTTAATAAAATTAATCATATGTCATTTATGACAAGTAGGAATCAACTGCACCTCATTCCAACACATGGTGTGTTTCGAATGAATCAAAGTGCGTGTTTTCAGTTTAAAATTTATATTTTAGTTCAAAATACACATGATATACTCAAACCATGAAAATGAATTTATATTATTTTGATACTTTAGAAAAATGATCCATAAGTCATTCGTGATGTTTATGAATAAACTGAACCGCAATCTGATACATGGTGTTTTTGGTATGGCTGGAATTGTAGGTTTTTAGTTTATAATTAACATTTCAGATCAAAAAACACATAAAATATTCAATACAAATCAAGATCATTCATATTGTTTAGATACATTAGAAAAATGACCCATAAGTCATTATTTAATTGTATGAATCAACCACACCTCAATCTTAGAGAAATTATGCCTAGTATGACTTAAAATTTAGGTTTTCTGTTTGAAATTTACATTCTAGTTAAAAACAGAGGTTACTTACTTAAAACCAAGAAAACACAATCATACTATTTTGATTATTTTTCATAATGATCAATAAGTCATTTTTATCTGTTTAAATCAACCGCACCTCGATCCAACTCACAGTGTGTCCGATAAAAATCAATGTGCATGTTTTCAATTTGAAATTGACATTTTAGTTCAAAACACACATGAAATACTAGAAAATGAGTAAATTCATTCATATTTTTTTGATACTTAGGTAAAAGTCCCATAATAAATTTGTGGCATGTAGGAATAAACCACCCCAAAATCCGATACACGATGTGTTTGATATGAATTAAAATGAGTGTGTTTAGTTTAAAATTTATATTTAAGTTCAAAACATGCATTACATACTCAAAACTAAGAAAACACATTCTAATTGTTTTGAAACTTTAGAAAAAAAATCTATATGTCATTTTTGTTATGTAATAATCAAAAATAGATCAATATGATACATGGTGTGTCTAGTATGACTCAGAGCTTATGTTTTTTGTTTATAATTTACATTTTATTTCAAAATAGACATCAAATACTCAAAACCAAGTAAACACATTTATATTTTTTATATACATTAGGAAAATGATCCATATATGATTTTTGATTTTTAGGAATCATCCTTACCTCAATCTGTTACATTGGGTGTTTGGTATGACTCAAAGTTTATGTTTTTTTGTTAAAAATTGACATTTTAGTTCGAAACTCTTGTGACAGACTCAAAATAGAGAAAACACATTAATAATATTTTTATACCTTATGAAAAAAATCAATAAATAATTTTTGAAGTGTAGGAATCAAACATACCTCAATATGTTAACCTGTGTTTTCGATTTTACTCAAGTGTGTATTTTTAGTTTAAAATTGACATTTTAATTTGAAACACATGTGACATACTAATAAATGATCAAAAATCATATTTTTTTAATAATTTATAAAAATAATCCATAACACATTTTTTATGTTTAATAATAAACCACACCTCAATATGATACATGTTGTGTTCGATATAAATTAAACTGTACGTTTTTTGTTTATAATTTACATTTTATTTCAAAACACATACCACATACTCAAAACTGAGAAAACACATTCAGATTATTTTGATGATTTAAAAAAATTTCACAACACATTTTGGATTTATATGAATCAATCACACCTCAATACAATAAATAGTGTAACTGATAATACTTGAAGTGTATGTTTTTTGTACGGAATTGACATTTTAGTTAAAAAAACATGTGACATTCTCAAAATATAATAAACACTTTCATATTTCTTTCATACTATTGAAAAAAGATCCATAATTCATTTTTGTAGTATAAGAGTCAAGAACATATCAATATGATACATTTTTTTGTTAGGTACGACACAAAGTATATGTTTTTAGTTTACAATTGGAATCTTTGTTAAAAACACATTCCACATACTCAACAATGAGAAAAAACATTCATATTGTTTTGATAACTTATAATAGTGACCCATAAAACATTTTTGATGTGTTTGAATCAGCAACACATCAATCCAATACGTGATGTGTTCGGTATGAGTCGAAGTGTTCATTTTCAGTTTAAAATGGATATTTAATTTCAAAACACATGTGAAATATTCCAAACCAAGAAAACACATTCATGTTGCATTGATAACTTAGGAAAATTAACCATAAGTCATTTTTGATATATAGGAATTGACCAAAAATCAATCCAACACATGATGCAGTCAGTTTGAATCAATGTATGTCATTTTAATATAGATGTGCATTAATGTTTAAAACACCAATCACATATCAAAAATATATAAAATGAACTCATCTTATTTGAAAACATTATAAAAATAATATAATTCATTTGTGATGTATCATAATTTACAGAACATCAATCTGACACAATATGTGGTCAATATGACTCGAAATGTGTGTTTTCAATCTAAAAGTGTCATTTTAGTTTAAAAGACATATCACATAGCCAAAACCAATAAAATATTCTCATATTACGTTTAGACATTAGGAAAATGATCCATAATTAATTTTTGATGTGTAGAAATTTAACGTATGTCAATTAGAAAAATTATGTGGTATGTATGACTCAAAGTTCGTGTTTTAAATATAGAAGTATCATTTTAGTTTAACAAAAGATGTCTCAAAGAAAAAATTGATACATTAAACTCATATTGTTTTCAAACATTATGAAAATTAATCATAATGCATTTTTTACATGTAGTAATTCACGAACATCAATCTGAAAATGAGGTGACATGTGTGAATTGATGTATGTGTTCTCTATTTAAAATTGACAGTTTAGTATAAAACACATGGCACAAACTCGAAACTAAGAAGACACGTTTATTTTTTTTTGATAATTTATAACAACTACCCATTTGGTGTGCTCAGTATGACTTGAGGTGTATATTTTTTTGTTAAAAATTGTAATTTTAGTTCAAAACACACCCAGATTACTAGAATATAAGATAATAAATTCAGATTGTTTTAATAGATTATGAAAATGATCCATAAGTATCTTTTGATTTTTAGGAATTGATCTCACATAAAACCAACACACAATATGGATATTATGAATCAAAATGCATGTTTTCACTATAGAAGTTCCATTTATGTTTGAAACACATGTCACATAGACAAAACTAATAAAAGAAGATAATATTTCGTTTCAAACATTATAAATACAATTCATAATTCATTTCTGACATGTATGAATCGACTGCACATAAATATGACACACTGTGTGGTCTGTATGACTTAATGTTTTTGTTTCAATATAAAATTATCATTTTAGTTTTAAACACATCACATATCCAAGAAAAGAAAAATATCATGGATTTTTTTTCAATCATTAGGAAATAATATTTAATTCATTTGTGAAGTGTAAGAATTTACCATATATCAATACAATTGATGATTAATAAGGTATGACATGAAGTTCATGTTTTTAATATATAAGTTCCATTTTAGTTTAAAAAATGCGTCATATATCCAATACCAAGAAAAAGAGATCATATTGTTTTTAAAATTTTGGAAAAAGATCCATAATTAATTTTTTATGTGTAATAATTTACCACACATAAATAAAAAATATTATGTGATTGATATGACTTGAAGTGTATTTTTTCAATATAAAAGTATCATTTTATTTTAAAATGGACATAACATAGTCAAAACAGGTCAAACAAGCTTATATTATTTTCATCATTTAGGAAAGTGATCCTTAATTCATTTGTGACATGTAGAAATTCACTTCACGTCAACCTGACACATGATGTGGTTGGCATTACTCAAAGTGTTTGTTTTCAATATAAAAGGTTAATTTCAGTTCAAGTCACATATTAAATATCCAAAACTAAGAAAGCAAGATCAAATTGTTTTCAAACTTTAGGAAAATGTTATAGAATACATTTGAGATGTATATGAATCAACCAAACATCAATAAATTTAATTTTGTGGCCAATATTACATAATGTGTGTGTTCTCAATATAAAAGTGAAATTTTAGTTTAAAATTCCTATCATATTGACAGAAAACAAACAAACGAGATCTAATTTTTATCAAAATTTAGAATAAAAAGACCTAAATCATTCTGGACATGTAGGAATTTACTGAACATCAATCCAAAACATGATATAAGGATAATTACATCAACATATATATAGTAATTTAAAATATAATTTATCATATGTGGATTATATGGAATTAAAATTAAAATTTGTTTTTTTATTCAATGTTACTAAAGTCAACACTAGTTTTATTATTGTGAAAATAATTTGTATAGAGGATTATTTTTGGAGAAAGCCGACTATAAGAGTTATGGTTTCTTATATTTGTGTTATTTTTGTTGGATTAATTATAAATATCACATCAATGTAAATATTTATTATGTAATTTTTTAATTGGAATGATAGTACAATGTTATATTTTTATTTCAATTGGAAATTCTGTATATTTATATTTATATTTGTTTAGTTTCTGATAATGATTGTTGTTATAGGGTTACAATAACTTTTCAACAGATTCATGGTCTTTATCAACGCTTGTAAAGGCACTAAGAAAGTGGAACTTTATGAGAAATTTTTTAGTGATTATTACTATTAAAAATAACCGGTAAAGTCCTCCTTTATCAGTTCTTTTTTAGCACTGATAAATGCCAAGTGATTTTAACATAGATTGTGTTGTTATCACTTTTCATTGACAAAGATATTTTTTTAAAACTATTAAAAGAGATATCTATATAAGTGGCTCAAGAAAGGAATAATCTATGAACACAAGACCAATATATCTATCAGCTTGTATGATATAATGGAATTTGTTACACCCACATCACACAAATCCCTATCCATAAAAGATTCTATAAACATTGTACCTCTAATGGTATCCAATCCTTCCTCTAACTCTTCTGGTGCACACTCTACTTCATGTAGATATCAATCCCCATCATTCTCTTTATACAACATTTAATAATTACCCTTATCATGAGGTTGATACGCTACACCTTTTTCTATGTCGAGTCAAAAATAAGAGGCCTTGGTGATGGTATATCCAAAACTGCATCCCTGAGATGCCCTCTCACAAAAATATTGAAGATGACCACATTGACTACATGTGAGACACATTGTATGTGTATCATTACAATTATGTTTTAGGTTTCCCTTTTTCCTACACTATTAATAAACCACATGAATGTTTCTTGATGTACATTACACACTCCTACCACCCCCTCAACACTAGTTATCCCACTTCCTTTGCTGAACAAAAAGTGAACTCTGGATACGTCTTTCTATCACTAAAACTCCTAAAATTCTTATCATCCCATCTAGTTCTTCCTCATCCATAACATCCTTGTACAAAAAATCTATGAAAGTTGATAGGAATATTAGAAATATCATAGACCAAATATCTGGCCTCAAATCCATCTCAAACCTCTATGCATTGGGATTGTCATTGAAAACATCATGTTGAACCAAGTAGAATACTCTATGAAAGAATAAAATCCCTACTCCAATGTAAAAAAATCCCCATTCCTTAAACTCTTTTAGTGTCATGGAAAAAACTACTAATTTAAGGATTTCTTGAAATTATTTCAGTTGAGATATTTTTGTAACATGGATGGCCTAATGAATTTCTGCCACTTTATTCTCAACCCTTCAAGTATATTAGTTTAAAAACTAACATTGGAGCCTTATAGAGTATTCAATAAGTGTAATATCCTCTCAATTATCTCAATTCAGTATTCTACTTAATATGGAACTTTTTCTACATGAAATATTAGTGGATGATACATAGTAAATTGCGAATCCTGGTACTACTTTTTTTTGGATAAATATTGAAAAATTGGACCATATACAAGATAATTCAAACTATAGTTTCTACTAAAACTACATTAATTAGAGGATTATCCTGCGAGCTATTCTTTGTAGATTCCTCTCTAGTATTCTAGATTCTTCATTTTGGAGGAATCATGATCTATAATATAGAGTGTGAAAATGATTTAGAATAGAATTTGATTCCTTTTTCATGAACTGAATTTAAATAATATAATTGAAGAGGCTAAAAATATACACAAGGAAGTAAGATAACCTTGAACTTCCTAGGGTAACTTGAGGGTTTTCAAGAAAGTGAGATGGTTATGTGCAATTACACACTACCTATCATTTTATGAAAGTAATACATTTAGTTTATCAATAACCCCCAAAAACATGAGGGGGATACATAGGCATGCGAATATATTTTAAAATAACCTAAGACTCTGATACCAATTTATAATAGACCAACCTTGGTCATCCAATGATGTCACCCGAATTGGCCTTCCCTAAGGCCTAACACGCAATACTAACCACCATGGGCTATAGAAAAGCACCATGGTATCATACATGAAATGTGGGGATAATTTCAACCTCCAACAGACATGATAAGATAAAAAATATGAGTATCACACCAGATATCAAAGATACATTATTTGTAAAATAAATAAACCAAAAGGTAAAATCCAATAGTGGGATAACAAGGTATGAATGAACACTTGAATGACCATAAACTTGAAGCCTAAAAAACCCATGGGTTTATCTCTTTTTGACTATAAGTCAACACCATACCTAACATTGTAAAATTCAATACGATCAATGACATTCATCCTTTACGTGACACTATTCAATTTACCTATATCTTATAAAACCAATGATAAATATTCTCTAAAGAAAACGTAGCATGTATGCGATAAATCCTAGTAAAATAATATTAAAAATATATACAATATCTATACACATTAATTGCTTAGTTATTTAATAAAACATACTTCTAAAACATTTCAAAAGAAATCATTTTCTATATATGAAATATCATTTTGTTTCTATTACAAAAAAAATTCCGCATTCCATAAATGAAATCAACTCTACAGAAAAATATCTAGGAGACATAAGTAGATGAAATAATATCCTTATATGGATCTTGTGGTAAAATAATCATATTAATATACCTTCACATAATGTATCCATAATGAACCAAAATCAATACATGACATGAGGGTGTGTGTAACTATGACAAACTTGAGACACTGGCTAACATAAGTGAATCCTAGTGTCTGGGAACCTCAGCCCCTCATAAATGATATATTTAGAAACCAAGGCATTAAGGTAATATCACCATACCCCAAGGTATCCCAATGTTCTATTACATCGAAATTAAATTCATGGAAAAATTCATGTTTTACAGACATTTTACACGGTAAAATCCATTTCAAATCCATGAAAACATTTTCATAAAACAATTTATATAGTGATAACACACCCTCAGGCTTGAAAAATAATTTCATTTCAGATTCAACTTTGATGCATTTTGTTCAAACACATCATATGTATAAATCCAATACTCAAGAAAACCACATTTAAAACACTCTCTATCCCTACCAATGATAAAGTACACTTTCAATAAACAATTTAATAAATAAAACTAAAGATAATAATTACAAAAATTCATATATATTTGAGGGATAGACTATTATATAGTGATATCTAACTCAAAAATGAATAAAATTACATTCCCTTCATAACATGTGATGATAGAGAATGCAGTCAGATCTTAGAGAACCTATATTGGAAGAAAAAAAATACAATTATACTTATACATGATAGATAAAGGGACAGAGTCTAAATTAAGATCAAATTCATGGATACAAAGAGATGAAAATAGTTTGTAAAGGATCCACTTACTAGATATTGACCAATAGAGAAAGAAACATCCAAATGGAACAAAGATTCATCAATGATATGAGGGAGAGAGTTCCAAGATAATCACAAAGGAGCTCATAAATAGAGATAAAATGAATTCGGGTTATAGAATTCAAATTATAGGAGAAAAAACAAAATTTATAGATAAATAAAAAGTTATCCTATTAACAAATTGCACACATAGTGGTGTCACAAAATAGATGTTGGGCCTCACCGGCCGACTAGTGGTCCATCGACTAGCCAGTTGAACCTAAAGACATTTAAGTATTCTTCCTTCTAGAACTGGCTAGTCGATGGCCTCCTATATCTACAAAATTCCAAAAAACCATATCCCATGTAATGTATAGCCAAAAATTCAAAATGTATGGCGAAATAAAGGATCTCCATACCTATTATCACATAACATTGTGTGATAAAATGTAATGTTAGAGAAATATTTCAACGAGGAAAATCTTGAGGAAGTAGATCTTTGAGAGGAAGCTGCCCTGACATGGAATATTCCTAGCCTTCTCATATTTATTTTCTTTTTCTATTTGTTATAGATATAAATTTTATAGGTTACATTAAATATTGGATGATAATAGGTTAATTTTTATGTGAGTGAAATATATTGAAATAATTATTTTATCCTTATTATTTGTGTTTCCATTCCTTTATCATATCACTTTTCTTATCCATTATATATATTTTAAGTTACTTTTAATAAATGATTCATGAATTGAATACACTTGATCTTGATCCACTATTTAAAACTATTACTAATATTTCATTTTTTAATATATCAGAAAATATATTTCAAAAATAAAATTAAAGGAAATAAATCGATTCCCATCCCTCTATTTTTTCATAGTTACGTTGAGATATATAGTTGAAATATTTTGAAATTTAAGCTTCACTTGACCAGTCCATGAAAATTTCAGTAGAAAAATTTCTATGGACTTTTATTCAGTTCAATTTTACATGAAAGAGGAAATATAAATGTTACCATACAATCAAAATTCCACCTCATTATTAATTATCTCTTCACTACTAATTAACATGGTTTTCTTTCTTATTGAACTGTTTCATTAAATCATCTTCATCACTTATCACTCATCTATTACGTTCAAACCTTTTTTTATCACTATTTCTTTTCATTTTGTTACTTTTTCCATTCATTATTTATTTTTTTCCATTTTCTTATTTACACAATGTAACGTCCCAAATTCGGTAGCCACTCAACTGGTGCCTCATACCCGGTTGGCCACATGTCCACAATCACATTTCCCCAAACTCCAAAGGCTACCAACATGTAGTGAGGTCCTAGGGTGTGATAGTGGTGAAACTATGCCCTCATTTGTAGAGTTTAATATATTGGAATAAATAATAAAAATAGAAGAAGTAGTAAACAAAATGAAACTGAATTAAACAACAGAATACTTAAAGATAAAGTTAACCTGATGTCATATCATATCCAAATGATGTATCATGATACATGTTCTACGAAATAGTGAAAATAGGATTCATTAAAATCAAGTACAATATAATAAAAAGGTATAGTAACACAACAAAAACTCAGCAGCATCGCAAGCCTTCGGTTGGGACCTTGCTCTACTACTTCTAAGTCATAATCAAGTACCTAAAAATGGACCCTTGTCCTTGTTGGCACTTGCATAAATAGAATGTTTGGGCCTAAAAACATGACACAGATAGGGTGTGAGAAATAAATCCCAGTAGGCAACCACCTATGGTTTGTGCCAATTGGTATGTGAAAATATGTGACATGAAGTATAAAATAGTGAAAGAGTAAACTAGAAAGTACTCATAAGTAAACAATCAAACAAGAACTGGTATTAATTTACATTAATTTCATGTTCATTAATAAATTCAAGATCATTGAATTATATTTGTCTTAGTATATGACCTAATCCCCTCAATGTTATATATAATGTATGTATAATAGATACCTCAATAGGGTATCTAATCAAAATAAGTGAAGACCAAATCCAAGCTGGTGATTTGGCTTGGCAGACGCATCATAAGTCAGTTCATTTCAATATGTTTTAGGGCCAAGCCTAGTGTATAAGCATTTCAAGATATTAAAATTATGGAAAACACCAGTGAATCATCATTTCTACATATTACAATTATGGACCAACCCGGTATATCAACATTTCAGCATGTTTCAGGTCCAATATCATTATATAATCATTTCAGCATGTTTGAGGGAAAATACTGGTTTATAAGAATTTAAACATAGTAGAAAACATGTTTAAAATACCACTATTAAATGGTTAACAAAGTAACCTCTCACATGGGAAATTCATATAATAAACAACACCTGTAATCACACTATTTCATGGTTTTCAATAATCAACTCGCACAGAAAAAATTATATAACAAGACTAACATGTGAATTAATCTATCACAATGTTTCAAAAAAAATTTCCACATTGAAATAATTAAATTAACCTAATTCATTTTAAATAACCCTTAAAAGGGGAAAGGGCATGTCCATTAGAATCCTAGGCCAAATGGCTAGGCAATATTCATCTGAGGGATAACGCACCCATGGGGTGGCCCTTAATCAAGAGAAATAAGCTCAACCATGATTCAATTATTTTATTCAATCCCCTAAATGTCATTAGGTATTGAAATAGGTCCAATTACCCACCAAGTGACACCCTAAACATGGGAACATATCATTTTGGCACATATAAATATCTCAATAATTAATGAGAGGCACAAAACCACCAACCTAGTCCTCGTGTGACTCTCCTCGTCCAGTGTCAGCTACCAATTCAAGCTAGAATCAAGTAGATCTAAAAAATGATAAACTATCAACCTTAAATAAATCAGTAGAGAAAAAAATCAACTAGAAAATATCAAAAGGAACTGAGCACACACTAAGATGATTCTAAGAACCAAGATCTTCTTTTTCAGGTATGTTTTCCTTTTCTTGTCGTTTTTTAGAAAAAGAGGAATTTCAAGAAATTTTTGAAGTACAGACCGCGCACTGGATCACCGTAGGAGGCTGTGTGCAGGGCGTGTGATGGCTACCAACATAGCCATGTGGGGGTGACTTGGAGGCCACCTAAAGCGGAGTACAAAAAAAGAAAGTACACACAATTTACTTCAATAGTACAGACAATGTATTTTAATTTTTTTCATTAAATGTACCGGGGTCATGTCTAATCACCATAAACACCATATTCTAGGTCTCTTTCATCCAAGAACTCATGTTTAGCTGTAAATCTTATCCGAGTCCCCGACCAAGCATCCGAACCCTGATTTGACCATCGTCGATTGCGTTGGAATTGCATCGGTAAGATCTCTCTTCTGCTTGAGATTCATTTTCCAATTTCTCCTCTTTCTCAAGTTATCTATTGTTGAACGTTTTAGACATTTTACAAGATCTTTGGCTTTCTAAGGTGACTCAAGCCCTGAGAGACAAGTATATTGATCTCCCAACACCAAGGTAGGTGGTTTGTTCCTTTTTGATGAAAGTATTTTAATATTATGTAAAATGTTTCCCAATACCATTGAAAAGGGTAATGTGAATTTACCGTTTTACCCATGTCAATTTACTGCTATGATGGTATGTGTAAATAGAGGCTAATTGGATGTGAATGGGGTTTTTTCTATTCCTTGTATGTGTTTTCCCATGCATGTTCTGTTTATGGCCGTTTGGTCCTGTTTAGCCGTTAGGGTTCCTTGATGTTTCTCATGCCTAGTACTATATGATAGAGTGATTATTTTATTTGAAATTATTAATATGTAGTAGACCATTTAGACAAGTAGTTCTTGAGGTTTACTTTGTCCATATTTCATTGCTATGCTCATTGACTTACACATGGCCGTGAGAACCTGGTGTAGGAGACTATAAGGGGGATTGACTGAGTGTGCTTCCTCCGAGAGTCTTTGAGCACATTAGACTATAAGGGGGTTGACTGAGAGAGTTTCTTTAGAGTGTTTTTGACCACTTGAGTCTATAAGGGGAATTGACCGTGTGTGCTTCCTTAGAGAGTCCTTGACGACCTTAAACTATAAGGGGAATTGATGTGTGAGATTCCTGAGAGAGTATTTTGACCTTGGGGATATAAGAGGAATTTACAGTGTGAGCTTACTCAGAGAGTCCTTGACTACCTTAGACTATAAGAGGAATTGATCATGTGATCTTCCTTAGAGATTCCTTTTAATCGCTTGGGACTACAAGGGGAATTGACTGAGTGAGCTTACTCAGAGAGTCTCTCTAGTATCCTTGTTTTGATTGAACCAGAGGGGTTGGGCTGAGAGAACTACCCAGAGGGTTCCCTACATTTTTTGTTGTTGTTGTATGGAACTAATTGCATTAAAACTGTTGGACTAATTACTGTTGAGTACTTCCTTGTTTATTTATTTCTTTTTTTATTACCTTCAATATCTTCACTGACTTTTAGGCACAAATCTTGTGGTGATTTCCTACTGGGATTTAGTCTTTCACCCTATTTAGGATATGCTTTTGGGCCCAAAAATATTATTATTTTGTAGGTATTGATAAGGGAAATCACCCTTCTACCTCAGGTACTTGATTTTCTGTAGATCTGGAGAGAATGTGACAAAGCTGTGGCTTGCGATGCTGAGGAGCTGATTATATATTTTCTTTGTACTTTGGCTTAGTACTATTCTATATTACTGCATTGTGATGTGTTTGGACGTTTTCCTAGACATATGTACCATGCATCATTTTTATATATGTACACTCTTGTAATTTATTTCATCATACTTACATTGTTTACTTTTATATTGTTTATTACTGATTCCATTATTGTTACATATTTTATCTACCACTATGTTACTCTGCTAATGAGGGAATAGTTTCCCCACTATCACAACCAAGTCCCCCACTTCTAGTTGGTAGCCTCTGGCATTAGGGGAAATGAGCTTGAGGCCATGTATCCACCCGGGTATGGGGTGCCTCTAGGTGGCTACCGGAACTCGGACATTAAAAAGTGGTATTAGAGGAATTATTTTCTTCATGACTTACTGTTTAGAGCCTATAGCCTGGGATAGGATGGAATAGGTACATGGTAATAAGTTATTCCTGGGAGTAGCTAACCCATGTACAAATAAAATCTAATATACCACATTATTTCAATTTTTCTGGTTTTGAAATTATTATAGTTCTTTTGATTTCACCTTGAGTGATTCACAAAATATGTGATTTCATTGTTGACATTATTGATGTTCTATTTCTATTGCATCCCAATGATATGAGTGTATTCCATCTCATCCATCATGTAGGAACTTTTAGGGATCACATTTCATGAATTATTTCCATGCCATATAGGGTGCGTTAGTGATTTCATGTTGTTGTGATAGGTGTTGTGCTATATATGCGTGTTATTATGATAGTTGTCTTGAGGAAAACACCTGCTCTTTGATTGGGTATTGTTAGTGTATGTTTTATCTTGAATGAATTCCAAACCTAGGTTCTTGAGGTGATATGGGCCCTCATGGACCATAATTTGGTTGATCATTGCCCTTTTTTTCTTGTTATGACATGTATATGTTACCATGATTTGATTCTCAGGGAGTATGGGCCCTCATGGATCAGAATTTGGCACTTTGGTGTTTGTTTTAGTGTTTTTCTGGGCTCCGGATTAGTTTCTAAGGCTTAATGTCTGGAAAATCCTAGAATACACATTGTGTAGTTTTGACTACATGTCGTGTGTTCTTCTATTCCGGAAGAGACTATTTTTCATAAGTGCATGCTATGTACCTTATGTACACTCCATGTGGTGTCTAATCGTGTCATAGGCTATGTGGGAAGAGACACGAGATACGAATGTTCTTGTGGGAACACTCTGTGTACCGGTTGTACATACTGTGTAGGGTTGAACCTGTGCCACCCCGTGTGACTGACTACACAGATGGAGAAACCTTAGGTGACACTCATTGTGTCTGTTCTGAACATGGCGTGTAGTGTAATCTTGGAATCCAGACATGTAACTAACAACACGGGTCGGTGTTACCTTTTCTAGAACACACCGTGTCCGTATGGAACACGCAATGTAGTGTCAGCTGAGTATCCTTCCGTGTCACTAACAACACGGGAAGTTGAAACCTAATTTGTACACTCTTTGTCAATCTGGAACATGCTGTGTAGTGTAAACCGTGTATCCGACCATGTCACGAACAACACGGGTCGGTGAAGCTCATCTTGTACACGTTGTGTCTGTAATTAACATTCCATTTAACCTTCTTCTAAGGTGAGCTGTTTGGCTTAGCCTTATAGAAAGTCCAAGGCCGGGGATGAAAATTCAAGTACATGATGTGTGTAAGGAAAACACGCCATGTGTTTGGGGTGTTACATGACATGTTCTTGTAGAAGTACTCGCCCATGTGAAATACTTAAGGGAACATGCTGTGTAGTTATTATACATGTCGTGTAGTGTTGTTTTATAAAACTTTAATGTTTTCTTTCTCATTTTTACTTCTTACATTTCCAGTTTTTAGTTCTTGATAAACTTAATATATGGTGTGCGCTTGACCATGCAGAGTCATGGAATCGAGACTTCCTCTCGTTGAATGCCAATTGCAAAGCGATGATCAGACAACAGGCATGTCTGATTAGGTACAGCCGGATGATCCTCAAGTTCTGCCAATCTTGTCACCAACAGTTATTCCTGACATAGGCTGTGTGGCACAGTTCAAGGAGGGATTTCTATGGATGATGCAGACCATCTAGGGAGCGCTACTTGCTGCCCCGTCAATGGAAGAAATGATTTGGGTTTTCAGCAGCAACATCCTCCCACTTTCAAAGGGGAAAGGGGCCCCTAGGATTTAGAGTCCTTTCTAGAAGCCACACTGATGATATTCAAGAATCTGGAGATATCTCCAGAGAGGATGGTGAAGCGTTCTACCTACATGCTTCGATACTCTGCCAAGATGTGGTGGGATGTGATATCATAGGCGGGAAGCCATCAGAATATGACCTGGGATGAGTTTCAATGCTTCTTCTATAATTATTTCTACCCAAAGAGGTTAATGGCCTATCAAGCCGAAGAGCTTATGAGTCCAGATCATGGTACTCTTTCTATTATGGAGTATTCCTCTCACTTCACAGAGATAAAACGTTTCACGCTTATTCTAGGAGGTGATGAGTTGTTCCTGACACGGAAGTTCGAGGATGGTCTGAGGCATGGCATCTGATCTTAGGTAAATATATTTAGGTTGACTTTTATCTCTTTTATAGTCAACCAGACGCTGATCACTAAGAGCAATCTGAGGGATTCTGGAGCTGTGATCCAGGGCGGTTCATCATCCAGAGTTAGTGCTCTGCTAATTGATAGCTTGAAGCGCCATAGGGAAATTTCATGAGGGGATCAGAGTAGGAGAGATGTATCTTCTTGTAGCCAGGTAGTATGCTACAAGTGCGGAAGGAGTGGTCATTCGAGGCCACATTGCCCAAGGTACCCAATAGAGTGCTGATCTTGGGACAAGACGGGTCATCTTCAGTGTTTCTGTCAGTTATTTTCCAAAGCATCTAGGGATAGGGGTTCTTCTATGACTCCTAGTTTAGGTACAACACCACCAGTTTCTCACTAGTCTAGGAAATAGAGTTCTTCCGGTCGTTCAGGTCGAGGTGGAGGTCGTGGCCGTGGTAGCCAATCTCCCTGTTTTCAGTGAAATCAGAGTGGATTAGCTCAGAGTGGTCAGGCAGGGTCACAAGGCCATGGTACATGCCATAATTTTGTAGTAGAGAAGACCTAGAAGAAGAAGGATCTTGGTCCTTCTACAGTTAAAGGTAAGATCATAGTAGCCTTAGTTCTAGCTTCTACTCATTTCGATACATGGGCTTCCCTTAGCTTTATATCTGTTGTGGTTGTGGAGAGCCATGGGATTTGCATATTTTGTTCTAATGATATCTTGACATTAGACACTCCGTTAGGGACTAGAACCACAAGTGTACGTTAGTGTAAAGAGTGCCCTCTAGAGATTGGTGGGTGTCACTTATTATGGGACCTCTATGTCTTAGAGATGACGGGCTATGATTTCATTCTCGGAATGGACTGGTCAATTTTCTTCCAAGAATTCGTTGATTGCTATCTTCGTAGGGTTAGTTTCACATCACCAGAGGGAAGATCCTTTCTTCATAAGGGCGAATGGAATGTTCAGGCAAGCAGAGCGGGACTCGAGTATCATGGTTTTGGGGGAGTTATAACCCAGATTTTAAGTCTATATCTGGATGACCAGGGACTTCATAGTTAGACTTTCCTCTGGTGGTGGATCGTTTCAGAGATGTATTTCCAAAAGACATTTCAGGTTTTCCTCCGAATCATGAGGTATAATTTTCTGTTGAGCTCATTCCAGAAGTATAAACAATGTCCATTCCTCCTTATAGGATGTCTACAATAGAGTTACATGAGCTCAAGAGGCAGTTGAAGGATTTGCAGGCAAAGGGTTTCATCCAACCTAGTACATCTCCTTGGGGTTTGCCTGTTCTTTTTTGGAAGAAGGCGGATGGTACCCTCAGCCTGTGTGTGGATTATCGGAAGCTGAACAAGTTGACAGTCAAGAACCGATATCTTATACCGAGGATTGATCACCTCTTAGATCACTTCAAGGAGCCCGGGTGTTCTTAATGTTTGACTTGAAGTCTGGTTACCATCAGTTGTGCGTTAGACTATCAGATATACCTCTTACTGCCTTCCGATGTAGGTATGGACTATACAAGTATGTGGTCATGTCGTTCGGTCTCATGAACGTGCCTGATGCTTTTATGGTACTGATGAAACAAGTGTTTCTTCCGTACTTGTATTCCTTCGTGGTGGTCTTCGTGGATGATATCTTGGTGTACTCTCACACTCGACATGATGATGCTACCCATATTGAGATTGTTTTGAGTACACTGAGAGAGCATCAGTTATTTGATAAGCTCTAAAAATTCCACTTTTGGATGGACCAAATTCACTTCTTGGTTCATGTTATCTCGAATACCTGAGTGATAGTGGACCCAGAAAAAGTTAGAGTAGTAGTTTCTTGGGAGAAGACGAAGAACATTTTTGAGGTATGGAGTTTTCTAGGGCCGGATATATACTACAAGTGTTTCATTAAGGACTTTTCTTGCTTAGTAGCACCACTGAAGAGTCTTACTAAGAAGGGTGCGAAGTTTTTGTGGTCTGATTCTTCTGAGTCGACCTTTCAGGAGATGAAAGGGAGATTGATTTCAGCACTGATACTAGTCTTGCCGGAGCAAGTCAAGATCTATACTATGTACTATGATACATCAGGTATGGGGCTGGGATCTATGATTATGTTTGGAGATGGAGTCATCGTGTATGGGTCTCGGCAGTTGAGGAAAATTAAGAGGAATTACCCGACACCTGATCTCGAGTTGGCTACAGTTGTTCATGCACTACGCTGATGGAGACATTATCTTCTAGGAGATCATTTTGTGGTTTTCACCGACCACAAGAGTCTCAAGTACATCTTCACTCAGCATGATCTAAATTTGAGACAGTGAAGGCGGGTTCAGTACCTTCAGTATTTTGACTTTGGGCTTGCCTATACACCTAGTAAAGGCAACGTAGTGGCTGATGCCTTGAGTATGAGGACTCAGATAAAGGCAGTTCAGGATCCTAGTAGTGAGTGGAAGCTTATGGCTCTATTCTATGAGATGCATTTGGAGGTGCATGAAATACAGGGGAAGACATTTATTTCTTCCGTGGTTGTTACCTCTACAATTCTTGATCGACTGCGAATGAGGAAACTATCAGATTCAGAAGTTCTAGTCCTATAGGAGATCATGTCAAGAGAGGACCCTATTCCAGGATAGATCATAGGCGAGGATGAGATCTTGCGTTTCCAGGGGCACATATGGGTGCCATCAGACATACGCGAGGAGCTGATGTGGGACATTCATTCCTCAGTTTGGACAATTCATCCTGATGTAAATAATATGTACCGTGACCTGCACTATCAGTATTGGTGGCCATGTATGAATAGATTTGTTTCTAGTTTCTTCACAAGGTGTTCGACCTACCAGATAGTGAAGGTGGAGCATCATCGAACAACCGAGATTTTTTAGTAGTTACCCATTCTCAAGTGGAAGTGGAATGATGTCATGGTGAATTTTGTGATAGGTTCACTGAGGTCTCCTTGTGGGAATGATGCAATTTTGGTTGTCATTGATAGACTCTCGAAGGTTTCTCACTTCTTTCCGATTAAGAATACCTTTAGTGTTGATGAGCTGGGAAGGTTTTACATCTAAAATATCATGCGATTACATAAAGTTCCACACTCCATTTTTGCAGATCGAGATGCAAGTTTTTCTTCTCGGGTCTGGTAGGGGCTTAATAATGCTTTGGGTACATAGGTACTTTTGAGTACTGCTTACCATCCCTAGATAGATGGTCAGTACGAGCATACGATTCAGATGATGGAGGACATGCTTCATGCATGCATCCTGAATTTTGGAGGTTCTTAGGAGAAGTATATAAATTTTGTAAAGTTTCCCTATAATAAGAGTTTTCAAGAAACTATTCAGATGGCACCTAATGAGTCCTTGTACGGTAGGCCATGCCAATCACCTTTATGTTGGCTGGAGGTAGGATAGGCAGCTATGCTGGGACCTCGCCCTGTTCAGGAGAGCATAGAGCGGACAGAGTGGATTCTAAAGAGGAAGACTACTACACAATCTCGAAAAAAGTATTATGCTGATCAGTGGAGACGACCTTTGGAGTTTGAGGTTTTGGAACAAGAGGATTATGAGACAGGGTAAGCTTTTTATGAGGTACATCGGGCAATTTGAGGTATTGGAGAGAGTTGGGCTAGTTGCCTATCAGTTTCAGTTACCATAGAGGTACCAGGCTATGCATTACGTATTCCATGTTTCTCAGCTTCAAAATTACTTCTCAGACCCGTATCATGTCTTCCATTCTGAGGAGTTTGAGTTAGAAGTGGATGCATCATTCGAGGAGCATCCTATTCGGATTGTCAATCGAAGTACGAAGGTTCTCCATGGCCGGTCTATTCCTCTAGTATGAGTGCTATGGCATCACTGGCGAGTACAAAATGTGACTTGTGAGAGGGAAGAAGATGTATGATCGCAGTGGCCGGAGCTGTTTGGGGTTTCTTTTTCTACGCCACCAAGCTAGGTAAATTTGAGGACAAATTTAATTAAGGGGGAACTTTGTAAGAACCCGGATCTTCTTTTTTAGGTATTTTTTCCTTTTCTGATCGTTTTTGAGAAAAAGGGGATTTTATGGAAATTTTTTAAGTACACGCCCTATACTGGATCACTACAGGAGGCCGTGTGATGGCCACACACACATCCATGTGGGGTTGACTTGGAGGCCGCCTAAAGAGGAGTCTAGAAATTGCAAGTACACACCCTGTACATCAAAAGAACATGCATTTTATTATTATTTTTCATTAAACATATCGGGGTCACGTCTAATTTCCAGAAACACCATCTTCTAGGTCTCGTTCGGCCGAGAGCTCCCGTACGGTCGTGAATATTATCAGAGCCCCTGACTGATCATCCAAACTCTGATTCGACCATCGTCGATTGCATTGGGATCACCTCGGTAAGATCTCTCTTCTTCTTGAGCTTTGTTTTGTAATTTATCAACTTCCTCATGTATCCCCTATTGAACGTTCTAGACATTTTTGTAGATCATTGGTGTTATTAGGTGCCTCAAGCCTTAAGACTCAAGTATATCTATCTCCCAAAGTCGATGTAGGTGGTTTGTGCATTTCTATTGGATGTCATTGACTATTATGAGCAATTTATTCCAATACCCTTGAACGGGGTATTGTGCATTTACCATTTTATCCCTGTTAATTGCCTATTATGCGGGTATGTGTAAATAGATTCTAATTCGATGTGAATAGGGTTGTTTGATGTGCCTTGGATGCGTTTTCCCATGCCAGTTCTATTTATGGTCGTTTGGTCCTATTCAGCTATTAGGCTTCCTTGATGTTTTCCATGTATAGTACTGTAGGATAGAGTGATTATTTTATCTGACATGCTTGAGATGCTGTAGACTGTTTAACCAAGAAGTTCATGAGGTTTAATTTGACCATATTGCATTTCTATGCTCATTGAATTACACAGGGGAATGAGAACCTGTGGGTTGGAGACTATAAGGGGGATTGACTGAGTAAGCTTCCTCAGAGGGTCTTTGACCACTTTAGACTATAAGGGGATTCACTGAGAGAGCTTCCTCAGATAGTATTTGACCAATTGGGGCTATGAGGGGAATTGATTGTGTGTTCTTCCTCAGAGATTCCTTGATGACCTTAGACTATAAGGGTAATTGATGTGTGAGCTTCCTCAAAGAGTCTTTTGACCATGGGGCTATAAAGAGAATTGATCGTGTCAGATTCTTCAAAGAGTCCTTGACTACCTTAGACTATAAGGGGAATTGATCATGTGAGATTTATCAGAGAGTATATTTAAATGCATGTGACTATAAAGAGAATTGACTGAGAGATATTCCTCATAGAGTCTTCATAGAATCCTTGTTTTGATTGAACCAGAGGGGTTAGGCTGAGAGAACTACCCTAAGGGTTCCCTGTTTTTGCTATTGTTGTTGTATGGAACTGATTGCATTGAAACTCTAGAACTGGTTACTGCTGAGTAAATCTTTTTTTCATGATTTATTTTGTTTATTTCCTTCCATATCTTCACTGACTGTTAGGCACATATATTGTGGTGATTGCCTACTGGAATTTAGTATCACACCCTATTTGGGATATGCTTTTGGGCCCAAATAAATTATTCTGCTGTAGGTACAGATAAGTGAAAACACCCTTATAATTTAGGTACTTGATATACTGTGGAGTTAGATAGAATGGGACCAAGCTAAGGCTTTCGATGTTGAGGAGTTGTTTATCTATTTTCTTTTCACTTTGGCTTAGTATTGTTCTATATTCTAGTATTGTGATGTATTTGGCTATTTCATAGACATATGTACCATGCATAATTTTTATATATGTACATTCCAACTATTTATTTATTTAGAATTCCATTGTTTACTTTTGTATGGATTATTACTGCATTAATTATTGTTATCTGTTTTATCTTCTGTTGTGTTACTTTTCTAATGAGGGAATAGTATACCCACTATCACACCTAAGGTCCTCGCTGATAGTTAGAAACCTCTAGCGTTAGGGGAAATGCGCATGAGGCCATGCGACCAACTGGGTACGGGGTGCCTTTGGGTTGCTTTTGGAACTGGGATGTTACAAGGATTCCAACAGATCTAATGGTGTTGAAATCAGCTTCTGGAAGACAAAACGGCTGAAGAAATCAGTCCTAGTGATGGTTGTTCATCCACCCGGTGACCCCGATGTTCAGGTGATAGAATAAAGTGGATACTTCCCATTTTAATCAAAAAAAAACGAAATACACAACATGTAAGTCCATATACATGGCGTGTATATCATTTTACTATTCATTTGGCAGTGGGTTTCCACTAACTTAATTTCCACAGCCTACCAACATGACTACACAACATGTTCTAGGATGTACACGACATGTAGTGGGGTTCTCCACTTTTTCTCTCTAATATGACCACACACCTTGTATTCCCATCATAAACATCCATAATATATGGTGTGTTCATAGGATTACATGGTGTGAAACCCCAGATTCCTATATTTTCCCTGTTTTCCCCCATTTTTTCAGAAACAACTCAATGTAAAAGGAATGAAGAAATCCATACATTAACATAAGAACATAGTTCTTACAAACAACCCCCATAAAAGAAATTCATCCCTGAATTGACCTTCCTTGGGTAGAGAAGGAATATTTTAGAATACCTCTAGCCACTAAGCACGTACATCGGCTTCCCTCTCCTAGGTCTCATCCTGTACTTAGCCATGTTTCCATAGCACATGTATGAGAGGAACTGACCGGCCTCAGATAACCTTCATGCCCCTTTCAACTATATGAATCAGATGCTCCTCTAAGGACGTGTCAACCTAAAGTTCAACCTCCTTAGGCTAAAAACCATGATATATGTGTGAGTGATTGAGTCACAGCTGAGATATGTGGAAGACGTCGTGCATTGATCAATACTTCTAGGGTAACTGCAACCGATAGGCAACCGACCTGACTCTCTCCAAGATCTCAAAAAGTCCAACATATCTTGGTGAAAGTTTACCTTATCTCATAATTATCATGTTTCCCAAACATGGTGTAATACATAATAAAACTAGATCCCTGACCTTAAACTTCTAACTTCATCTGCTAAAATCAACATAACATTTTTGACAAGACTGTGCAGTAGCCATCAGTTTTGGAATCAACTAGATCAACATCTATGTATTCTTCACAAGAGAAGGTCCCTGTTAGGCTGCTTCACTTGCCTCTAAATAGCTCAAGGGAGAAATACATGTCCTATAATATAAATCCTCATAGGTTTCCATCAGTCTAAGGGTTTTATGTCGTGCTCTGAGGCACCTATGTACCCTATTCCATCCAAAAACATTTCTAGAAGTGAGATGTAAAGAGGGAATCCCTATCTAAAATTATAGAACAAGGGAAACCATGAATTCATATTACCTTATGAATTTGGATATTTCCTATATCATCAACATTGAAGATTTCCTTGATCAAAACTAAGCGGGTGACCTTTGTAAGCCATTCAACGACAACCCACACAACATCATTTTCTATAGGAGACCTTGGTAACCCTATCACGAAATCCATCGCGACATCATCCAATTTACAATTCTGAATAGGTAAAAATTGTAAAATCCCATCAATCCACTAGTGTTTCACCTTTATCTGCTGACATGTGGAACTCCTCCTAACATAACCCACTACTTATTGCTTTATACCCAGCCACAAGTACTAACGATGCAAGTCACAGTACATCTTGGTGACACTGGGATGCACTAACCAAGATTAAGCATGAAACTCCCACATTAGATCATCATGTATATCCCCCAGAACGCACACACTTCTGTGGATATGCAGTATCTCATCCTCGCATACCATCCATCCTAGAGGAGGGCTCTTACTGGGCACATGTTTTTATAGAACCAGGCCTCCATAGTTTGATAGATGCCCCATCCTCACTCTATATTCTATGGTATACATAACATCCAAATATGAAATAAAAGTATATCCCTGGCTATCATGCACAAATAAATTCATCTTAGAGAACAAATCAATTATATTCCACTCACCACTGGCCTTCAACACTGCCTTTATTCAAGTCCCCCTGTTCAGTGCATCAGCCACTGCATTACCTTTCCCAGATGTTTTGGAAAGCTCAAAGTCAAACGACTGAAGGTATTCAACCCACCCTTTCTATCTTAGATTAAAATAATACTGAGTAAATATGTATTTGATACTTTTTTGGTAATTTTATACCAAAAACCATTCTCCCAATATGTAATGTCTCTAACAAAACTAGGTGTGAACAACCGCAACTTACTCCAGATCATGTGTAGGGTAATTCCTCTCATGTGGCCTCAACTTCCAAGACCCATATGCAACAAATCAACCCCCATGAATAATCACTCCTCCCATCTCAATACCTAATGCATCACAATATATGTTGTAAATATTTCTTGGACCTGGAAATATCTGTATCATTGCTGAATTCAAACACACTTTCAGCTCCTAAAAGGATGTATCAAAAGAATCTAACCACACAAACTTGAACCACTTCTTAGTGAAGCCCACCAGCGGTGTTGCCAAATGTGATAATTCATATATAAAATTCCTGTTGTAACCAGATATCCCTAATAAACTTCAAACCTCAAAAACATTATTGGTATGATCCTATGTAACTACTTTTCTCACCTTCTTTGGGTCCACTAATACTCATGTATCTATGATGATGTGAACCAGGAAGTGAATATGATTCATCAAGAAGTGTAATTTTGTGAGATTAGCATATAACTAATGCTCTATTAGTGTGCTCAATATGATACCATGATGGGTGGAATGGTTGTGTTGAGTGTGAGAGTACACTAAAATATTATCCACAAAGACTAAAAAAAGAATCCAAGAAGGATGGAACACTCGGTTCATCAATTCCATGAAAACTGCCAGCACGTTTGTGAGAACAAATGACATAAACATGAACTTGTATAGTCCATACCTACTCAGAACGGTAGTAAAAGGTATATCTGATGGTCTAACTAGAAATTGATGATAACTGAATCTCATGTAAATATTCGAAAGCACCGAGGCTCCTCAAAGATGACTAAAGAGATCATAAATCCTTGGTAAGTGATATGGGTTCTTGACCATCAACTGGTTTAGATTTTGATAATCAAAAAAAAGTTTGAGGGAACTATCTGGCTTCTTTGCAAAAGAAGATGAGAACCCCAAGGAGATGTACCGGGTCAGATGAAATTGTTTTCCCACAACTCCTCCAACATCTTTTTGAGCTCCAATAACACTGGTGTAGTCATCCTATATGGAGGAATGGACACCAGTTATGCTACTAACACAATATCAATAGAGAAATATACCTCTCTCTCTAGAGGTAAACCTGGAAAGTCATCTAGAAAAATCCCTGAATTAATCAACCACTGGAGGGAAATCCATCATACATATTCCTTGGTCATGGAGATATAAACACACAATTTGGCTAGCATTCCACCCATACCATGATGCTCAGGCCAATATCGGCTTCCCATGACATACCATTCACCCTTATATAGAAAATATCAACCCTATGGTGATATAAAATTCACCCTATGGTGATAGAAATCAATAAAGTGTCAAAAAGAAAAAAACCAGTCCATTCTGAGAATGACATAAAATCCCATCATCTCTAAGATATAGTGGTTCCATTTAAAGTTCCACCCACCAATATCAATGGAGAACTTCTTGAAATGATGCACACTTACCATTATAATCTCTAAAGGAATGTATAGAATCATAACATCAGAATAAGTATAAACAGAAAGCCCAATGATTTACACAATGACCATAGATATAAAATTATGTACAACACCACTATCAAAAATTTAAGAAGATAAAACAGAGGATACTAGAATAGTACCTATGATAGTAGAAGGTCTCGGATCTTTGTCATGGTGGGTTTATTTCACTGCATAAATCTAACCCATACCATGGCCCTGAGACACTTCGTGGATACCCTGAGTTGACCCACTCTATTGTCATTGAGATCTTGGGGTCTGGCCACCATGGCAAATAACACCACCTCATCCTGAACAACCTGATGCATTCTGGTTCCATGAATGGTGAGAATCTAATAAACCTACTCCTAAACATGGAGTTGGTGTAGACCGTCTCCCACAATATTCCAGTGGAAACGTCCAACATAAACGTGGTAAATGGTCCATTTTACTCAAACTAATCAGTCGACTAGGTCCATAGGGATCCGATGCATAGTTTTACCAACCATTACACACCAGTAGCACCTCACCTAGATACTAGAAGATACATTTTTAATGCTACTGCCACCATGATAAAAATCTAGATGACACTTATTCTTACTGGTAGAAACAATACCAAAACTCGGTGCTGAACCTCCCTAGCTTGCACCTCTAGATTCCCATATGTTATGCTCGATAATCTTCACTAGATTCATAATATTATAGATAGATGGAAACCTAAATACATTCACCTATGATCGGAAGTAGAACCTGAGACCATCCTCAAATTGACTAGATTTCGATACATCATCACCCATCAGAATAGGTGTGAATTGCTAAAGCTCAGTAAACTGGGTAGAATAGTACATAACTGACAACATTCTCTTCTCTAGGTTCATGAACTCCCAAGATAAGTCTTCCCTTGTTTTCTCAAGAAACTAATAATCATATAAGGCTTCGAGAAAGTTTTCCCATTTCATATCTCGATGATTCCCTACCTAAGTGATAAAACCCCACCATCTCTTGGTAGAATCACGCAACATATATGTCGTGAGCTTGAACCTTATCTCAAGGGGTGTCTCCAGATGCTCGAAGATATTCATCATTGATTTCGGCCAAGATTCTACATCTGGTGCTTTACCATCCCCTAAAAAAGTAAGTGGCTGCTGATGCTGGAATATACGCATCACCTCTTCCATAGATGTGGCTTCCTATTATGCTCCCTGAAAGGTATGTAAGAACCTCAAAAATCCATCATAGAATTATGCATATGCACCTACGTCCAATATAACGGATGGTTCCACAACTGAAACAACTAGAGGATCTATTGGAAGTCCATGTCCTACCATCTATGAAGTATGATCATCACCACTTGTGTACAAATAAAGGTTGTAGCGGTGGCATGACTCAGCATGGTCTAGAACACATCTATGTTCGAACTCATTTTCATGGTTTTCCATTCTAGAGTTCCAAAATGAAATAGGAAAAGAACCTCAAAATTTTTCCAAAATGGACTAGATGGTGTGTAAAAATCATACACAGTATGTAACCTTTTGTCTTTACATGTCCGTGTAGTCTTTCTGTTCTGGGTGTGTATTAAATCCGAGTACATGGTATGTTAGCGGAGAACACAGTTTGTACACAAATTACCCTCCTGGACATGTACTCCCACATGGACAGATTCATATGGGGTTTTCTAGAGTGATACCACATGGTGTGTACCAAAATTACATAGTTCTGTACGTACAAAACCCACCATCCCATGTTCTATCTCACATGATCAGGCACACAGTAAGCTACCAAATGGTGTGTACAAATGTCATACACCATGTACATCTTAAAACATGGAACACCATGTTTCTCGAATATGAATAACACATTGCCTGTTAGGCAAAACCACATGCAATGTAAACTAGGTTTTTGTGTGGATAGAAACTCCAAGTTGCCTAAAAAATCCCTGTTAGGCAAAATAACAAACCTATGGTATGCCAATTTCGGATTGTGGAGGCCCATACTCCACATGAATCAATTTTTTTTCATCAAAAAAAATAGTACATAACTACAAAACTCTACACAAAAGGATTGATCACGATCCACAAACTTCTAGTCCAAGAGGGCCCATACTCCTCAGTAACCAATGTTTGGTGACCATTAAATTTAAACGATAGAACATAACAATACATATATCAAAACAAGAGTTATATATATCAAAGTAATATAACAAAAACATGCATCTCTAGCATTACAAATATTAGAACAACATGCAATCAGTAATTATCCCTAAATGGCATTGTAAGTATGCAAGGAATGTGATTTCTAACAAGTTACTATATGATTCATGAGATGGAATAACATCATCTCATTGGGATTGAACAAAATATAACCACAACAATATCAATAAATACAATAAAATACAACTGTATCACTGAATAGTGAAATAAAATCAAAAGTAATAGCTCAAAATCCAAAAATTAACAATTTTGTTCGAGGTAATTTGGATTTTCCCAATACACGGGTTAGATACTCCCAGGAATAGCTAATTAACAAAATCCATTTCCCTACTATTCTTTTATAATTTCTCCAAACAGTAAGACAAACTAGAAAGAAATCCATTGATACAACTTTGTAACATCCCAGATCCAAAATGCACTCAACTGGTTCCCCATACCCAACTGGACATGTTGCTCAAGCACATTTCCCCAAACACTATAGAATACTGAATAGTAGTGAGGGCCCATGGTGTGATATTGGGGAAACTATGTCCTCATTGAAAGAGTGTAACACAACATAATAAATAATAACAAAAGAAGAACCATTAAACAACATGATACTGAAGTAAACACAAAATAATGGAAGAATAAGTTACCCAGAAGTCGTATCATATACAAATGATGCAACATGTGACATGTTATGAGGAAATAGTGAAAATAGGATACACTGTAATCAATAAAATACAATACCACGGTATGGTAACACTAAATGGAACTCAACATCATCACAAGCCTTAGATTGGTCCCATGATCTCCTGCTTCTATATAGCAATCATGTACCTGAAAAAGGGCCCTTTCCCTTATCCACTACTACAAAAATAGAGTCTATTTGGGCAAAAAACATGACACAAATAGGGTGTGAGAAATAAATCCTAGTAGGAAATAACCTTATTTCTATTCAAATACGTCAGTGAAAATATGGGACATGAAGCATACAATAGTGAAGTAGTAACCTATTAAGTTCTCAAAAGATAACAATCCTATAGGAACTAACATTCATTTACATTCATTCCTTGTTCATTAATCAATTCATGTTCATAAAATTAATTATGTACCGAGCCCATACCTAATCCCTTCAATCCCCTATATTATTTATGTAAAAAAAATACCTCAACAGGATATCTAAACGAAATTACTAAAGACTGAATCCAAGCTTGTTCTTTTTCTTAGAAAAAATTTCATAAATTTAAATATGTCTTAGGGCCAAGCCCTATGTATAAGAATTTCATTATATTAAAATTATGGGAGAGCCTAATGTATCACCATTTCATCATATTAGGATTAGGTACAAACCCTATATAACAATATTTCAACATGTTTTAGGGAAAAACTCTGTATATAACCATTTCAGCTTGTTAAAGGGAAAATCCTGATATATAAGCATTTCAGCATAGTAAACAATACATTTAAAAATCCACTATTACATGGTTGAAAAAGTAACCTCTCATGTGGGCAATTAATATAATAAACAACACATGTAATCTGAACTATTTCGTGGTTTTAAATAATCAACTCATGTGGGAAAATTTATATAACAAGACTAACATGTAAATTAAAATATCACAAAAATTCAAAAAAAATTATCACATAGAAATCATTTAATTTACCATTTTCATTTTAAATAACCCTTCAAAGGGAAACAAGGCATTCCCATGAGCAACCTAGCCCAAACTGCTAAACAATGGTCATGTGAGGGATAACACACCAATGAGGTGGCCCTTAATAAAAAAAATAAGACCAAACATGCTTCAATTAATTAATTCAATCACCTTAATGTCATTAGGTATTATCACAGGTCCAAATACTCTACTAAGTGTCACCCTAAACATGGGAGTGACTAATTTTGTCACATATAAACATATTGACCACTAAAGAGAGGCACAAGACCACCTACCTAGTTCTCATTTGACTCTCCTCTTCCAACGTTAGCTTCCAATTTTAGATAGAATGATTTTGATCTATGAAAAAAAGACCAATTATCCATCATAAATAACACATTCAAGAACAAAAATAACCAAGAATAGCTCAAGAGGAATCAAGAACTCACCGAGATAACTCTAATAGATTGGACTATGTTCAAATCAGCTTCTATATGATGAAATAGGAGAAGAAATCAGTCTTAGTACTACTTTTTCATCCACCTGGCCACCCCTCTATCCAAATGACAGAAGAACAAGGATAATGGACATTTTAAGTGGAAAAAAATACATTGTGTTTAAGTCCATAAACACATCATGTATATAATTTAACTGTTCATTTGGTTGTTGTTTTCTACTGACTTACTTTCTAGGGACCATCAATACGACTACAAGGAATGTACTAGGAATTACACGACGTGTAGTTGGTCTTTTCCCTTTTTTATCTGATATTCCCACACACCATGTATTCCCATCACACATGACCATAATAATTGGGGTGTTTATAGGACCACATGATGTTCAACCCTTGATTCTAGTATTTTCTTAGTTTTCCCCCATTTTCTAAAATACAAGTCAAAGGAGAAAAGAATAAAGAAACTCATACCTCAATGTAAGAACTTGGTTCTTATACACAAACACATCTCCCTTCCACCTGGATATAATCTTGGTTAGAAATATACTAGGGTTAATTGTAATAAATAAATATTTTATTCTCTCTACCTACTAATGTGATGAATTATGGCCCACACAATTTGTTATATAATTGTATTTAATCAATAATTTATAGATTATATGAGGGGACATAAATATACATTTTCATGATATATTTTTCTTATAAAAAATGAATTTTATTTCATGGATTTACCTATTGATATTATTTTTGGATCACCTAAATCATATTTATATTGATATTTTTATATCCAATTTTTTCCCAGAAGTTATAGTGGTATAGATTCAAATTGTCATCGTGGTTATAATTTTTTTATAAAAATTAAATTATTTAAATGTTATATGGTTTTTTAATTTTAAATATTTTTTAGGAAGTATTTTTAAAAAATAATTTTTATATTTAATGTGGTGAATCTAGATAAAATATGAGAATAATTTATATATAGTCATACAATGCCAAAGAAAAGCGATTGTTAAGTAATATTTAATTCTATAATTATTTACTCTCACCCCCTTAATGATTAAACTTTTCTTTAATGAATTAAATTATAATGATCTACAACTTTCTTTGATTAGGATGTTTCTCATAATTGATTTTAGATCCTCAAACCTTTAAAAAGGGAAGAGTTGTCAATTGTTTATAATATATGATCTAATAAAACATTTTTGATCCATTTACTAGCCTTAGAACATGGTTCTTACACTGGGTAAAATTTTTGGAAAGATACAAGATTATTTAATTTTAAGGGATATTTAATATTTTTTAATAAATTAATATTTATAATTTATATGTGATTGGCGATATATCATAGAAAGACCCATAGATATAAATTTCAAAAGTGCGGTTGTGTTTAGGATGATGTGTTTTGTATAGGTGGGTTTAAATTTATGCATTAGGTTCCAATGCCTCAAAATGGACTATTTTGGGTCTTCTATGAAAATATTTGGTTAACCAAGTTGGGAATTATAAATTATATTTTTAATTATTTTTCCTTAGGTTATCCACTACCAATGGGAATAAAACAGTAAATTGTTCGAGATATTTGAGAGGGGAGATATTGTTATTCAAGGAGTCAATGATGTATTTAGCAATGAGTAGTGAATTTCTTAGATAACAGTGTTGATCCATGAATCGATGGAAAATGAAAATTGACACCTTAGTGATTCTCTATCGAGGCTGCTATTATTAATTTAATTTTGGTATCATTATTCATGGTACAAATTTATAAAATCAATATTTTTCAGTGATTATATATTACCACGATGGATTCATCACCCCAAAATTTCATTCTCTATTTAATATATTGTCTTTGATTTTTAATTCACGACATGAAATTTTGGTCTAGGATTATACATTTCATGTCAATTATAGAAATTTTTATCCTATTATTTGTGATTGCAAGTATTATAACTTGATTTACATATTCAATGAATTTACCATAAATGAAAACAATTGGTGTTCATAATTGATTCAGCTACAAATTACCCTCTGCACATTTATTTTTTATGTTCCTAGAGAAAACTAGGGAGGCACCAATAGGCCTATACATGCCAGACAAAGGGTTAGATATAAAAAATTGTTTGGAGGGGGTTCATTGCAAAGACACCATAATAGGGATGGTCGGGTTGGTGTCTATGTATCATCGATTCAGTGTGAGGTTTGAGTGATGGGTTGTGTGTGGTTTGGTGGTGATGAATTACTGATTGAAATACAAATAAGTGATGAATAATGAATGATTTGGAAGAAACTAAGGCATATAAGTAAAAACTAATTGATGAAGAGTGTGGCCTATGGTGGGGATCTGGAAAAAGTAATTAATGGTTATTTTGAATATTGAAAAGAAAACTCATCTACATGTTTAGTAGTTTGGAAATGACATACCATGATAGTTTCGGCTATAGTACATGGGTTTACATGTGAATTTGGATATCACTAGACAAGTACCTATAAGGATCACATTCTGTCTTGAATTTGTTGTGGTTAGGGTTTATAGTGATTATTTAATTATCATATGGTGCGTAGTTCAGATACACATGTCATGTTTTAAGATTCTACATGATATAGATTATGGAGGTGTACACACCTGACCACCATGTTTGGTATACATGGTGTATATTGGGAGGAACACATCATGTTCAATACTCGACATGATATAGTCTATAATACATTCCTAATTAATACGTATTTTTAACAGGATTTGTCTCCTATTATATATTCGGTGTAGTATGGGACCGCATGAAATGGGTCTTTCAAGTTTACACATTGATTTAACTGTGATTTCTACGAACCATATTTAGAAAGAGTACAAACTCTGTATATATAAATTCACATGAATTAGACGACAATGTATATTCAAAACTAAATCTAGGGATTAACACCACTGGTCCCTTCAATGATTTTTTTATTCTTGGACTGTGTGACTAGATAATGACATTATCTTCCTAGACACCTCCCATTGATCACACATAATTCATAATAGATTACATTCCATGTACTATGTTAATTTTGTTGTTTTTTGGTATCTTCTCATACAGTTATAAGAATCAAACAAATAAATAGTCCAGTATGAGTTTTTTCTTCATAAAGAGTGATTTTATTATTCTCCTCAACATTAGTGACTACAAGATAGGCTCTTTTAGTTTCATGAGGTTCATATATTAATAGAGAGGATGATATTGTTTAAGTGAGTAATTTTGAGTAGGAATGGAGTCAGAGTCCACGGTATATAGTGGTTTAGGTAATCCCCTAAAGGAATAAAAATGATAAGGCATAACCCCAGTCAACAAATATAACCTATACTCCATTGTGTTTCAAGGAGTATTCATACATCCCTAGGGTTAGGTACACCCTCAATTAACATAGTTACTACTCTAAGAGTCACACCCCCTCATCAATGCTAATGAAATATAGTATAGAAATAATGAATTACATGTAGATGGAGTCCAAGTACACATTTATATTCTAGGGAATGGTTCTCTATCTATGGGGTCACTACTATCTTGTGTCTCAAGTAATCATCCTCCATCAGGTCCACTGTTCCCTCATAAAAGTTACATTCTTATAATGAGGTATTGTTCCATGATATTAGTATCAAGAAGTTACTTGAATGTTATAAATATTGTATAATTTATCTTGTTTGATATTTATGGAATATAATGAATTTTGTTTCCCTTGAGACATGATTTATAACTAGGTTGTTGAATTTAAAATATTTTGGTTTTATGATACTCGAAGAATCTATGGTTCTGTATAATATATTATCCTTTGTGTGTATGAGATATGATGATAGGATCACTCTTCTGTATTTGGTTTTCTTATCCATAAAAAAATCATTTGGTATTTTTATCTATTTAACTAATGTTTCGCTCCTTCTTTCCATTGGGTTTTTGAGGCACCATACTAGAAATGTTTATACTCACCCTTTCATTAGATTTGTCCTAACACTTGTTGTATTTATGTCAAAAACACACTATTTGGTGGGGTCCTTGGTGTACATTGAGCGTGATAGAGTTGGTTGAGATGGATTTTAGAGATGTATGATGGTGTGTGATGGAGACAAGTACTATCATAGTATTTTTCATAGAATATATCTCATAAGAAGGTTATTTATATGATTACGTTAGTCATGCTTGGAGATATGGTACTATATATTTATTTCTCATTTTTGAGGTGTACATATATGGAATTGTATTAGATGATGTCACAAACATGAATATTTTATTTAGTTGGTTATTAATATATATTATTAAGGGTTGTTGGTTATATTGTTTCATCTGGTTACATATATATTGCTTGTTGTTATAGAATAAAGCCTCCCATGTATGTTATACCATCTAAGTATTAGTCTCAAACCCCAACCCTAATGGATGTGAGAAAGTGGTGGACAACTCATCTTATCACTAACCCAGGTGGGGTCTTAGTGGGTTAGGTGATATTTGAATAGTATCAAATTTATTTATTCTTAGGGATGAAGGATGGATTTACTAATCAAGGGAGGATTGTATTAGTGATTTTTTGGGAAATGATTCCAAGGGGGTTTTGGGTTAAAAGACCAAACCAGGGAGCCCAACATAGGTGTGGTGGTTGATATATCCTTTCACAAAGGCTTAAATTAGCTATTATTCAAACTAATACTCTAGGGTAACATTTAAAGGGGTGAGATTAAGTTGGTAATGTATCATACAATGGTCAATTGTCATCTTTCCTTTATTTCCTAAGTCAGCTCACCTAGATATACATTAATATTTATAGGTCCATCCTATATAATGGTGGATGTAAAAAAATAAATTCCATATTATATTCACAGGTAGGGTAGTAAAATTTCAGTTCTAGTTGTAGAGGATAATTACACTTATTATTTGAGATATGGAAAATTGATTCTGTGATCTAATTAGTGGAATCTTTACCCCATGTGTAGAAGGAATATTCCCTTACATTTTTCCTAGATTGGAACTTCATGAAGGGAAGATTATAGATCCCACTGGTATGGATGATACTACCTATAGATTGAGTATGAAACATTCATTATATGGGTATAAGAATCATATGTTTTTCAGGTAATCATATTCCTCATTCAATAGAGGTTTTGTTACAGTGATACACATTTCCATCCAGTTCATACATCCATTAACTAAATGGAGAATCAGATATATATTTTCATTAATAGTGTGGTATATTATTAGCATACATAATTTTCTCTTACTCATAATTGACTTAATATACTATTGTTTTAGTTTGAATATTTGTTAAGGTGGATTTTCCTTTTGATAAACTGAGTATGAATTGAGATCACAAGATATTGGACCCTTTTCAAGGAAATATGATTTTTTTCTGAGCACACTAAGGTGTTAAAAGAATTAATTATGTACTCTATATATGTTATTCATTAAGGAATTTATTGGACCTTGAAATTTGGAGTGGTTCCTATAGAGAAAGAAGGTTTGGATTGTGTCCTAATGAATCAACACCTATGACGGAGTTTTGTATTGAAACGAATTGAATGTGAAAACCTTGTGTTGATTGAACTATGATCTACATCTATAATACATTAGAACACATACTCATCATAATTTTCATGAGATTATGAAACATCATTATAGATATGGATCAAATATTCACAGACCATTATTTGGTGGATTTTATTCCTTTTAAGGCATTATGTGGAATATTTAATAGATCAAGATTCACATCTAATGAGGAGTATGAATCTTATAAAATACAAGTAGGTATAAATCCCAATTCGTTACAACCATTTACCATCATTCAGTGAATTTGGAATTTTTCACCATGGATTCTATAGATGAGGGGTTTCCTACATTAGTAGAGGTATAAATGGATGTTTCTAAAAACATGTTCTATGTATTTCTTCTAAAAGATTAATTTCAATATCTACGTTAGTTTCAAGGATATGTTGATATATTCTATAGGTTATTTAGTACACTGGTTGAGATCATTGAGTTTTAATGGGATGTGAAGGCCCATGAAGAGGAATATTTGGTCAGTCATAGTTTGAACTATTTGACTAGAATACAAAATAATGTTTTCTTGAAGGTTATACCTAGGTCTGGATGTTTTTATCAGAAGATTAATGATTAGAAACATTCATATAAAGTGGTCAGGAAACACATAAACAATGAGTTTTTCTATAGTGTTTTATGATAGTAATAAAACATCCCTACTATCATAGAATGATCTATGAACCTCTTTGTGTGGGTCTTATTTCCTGACACCCTCATTAATTCGAGGATAGAGGTTGAGTATATTGAGAATCAGGGATTTCATATTCTATTTATTTGAGAGATCCAATAGAATGATGGACTCTTGAAGTGTGAGTTCTAGATTCAAGAGATCCATTCTTCTTAGAATTTTTTCATTTGAGAGTGAAATATTTGTTGGACTCCCTAAAACATTCGGTCATGATGGATATTATGATTTGAGTGGTGAAACTATATAATGATAGTCAATCCATTTTGTTGGGAATTTATTACTCAGCCGATGAAGGATAAGCTTGAGAAGATTTACTTAGAGTGGATTATTTTAGTGAGTGATAGAGATGTATCCTACCTTTTATAAATTATGGTATCCCATACTTCTTATTGATAGAGGGTGGATAGAGTAGAGACATCAATTGTAGAGTCTTATTTGTATATTTTTTCTTAAACAGTTTACATGGTAGATTCTCTAAAGAGGAGGAGGACATCTTACACTTATAGGGCCAGATAGTGGTATTCCCATGAGGATTGTATTGTGTACCATGATAAATTATGATGAACTATAGTTATTCTGGCGGTACATAGATCCTCGGTGGTTAATGAAAAACTGAAAATGAAATCATATTCATCATGTGGAAAGTCTAGATACATGGAAGAGGATATTATTCTATATTTTTCTAGTTTTTTTCACTACAATTGTAGAAGTTTTATCTGAGGTTCTAGAGCCAATAGAGTAATGTAATTTGAATAGGTGGTGAACTTTCACATTATATTCTGGAATAATGGGTCACTAATGATCTATAGTATAGTATAATGGAGTTTTAAGGATATTGATGTTGTTTTTTATATCCCCTTTAGTATTTTTCATACATGAGTGACAACAACATGACTGAGGTGTATGTGGATGTAGACGAATTCTTGTACAGTGTTAGAGGGTTGGATGTGTGACTTTCTCTAATATAGAATAAATTCTTAAACTAGCAATTATGTATTGTTCTTGTGTTTTTTTCAAGAAACATTGGTATGTATACTTTTAGAGAGACAACAAGGATAAAAATCAGAACTCACGAAGCATGTTATCTTGAGGATACTCTCTAGTGAGTGTATAATTTTTAATGTTGAACATAGTAATAGATATTAAAATGAATAGAATTTTCACATGTGATATCCATATAGATCAACCTTTAAAGGAGGAGAGTGTAATACCCATAGGGATGGTACCCTTATCTTCATATCATTCCAGAGTCAATAAAGATGGTTAGTAATTCCAAATTATGTTATTAAGATGAATTCCTTCATAAAATAAATATATTTTAGTATGAATTTTAGTAGGATTCATTTGATGAGATCATAGAACTTTTTCAATGTGTTCCTATATATAAAAAATGATTTGATCTTTTCTATATATTATTCTATGTATAGGAATGAAAGTGATGGATTGAGGAAATAATTTTTTCTTATGGTATGAGTTCTATCTTTTCATATTATTTAGTCTGATCATGGAAGATAAGTGTGTGTGAGGATAAAATAATCTCCCATTTTATAGTATTAGTTTCTTATGTATAAAAAGAACTAAATTCCATGATAATGCATTGACACATATTTTTTTATCTAGGACTTCGTGTATAATTGAGTTTCAGAGTCCGAAGACTTGAAAATGGTAGAATAGAAAATTCACCATAGTAAATGATCTTTGATTTTTTTTTTCATTTTATTATACATGGGAAACGATGTTTACTCATGGTTTTAATTTTAGTGAATTTTTTATCTTGTTTATGTTTAGGGGATATTTAATATTTATTTAATAAATAAATGTTTTTCCCATGTATGTGAACAATGAAAACCCCCGGACAGATCCATATTTTGGAATTTAAAAATATTAGTTCTGTTTATAATGTATTATTTTACCAAACATAGGTGTAATTTATGTTTCTAGGTCTTAGAAACTAGATCAAGTAATCTTGAGTCTGTTATGAAAATAATCGGTTGACCTAGTTTGGAGTAATGAATTTTACCTTTAATCTTATTTATAGGGTCAACCTTATCCAGTGGTGATGAAAACATAGAGAGTGAAATTTAAGAAAGGATACGTTTTTCTTATATTGATGAAATATTGAGGAAAGGGAGGTAGATTCATGAGTCAAAAGTGATGAACTATGAATTTATGGTGAATGAATATAGGATAATCATTGATTCATGATTAATATAGGGATCATTCCTTTTATATATGTCTTGTTATTGATGGTACCAATTTAAAAAATAAATATTTTACATTTTTTATGGATTATTATTATTACTTATTTAAATTGTGATCACATTCTACATTTGAAATATTTTTGTTCAATTTTCAATTGCCCATTTGGGATTATAATCATCGATTATACTCACCTTATCTTTCGAGAAAATATCCTTCCACTTATTCATGTTTTTTTATTATTAGACCATGATTTATATATTTTATATACTTTACAACTATAAAATATTTGGGCTGTTTTAATTTAACTTGTCACAGATTCCCCTATTTCCCTTTCATTTTAATGCCTTAAGAGAAAACTTGTGATTCCCATCCACCCTTACTATGGTCAAAAAAAGGTTTTATAACCAGTAGTGGAAAAGTGGGAGTTTTGTGTGATGACATCATGGAAGGTTGGGATGACATAGTTTTCTTAGATTGGTGATTCATAAAAGGGTTTAATTGAAATGGTATGTGTGGTTTGGTAATGATGTCCTATCAATTTAGATACTATATAAATGATACTAGGTGATAGAGGGAGCGACCAGTGGGGCATCAAAGGAATGAGACAGTTTAGAAGGACATGGGATATGATAGGGATTCCAATGGAAAATATGTGACGATTTGGGATCCTAAAAAAGCCTAACTCTAGAGCATATAGATCGGAAAACACACATTTTATTTTATTGGATTAAAAACGAAGGATTACACATGAAGTTAAATATCATGATGATTATATCCATAAGTAACATCTAATTTCTTGTGTTAGATTCAACTAGGGTTTCTACTGATGAGTTAATAATCAAATGGTGTGTATTTCTGATTCACACACCATTTTTTATGGTGCAACCCAACATGGAGTGTGACATCGTACATTTCATACAACCTCTTTTAATATAAATGGCATATAGCATGAAGCACAAGCTATGTTCAATACTATTCATGAAATGGGGTGTATTACACACCAATTTTATCCTTCCCTTTCAACACATAATGTATTATATTAGAAGTTATATTTATTATGGGACTAAATGAATTAGGTCTCAAAAATTTATATACTGAGTAAACCACAAGTTTCACACATCATGTTTAGTGGGAGGATATGCCTTGTTAATTAAGAATCACATATATTAGGTCAAAAAGAAGACACTCTAATGACTTTGGAGATGAACATTCCATGTCTCCAAAATGAAAATCCATATATTCTATTACTTTATTATTGAATAGAAATATTACATGACCAAATTCTTCCCAAATATCACACATTGTGTAAAATATAGTACATATCATTTACTGGCTGACTTCTGTTGTTTTTAATATCTTCTCACCCGGGTGCTAGAATATAAAAATTAAATAGTCCATTCTGAATGTTTTTTATTGTTGATTGTGATTTTGGGATCGTCCTTAAAATTAGGGGCTCTAAGGGAGGTGATTTAATATTCTTGATGATCTTTACATAGTGGAGATGACTTCAGAGTTTAAACAATGTGTTTAGAGAAGAAATGGAGTCAAACACCCATGCATATTTATAATGGTCCATTATGTATTTATTTCTAAAACTCCCTTAGTGTAATACACCTGATATGGTGGGGTTCCCCACATGAAATATTGATTTTTTACTCCCTCAAATATCATGGAAAATACACCATTCATATGGATAATTTAACCCTTAATTAGCACGTTGATTACAAAAAAGTTTTTCCCCCACACAAATCTTATAAAAAGAAGGTATAGAAACTATTGAGGATGAGTTGATAGAGTTCATATACCATTATATACTCTAGGGAATGTCCTTCTATAAATGAATATAATATAACCCTATTTTTGATAGAATAGTCCGCCATTGGGGTTGATGTTTCCTTGACTGAGTTATATTCCCTCAAAGAGGTGTAATCCCCCATTCCAATTTCAGTGATGTGATATAGAAGTTAAGAATTTTGAATAATTTATATGTTTTGTGTCTAACTTCATATCATACATTTACTATAGATTTTGAGATATAACTTATAGTTGGGTTTTCAATGTTAGAGATTATGAGACCAAAGAGAGTATGAAAATCTCTAGTTATATATGATATGGGAAACTTAGTGGAGTTGAGATATGATAATAATAAATTTCCAATGTCTCAAGGTTTATTATCTATTAAATAATATATAGGTTTATTTTTTATATTGAGTTGAATTGATTTTTCTTCATTCAATTACTTTTTTGAGGATTCATAATGGGTATGTTTATACTCACCCATCCACAAAATTAATTCCCATATATACTATGCCTCTATAGATGATGAACATTTAATAAGTGAACATGATTGATATGGGGTTGGTAATTATGGTTTAGTTAGTGCTTAGTGAAGGACAATTGTGTATGATAGATATAAAAACTATGTGAGTTTGTTCATAGAGTTTACAATATATAAAATTAAAGATTATGTTTTTCAGTGATAACTTCACCACTTAGAAGGTTACTCTTATTTTTGTTTTGTGTTTTTATTAATGAAATGGTATAAAATAGATTATATAATTTTATGAGGTTTTTATTTGTAAAAAAATAAATAAATTAATAAAATTTGAGAAAAAGGAATCCAATTATTTTTAGATCATATCACATAACAAAGGTAGACACATTAGTAATAGAGAATCTCATCATGAAAGGGTTTCATGCAAGATGAAAATGATCATAGATACATTATATAAGGTTATAATGGGGTTTAGGGGAAAAAATATAAATGATGAGGATATTGACATAGTAGACACCATAGAGAGTGGGGATGCATGAAGGATATAGACACAAGATGAATGGTATATCCATTGTGAATATTACAATCCATTTTCAATGTGGCCTGACTTGTTGAGGGAAAATGCTTCATTGTAAACATGATCTTCCATTATGGTCATATGAGAGAGGAAAAATGCAACAATACTAGAAAGTGGGAGTACATAATGGTCAGAATAAAATCAAAAGATATAGAATTAAAATTACTTAAATATTTTCATCTAGTCCATAATACAAAGATATATATGCTTTATATTTTTAATATATAAAATGGTACAATATGGAGAAAATAAAAAAAGGAATAATTTATTATGATATTAATTTCAACAAGGATCACTATAGGAATTTTAGAAGCACACAAGTCATTTTGGATATTTTAATAGATTTATTGAAATTCATTTTTTCCTATATTTTTGGGAAATTAAAGAAGATATTTTGGGGATATTTTTTATAAAACCTTGGTTTATTTTAAGCCAATGTTTGATAATTTTGAAATAATTAATTGAATAATATATACATAGATATTTAATTAGATATAAGTGGGAATTTTTTCTTATAAAATGAGGTCAAAAATTCATCACTTGGAACCAAATTAAATGATTAGGGGATCACTATTGGAGTATTGTTATAGTTTTGAAAGCTAGAGACTCTGGTTAGATTTTATTTTATATTCTGTCTCATGATTATAATATGTAAGTAATTTTAGTATATATTGTTTTATAATTACAGTTGATTGATAATTGATGTTTTATATCAATTTTTAATGTTAGTTTTTTCATTTTTTATTTTATTCATTCTTACATATCATTTCATTATTATTTGAGAATGGACATTGTATATTTGATTGATGAAATGATGTTAATGCATTATCTTATTATAATATTGTTTCATTCCAATAGGGTAGTTTACGTGATATTATTAAACATTGGTTTGGATCACCTAATTATAAAACAAACTGAAGTGATTGACCATATGAAAATAGTATTTTTGATGATTTATAGTGAATTCCATGACCAAGGATTTTATTAGATCGAATTCAAATAATAACACAACTATCCATTAAATATTTTTATGCTCTAATATCACATAAAAAAGAATTATAAGACAACAATGTTCTTTTCATTCATAATTATTTTGTGTTAGTTTTATATTTATTTACAATTTATTTAATTAGTTTTCTTGACTTTAGTGATTGGGTTGTAAAAATACATACTTGTCTATATTGGTTAGAACTAAAAATAACCACATAATACAGCCATGTAGACAGTATTTAGAATGATAAATATTATAAATTTTAAAATTTATACCCCATTAGAATTAATGATTCATTATGGTATGTCAATAGTTTTGGCACCATTGTCTTGTACATTGAACTTATAACATTATTTGTATCAATAGATTAAGAAAATGATGTCTCTCATCTATTTATCAAATATTATTTTAGTTTAGTTTTCATTTTCATTTTATACAATGTGTTGTTTTTGGTATTGGTAGATTCTTCTAACTGAAACATGAGTGAACAGATGATATTTTCTAGGGAAGTTACTAAGCTTTCACATCAACTCAACCAAATCAAGGAGAAGATACAAATGCAAGGATGTGTCCTACAACCATACACAAATTATGATAAGGTTCTCCTATATATTTTTGAGCTTGGATTCAAAAAGTCATGTAAATAACTATATATAATGGAAATGGAGACAAATGAATCATTGTAAGTACCCAATTATGAATCCATATTTTAGGAAAAAACTAAGTATAAATATGTTGGCGATACATTGTTTGAAATTGAATATAAGGATACCTAATATGATAAGGATGAATATAAGACATTATATAATATATAGAATTTCCTAAAATGTACCAAAATTAAGGATAAAATATAATAGAGGGAAACAATAATTTAAATAGAAAATGGGAAATACGAAGATAAAAATGGTGAAATAAATATATTCATTGAAAAATTTATAGATCATAAATAAAATTAAGTGGTAAAAGAATAATATAATTAGGATTGGTATGTAAATTTTAATATTATTCAATCTTTAAAATTTTAAAATACTTGGTTCCCATAAAAAGAAAGTGTTAATATATATTTAATGAAATGTATGAGAATAAAATATTTGGAGGAGTTAAAATTTAAATCATGGTTAAATATATATCAAGAAAGTAATTTAAATTGTCCTATAATGTCATTAACAAAATTTGGTCATGTTTAGATAATATATATTTAAAAAAATTTCTTAAAGGAGGAAACCCAAAAAATTTATTTCTTTCCTAGAAATTTGTATTTTTGACATATTTTATTATTTTTTTGATGTATATTAAATCATACTTATATTTTTGTGCTTTTACATAATGTATCTTGTACATTCATGTTTTTATTTTAATTATTATGGTCCCTATTGATAAATTAATTTTCAAAGAAAACTACTAAAAATTGAATTGAATCGATTCAATATATTAGAGAGAATTGTTTTGAATTATTTATCATTTCACATTCCATTGAATTGATTTCATTTTTAAAATTTTAAAATAAAAATACCACATTTTGATTTCAGACATTATTTTTGATATATGATTAAAGAGATTATTGGAAATAAAATCATTCCTTTTCTTAAATTAATTTTTAATAAAATGTAATGTTTAATATGATTAGGGAATGTGTAAGTGTAAGAATGGAAATATTTTATTTATGAATCAAAATGTTGTCAGATTAGTTGATCAATATATATGAAATTACTAAATCAATTTTTTGATTTGATTTTTTAAATATTATATATATATATATATTTAATATTATTATTCATGACATGAGTGAGTATTCAATATTTAGTCCATATCCCTAAGATATATTCTAAACTAGTTTTCTATATTATTTCAAATACCCTCTCTATTAAGAGATTATTAAGATATGAATCACTTCTTGACCATGGAATTTTATCATTTGCAAATATAATGTATTTAAACCTCATTAACATGATCATGGATATTGATAAGGTTTTATTTAATTCTATTAAACATTAATCCCAACCATATATTTAATCTCTTGTTAATCCTTAATTTTTATGAATTACTTTTATATGAAGAAACATTACAAACCTATTTATCCTTTCTACCAAAATCGTTGTAATTTTTTTCATGATTAACAGTGTAATAATTTTGGGGGAAGATAATTATCATGATTTTTATATGGATGATATCCATTGAAAGGAAGAATTTCACGCATTATCATTAGTTTAGGGAGTACTGTTTTATAAATATATTTTTCTTTTTATTTTATAATTTCCCGTAAAGAAAAAAATATGGTAAAAAAACAATGAATAAAATTTATGTTGAAAAGAGGGTATATATTTTATTTTTCTTATTATTATAATTTGTGATCCTAAGATGAAGAAAATTTGTTGATTGGTGTTAATATTTTGAATCTAACACATTGGACCATGATATTTTCATTATGGTTAAAGTTTATAACATTCATTATTCATAGGAGTTAAACCTCATTTTTAAACCTTAATAATTATGTTTTTAAATACATACCTACCCAACAATAATAATAGAGGTATTAGAAACTTAATTAACGTCCAATTTATTTTTTTTGGTTTTATTTATAAGTGGATATCATGATGTCTTTAAAACCAATTAATAGAGTTCATATACATGATATTGAGAAGATATATAGTTTTCATATTATATTTTCTAATGATCAAAATATTTATTCCAGAATGGTACATCACATGTGTTTATCAATGATAATAATATGTCGAAATATGTGAAAGGTAGGATAATTATTTTCAATTCAAGAGGTAAAATCAAATATATGGTTCATTGGTTTTCATCAACATTTAGGATTTGAAAATATATTTCATATGATTTGTGAATTTTTATTCTTCATTGTTAATAATTATTAACTATTTACAACGTTTTTTAAACCAAGGAAACAGTGTATTTACATTATGATGACATGGAGATTTATGATTTAGGAAATAAACGAGTTTAGGTGTTGGAGGATTTGATATCTAAAATTCATTAATTCTTTAGGCGTGATAATTTAAATTCATAAAACGATATTCCTATATAATTTTAAGTGCTTTATTGATTAAATTTTAGGAACTTTCATATGTAATGTTTAGAGGTATTTAAAACAAATATAATAAAAAAACTTAATTAAATTTGAAAAAAATGGTGGTCAATTATATCCATGGAATATCATTAAATCAATTAAGGATCAAGAGATATAATGGAGGATAAAAAAATAATTTAAATGATATATAAGTTTAGGTCATGGTTCATTGGGAAATTACAAAATAGAAACCACAAGGCCTTTAATGTAGTGGACACCATGGTAGATGGAGTAACATAGAGGATTTTAAAATAGGATGAATGGTAAAACTGTTATAAAACATATATTTCATTTAAAAATGAGTCTAACTTATTTAGGAATACCATTAAATTGTAGATTCCATTTTCTATCATGGACACATGAGAGTGGAATAGTGAAACGAGATCTACATAGGGGAGTATGTCATGGTGGAACATAAACTCTATGATATGAAATTGAAAAAAATCAAATATTTGAATATAATAAATAATAGAAAAATAAAATATATTTATATTTTTAATTTTTTGTTCCCAAAACATTTATGCCACACACTTTACCAATAAATCCATGACGTAGTCCTCACTCAGATAATACATTTCATGTTTTTTAAAAAGTATATCTGTTCATTAAGAATGTGAAAATGAGATCTCTATATAATTCCTGATTTCTTAGTCTTAAATGGATGTAGATTCCTCAAATACTTTTCCTAGTCCAATTATGTAGTGGTGATAACCCCCCCCCCCACTAGATTTTGGCCATGTATTTCATCTATTTTTGATGAAATGGTTATTATAATTGTAAAACCCATTTTTGAGGGTCTTGTGGGAATTTGTTTCCTTATAAAACACTTAATATGGGTAAAAACAATATCCATGTGAATAAACGTTTTCTTATGATTTCATTTGATAGATGATGAATCTAAAGGGGACACCGATATCAATATTTATAGCTATTATAAGTTAGGAAACTATTTACATAAGTGAAGATTGTCTACCTTGTAAAAATTACATGTATCATAAACTAATTCTGTAATATTCATGGTTTTTTTGAATGGTTTATATAATATGTCTTCATGAATCAATTAAGCCTAATTTTCAAAGTTTTCATCCCAAATGGTGTGATTCTTTGTATAAACCATCCCTTTATGTGGACGACTTATCATTTGTAGTCATGGAACATAGTTCTTATAAGGCAGCTATGAATTCATATGGACAAGATTTCATTTATGAAAGCATAATGATAATCCTATATTGATTTCAAACCCTCATGTGGTTTTATTTTCAATTTCATAGTTTTTTAATAATTTATATATTGATATATAAAATTTTAAGTGGTTTTGGTTTTTTATATCTCAGAGTAGATGGTTACACAGTTTATCTTATAAATTGAACCGTTGATACATATTTCAACACACCTGGAATAATTCCATCATTTTATACTGGTCCTTCATGACTGATTCGATGAAAGTGATCACCAATGAGAAAACTCCATCTTCATGAATATTGATAGATGTGAAAACCCACAAAAAAAATAACACAACCATTTCTCTTCTACATAAAACGTTTTTAGGGATTCCTCTATAATAATCTTTGTGAAGGTTCATACGTAAAACATTTATAAAGATACCCACCCACTATATAAAAGATACATTATTTCCAACCTCGAACTTTGATATCCTTTATAACCAAATGATTTTTAAAAATCCCCAAATTTAATCAGAAATTAGTTCTTCCAAATGTATTTTTTACTATATTTTAAATATTTCATATTAACATAATATTAAACCTACAATGTTAAATTTCCAAAACCTATCCTTCTATGTTTATCTAATCCTCCATATATGTTATCTATCATTTCATATTAAATAAATATTTTATAATATTATTGAATCTTATAACACATGTTAACTCATTTTTTAATTATCACCTTCATATAAGATTTAGTAGAGAGTAACCTCTTTTAAAAAATATTTCTTATCAGGGATGTATATGTTAATGACCTAACAAAATTCCCTTATTCGAGATCCTCCTCCTAGGTTCCCCAAATTAATTTATTCAATATCTTCCTTTGTGATTCCTCAAATTTCTTAAGTCGATTTACTTCTTATAGTTTCCTAAAATGCCTTAATTCAACATCCTTCTCTTGGTTTACTCAAAATATTTGAGTCAAGGTACTCCTATTGGTTTCTTAAAATTACTTTAATTAATATAAATTTATGGTTTCCCAAAATTTCCAAGGTTTAGATCCTCTAATTGATTTCCTAAAATAACATGAGTAAATATAGTATTCTTGGCTTCCCAAATACATGGAGTTGAGAAAATACTATGAGTTTTCCAAAATACTGTGTGTTAAGATACTCCTCTTGGTATCCTAAAATACCATAAGGTGAGATAATCCAATTGGTTACCAAAGTTCCTTAATTGGATAAATTTTCATGGTTAATCTATAAAGGATCACTCATGAATTATTCCAACACCAAAAAATGTATAGTTACCTTTCACCTGGTAGTACTCTTTTCAAGACATTAATCTTTTTTGATGTGGTCATGGATGTACAAACTTAAAGGAAAACACTATGGTTCTTTTCACCAGATCATAAAAGGTATGAAATTTCCCATTAAATGGATATAAATAATTTGGGTTTTTATTTCCTTCATGGGGATATATTGGAATCCCCTTTCCCTAGAAAAACCCTTCGATCATAACACGACACGCCTCCTTTAACAAAAAACTAATGGATCCTTGAATGATGATAAATTCTAGATTATATTTCTATATGGGGTTAAACTCTATAGTAAATAAATATTTGGATAAAATGAGAGATAAAATAATTACAATGTGTAGATTCCTCTTACATTTATTTTTATAGTCAATTAATTTCACTAATGGGTAATTGGATTTTTATTGGGAGGGATTAATTAAACATAAATATAAATTATAATATTAGAATATAAATCAAGAAACCTTATGGGATGATCCAAGATCTCATATTTTTACCTGATAAAAGTTTGAAAAATCCCAAACCTAGGTGATCTAGTGGTTACACACCTTTGGAAATCTAGATATTCTCCTAAGATTAAAAATAACCAAAGTGGAACCAAAATAAGGATGAAGAAAGAACTAAGATATTATGTGATATATTATGGATATAATCATAATGATAAATGTTGATAAATTTTTGAATTAAAATAATGTGATAAAAGTGAGTTTTTAAGTCACATAATCTAATTTTTATATTTTTAAAAATGTTTCATTAATCATTTTCTTCATATGTTTTTTGGAAATTAATGAAAATATATTTGGGATATTTACAGTGGATGTTGACTTGGGGTTTTAAGACTATATTGGAGGATCTTGAATAATATTTCATGTAGGATATATGTAGGGATATTTATTGAGATTTATGTGCGAATTTTTTTAGCTTTGTATTTTCTTTTACAATTGGTAATTAATTTATTAGTCAGAAGATTACTGCTTGAGTTCAATGGGGGGGGGGGTTGGAAGCTAGAGAGTTTTATTATCTTTCATTTTAAATTTTATATCATTATTAACAAGAGGGATTCATTTTCATGTTCTATTTTTGATAATAAATGTGTTTTTATATTAAATTATTATTTTTTTCTTGGTAGTTTTGTCGGTTTTTTGAATTCAATAATTATTCCATATGTTTACATCTTTTATTGATAATTAATATTTTATCTTTTATTATTGAGTTAATTTTTTATTTATTAATTAGGTCTTAAATTATTTCATGACAATATGAGATCTTATTTTCTATTTTTAAATATGATTTGATATCAACAAATTATTAAATAAATAAAATTACCTTACCATATAAAATGGGAGTTTAGTATTTAACAATTGAACGTAAGGTTCAAGGGTTTTATTAGATCCAATTTTGAAAAATGGATTGAATATTCATTATATAATTTTATAACTAAATATCTCATGAAACTAAATTTGTAAAATCTCCACATGTATTTCATTCATTATTCGGTAAATCTAATTATATATTTCATCTAAATTTCATTAATTCGACTCCTTGAAATTTGAGATAGACTATTCATACAAATATGAGTTTCTATAGGTTCATTATTAGAAAATAAAATTGACACACTATTTTAGAGATTATTTTTAAGATAAATATTATAAATTCAAAACATGATACCATGTTGGAATTAAAAATTCCCTGCAGGGTTTCAGTCCTTTCCATGAGTATGAAATTTTATTAATTATGTCACTCTTTCCTTGTGATAATTTCTTATTTATTTTAATCTCTTTTATAGGATTTGATTATGTGGAATTATTTTGGATTAAGTATCATTAAATAATATGTTATACAATTTGTAAGATCCCATATTTCATGGAGGTATGTACCAATTTAGATTTTGGTTTAAATTTCTTAATGTTTTTAATGGAATGTTTACCGAATGTATGAGGAGGTGTTAGGGAGTTCAGGGGGTTTGGGAAATGAAAGAAAAATGAATTTGGCCATTCAGTGCTTGTTTCACAGTTGACGCATTGTTATTGATAATCATGTGCCCAAACCATGCTAGCTAGGAGAATGCATGATTGAGAAAAAGTGTGTTAGTGGGAGATCCAAAATGAAAAAACTTGGTTAGAGGAATTCTAAATGGTTGGACCATGTTTTTTCAAACAATGTGGTCGTCCCTAGGAAAATGTTCTACTTAACCCCTCTTGGATAGAGTCAAGCACATAGTTTATAAAACTATGTGGCCAAAACGTGCACTATATTAAAATGTGTTAATTTAATAAACATACCCCCTTAGGATTTTAATTATCTCACCTGATTTTATCCCCATTTGTTCCTCCTCTGTCACTAGTGACAAAATTAAGCTCCCAAGTCTTTCCATTTTTGTATTTCCTTTGATTCCAGTCTATTTGATGCACCATAGGTTGTGTATCATAGCTCCAAGGTAGGTTTAATTATAATGTTTCTTATCTTATTCAGATTATTGATTATGATTTCATTATTATTCTATTAAATCCCTAAAACCCTTTTTTCATTGGATAATAGGTTTATAATTCAAGGGGTAATTGAATTAGGATCTAAGGATAATGTCAAGTGTGTATTCATCTTTGAATTCGAGGTAAGTGGTATACATGTTATATCCCATAGTCATGATATTTATTTATGCTTTCTTGGGCATGCAATTTTGTCCCAATTAATTTTCATTATATTTTTATAGTAAAATTTTGTAAAATGGGTGGCTAAATGATGAATTAAACCTATCACGACCCCTGTTGAATGCGTTGCAGTTGATTCGATAGGTTTGGGGCCACACATGGGGTGTGAGAACATTCCTGAACATTGAAAATTTTAATTCTGAGAATAAAATTACCATGTGATAAAGTATATCCTATGAATGAGTTGAAAATGAAATTTTTATGGTTGTGTCTAGAATTTGATAATAGAATATGGGATATTTTGGCTTAACATAAAATGGATTGGATGAAATAAAGTTATTGTACTATGCGACTTATGAATTGTACTTGAAATGAATAAGTTTATTAATTAATTTTAATTGAATTTTATAAATGTGATACATCTTGTGAATGGATGAATTATTTTACAAGCATTAATGTATGTGAAATGTAGAATATGTTAAATAAGTTAAGATATGAAATGTGAAATGGGTTATTAGGATATTCCATGTGAGTGGTAAATGTGTTAATTGGTTATGGAATAATTATGATTTATGTGTTAAATTAAATGAGAAATGTGAACATTATTTTTGTTGATTATGTATGATTTGTGATATTCTATATGTTGTAAATGGATAATAAGCATTTTCACAAGGATTGGTGGTGTTAGATAAAGGACTAGGGCTCCTCCCATAGGCTAGGTTAGACTGAGGCTCTAAATACCACCCTAGAATACATGGGTTGGGGATTCCGATAGACACTCTATGACTCTGAATTTTAAATTGCATGAGACTACCTAGATTGAGTCTCTATGTTCTGTGTGTTATGATTATTTAGGAAATTTTCATCCCTAGTGAGATAGGGAACATGGCCTTTTCTCTAATGCATAGTAGTTGAACTTCTTAGGACATTGTGTAAATAATGTAATTAACTAACCCCTTGATCATGTGATGAGAATTAATTTAGTAATGAGGATTATATAAATAATGGAAATGGAATTGATGATGGAAATGATTAAAGTGAATTTTTATCTAATATAACCTGAGTTGTGTTTTTTATTTTACCATTTACTTTATATTTTCTTACAGCAGCTGTTTAGACTATAAATTTTGTAGAAACAATTGATGGTGGCCTACTGATTTGTAATCACACCCTGATTTGGAAACTATTGGTTACTCAATAAGATTTCATGGTTATTGATCCAAACAAGGGAAAAAGCCATATTATTGGATGTTAAGTTGGGCTTTGGATGTTCATGGATGAGGATTTGGACATGGATTCAAGACCCATTTGGAGGATTTATATTTTTTTCTTTATTTAAGGTTTCCATTGATTTTGGAACTGCTAGCATGACATGACACTCTTACTATTTGGTTTAGTTTTATACCCTATTTGGGGAAATTTTTAGTAATGAATGTTTTTTTGTTATTTGATTATTTTTTATTTTATTTTATATTTTATCTATTGTGGAATACTCTTAAAGAGATGGTATAGTCTCCATATGTGATCCATGAAACCCTCACTACGAGTCAGTAACCTCTTATGTATGAGGTGTCCTGCATGTGGTAATGTGGAAACTCGGTTTGGGGAAATAGTTAGCGGCTTTCAGTTCGGGGATGTTATAATGTTATATTAAAGAATTGTTTTGTGACTTACTATTTGGGTTTGTAAATGGGAGGATAAGACATATCTTGTCTAGGAAATAATCTCATGCAAGGTAGTATCTAACCAATGTATAAGGGAAAACCCAAGTGCCTGGGGTGGAAATTTTTGTTATTGATATGTGTTGTTATAGTTTAATGATTTTTAACCATTTGATGATGCACTAGTGGCGTGATGTATTCATTTTATGATATTTTCCCCATGGAATAAATATAATTAGGTCATGCATTTAGGTATAATTTTAGAAACCTAGGTATATAGGTTGCGTACATCATGATAGTCATGTACTTGATGGGTGTGGGGCATAAATAGTACAATGAATTTCACTTTGTTGAATAATTGACGAAAATTTTGTCTTATAAATATGATCCAAATGCATATATAAAATTAATGATAAAAATAATGGTTAAATAGTTGTTCTTAATGAAATGTGTAAATGAGTTAAAATATTTATTGTATCAAGTGGTGAAATGGTAAATGTTCCTAAGAGGAAGGAATAATATTTTTAATGTGGAAATTGTTTTCAAAAGGTATCTAATTAATGAATTCTGACTATGTTTGTTTGTTTACACCATGTTAGCCATGACCCATAATAGGGATGGTATATGGGTTTGTTCTATGGGTGATAATGTATTTTGAAATATTTTATGTGAAATGGGTTGTCTATGTCTAGTAAATATCCTTATTTTATGTAAATTGTGATATTCTTATATTTGTGTTCTAGGACGCATTCATGGAAAAATAAGAAGATGCAACCTGATGTCATGCTCTAGTTGGGTGAAAAGAGGATGTCAGTGAGAATTATCATCCAGAGGTAGAGCAAGGGAACCTAGTGATTCTGGGTAACATTGGATAAGAGAAGTTCTATTATAACTTCACATGTTTTATACAGATAATGGAACATAAACCATAGCTTGTTGTGTCATGTATTTTTGAGCATACTATGGAGTTTCAACTACAAAAAACTCTATCTTTTGTGGTATTGGATAATCCTGATACAACTCAATTATTGATAAAGTACATACAAATGATTATTGATCACTTAGATACTCCTCAAGAGAGGAGAGTTAATTTGGCATCTTATATGTTGGGATGTCAAAAACGTGGTATGTTTTAGTCCAAAACAAACAACATACTGGTATGGCGAAGAAGTATTCCATGAATGTTTTTTGAAAATTTATCTAGAGACATTGAGGTAGGAGAATGATATAGAGTTTATGAGGTTTACCCAGGTATCCATGTCAATAATGGATTACACTAGTCATTTCATTAAATTGAAATGTTTTCGTCCAACTCCAGTAGGGGATGAGACTTCCATGGATAGATGTTTCTCATATGAACTTATAAATGATATTAAGTCCCATTTAAATATTTTCTATTTAAGCAGGCTTAATGATGTGCTAGATTAGGCCCTTATTTCAGAAGGGAACCTCAAGAAATAATCATTTGGTGGACATTTAGTTCCAGTTGTGCCATCAAGTTGGGTAGTTTTTTATGGTAGGAAGCACTATTATGAGAGTTTACATCATGGTGGTGATGGATATAATAGTAAGGAAAAGGAACCCACTTTTAAGGGTAGTGATCAAGTGTTTTTTCATTAGTACCATAGGTTGGGACACCTGCGCTGTTAGTGACCATGACCAACAATTGAGTGCTAAGCGCGCCATAGAATGGGGATTGTGTAGTGATTCTATATGAAACCTTGATAATGGGGTAATGAGGGAGGCTTGAGGAAAATGAAGAGTTAAATAAGGGGGTTAGTTATGGCATACCAGGTAGGTAATTGGAGCTCTAATGGTCGTACTGTTAAGAGTGGAAGACAAGGTACTCTAAGATGAGAGAATCCATATCAACAAGTAATTGAAGCACCAAGAATTCGTATTGGGTTATAGGGTAGAGGGTTAGGTTATCTCTATGCAATATAGTCTTCACCTGGAGGAGGCATGGCTAAACCATCAACTATTCGAGGTATATTCTTTACAGGTACTACGTTTTCTAGTGATCTATTCGACATAGGTGTTTCACAATCATTTATAGCTTCTCATATTGTGGTTGTGTTGGGACTAATGATGGAACATTTGCGTGTTGTAATATCGATTGATACCCTATTAGGAGCGCATGTAGAAAGTATCAGGAAATATAAGGGGTGTTCTCTTGATGTTGGTAGGAATTGTTTCCTATGGGAATTGTTTGTGTCTGAGATGTTGAGTTTTGATCTGATTTTGGGTATGGACTAGATTGTTTTCTACCAAGACCAAATTGACTATTATTGACATAGGGTGCCATTCACATCTCATGAGAGAGACACGTATGTCTATCAAGATGAATGGGATATCGGGTAAGGACATGTTGGAACATTCTTCCATAGTTGGCTGAGCTCACAACCTAAGAGGCATATCTCATGCTTGATGATGGAGGAGGAGAGTATCTTTAATTTTAACATGTTCTATATTAGTTCTAGATAGTGTTTCCTGAGGACATACCAAGTCCACCTCATGATAGGTATTTAGAGTTCTTGATAGAGTTGTAGTTGGGAGTAGAACCATTTTTCATTCATATATATAGAATGAAACCAAATGAACACCGGGAACATAAAACTAAGTTAGAGGAATTCGATAATAAATGGTCTATTCATCCTAGTACATGACCTTGGGGATCTCAGGTGCTGTTTACTAGGAATGATGAAAAATTGTTATAGTTGTGAGTTCATTATAGAAAGATAAATTATATGGAACTTAAGAACTGATACCATTTTTCGATAATTGATGATCTCTTTGATCACATGAGAGCTGCTTTAGTATTTTCAAATATTGATCTAAGATCAAGGTATCACCAGATGAGGTTGAGACCTTATGATAAACCATAGACTCTCTTCAGGAGAAGGTATGTGTTGTATGTGTTTGTTGTTATTCTGTTCATATTGACCAATATTTCGAAAGTGATTATGTCCCTAGTAAACCAAATATTCCACCGTTACCTAGACCTGTTCATGGTTATTTTTTTGATGACATCTTAGTGCATTCAATGATTCTTGACAATCATGAAAAACATATCGACATCATCCTGGGTAAACTAAGAGATAATAATCTATATGAAAAGATGTCCAAAATTTATTTCTAGATCTATAGGGTGCAGTTCTTCGGTCACATCATCTCTACGGAAGCAATTCCAGTGGATTCAGAGAAGTTGCAGGCTGTTGTATCTCAGGAGTACCCCAAGAATGTATCTGATTTTTTATGTTTTAGGGGTTTGGATGGCTACTAATGAAGGTTCATCAAATAGTTTTACCATTTTTAATCTCCAATCTTGGGACTAACCAAGAATGTAATAATGTTTTAGTGGTTTAAGACATGTAAGAATACCTTTCAGGTGTTAAATAAGTGGTTGAAAATTTGCCAATTTTGATCTTTCCCGAGCCAGAAAGGGGTATACCATGTTTTTTCATGCATCCGTCATTAGACTTGGGGAAGTGTTGATGTAATATGATAAGGTGGTTTAGTGTGGTTGATGATAGTGTATTCCCAATGTAATAAATTATCATACTCTTGACCAACATTTGGATACAATGGTGTACAATTTGAAGTGTTGGTGGAACTACTTCTTGGGAGAATGGGTTACGGTGTATAGAATTTATAAGATCCTTAAGTAAATTTTCTCCCATTATGATCTGAATCTTCAACAATGTTGATGGGTTGAATGCAATGATTATTTTTTATTTGATATAGTTTATACATTGGGAAAGGGAAACAATGTTGTGGATTCTTTATATTGGATGAGTCAAAACTGGGTAGTTCCAGAATCATGGTCAATGTGGAGGATGATGGTGTTATTCAATAAGATACATATTGACGTCAAGGATGTCCATGGGATGATGAACCTTTCATTGTTGGATGTTGAGTCCATGATACTGAGCTAGGTAAAGGACAAGAAACATGATGATTAATGATGTTTTTAAGGGTAACTCTTAAGGGTGGAGAGTCACCTTATGGTTGGAGCATTGGTGATGATGGTTTGGGTTTTGTTTTTGGATGTGTTGTTATGACAAGGTGTATATGAGAAGTTTTAGTGATTGAGATACATGCATAAATGTGTCTAGTGCATATAGGGTTGAACAAAATGTATAATGACATTTTTATGCAGCGTTGGTGACCAGGGAGAAAGAAAGAGGTTGCTGGTTTTGTGGTGCTAAACCTTACCTTTCAGTAGGTGAAGGTTGTGCATCAACAATTGGGTGGTTTGTTGCATCTAATACCAATTTCTAAATATATATGGGATTATGTGAATATGGAATTCATGGGGGTCATTTGAGGACTCTTTAGAAGAATTATGTGATTGGGGTAGTTGTGTATCATTTGACAAAGGTGGATCATTTATTATCAATTCAAGATACTTTCAATGTGGATTAGTAGGTTGAGTTGTATATTCAAGATATTTTTTTAGTTTTAGGGGTACCATAGACTATAGTTTTGGATCGTGATCCAAAGTTTACATCATGTTTGTATGAGGTATTACATAAGGCTCTTTGTACACAAGTGTATCTGAGTACGACCTTCCACCTACAGATAGATGGGGAGATAGAGTATACTGTTTAGGTACTAGAGGGCCTATTGAGGGATTCTACCATAGAATATGGTGGATTATGGGAAAATAATCTAGAACTGGTTGAGTTTTCTTAAAATAATATTTATTAGGATAAAATATAGATAGAACCACTTGAGGTGCTCTCTGGTAGACTGTGTTGATCTCCATTTTAATTGGTAAATACTGGGAAATTAGAGTTGTTGGGATGAAGTCTTGTACAAGAGATGTCAAAAAAATTTTAGTTGATTTAGAAGAACATGAAAATGGATCAGATATGTATAATTAATATGTGAATCAACACCATAGACCAATTTATTATGTTGTGTGTCATCTTTTTTTAGTTTGGGTGTCTCCTAGGATGAGTCACCATTGGATTCAGAAGAAGGGAAAGCTGGAACCCATGTTTTTGGGGATTTTTGAGATCATGTAGAGGATTGGACTAGTGGAGTACCTATTTGATCTTCCACAATGGTATAATGGTATGGATTTTTTTTCATGTGTCATAGATTTAGTAGTATCACCCTGACCCATCTCATGTGATTTATGATATGGATTTTGAGCTTGAGGTCGATGCACCCTTTAAATAACATCTAGATCATATCATAAAAATAAGTGATAAAGTATTATGGGGAATGAAAATTCCTTTGGTTTGAATTTTGGGGAAGAATGGTAATTATATAGAGGAAACTTGTGAAAAGGAGTTAGATGTGCAGGCCCAGATTCCCAATCTCTTTTCTTCAGAAGTTCAATGAGATTTGGAAGTGTGGCTCAAATAAAATCCTTTATATAGTGGGGAGGTTGTAAGATACCCTACTTTATGAAGGTATATACCTATATTGATTTTTTTCAAATATATTCATATTGGTTAATATAAGGTTTAATGTATGTATTATGTGGTTTGGGGGTGTTACAGGGATTCAAGACATGAAAGAGAAAGGAATTTGGATATCCATTACATGATTCATAGTTATGGATAATTGTGTTCCCAAACCATGCAATCCATGAGGGGGGATACATAGTTATGAAAAACTATGTGAGGGCGAGAGACAAACCATTTAAACTTTTTAAGAGGCATTCCACACAATTGGTGCATTATCTATCAAATTAGGTTGGCCTCCCTAGAAAAAGTGTGCAACTTAACCTATCATGGATAGTGTAAGGAACCCAGTTTATGCATATCTTGGAAAAGTATGTTGCCAAACCATTCACCCCATTAAAAAATGTGAAGTTACTAAAGTAACCCCTTGGTAATTTAAGTCTCTCACCAAATTTTTACCCAATTTCTTCAACCTCAAACCCTAGTGACAAACTTAATATCTCAAATTATTCCAAGGGTGGATATCCTTCTATTGAAGGACATTTATAGTGCCTTTGATTGCAGATCGAAGCACTAGGTATTTCTAACGCACCTCTTACATATGTTTTCCAGATTTAGGATTGTGGTTTCATTATTATTCTTCTATTGAATCCCATAAAACATCAATTTTTAGTGTATCTTAGGTTTGCTCCTCCATGGGTTAGTGAATCTGAATCCAAGGCTATGGTTATGCATGTGTTCATATTCAGATACAAGGTAGTTTGTAAAAAAGTTATATCCCATAATCATTATGATGATTTCTGATTTCATAGTCAGGCATTTTTTCCGTCTTGTTGTGAATCTGATTCCATTAGTTATATTTGGTAAAATGGGTTGTTTAATGATGAATTAAACCCATTATGACCCCCTTCAGATGCGTTGAGGTTGATTAGAATAGTTCAGGTCCACCCATGGGGTTTGACAATATTCCCAAACATGGAAAATTGTAATGTAAACAATATAATTTAATGAAGATAAAGTTGATCCCATGACGAAAATGTTGACATGTAAATTTAGTTTAAATTGGAATATTGATGGTGGTGTCCAGACTTTGATAATTCAATAAGGATTTTTTGGCCTAACATAAAGTGGGTTTGATGAAATAAATTTATTTTGATGTGTGACTTATGAATTGTTCATGAAATGTATAAGTGGGAAAATTCTTAGGAATTGATTGTGTAAATGGGATAAAGCATGTGAATGGATGAGTTATTTTAATTGGATTAATGTATGGTAATTTTTTAATATGTTAAATGTGTTAACTTATAAAAATAAAAAAGGGATATTAGGATTTTCCAAGTTAGTGGTAAATGTGTTAATGGGTAAAGCCATAAAGATGATTTATGTGTTAAATGAAATGTAAAAAGTGACCATTATGTTAATTTATTATGTATGTTTTGTGATATGGTATATGTTGTAAATGGAAAATAAGAATGTTCACATAGCTTGGTGGTGTTGGATAAAGGACTATGCCCCCCACAATGGGTTGTGTTGGATTGATGCTCTAAGACCCACCATATAATGCATGGAATAGGGAGTATGACTGATGCTCTAGGCCCCTAATGGATTCTTTGGATGAGACTACCTGTACTATTGGTCAATGTTAAGTGTGTTATGATTATCAATGAAATTTTCATCACTAGTAAGATAGAAAACATGATTTTTTCTTTCATGAATAGTCATTGACCGGCTTAGGACATTGTGTTAATAATGTAATTTTCCAACCCATGTATTATGTGATGAGTGTAAATCTAGTAACGAGGATGGTATAAATTATGGAAATGGAATTGATGATGAAAATGATTAAAGTTATTTTATTAAATAATGGAACCAATGTTATTTTATTTTTATCTTTTAATTTATTTTTTTCTTGCTTGAACTATCTGTTTAGATAGATATTTTTTAGATACATTTGGTGGTGACCCCCTAAGTTGTAATCACACCCTAATCAGTCTTCTATTGGGTACCTGAGATGATTTCATTGTTTTAGGTTATGATAAAGGAAAATGACCTATATTAGGAAGATGAGTTTGGATTGGAAATTTCATGGATGAGGATCAAGACACGAAGTTAGAACCGATTTTGTTGATTCATCTTCTGTATTTATTTTCGGTTTCCTTCACTTTTGGAACTATTAGCCTGGCATGACAATTTTATTATCTGGTTGTGGTTTATAACATATTTGGGGAAATGGTTATTAATGAATGTTTTTAATTATTTGTTTATTTTTTCCATTATTTTATATGACATCTGCTATGGAATACTCTAATAGAGTAGGTATTGTCTCCACACATGATCCATTAGACCCTCACTACTAGTCCTCAAACTCTAGAATATGGGGAGGCATGATTAAGGTCATGTGGTGACCTGGCTCGAGGCATCTGTTATCATCATATGGGAAGGGGATGTTACACAGTTGGTTATCTATAAATATTAATTTTGGTTTATGGTTATATTATACATTGGAGTTTCATATCTATTTTAGGTTGTTATTTTTAACGCCACTATTGTATATTATGAAATATTACTGCTAGTGATATTCCCCTAGCCAATTTGAGGAGGGCTTGGGGTGGCACACTCATATTATCACATAACTAGGTGGAGTCTCAATGGGATAGTTCTTGTCATGGATAATAGGGAATCAATTTAAAAAAGAAATAAAAATATTGATAAATTACTAGACACACTACAGTATGGTTAAACATTTCATTGATGATATTTGAAATAGAGAAATAAAAAAATTGGAAAAATTTATAAATAATTGTCATTAAAAATATATTTTTATGTAGTTTAATATTTTAATGAATATGTGTTTGATATAATTTCATTTAAAATCATTCAATTGCTTTTTTAATTATTAAAACATTGTAAGAAATGATTATAATTTATTACTAAATATCATTGTTCAAACATAAGAAAAGTGTATTTTTAATGGTTGAAGATAGTGTGATAGCTTTATATATATCCACTTTTTTATGAGTTTTAAATTAATGATGGGATATATTAATGAATTTTATATAGAATAATTTTCATTAATATTGATAATTCAATTCACATATGATAAGTCATTGCTGATTATTTTTTTAGAGTATATTTCTCTCATGAATGATTGAGTAAGATAAAAAAACATGAAGAAAAATAATTCCCTCTATTATTATATAAAATAGACGATATTGGTCATTATTATTCACTAATATTCATTATATATATATTTTTAATATTTATTGAAGGAAGTAAACTATTAAAAGACATTTTTAATAGAGTCCACGGATATCACCTAGTACCTCAATTTTTTCAATATTGATTACATTAGAACGACCATGTATAGTGGGATATCACACATTACACACCATGTATTATCCACTCTTGTAAAGTTGAAATACTTGTAAAAACCCCAATGTTACCATTATATATTTGTCATTTCGAATGGTATGTATCATTTTTATGAAAAGGGAGTTAGAAACATTAAATTTAATTGAAGAAAAGTCACTCATTATAAACTATGTATTAGACACTCCTCTAAAGTGAAATGACTTATAATATAGTGTAACCATTATATATTTATCATTTTGATATTTATGTGTGATTAATGAGGAAATTGAGTGAGAAAAATTAACATTAATTGAAAAAATAAGTCACAACACATGAAGTGGATATCTTATTAAAATATCAAATGATGATGGATCTCTAATTCACCCCCACTAGTGATATTACTTATCATCATAGGACCCTAAAATGGTAAAATAGTGAAGTTCACATTTTTGAAGTAATCAATCTCTTTGTAAATAGTTTTTTTTAATATTTATCATATTTTTTACAATAAATAATTGAGTTTTTTCTGTTCTGTGATGTATGATATTCTAAGAGTTCATTGCATGAAATTATTGTTTTTATAATGGTTATTATTTTTTAGGATTTCTTATTCACGATCCTAGTTGACAAAATATGTGATTATTTAAGAGTTCATGTGATCATTTTTTCCATCATTTTAAATAATCAATAAATTACAGATTTTAAAAACCATTGACATGTGGTTCTAAAAATTAATTCTTTAATGATATAAAAGATTTATGTAAAAATATATATAAATAAACAATAAAATTAGTGTTTAATATTTTAATAATAATCTATTATGTAATATATAATAAATAGATACTTCACATAGGATATGGAAACACAAAACATTTTACACCATTGTTTTTAAATTTATATATGTTGATAATCCAATAAATAAAAAATTATAATAATAGTGTATTTGTATGAAATGAGACCTCCGTGGATTGAGAAGTTGATATAAAGGAAATATTATTTTATTATTTTCCATAATAATAAATGGGTATAAGATGTTATAAACATTCATATACGAATCTTTTTTGTTATTCATATTTTGAATGTGTTGATCTTGGGAAAAAATTACAGAACAAGTAATTTTTTAATTTAATAGTGGATTTGAAGTCGAGATGAATTAATCAAATAATTAAAATTGAAAGATAATGTCTAAAATAAATAATTATAATTTTAGTTATGGATTGTTTAAGGTAAAGAAAATATTTTTTAATTAATTGTTACAGAAGTTAAAAGTGAAATATTTTTTCTTAAAACAACACTAACAAAATATTAATAAATAAGTTATGATTTAAATGGACTGATAGAAAATGGAAATGGAAAAATGGATTATTCTCTATCTAAATGTAATGTAACAATAGTTGGGAAAGTAGTGACTCACATGATTCTTTATAAGTATTTTATAATTAAAAAATAAATAAAACAATGAGATACTGTTGAAATTAACTACAGATCAGAAAAAGGAGATGATTGTTGTTTTAGAGAAATCAATATTAAAAAATGAGGATAATAAGGTAAATAAAATAATTAATTGAATGATAGAGTCCCAGGATTAAATTATTTTTTCTCTAAAAAAAGATCATGAATAATTGAAAAGTGAATTGAAGACCTCCAAAGTTGAAATATGATTGTTAGATAAATCATGGAAATTGGATGAGTGTATATCTTCGTAGATACATAATTAGATTTATAAGTAATGGTTTGGTTAACTTTGATATCCTCTTATGTAACTAAAAAATTGATTAAAAAATAAACATTTTGAAAGATGATTATTAAATAATTACTAACTCCACATAAAAGGTAAATTCCAAAATGGATTGGGTTTAGAATTAGTAGATGAAAGAATAAAATATCACCAAAAAAATAGGTACCCAAGACAACAGATATTCCGAAACATGATAAATGTTTTACCAAATATATATTATTGAAAAATAACACCATTGTGGCATTCAGAGTGAGATAATATTCACATATAATGATGAAGTGTCATGTAAATTCTAAATTTCAAGATTCTCAATTTACTAAAAAAATTAGGTATTTATGGAATTATGATAATTTAATGGGGGTTATGAATGATCAAAAAAACATTCATGGAAAAAGGATATATATAAGGTGATATAATATTTTTTATAGTGAATTTAAATCCATTATATTGATCTAAATAAATGAAATGAATAACTAAACATGTTATATAAAATGTTTTTTCTAGGAACAATTTAATGGTAAATTAATGTTCTAAGAAAGGTTCTTATATTTAATTCAATGAGTTGAATTATGGGAAATTTTTGGGATGATATAGGATTAATGGAGGAGGTATCTCATGGTCACCTCTGTATAATAGAGAAAAATTAGAGCATGAATGTTAAGAAAAAGAGATGTATACATATTCTAAATTGAAGGCTTGTTTTATAAAGAAATTAATGATAAATAGATATTAATGGAACATTAAAATATACTGACACTCATTAGATAATTTTTGTAATTATAAACCAATAGTAGAGATTAAAAATCACAATGTATCCGGGGTAGATAACATATAAAGTTGAATAAATTGAGCAATGGATAATTAATCCTACTTGTGGAATGAAAAATTATCCTGTAGGGGATCAATATTAAAAATGATATTGTTTTAGTGCTTACACAAAATAATAATTAATTTTGTAAACTTTATATATATATATGAAGATGATATACACTCATGGAGGTGGTTTTAGTTAATATCCTGAGGAAATACTTATTTACAGATCTTCTTCATGTGAAAGAAAGGTTTTAAATTCATATTAAACTTGTTAAACCTCTAAGACAATGTGTTTTAGTCCTTGTTCCTCTAAATTGTAAATAAATTTTGAATTATTTTATCAAGGTTTATAGTAAAATATACCTAAATAACATGAACAATTTCAATAAAAGGAAGAGTTTTACATTTATTTATCTAATATAAATTAAATGTGAAATGGGTGAGTTCTTTGTGATGTAAATATGTTTCTATAATTTTCATAGTTCTCAATAAAGTATTATTAGTATTTATAATTGTTATTTATTTTGTAAAAATCAAAAGGGAGGATTTAAATCATATTAATTTAATATTTTATTATTTTCAATAGGTACAAGATGAATCTATAATATAAAAAAGAAAAAAATCAATGTGATGGAAAATGAATCCAGAATAATGATCCCCACGAATTATTAAAATTGTGATCATGTAATGAAAAAAGAGTAAAGAGTTTTATTTTCCATTTCAATTATCACTCACCAATCAATGTAGATTCCACAAAAAACAAATAAAACTCGTGGTCTAGTAGCAAGAACATCCAAATATGGGAAGGCTATAGATTATTATAATTGATATAACTACAAGACATAGAAAAATATATCACTCTCCATAAAAACACATTTGTTTAAATTATATGTGTACTTGATAGTTTTTCATGAGTGTAAGTTCTCCTATTAATGAGTTTGATGATATTTTTCATAGATATACTAATTGGGGATGGAACTTTTAAGAATACTATTATAATTTATGATCATTTAAAGTAAGAATAAGAGTAAATACATCCATGAGAAAAACCTAATTGAAGAGTGAAGATTTGAATTCATGTATTATTATGTTTTATTTGAATTAATTATTGAAAAATATGTTAAAAGTATAATTAAAAATTATTGATAGGGTGTTTGAAGATACTTTTCAATGTAAATATCAAAAAAAATTGAGCATAAAAGTTTTAACATGTGTTTTTGGAGAACATGAGATTATGTTTCATTGTATATAAATTTTTTTATATGAATAAATTATTAAATTAACATTATAATTCTATAAAGTCAATATTATATGGTTGATATATATTCACTATAGATTATAGGAGATGAAACATGATAAAAGATAATATAGAAGTAATTTTGGTTAACATTAATGATATAAACATTAATTAATAATCATGTTTAGTTTTCAAGGTAGCCAGATTGTGAATAGGGAAAATTTAGGATCATTGGATATATTAGATATATATTATGCGAAAGATGATTGAAAAAATGTTTTTTCCCTATTGAGGATAGAAAATATGTTCAATAAAAAAGGATTTGTTACAAGAGTTTATATGAATCACATCATCATATTATATTATGAAATATAAAGATATAGATGAGTTTAAGAATTTATAAAAAATATGGGGCTATTTAAGGGATTTGGGGATCATTAGAATATGAATTGAGCCATTAAAGTTGGAAATGATAAGAAAAGTATAGGATTTATTCCACCAATGTAAAATATATATATTACCAATTATAACACTTAAATAATAAATATATATCAAATAATAATGACTTATATATTTAATATTACACTATAAGATGATTATTGAAAAATTTGTGTTCTTTTAGAGTTTGTCTAGAGTAATTTTAATTCATTATAAGTTGTCCTATTAAATAAGAGTGGGGAAATTATGCTCTTCCCAACCATGATAGTGTTATTAGCACTTAATGAAACTTGGGCCCATGCTTACAGTTTACTAGCCCACATTTATTTAGTTCATATGAATATAAATAATTTTCCAATATTTTAAATGGATTTAAATGAACTATGAAAAAATGGTCACAAGCTTAAGTAGAAAGAACTCAACATATGTGTGTTCACTTAGGTGTTAAGAATTATTTTTTCTTTGTTATTTCAATTTTAGGTTTTATTTTTATGAAAAATAAAATATATATATATATATATATTAACAATAATATTAATATATATAAATATATATATATTAAAAACAGAACAAGTTAAATGCAATATTTATAAATAATATAACAAACATACTCAAAAAAAGATGGAATCCCAAATAATATATCCAAAAATACCCCTTTAGCATGAAAAAAGGGACGCACAATTCCCTTGACATTTATGGAAACAAATATGATAAAATATGGTTTCAAAAAGGTCCTAAATACCATGGAGGGTAAAACCAAAAAAATCATTAAATTATCTCTTGATATCAAATAAATAACCACCACATGATAGTATGGCTAAAAAATAACATCCTTCTAACAATATGCGATGGTTAACTTCACACTCTCTTAGTTAGCTAAAATATTTTACACCAGAGGAATCCAATATGAATAGAAATACTAGTGGGTGGTTGTGAATTAAACCTCTGAAGAATAATGAGAAACAACTCTCATCCTGATATTATCCCCTTCTTGTACTATAGTGTGTAAATTAACCGTTATTGTATCAGGATAAGGAAGAATCCATTGAGAGGGAGGCCTAGGATGAATGATATAGATCCTCTTATTCTGTTCAAAATCTAGGCGAAACCCCATAAATACTCATGACTGATCCAAATTAATTCCTCATTGAACTTGTGATTTAATATCATCTCATTCCTTCTAAACCAAAGAGTTCAATCTTGGATATATAGCCCCAAAATCATAGTAGGAGTCAAAGATGAAAACCATAGATTAAAATTCTGATTTTCATTATTAACAGCATCCCAAAATTATAGATGAAAATTAAAACCCCTATGCTCAACCACACAACCAAATGAAATTTAAAAATATCATGCAAGGATGTTTATTTTCATCTCTAAAAAAGGGAAAAAAAATTATGATATAACGTGACGATTTTCTAGAAGAGACATGGTAGGAAGAATATCACAGCTAATCTGAAAGTATAAAAATCAATATTATACACTACATATCAAATTTATAAATGTTATTCTAGAAGGCATTGTTACAGAAAGGGATTACACCATCAAACATTTATATCCAAATTAACATAATAGAATCATAAAACCTTTTTATACCAACATAATTTATCACCCTAAATTCTTGAAGCCAATGTGATAGTAAGGATCACTCTTTGATCAAGCATATTAAACCATATTCAAATTTTCTATAGATCGTCTCCAATCAAGTAATCCCTCAAAAAATATATCAATATAACATATTTGAAACTATAAAGTGGTTTCAATGTTGGTATAATATTACATTAATTTTCAAGATGTGGAGCATTCAAATTCCCCACCTTATCACCCAAATAAATACAACAACACAAACCTTGGTGAAGAACATGTTTAGACCTCCACATGCTATTCCAGATAAAAATAGTTATGACACACTTTATTGAGTAAAATAATGATATGGATGGGTGATATTTGGATCATTAAATATTTTCACTAATGTACTTAGGGTTTTTTGGATCCTATATCCCTGTATATCCAAAATTTAATTAAATTATTTCAAATTACATAATTCTAAACAACCCCAGGATTTAGATAAATATAGATCTTCCCAATAAAACCAATGAAACCTATTATTCACATCTTAAAAATACCACCAAAACCATTCAAAACAAGTATCAAGATTATTGATAAAATACACGATAATCTTGAACAAAAAACATACCATATAAGGGAATACCATTCTCTTCATCCTTATGGAGAACTTCCTTCCGAACCTTAATGATACTTCGAATGAACAACCCGTAAATTTTCATATAAATATTATATTTGATAGCAGCAAAAATATATTTTTATATAAAACTAGGTCTATATAGAGGATAATATATTCTTATGCTTCTCTACCACCTCAATCCTAGACAAGGGATCAATCATTGCCTTCTTCTAATCCTAAACTTGACAACTGAATGAAATTTAATATTTAAGTCAATTGAACAAATGAATTGTGGCCTTGTCATAGTATTTAATAATTATTTAGATCATATTAAATTATTGCGAGGTAGGCCATGGAAAAAAGAGTAAAACATCATAAATGAAAAAAATGACATATTCAAGGATGATAAAAAAATGGGAACTATTTATAAAATCATTTTTTTGAGGATGAAGCAATAAGTCCTGGAAAACTTCTAAAAAATAATAAATATATATAAGGAGATATGATCGCCTTGTCTTATCCTGAGAGATAAAAAGAAGATTTCATAATATTTCCTATTCACCCTCATCCTAATAAAGACATATTAACAACCATTATATCAATTAAAATCCACTTGGAACCAAACCCCAATATTATAAACATGAATTCTAGGAAGGACCATTCAACTATATCATATGCAATAGTTAACTCCATGACAATGAGTGGGTTTTCATGGAGTGAAACACATAATGAGAAATAGTGGAAATATTCTTGACTATTAATTTGGGGTGAACCCTTTGTTATTATGAAAATATTGTTTTAAGAATATTCCTTAAGTGACACACCACGTTTTTAAAAAAAATTACAAATAAAATTTCATAAACTAATAATTCTATAAAGAGTGATATTATTTTGGGTAAAGAACATTAGAAAAATAATAATAATAATGATAGTTTCATAAATTATTCTAAGATCAGTCAAACAATTCCATAAGTCCCACACCAAAGAGATTTTTTCAGCCCCAAAAAAAATAAAGAACCACTTGAAGAACATGTAAAATACTTATATCCTAGGAGAATTTGTAGAGTGAATACTCTTTAAATCTACTTGAACATATTCTACATTAATATTATTTTGGATATCCACGTTCACCAAATATATAATTATGGTATTTAGATAATTATAATGAAAAGTGGGTAGAGCCACATTCATTGAAATAATAATATTTATAAACAACTCTCAACCATATCATTTATATTTTTATAGAACAAAAAACCCCACTTTCTTGTACAAACATCGAAATTTATTCTTTAATCCTAGTAGGATAGGATCCCTAATAAAGATATAAACTGTTTGGATCCCCCAATTTAGCTTAATCATTGATGAGGATGGGAGGAATAATTCTATTTATTCCACTTGATGGACCTGTATATCACACATACATAGGATGGAAATTCATCCGATTACATTAGATTAGACAATATAAAATCTAAGCAGCAAAATACCGAGAATTTTTTGATAACCCACTCCAAAAATTTATAGGCACTAGAACTAGGATGATATTCCACCTTATTACCATAGAAACTTCAAAGTCAAAATTCATTAAAAAGGTAGAAAAAACAACAGACAAAAAATATTTTTTTGATTAGGAAAATGTTATACATCAATGAGAGAACACTATTTTTTTAATTTTAATATATGAAAGAGAATACGACACCAAACTCTCTGTTATTAACATTAAAAATTCTCAGAAAGTTTAGTCAGAAAATCACACTGTTTATGATAGGAAACATATAAGAATAATAATCATGTTAGAGCTAGACAACCACCCATTTATAGAGGTATTTTTTAGTGAAAAGGTTTCAATGAAATTTGCGATTCAAGGTCAACATTCCATTTTCATGGGAAATATTTGATACACATGTTTACCATTTGATGAAACTTCCAACAGATGACCATCATACACATAACCAATGCATTGAGTCAATATACCATGTGAACACCATCTATGAGAAATTATTCTGATGAATCTATCTGATAGACTAAATATGGAGGAATATGTTATATAGAACCATTATATAACAACTACTTCAAAAAAATATATAAAAAAACATCATATGGCCTCTATCCAATGATCACCATTCGACCATCTTTGCCAGATGACAATAAAAACCTACTACATGATTCCTCACTCTGATCCTATCAGTTCAATGAAATCCCATCAAGTACACTTAGTCTCATGAAATCATGAATAACTTCCAAATTATTTAATATTATTCAACATGAAAATATCGTTAGGACACTATCCTACCTCAAATTCTTCTATCTGATCTCATCCTCTGTTTGATGTATATATTTTTCTCCATTTCATTTGATCAACTTAGTCAAAATGAGGAATATTATTAACTCAAAATTTCTTGGACTATATCATTTGTAAAAATATCAGTATTATTTCCATCATAATATCATTCTATAACAACAACACTTTATCCTCCCATAGAATTCAAATAAATTGATACCTCAGGTAAATGTGTTTCATTCTTCCACGAAACATGCGATTATGAGTAAAATTAATGACACTATGATTATCAAAAAATGACATTCATCTATCCAATCCATTTTTATGTTTCGTTAATAAGATAATTAGATATATAAACTATATCCCTACATCAACATTTGTAACATAATCTTCTTTATTTATAGATAAAGTAAAAACTAGCTGGAATGGGGATAACCAACTAACGACTATTCCCACAAAAGTAAATACAAAACATTTAGTAATTTTTCATTAATCCATGTATCCATTAAAATTTTAATATACAAAACCTTTTAAATTGTAATAATGATTGAAAACTAAAGATACTTACTTAAAAACTTTCTAGTATAAAAGGATCCATTCCAGAACTGCCCAATTTTCTTTATAGGAAAAGATATAAAATCATTAACAACTCTCACCACAAAAGCAATTAATAGTCAATTAAAAAAAATTCATACATAAACATTCCTAAATATAAGGCATAACATACATTACTAATGTCACAAAATTCTTCATCCATTATTTATTCTTATACTTTATAATGTTTTAAGTGTTTGGTGAGGTGGGTGGAGATATATTTTGAACCTATCATTTAAAATCTTATGATAAATATTTTTGTGTAATTATTTTCTGATGAAACCAAAGAATCATATTTCCTATACCAATCAATTATCATACCCCATATTTTATTAGACATAATAAGGATCTTCATCCCCAAATGTTTTGATATATTTTGCCTTTTTCCTCAATCTGATGGAACTATGGACCATCAACCAACATATCATGGAAATAGAACAGTAATATGATATATGTATCATTGTACAATTACATTATGTAACAATAATGAATACAATCAAATTAAAATAAACTTTACTCAATCATGAAAGTGTTTAACTTATGATTTCACTATATTGGATATTTAGTCGATCCAAAAATACATTGTTTCAACTTATAGAGTAAATCATCCTTCCCCTAAACATCATAACCCTTTTGATGAAAGATGTAAATTTTTTCCACTAATTCCTCATGGAGAAAATATGTTTTTACATTCATCTTCTCCAGGTTTATATCATCATAAGAAACAATGATGAGAACTTTCTGAATGTGTGTGTGTTGCACCCGAGGGGAGAAAGTGCTAGAAAATTCAATAACATCATTTTAGAAAAATCCGACCACCAACAACACTTCTTTGCACCTATTATTTCAATTATATTTTTATTTAAAGCAAAAGAAATTTTTTTTTCTAAATAAATATTTACTTCCTATATTTCATCTAACTCCCATGCTTTTTTTATATTTAATGAATTAATTTCTTCCGTGGATAACTCCCACTATTTCGAGTCAATGAGAGTAGCTGGATCTTCCTGAAATTCTAGTTTACCTTTGTGTATTAAACTTATAATGTCTATATTAGATGAAAACCTCTAAATTGGGTTCCTAATACTATTGGATCTCTTTAGAACATACCCATGTTTATCTGGTTGAGCCTCTCTACCTTATAATCATTTTTCTAACAATCTCTATTCAGTAGTGGTCTATCTGATCATTATTTATCTTTTAGTAGTTTGTCTAATCATCCTCTATCATGTAAATATCTGCATGACCATTCTATATATGGTATCCTAGATATTAGAGTGAAAAACTATATTGTTCCCTCTAAATATTCAACATTGACATTCCATCTCATTTTCTCTATTTGTTCTCCCTAAACTTTGAAAATTAATGTAACCTTAACTTCCTTCTCAGCTATGTTATGCTCTTTCCATAAAATTTATTTGTTGAAAATAAAATCTCATGTTTGGATGAATTATTTATTTTCTTCAGCCTATTTATGATATGAAAATTTATCATCACTATATCAGACAATATAACAAATATTATATTTCACCTCCAACTTATCTATTATCATTAGCATTGATATGAACATTGGTGATACTTTTAAAAACTTTGAAATGGTTCCTGTTTTACATCTTATTCGACAAAATTTTCTCTCATATTTCATAAAACATAGATGAATATATACTTATATTTATTAAATAAATTGATAAATTTATTACCTTTTTTCCAATTTTTTTTATCATTCTAGAATGAACACTCATATTCTGATCTTTATTTACAAGATTCCGATTCATCATATTAGTAACTCCATTTTGTTAGAGAGTTCATGGATCAGTATTCAAATGGATAATGTCTTTCATTTGATAGGATCTATGAAAATAATTTTTGACATATTCCCCACTATTGTCTATCAGAATAGATTTCAACTTTTTCACAATCATTCATTGAAAAAACATTCCCATGAATAAATGACCAAAACACATTAAAATTAATTTTTAGGAAGCAAAAGAAGACCTTGAATGTATCATCATCAAAATGGTCATAAATTATAGTAATAATACATTTGACTAAACATGGAATAGTATCCAAACATAGTAATGAATAAGTTGTGACTTCCAATTCCATGCAATTCTGCCATCGATGTTGAAAGAAACTCTTTTTTGGGTTCCCTAAAAAAACTCTCACATCTTGTAAGAACCCAGAACTTCATTTCAGGTATGTTCATCCTTTTCTGGTCGTTTTTGAGGAAAAGAGGAAAATCTGGAAATTATCAAAGTACACTCCATGTACATTATAACTACACCTCGTGTACTATGATTCCGCTAGAGGCTGTGTCATGGACACACACATGGCCATGTATGGGTGACATAGAGGCTGCCCAAAGCAGAGTACAAAAAAGGAATGTACACGCCGGGTACTCCAAAATTACATGTCGTGTACTTACATTTTTATCATTAAATACACCAAGTTCACATCTAAACACCAAAATCAACTTATTTTAGGTCGTCTTCGTCCGAGAGCGCCGATCAGAAACAGATCATCGATGATCCCCTGAACCTCCATCCATCCTTTGATTGGAACACCGGTGAGTGCGTTGGAATTCTAGCGGTGAGTTCTATCTTCTCGTAAAGAATCATTTCCCAATTCCTATTCCTTTCCAAGAAATAGTGGGTTGAATTTTTTAGATGTTTTTGTAGATCTTCGACATTCTAAGGTGATTCAAGCCCCATGGTTCAAGTATATTGATCACCTAATGTCATGGTTTGTTGTCTATGCCATCCTGTTGAAAGCCTTTGAATATTTTGTGCACATTCTACCAATACCCTTCAACGAGGTATTGAGTGTTTACTATTTCAGCCCAATTTATTGCCCTCCTTGCTTGTATGCTAGAGTAGAGGATTTGTATTGTGTTTTGGGCTAACGTTTAGGCTTTGGAAGTGTTTTCCATGCATGTTCTTTCCTGTCTGGACCGTTGGGTCTAGTTTACATTTTGACTGCTATTGTTTTCCCATGCCTGGTATTGTAGGATGGAGTGACTGTCGTTATTTCATGTTGAGATGTAGTATAATGCAAGAAAAGTAGTTCTTGAGGATGATTTGGCCATTACGCGATGCAATACTTACTGAATTTATACAGGGCTGTGAGAACCAAGTGTCAGAGACCATTTGGATAATGAACATAAGGGCTTCTCTAGAGTGTCTTTATAATACGACGCGAGACCATAGGGGGAATTGAAGTTGAGTGCTTTCTGAGAGTGTTTGTAGTTCCTCGATGCGGTCCACAGGGGGAATGAGAAGTTGAGTGCTTCCCCAGAACACCTTTAGTTCGATACAAGACTATAGGGAGAATTGAGAATGAGTGCTTCCCTAGAGAGTCAATTTTTTAGCAGAACTGGAGTGGTGAGACTGTGTGTGCCTCCCAGAGGGATTCTAGTACTAGTTGGTTGATCCATAGGGGTTAGGCTATGAGAACTACCTAGAGGGATACCTATTTTCTCTACTTGCTTGAGTGGATCCTTACTTGTTTGTAAATTAAATGCTAGAAACTGTGGATTGTTTACTGTTGTGTACTTTTTTTTACTGCTTTCTGTACTTTGACCTGCCATGTATTCACTGACTGTTAGGCACGTATCTCATGGTGGTTGCCTACTGGGATTTAGACTCACATCCTATTTGGGGAATTATTTTGGGCCCAAACAGATTATATTGTTGTAGGTATAGAAAAGGGTAAACACCCTCCTACCATAGGTTCTTGATTGCATTGAAGATAGAGAGCATGGGACCAAGATGAGGCCTTCAATACTGAGGAGTTGTTACATGTTTTTCTTTTGTACATGGTTTTAGTATTGTATTCAGCATTTTGACTTGTTTGGATGCTTTCCTAGACACATATGTATCATGCATCATTTATATATTTTCCTCCAGTTGTTTATTTATCAGTCTTATGGTGTTTACTATTGTTGGATATTTACTAATTATGTTATTGTATAATTATTTATCTTCTACTATGTTACTCTGCCTATGAGGTCATAGATTCACCACTATCACAATGAGGACTTCGCTGCTAGATGGAAGCCTTTGGCATTTGTGGAAATGCATTTGAGGCCATGTGACCAACCGGTTACGGGGCGCCTCTGGGAGGCTTCTAGAACCGGGATGTTACAATGTGGTATTAGAGGAATTATTTTCTCTTTATTTATTGTTTGGAGCCTTTATCTAGGGGGAGGAAGGAATAGGTACTTGGTAATAAGGTGTGACTGGGAGTATCTAACCCATGTATAGGGAAAAGCCAGTTTACCTCGTTTATTGCAATTTTTTGGTTTGCAATTTTTCAGTTAATTTAATTTCACCATTAGTGATTCACATGTTTTGTGTTGTTACCATTGATGTTATTGAGGTTCTATTTTGGTCACAACCCGATGAAAGTAGGGTATGCCATCTCATGCATCATATAGGTACTTGCTAGAAATCACATGTCATGCATTCTTTCCATGTCATCTATGATGTATTAGCAATTTCATGTTACTGTGATAGATGTTGTGTAGAATATGCATGCTGTTGTCATAGATGCCTTTAACAAAATAATTGTTTCTTGTTAGAGCACTGATTGTGTAAGGTTTTACCTGAATGAATGCCAAATTTTTGTTCATGAGATTTTATGGGCCCTCATGGACCAAAATTTGGTAGATCATTGACTTTTTTCCCTTGTTTGTAACTTGTAAAAGATGCCAAAAATTGATTCGTGGAGAGTATGGCCACTCAAAGATCGGAATTTGGAACATTCAGTGTTCTTTTAAGTGTTTTTTGGGCTCCGGAGTTGTTTTTGAGGCTTAATTTCTAGAAAAAACCCGAATAAACGCCATTTAGTTTTGACTACATGCCATGTGTTCTTCTGTTTAGGAAGAAAAAAAATTTCATATGTACACATCGTGTACTTTATATACATGCCATGGATTCTCTAACCGTGTCAATGGTCGTCTGGGCAGAGACACAGGATAGGTAAAATCTCCTGGGAACACGCCGTGTACCAGTTGTTCATGGCATGCAGTGTAATACTTGGAGTCTGGTCATGTGGTTAACAACATGGTCGCTGGGGTATCCTCTTATACACGCCGTGTCAACCTTGAACACACCGTGTAGTCTGACCCAGGTACCCGACCATGTCACTAACAACACAGGTCGGTTTTATCCTTTGGCATGCACAACGTGTCTGTCAGGAACATGCCGTGTGGTTTGAGCCATGTGTCTGACAGTGTCACTAATAACACGGGCTAGGTGAAGCTTGTCCAGTACATGTCATGTCTACCTGGAACACGCTATGTAGTTTTGTATTAGGAGATCCATGTGTCTTGACCATGTAGAAGTACTCAGGAAGGGAAAGAGGATTCAAGTACATGTCGTGTGTTTGGACAACACGACATGTGATTGTGGTGTTACATGACCAGTTTAAACTGAAGTACACACCCATGTGAATGACATAAGAAAACACACCTTGTACTAAAAGTACACACTGTGTAGTCATGTTTTATGAAACATGAATGCTTTTTTTCTTCTCTTCCTTTCTTTTCCTTTCTTCTTTTAGTCCTTGATAATCTTGAATCTATGGTGTGCGTTTGAACATTTTGATTAATTCCACCGAGACGTCCTCCAGTTTCAATCCAGTTGCATGGTGGTGATGAGACGCCAGATATGGCTGATCAGGGACTTACCATAGATCCTCATGTTGTGCCAGCTTTGGCACCAGTAGTGATACCAGTTACAAGCGACGATGCGCAGTTTAGGGAAGGCTTTCTGAGGATAATGCATACCTTCTAGGGAGCACCGCCTCCTGCCTCGACTATGGAATACTTGATGTGGGTTTTCCAGCAGCATCATCCTCCCACCTTCTCAGGCGAAGGAGGACCTCAGGCTACATATTCATGGTAGAATCCATGATTACACTCTTTGAGCATCTTTAGATGCCTCTAGAATGGCGGATAAAGATAACTACCTATATGCTACGGGATTCCGCCAAGATATGGTGGGATGTAATATCACTGGCAGTTTATCAATAGGTTATGGCTTGGGAGGAGTTTTATTGTGTCTTTTATGACTAATTATATCCACATACATTGTGGGATGATCAGGATCGACATTTTATGAGTTTGGAGGAGGGTACTCTTTCTGTCATGGAGTATTCCTCATGCTTCACCGAGATTCATCATTTCACACCCCTCCAGGATGGAGATGGGTTATTCATGGAATGAATATTTGAGGATGGTCTTAGATGGGAGATCCGATCACAGGGGAATATCTTGAGGTTGACATCCATCGCATCCATCGTCAACCAGGAACTGATTGCAGAGTGCAATCTGAGGGATTACGGAGATGAGAGTCAGGGGGGTTCCGCTTCCAGAGTTAGTGCTTCGCCAGCTGATAGTAGGAAGCGCTGTAGTGAGTATATGTGTGGTGATCCGATCTAGTGAGACACAACTTCAGGTATTCAGGTGGTATGATACCAGTGTGGAAGGGCTGGTCAGACCAGGCCGTAGTGCCAGAAAGACCCAGTGGAGTGACAATCTTGTGGCAAGATGGGTCACCTACAGTTCTTATGTCAGGATTTATCAACAGTAGCTAGTGACACGGGTTCATCCATGACTCCTCATTCAGGAGCAGTGCCACTAGTTGTTCACCCTTCCAAGAACTGGAGTTCTTTTGTCCATTTAGGCTGACGTGGAGGTTGAGGTCGTGGTGGCCAGTCACCGGTCATTCAGCGACAAGAGGGGGGATCAGTTCAGAGTGGTCAGGTAGGTCACAGGGCTGTGGTACATGTCAGGATTTTGCAGTGGTGCAGACCCACCAGGAGCAGGATCCTAGATCCTCTACAGTTCGAGGTACGATCTTAGTAGCCTCAGTTTTATCATCTTCCCTTTTTGATACAGTGGCTTCCAATAGCTTTATCTCTGTTTCTATTGTGGAGAGTCATGGGCTCTATATCTTTTCATCTACTGATACTTTGACTCTAGACACACCATTTGGGATTAGGACTACTACTGTATGTCAGTGCATGGAATACACTCTAGAGGTGGATGGGTATCACTTTCTATGGAATCTCTATGTTAAAGAGATGACATTTTCTGATGTCATTCTCAGAATAGACTGGATAGTTCCCTTCCAAGAAGTCATTGACTATTATCGATGCAGGGTGAGTTGCATATCACCATAGGGTGGATATTCTCTTCATAAGGGTGAGTGGGATGTCTGGGCGAGCAGAGTAGGTCCAGAACATCATGGGTTGGGAGCAGTTACTGCCCATATTTCTAGTCTTTATCTGGATGACCAAGGGACTTAACATTTAGACTTTTCTCTAATGGTGGATCGATTCAGAAATGTCTTTCTAGATGAATTTTCAGGTTTTCCTCTAGAGCGTGAGGTAGAATTTTTCATTGATCTCGTACGAGGAGTTGAATTAGTGTCCATTCCTACTTATAGGATGGCCACACCTGAGCTGCAGGATCTCAAAAAGAAGGTGGAGGACTTGCAGGAAAAGGGTTTCATCTGGCCTAGTACTTCCCCTTGGGGTTCTCCTTTTCGGTTTGTGAAGAAGGAAAATGGAACCCTTAGGATTTGTGGGGATTATCGTAAGTTCAACTAGTTTACAGTCAAGAACCAATATCCCATGCCTAGGATTGATGATCTCTTTGATTAGCTTTGAAGAGCCAGAGTGTTCTCAAAAATCGACTAGAGATCTGGTTATCATCAGTTGCATGTTAGACCATTACATATACCTATTATATCCTCCAGGAGTATGTTTGGTTTAAACAAGTATATGGTTATGCCATTCAGTCTCACGAACACACCTGCAGGTTTTATGGAACAGATTAACCAAGTGTTCCATCCATACATAGACTCTTTCGCGGTGGTCTTTGTGGATGATATCTTTGTGTACTCTCACACTCAACACGACCATCCTACCCATCTTGAGATCTTTCTAAGTATATTGATAGAGCATCAGTTAAATGCTGAGCTCTGAAAATGCAACTTTTGGATGGATGAGTTTCACTTTTTAGGCCACGTTATCCTAAGGACAAGAGTATCAATGGACCCAGAGGAGGTGAGAGCAATAGTTACCTGGGAGCAGCCGAAGAATGCCTACGAGGTACAACGTTTTTTAAAGATGGCTAGATAATATAGATGCTTCGTAAATGAAATTTCATGCTTAGAAGAACCAATTACTGGTCTGACTTAGAAGGGTGCGATGTTTTTGTTATTAGATTCGTGAGTCAGCCTTTCAGGAGCTGAAAGGGAGGTTTACATTAGAACCGATATTAGTCTTGCTAGAGTCGGGCAAGAGTTGTACTATAAACTGTGATTATTCAGGTATCGGGCTAGGAGCTGTGCTTATGCAAGGAGATGGAGTCATTGCGTATGGGTCTCAGTAGTTGAGGCCACATGAGAGGAACTACCCAACGCACAATCTGGTGTTGGTAGCTGTTGGTCATTCCTTGCGATGTTTGAGAAATTACCTTCTGGGAGGGAATTTTTTGGTTTTCACTGACCAAAAAAGTTTCAAGTACATTTTCACTCAGCATGATTTGAATTTGAGACGGCGGAGGTTGGTTGAGTACCTTTAGTCCTTTGATTTTGAGCTTGCCTATATGCCGGGAAAGGACAACGCTGTGGCTGATGCGTGGAGCAAGAGAACTCAGATACACACAGTTCAAGAGGATATCAGTGAGTGGCAGCTTATGGCTATGTTCTCTGAGATGCATCTGGAGGTGCACGATAGACAGGGGAAGACTTTTCTTTCTTCTATAGCTGTTACCTATACGCCTCTTGATCGAGTTCGAATGTAGATGATATTAGGTTATGAAGGCCTAGTCCTAAGGGGGAGTGTGTTAGGAGAGGACCCTATTCCTGGATGGACCGTAGGTGATGATGAGATCTTGCATTTACATGGACGCGTATGGATGAAACAGATTTACATGAGGAGATGATACTGGATTTTTATTCCTCAGTTTCGGTAGTTCATCCCGGTGTGACCAAGATGTATCACGATCTTCACCTCCAGTATTGGTGGCCAGGTGTGAAGAGAGATGTTACTTGTTTTGTCCTGAGATGTTCAATTGTCATCAGGTGAAGGAAGAACATCAGTGGCTAGATGATCTTTTACAGTAGTTACAAATTCCTGAGTGGAAGTGGAAGGATGTTGCAATGGACTTCTTGACAGGGTTGCTGAGATCACCTCGTGGAAATGATGTTTTATGGGTCATCGTTGATAGACATACGAAGGTCTCTCATTTCTTGCCGACCAAGGAGAGCTTCAATGTTGACGAGATGTGACGGTTGTACATCCTTGAGATTTTACGTCTACATGGGGTTCAACACTACATTTTTTCAGAAAGAGATGCATGTTTTACTTCTCGAGTCTGGCAGGGGAATCAAAAGGATTTGGGTACACTGGTACTTTTGAGTACAACATACCATCCCTAGATAGATGGCCAGTCCGAACGTATGATTCAGGTACTTGAGGACATGCGCTGAGCATGCATTACGGACTTTGGAGGTTCTTGGGAGAAGCATACACCTCTTGTGGAATTCTCTTACAATAATAGATTTCAAGTAACTATTAAGATGGAACCTTATAAGGCTTTGTACGGTAGGCCATGCCGATCACCCTTATGTTTGCTAGAGGCATGAGAGGAAGATCTGTTGGGAAATCGTCTTTTTTAGGAGACTACAGAGCATATAGAGTTGATTTAGAAGACGATGGCTACTGCACAGTCTTGTCAGAAGTCGTATGCTAATCAACGGAGATGACCTCTGGAGTTCGAGGTCGGGGATCTGGTTTTCCTGTGTGTCACACCGAGGTTGGGGAGAAGGAGGATTAGGAGACATGTTAATATTTCACCGAGGTACGTCGGACCATTTGAGGTGTTGGAGAGAGTTGGTCTAGTTTCTTATCAGTTGCAGTTACAGATGAGGTACCGGGATATGCATGACGTTTTTCACATTTCTCAATACCGACGTTACTTTTTAGACCCGTCTCATGTCCTTAAACCCAACGAGGCTGAGCTTGATGTGATTTCATCATTCGAGTAGCATTCAATACCGATTGTTGATCATAGTACAAAGGTTCTCTGTAGCCATTATGTTCCACTGGTATGAGTTCTATGGCATCACAGGTGGGTACAGGACGAGACTTGGGGGAGGGAGGCGGATGTGCGAGCACAATGGCTGGAGCTATTCGTGGTTTTTTCTTCTACGCCTTGCTAGGGAAATTTAAATTTGAATTTCTTTAAGGGGGAAGTTTGTAAGAACTCGGATATGCTTTTCCGGGATGTTCGTCCATTTTAGGTCATTTTTTAGGAAAAAGTGGAAATTCTAGAAAATTTTAAAGTACATGTTGTGTACTTTATAAGTACACGCCGTGTACTATGATGCTGATGGAGGATGTGTTCTGGTTGTGTCATGTCCACACATATGAACATGTAGGGGTGACTTGGAGGCCACCTAAAGCGGAGTACGAAAAAGGAAGGTACACACCGTGTACTTTCTTCTTTTCATTAACCGCAATTGGGTCACGTCTAAATGACATAATCGACTTCTTTTAGGTCGTCTTCGTCCGAGAGCGCCGCGCAGCCACAGATCATTGACGATCCCCCAAACCTCTATATTTCCTCCGATTCAAACACTAGGGATTGCGTTGGAATCGCAGTGGTGAGTTCTCTCTTCTCCTAAATCATCATTTCCCAATTCCTTCTCTTTCCAACATATCGTGGGTTGACCATTATAGATGTTTTTGTAGATCTCTGATGTTCTATGGTGATTCAAGCCCTGTGGTTCAAGTATATCGATCTCCTAATGTCAAGGTTGGTGGTTTGTGACTTCCTGAGGAAAGCCTTTGAATATTTTGTGCAAATTCCACTAATACCCTTCAACGGGGTATTGCGTGTTTACCGTTTTAGCCCCACTGATTGCCTGCTTTTCTTGTATGATATAGTAGAAGATTTTGATTGTGTTTTGGTCTAATTGTTTGGCTTTAGAAGTGGTTTCCATGCATTTTCTTACATATCTGGACTGTTGGGTCTAGTTTCCCTTTTGGTAGCAGTTGTTTTCCCATGCCTAGTATTGTAGGATGGTGTGACTATTGTTCTTCCATGCTGAGATGCTATAGAATGATAGCAAATTACTTCTTGAGGATACATTGGCCATTACATGATGCAATATTTGCTGACTTCACACAGGTCTCTGAGAACCTATTGTAGTAGACCAAACATAGAATGGACGTAAGGGTTTCTCCATAGTTTCATTATAATATGATACGAGACGACATGGGGTATTGACGTTGAATGCTTCCTCAGATTGTATGTAGTTCCTCGACATGGGCTAGAGGGGGAAATAGATTTTGAGTGCTTCACCAGAGCACCTTAAGTATGATACAAGACTATAGAGGGGAATTGACACTGAGTGCTTCCCCGGAGAGTCTATTCTTTAGCTAAACCAGATGGGTGAGACTATGTGTGCCTTCCAAAGGTCTGCTAGTACTATTTGGTTGAACAATAGGGGTAAGGATATAAGAAGTATCTAGATGGTTACCTGTTTGTTCTACTTGCTTGAGTGGTTGCTTACATGCTTGTAAATTAAATTCTAGAAACTGTGGATTGTTTACTAATGTGTACTTTCATGTTTTCTGCTTTCTGTACTTTATCCTTCCATATATTCACTGATTTTTGGTCATAGATCTCATGGTGGTTGCCTACTGGGATTTATTCTCACACCCTATTCGGTCCATGCTTTTGGGCCCAAACAGATTATATTGTTGTAGGTATAGATAAGGGCATGTGCCCTTCTACTTTAGGTTCTTGATTGCATTGGAGCTAGAGAGCATGGAACCAAGATGAGGATTGTGATAATGAGGAGTTGTTACATGTTTTCATTTTGTACATGGGTTTAGTATTGTATTCAACATTGTGACTTGTTTGGATTCTTTCCTAGACACATACGTATCATGAATCATTTATATATTTTTTTCCAGCTGTTTACTTATCATACTTCCACTGTTTAATATTGTTGGATATTTATGGCTTCCGCTATTGTTTAATTGTTTATATTCTTCTGTGTTACTCTACCTATGATGGAATAGTTTCCCCACTGTCACACCAAGGTCCTTGCTGCTTGTCGGCAGCCTCTGGAATTTGGGGAAATGTACTTGAGGCCATGGGACCAACCAGGTACGGGGTGCCTCTGGGTGGCTTCCGGAACTGGAATGTTACACATCTTCCCAATATCATGTGATCGAGTTTAAGTAATCCCTTAACTTGCAAAACTTTGATATTATTTTCACATAGGTGACTAAACCTATAGTACCACATTACAAAACATTCTGATTAAGTGATTATAATAACTAAAACATCACCATTTAATTTGATCATGTATATGGTTCCATTCTTTACTTTGTGATAAATAACCATAGGCCGTCTTTTGATATCCAAAAATATATTTAAAAAATTCATTAAAAAACCTACATAATTATGTTTTCCCACTAATATGAGGTTCAACTAAAGATATAAAATATCTATAACTTATATCAGTCTCCAAAAACATGGATTTTTCATTCGAATGGTAACATATTCTCTTCCAAATATATCCACAGCTTCATCATCTACTAGGTGTACTCTACCCTCGATTTTTGGTACATAATCAACCATGAAACCACACTCACCAGTTGAATGATAACATGTACTTGAGATAATGACCCACGACTACCTATTAATTACCATACTCAATATCAAACTAGAACTCCTTCTATTATAATTAATGAATTAATCTTAACGGAACTAAAATAATCTATTTGATTACTTCTTTTTTTTCTTGATTTGATTATTTTTTCAAAAAATCTTACTAGTATGACCTGGACTGGTAATTTTACCTCAACATATTATATAGAAATTATCATCCAAATATTTATTTTTCTGATACACCTTCCATTGAGGTGACCTTCCTTGTCTAGTCGCATCATTAGAACTTCTGGATAGATCATGAACATCAAAATTCCTCTAATCCACATTCAGGATCATGTTTTAAAGGTCATTAATTACTTGATATGAATTTTAATTAGAGTTTATCACTATTTTCACCTAGGAATTTGAGATATATAGAAGTGAAGAAATAATAATCAAATCCCAAACATCATTTGTGAAAGTTACCTTCACTGATTTGAGTTCCTATTGAATTATATTGAATTTATTCGCATGATCGACTAGAGGTATTTGGTATAATAACATCAAAAGAATGTTGTTTTAAACATGAAAACATTTTTAATAGTATTTGGAATCTAAAATCTTTTAGCAATTGATTTCATATCATCTAAATTAGTTTTCATGTCTATAATTTTGAATGAAACATTCCAATTTAAAGGCATCTCAATCACGGTTAATGCCTTCCCATCAATACGATCACATCCCATCCCATCCTCATTTTTAATAAATTTCCCAAATAATGGATAATAAGAGTATTTTCATATCAAAATATCCTCTAAGTTAATTATTAAAATTGAAAATTCCATTCCATTGAATTTATGAATACAAACATTGCCTTAAACAATAGTGATATTTCCTGATAATAGTAAAACCAATTAAAATCAAATAACATTAAATACAAAGGGAGAAGAAACTTGAATGTTGTGGGTGAAGTAGAACCAACCATGTGAAAAAACTATTTGGGATGATAGGAAACACTATTTTCATTCCACATGACATACCCGGAAATCCCACATATATCGAACATACATATTCTAGATCACTATAACATGTTCAATGGAAAATTACAAGCACCACTTGATAGATATTTTTTTGAAAACATCCTCCACCAAATTTTATGCATTGGGACTAGGATGAGAGCACACTTAAATACCACAAAAAATTTATGAACACAATTAACCTATAAAATAAAAAAAAGAAACAAGATTTATATAGTTTGAAAAAATATCATACATCCATGGCAGAACACTACTAACATATTCATTATAAAAAATTTAAGTGAATACAATACTCATTTCTCACTTCCTCATGTTATCGAGCCATGAAAAATAAATTCAGAAAATACAACTATTTAGTATATGAAATGTAAAAGGAACAAACTCATATTAGATATATCCAACCACATATTTATAAATTTCATTTTCTGATAAACCTGTAGCACTTACCTCTATTATTCATGGGCCACCTCACATTTACTTGTTTGAGGACAACGAAAGATTGTGTTATTCCAATGGAAAACTCATTTTTTGTCTTATTTAGTGGATCATTCACAATGTAGAAAATGTAAATTTCATGACCAACAATTGTTTTGAAAATAATATTGAAAAATAAATTGCCAAAACCAAAGAGAAGATATTTTCACTATAATTTTAAAATTAATTTAACATAATCAGAATAGTTACCTCTATATTGTGTACTTTAATCATTGGAGATGTTGATTATTTTAACCAACTAAGTGTAATATAATTACATTGTTACGAACCAAATTATATCACTTATAGTAGTGATCCACACATTTTCCTTCGATATATGAATAATGCCAATGAATCATTAGGTGATAGGACATTAGATTGATCATCTTAAGTTATTCACCTTTGATCACTTTATCTTGTCTGAGGCAGTGTAACAAAAAAGTGATGACAATGAGCTAGGGTTTGTCGCGTGTGAGGTCCTACGGACAGACAAACGTGTATAGAAAATGTCCTCTGAGTGAGATGATTTGAAGGGGACTTAGGGCCTGTCTTGGTGCATGCGGTGTGCCTTGAAAGGAAAGACATGGAGGTGGTGGTTGGTCATATGTTGTTAGGACTTGTATGTAATGACAATCACCACCTAAAAAGAATTCATTTCAAGCGTGAGGACACACTGTGGACATGGGGCCTGTCTTCTCGGTGGTGATCGATGATACGCAGGACAGATGCCATGAAGTGTTGGTGTCCTTAAATCACTTAAGCGGTCACATCGGTGGCAGTTCCTATGGTTTCATATCTCTTTTATAGAAACATGTGTTGTATTTCATGCACCACGGTGCCCTTTAGGTGGTCTAATCCCCAAAGTATGTCTCCTCGTCAATGTTGATGTTTCATGTTGGGATATATTGAAATCCATAAATTTCTCTTTAGGGGGAGAGGGGTTGGTAACCCCCCCTGGGTGTGGGTCTTGTCCTACATTCCCAAAGCCACCGAATGACATGCCCAGTGACATTGAAAAATAGAACCTAGAAAATGCCGTGAAACCTTGATGATTCGTCTGGGGCTTGGTGATTATATTGTCTGAGGTAGTGCACCATAAAAGTGATGAAAATTATCTGGGGGGTGTCGTCTGTCAGGTCTTACGGACTGACAATCACGTGAAGACAATTTTATCTGAGTGAGACGATTTGAAGGGGCTTCAGGGATTTTAATGGTGGATGCGGTGTGCCTTGAAATGAAAGGCATAGAGGTGGTGGATGATCATATGTTGTTGGGTCCTGTATGTAATGACAATCACCGCCTAAAGAGAATTCATTTCCTGCATGAGGACCCACTATGGACATGGGGCCTATCTTCTCGGTGGTGATTGAAGATACGCGGGATGGATTCCATGACGTGCCGGTGGCCTTCAGGTTCTTAAGGGTTCATGTCGGTGGTCGTTCCTATGGTTTCACAACACTTTTTGGAAAACACGTGTTGTATATCATGTACTGCAGTTCCCTCTGGGTGGTCTAAACACCTTAGTATGTCTCCTCGTCAATGTTGATGTTTGTTGGTGGTATAGGAGAAAATGCATAAATGTCTCTTTAGGGGGGGAGGGGTCGGTGACCCCCCCGGGCCTGGATCTTGTCCTGTGTGCCCAAAGCCACCGAATGACATGCCCAGTGACATGGAAAAAATGGCACCTAGACAATGCATGAATGCTTGATCATTTTTCTGGTGCTTGGGGATTCCCTTTCCTGAGGTAGTGCACTTTAAAAGTGATGACAATGAGCTAGGGTTTGTCGCATGTGAGATCCTACGTACTGATAATCACGTGGAGATGATGCCATCTGAGTGAGATGATTTGAAGGGGACTCAGGGCCTGTCTTGGTAGATGCAATGTGCATTGAAAGGAAAGATGTCATGTTGGGGTTTGTCATATGTTGTTTGGTACTCTATGTAATGAAAATCACCACCTAAAGATAATTCATTTCATGCGTAAGGACATGTTGTAGACATGGGGCCTGTCTTCTCAGTGGTGATGGACTCTACGTCCTATGGATGACATGATGTGTTGGTGGCCTTCCTACACTTAAGGGGTCACATCAGTGGCAAGCCCTATGTTTTCATAGGTTTTTCATCTCCACACGTGTGGTCTTTCATGTGCTACCCTACCCTCTAGGATTTCTAAACCCCTTAGTATGTCTCCTCATCAAAGTGGATGTTTCTTGGTGGGATAGCTGGAAATGCATATATTTCTCTTTAGGGGGGAGGGGTCGGTGACCCCCTATGTGTGGGTCTTGTCCTGCTTTCCCAGATCCACCAAATGATAGTCCTAGGGACATGAAAAAATGGACTCTTGACAATGCCATGAAAGCTTTATGATTCATTCGGTGCTTGGGGATTGTCTTGTTCGAGGTAGTGTGCCATGAAAGCAATGACAATGAGCCAGGGTTCGTCGTGTGTCAGGTCCAACATACTGAAAATCATGCGGAGATGATTCCATTTGAGTGAGATGATTTGAAGGGGAATTAGTGCTTGTCTTGGTGGATGTGGTGTGCCTTGAAATATAGAATAACCCACAAAGGGTGTTGGTCGATTTAGACAGTAGGACGGTGGTCATGGATGTCGAAATCTGCTAAAGAGTGTGTAAAAAATCACCTGCCGAATCAACTAGCCACAAAAATGTGTGGCACTAAAGCGCATTACCTACACTCGGCCACTGAGGTGATTTACATACCTCGATGAGTAGGAGGGCGCAAAAGATGCTGGAAAACCTAGGAGTGTGAGCTCGGGTGGAGCGTCCGCCGGTGTAGATCACGGTGGTAGTAGCAAATATTCGAATGAGAAATTTGAAGGTAGAAGAGGGGAAAGGTTCCATGTGAAGGGACCATTCACATGGGTTAGTTGATCTTAAGATACGGGGGAAGCCTTTCAGACAGTGTGCCTGTCACATGAGCTTCAAAAGGGAATCAGGTTAAAATTCCTAAACCCGGATGTGGAAAGTGGTGGAAACTTTAGGGAGTTTGGAGATTCCGTTGAGGGCCTTGGGAAGAGATATCATTTCTATTTAATATACTGAACACCCCGGAAATGGTTTAGCCGGAGGTAGGGTCCAGCGGCTGAAACAACACCGCATGTCGCGTGGTGTCCAATGAGCCCTCGACGATCGTTGAAAATCCTGATGACCGAGTGCCTTCAATGCCAGGTCATACTCATAACCACATCAGGTTTCAAAGGTGAACAGAATCTTGTCAACAGAATAATTTATGCAAGGGAAGTCGACATAATGGATCCATAACCTTAGGAAAAGGATTGGCTCTTAGGGGTGGGTGCAGGGGTCCCAATCTCGACTCGTCAGCTATCGGTGGACTGCTCGAGCTGCTCTTGCGGCGAGATCGGTTCATTGTATTATTTTTGGGGGATGGATTGGGAATGGCCCCCTTAGGGGCCTTCCCCGAGCATGGAATATTCGACTCATAACTGGTACGAACAAGGGTAATCAGACTGTTTAATTAAAACAAAGCATTGCGGTGGTCCCAGTGGATGCTCACACAATGTGATTTCTGTCCAGTGCTCTGAATGTCAAAGTGATGAAATTAAAACATGCGCGGGTAAACAGTGGGAGTAACTATGACTCCCTTAAGGTATCCAAATACCTCTTCATCTAATTAGTGACACACATGAATGTATTAACAAGATTCCCACTATCCCTATCTACTATCTAGAAAAACCACAGCCAAGGGAAGAAGATTGGAAGAATCAGTAGGGAATGACGACCCTGTTGATATTGACTCTAGTCCGAAATTGTTAAATGACATGAGAGGTGTAGGATAAGTGGGAGTTTTGAACGACACATGTGAAATACCACTAATATTAATGTTATTTTAGTTATTCCTTGAATCAGAAGCGAGGTTAGTCACCCCTTCTTTTAGAATAAAGGCTTACTTTTTGGGTCGATTTGGGGGGAGACATTGTCAGGTGGGGAGATTGGCTGGGGCAACACATCTGTTAAAAGATAACGCCGGTGTCCTAAGATGATCTCAACAAGAACAAAAATATCGTGTGGAACAAAAGGGTAAAATATTTTTTGATTCTAATTTTTAGTACAAATACTAACCATGAAAGTGTGGCCTATCAATCATTTAGACCTTCAGAACTTGATTCTAGAGGTGTCAGAAAAGTTAACAAAGGGATAACTATCTTGTGGCAGCCCATCATTCATAGCGACGTTTCTTTTTGATCCTTCGATGTCAGATCTTCCCTTCATTGTGAAGCAGAATTCACCAAGTGTTGTATTGTTCACCCAGCAATAGGGAACGTGATGTGGGTTTAGACCGTCGTGGGATAGGTTAGTTTGACCCTACTGATGATTCCATCACAATAGTAATTCAACATAGTACGAGAGGAACCGTTGATTCGAAAAAGTGGTCATCATGCTTGGTTGAAAAGCTAGTGGCGCAAAGCTACCATGCGTTGGATTATTATTGAACGCCTCTAAGTCAGAATCCTACATAAAAGAGATGCGTGTGTCTGTCGCCCACCCCACGAACCCTACTAAGGGCCCTTGTAGCCCTTGCAGCACATGTCGAGGGAAGCTCTAGCACGACAGATGAGTCATATAGGATGCCTTGAAGTGAAATTCCACTCGGGAGGTAGGTTAAATCCTTTGTAGATGAATTAAATACACAACAAGGCATTATAAGCGAGAGAGTGTCTTTGCTACCATGATCTGTTGATATCCAACCTCAGGCTGCTTCGATTCATCCCTCCCCGTGATTAAAGACATTTACAGCCGGAGAGGCTTCTAATTTCCATGAAATACCTATGTGGTGTTGCCCTTTTGGTCATCTGACCCCCCCAGTATGTTTCCCCATAAATTTTGATGTGTCTTGGTTGGATTGTTAGAAATGCATAAATTTCTCTTTTGGGGGGGGGGGGGGGGGTTGGTGACCACCCCTAGGCATGCAGCTTGTCCTGCATGCCCTGAGTCGTCGAATGACATGTCCGGTGGCATGGAAAACCACATCTAGGAATTTTCATCCAAGCGTGATGATCCGTCGAGGCCTTGGGGATTTTCCTGTCCTATGTAGTGCCTCAGAAAAGGGATGACCATGAGCTGGGGTTGGTCGAAAATCAAGCCTGAAGGACTAAGAATCACTTACAGGCAATGCTCCCCTAGTGAGGCGATATAATGGGGAAATCCCGTGATGCAGAATGAAGCTAGCATAGTGGGATACTAGAGCGGGTTACACTGATGTCCAACCTAGATCATTTGAGAAGGTTTCGAGTGTGAGCATGCATGTCGGGACCCAAAAGATGGTGAACAATGCCTGAGCAGAGCGAAGCCAGAGGAAACATCGGTGGAGGCCCGCAGTAATACTGACGTGAAAATCATTCGTCTGACTTGGGTATAGGGGTGAAAGAATATTTGAACCATATATTAGTTGGTTCCCTACAAATTTTCCCTTAGGATAGCTGGAACTGTCCTGTGAGTTCTATCTGGTAAATCCAATGAGTAGAGGCATCAGGGGCATAACTTCCTCAACCTATTCTCAAACATCAAATATGTAGTATGAGGTGGTTTCTTGGTTGTGCCATCTCACAGAATTTATAGCTCAATGTAGGCCATTTTTGGTAAGCAGAACTGGAGATGCAAGATGAACCGAAATTTGAGTACCGGTGCCCAACTATAGGCTAACCCAGAACCCACAAAGGGTGTTGGTCGATTAAGACAGCAAGACGATGGTCATAGAAGTATAAATACACTATGGAGTGTGTAAAAACTCACCTACCAAATCAACTAGCCCTGAAAATGGATGGCGGTGAAGCGCATGACCTACACTCGGTCGTTGAGGCAATTGGCAGACCTCGATGAGTAGGAGGGTGTGACAAATGCTTGAAAACCTATGCGTGTGAGATCGAGCAGAGCATCTGCCGGTGCAGATCATGGTGGTTGTTGCAAATATTCAAGTGATAAATTTGAAGGACGAAGAGGGTAAACGTTCCATGTGAATGGAACTTGCACATGGGTTAGTCGATCCTAAGAGATGGGGGAAGCTTGTCAGATAGTGCACCTACCACACTAGCATCGAAAGGGAATCGGGTTAAAATTCATGAACCAGGATGTTATAGTCGATGGAAATAATAGGGATTTCATAGACGCTGCTGGGGGTCCTTGGGAAGAGTTGTCTTTTCAATTTAACAGCCTACACACCCTGGAAACGGTTTAGCCAGAAGTAGGGTCTAGCGGCTGGAACCACACCTCGTGTCACGTAGTGTCTGATGCACCCTCGGTGGCCCTTGAAAATTCGGAGGACAGAGTGCCTTCCATGACCGGTCGTACTCATAACTGCATCAGGTCTCCATGGTGAACAATCTCTGGTCAATAAGAAAATTTTGGAAAGGGATGTCCGCAAAATGGATTTGTAACCCCAGGAAAAGGATTGGCTCTGAGGGATGGGCGCGGGGGTCCCAATCTCAAAGTCGTCGGCTGTTGGTGGACTGATCGAGCTACTCTCATGGTGAGAGCTGGTCATTGCGTGCTGTATATTGGATGGATTGTGAATGTTCCCTGCAGGGGCCTTCCCTGGGCATGGAACAGTCAACTCAGAACTGGTACGAATAGGGGAATCCGACTTTTTAATTAAAACAAAGCATTGTGATGGTCCCAGCGGATGCTCACGCAATTTGATTTCTACCCAATGCTCTGAATGTCAAAGTGAAGAATTTCAACGAAGCACGGGTTAATGGAGGGAGTAACTATGACTCTCTTAAGGTATCCAAATGCCTCGTCATATAATTAGTGATGCACATGAATGGATTAACGAGATTCCCACTATCCCTTTCTAATATCTAGTGAAACCACAACCAAGGAAACATGCTTGGATGAATCAGTCGGGAAAGAAGACCCTGTTGATCTTGACTCTAGTCCGATGTTGTTAAATTACTTGAGAGGTGTAGGATAAGTGGGAGCTTTAAACAGCACAAGTGAAATACCACTACTTTTAATGAGAATGTGTGGATAACTACTATAGTTGATAGGACATTCGATTTGATCATCTTATGTTATTCAATTTTTATCACATTATGTTCCTTTAGGATTGAAGGAATCTCTCTTATTTCTCTCATTCATATGAGGATGATAGGTTGTAGTAGATCTTTAGAGGAATCTGTTGTGCACAAAGATTCATAATTAATATTATCAATAATGAAAAAGTAGTCAATTTAAAGTCATATGGTTATGTTTTTTATATTTAATTAATGGAAAAAGGTCACTTTAATAAAATATTAAATCCCAAGAAACCCCATTACATGTAATAATATAATAATATTATTTTATTCAATGGAATTCACTAACTAAAATAATGATAAATATTATTTTAATACCTTAGAAATTAATATTTATCACCGAGCCTAATATTGTTCCACCGATCCTTCTAAATATTTATTGAATACCAGAATAAATATTATTATTAAATATTTACACATTCATTCAATATAAAAATATTCATGTGAAAAACCATTGAATAAATATTTATTTAATATTCATATAAATAAAGTGTTATCTATTTAATAACAAATTTATTATTTTTAGGGAATGAATAACAAAAGATCAATAAATAATATGAATTCATGTAATTATAAAATTACCCTGAGAATAAGTATTTATTTAATATTTTCAATCATTTAATAAATAGTTAATAGATATTAAGGCTCGATTTTGAGAATAATATTTATTCTAATTGTTATATGAAAGTAGTATTTAACTCATATGAAAGGAAATACATTATGCATGACCTTCTAGGACTCTTACTCAGTGGCATTATGTGAGCTTTCTTAAAGTTCAATATTAACATCCACTAAAGGGAAAAGGAACCCATAAATGAACATGGTACATCACAGTGACATCAACCATATTTGAACACTCATTGTGTAGTATAATCCCTTTGTCTCAATATCTCATCAAGAGGGTTTCCCACTTGTGTCATCAACCTTTATGTTTGATAATTATTTATTTGACTATATTAATTAAACTCATCCTTACACCATGGAATGGAATTTAATATGATGGTTCAATTTTAATAAAGTGGCCAAGATATCGACTTATGTAAACATGGAAGGGAAAAAACCTTCCACAGATTATTCATTAATAACACATCATTCATGACAATCATAATATACTCAAGTTCTCCATGAATTGTATCATCATTGAAAATGAGAATACATAAAAGTGCTACACTCATCATATGTATTAATAATAATCTTAATGACTAAGGACCATTACACATGATCATTGATAGGAATATCTAATGACACATAAACATTAAAATTTTTTAATAGGTGATTCTATTACCAAAATATACCATATTCGAGATTACTAACTGATACTTTTATGACAAAAATCCCCATCTTCTTATGAACACTTTCAAATGATATTCAAAATACATTGTGTACCATAATAGAATGTTATCTGAATATAGAATAATATTTAAGAATATCGTTATAACAGTTCATGGTTCTCACCATTATCACATCCCATGAATATAATGGAAATCTAAAGAACAAAGTAGTTGTTTCAAGGGAACTGAATCTATATTATTCCAATTTCACTACACCCAAATGCTAATGAATGATTAGTTATTAATTTTTAAACATGATTTTTCTTAGTATGGATAAAAATTCTTGTCCAACCATGTTCCAGTGATTACTGTTGGTACAACCACATGTATTTGTGTGAATCTACATATTGTTATGTCACTACCTTGATAAAATCTGTCAATTAATGATATAAACAAGTATTCAACGATTGTTACATTATTATAATCTTGAAATATTGATTCATTCTATAGTCCAAGATTATTATAATAATGATAAAAACAATTAATTTGGGTATAACCCAACATAGGAACGAGATGTTTCCAAACTGCTTCTTAATCAACTATAGAAGTTTCACCATACTCGAATATTGTAGATTTTGAATCCACTAGATGTTATAAGTTTCTATTCATTATTTCATTATCCTTATTGGCAGATTAGATTAAACTAAACTAAATTAATTCAGTTGTTAAATTCTTTTGATGAGAAGTATTTCCCCTTCCCTAGATTCTAAGAACTCATTCGGTTATACATTTCCAAGTACAAAAAATAGTTCAATCTTTAATTCGATGAAATTATGTTGGATTTTTTATATTCACATAATATGAATCATGAATCACTAACATAAAGAATTAACACATATCATTCAATGTAATACAAATTCTCAATAAATACTCTCATTGAATTATTTTAATCTCAATAATCTATTTTTATTCCCATGAATGTTCTACTGTAAATATTATATTCCAAAAAATGGTCTTGAATTATATTAAATTTATATGAATTAATTATTAAATATATGTATAGTATCCAGATTCATTAGACCCATGTATCTATTTTTTAGATCACATTCCCCAGAACATGGTTGTTAATTTAAGTGATTATTGATGAAATTCATTCAGTTGTTTTAAAAAATTGATAATAAATAACACTTTTTCTATATTTTATCTACACATATATATTAAAAAATTATACTTCTACCACTAACCAATTAGAGAAACATGTCATTCATTAATTTTCAAACAAATATTCCATGATTACTATGCTTGCTTTATCTATATATTAATTTATGTAGTCTTCATATCTTATTGGAATTTATTGATGTAACTAACCCACTCTAGTTATTCATTATAATCATATACCATAGGGTCTACATTTTGGTCTAATAATATAATTTATATTATTTTACTTGTATTGTTTTTGGATATTATATAAAATATTTTTGAGATCAGTCATTGAGAAGACATGAAATTTTGAGGCCCTATGTGCCCGAAATAAATATTTGAAATATTATAAATATATTAAATAGAACATGTGCATAGTTTTCCTGAAAAAGAAGAATAACTTATAAATGGGTTCTCGTATCATAAATATGTGGGAAATTTTTAGTTTATAAGGAGAGGTTTACTATAGTCATGACATAATATTAATTGGTTCAGGTCATTTGTAAAAAATTCATTACTGGCATGTAAATGAATAAAATAATTAAATAAAATTATTTTATTTCATTTTTTGGTGAAACATCCATTTATTATTTAAAAATATTATTATGAAAGAATCCAAAGGCTAGACACATAACCCTATAGGCACTGGAGGGATTTTGGAAAGAGATTTGAGGATTATCTCTCAGACAAACGACAAGGTGATTATGTTCCAACAATTGACACCCAACCTATTCGATGGATCTTTCCAAAAAATTGAGGACCCATAATTATTTGTCAACGATCATACCAAATCATGGAAGGGTATTTTTTTATATGTATTTATTTAATGTTCTTGATTTATAGGAGAAACAAGGACCAATTAATGAGCATATTGATCTGTAGTTCGATAATAATTTTAGAAGGGCTTAATTACTGGTTTTATAGATGAGAATTATTTGATTCGTTTGATTCCTATTCATTTATCACTCCAATGTAATGAATCAAGGACAACACAGACATTTGACTAGGTCTACTCCTCCTAGATTTTCTTTTTAATTTTCTTTATCTTTTCTCATTCATTTCTGGCGACCCCTTGGTCCGCAGTTCAATGAACTCAGAGAAAATAGAATGCTGAAAAAACATTTCTTGGCATAATGATTTGATATTAGAGATCTGGACTTGGCACACCATGATGGTTTTGTGAAAGTGGAGTCATTGTTTAATCAGATGATACTAGATACTCAGTTTCAAATTCATTGGAACAGAATGAAGAAATACCTATAAGTATGTTTTCCAAATGAATTTGACACCGAAATATTTAGGTTAGGAAATAGAGAGGAACAATCATGGAAATACTAGACCACTAGCATGATTAGATGCATATTTCTAGATGATTATGTAATAGGAATGAGTGGGTGGAATAATAAGGGTTTTTGGGAAACCCTGATACACATAGTGTGCAGTCCTTGACTACATGGTGATTAGTTGAATTTGGATGACGTAACGTGTAATTTTGAAGTACATGGAACATGTTTCCTACGTAGTGTGTACTCCCTCACATGACACGACCTTGACAATGTACATGAGCTACCCTATTTAATGGGACATGGGTATGTATAAACAATCTAACGCTATGTACTAGGACATGGTTGGAGTACATGAGTGGGTCCCCAGATACAGAGACACGGTGTGTAAACCCTCTACACACCATATACTATTTTATACTACATGGACACAATTTAATGGAATTGTTCATTTACTTGGACATGACATGGGGTGAAGGGAGATGGTGTGTGAATCCTACTACAATCTACGTACTCTTTTATAAATGACTTGGATCTATTTTCTTGCATATCACATAAAATTTTTAGTAGAGTTCATTATCCTTATATTTTCCCTAATGGTTAGTATAAAACCCCAATATTTCATAGTTTGATATATTTTTAAGGTACGTTAATAAATTATATTTCACATAACACCGACTTGACTTGCGTTATACACAATATTGATAATACAACAAAATAGGGTTTTATCGGCGCTAGAAACCACTTTTAACAGCACAAGAAAAGCGCTGCTAATCGTAGTGAAGATAATTGGGGGGGGGGGGTACCCTTTATCATCACTAATAAAAGTGATGATAAAAAACCCTTTTATCTGTGATAAAAAATTCTGATAAAAGTGACCTTTATTAGTTATTTTTTGTATTGATAAAAGACAACAAAATTGAAAAAAAAGTTAAATGGAATATATAATCCGATTAACTTTTAACCATTCTTGACCCCCACTTTTATCAGTGATTTCCTCCCTTTTATCATCTCAAGGCAGATCCCCCTCCCTCTCACCGAACACTATAGTTTCCCGCACAACACCTTGCCATTCTTAACGATATCCCCTGATGCACTTGCCCACGCGTGACCCTTCATCCACCAGAACTCGAACCCCATACCTCCCCCCTTGCACGCCTACAGCTTTACCACTAAGATATTTTGTTTCTTTAAAATTTAATGATATATCTATTTATTAATATATATAGTTATATTAATTTATATATTAATATAGACTCATATTAATATAAATATATTAGGTTATATTAATATATATATATATATTCACATATTATTATATATATTTATTCTTATATATATATATATTAGTTATAATTTTTTATCATTATATTTATTAGTATATTAATATAAATGTATAAGATTAGTTTTAAATACATTTATTAAATATATTTTCTTATGTGTGTTTATAAATAAATAAATTAATAATATATACATACATACATATATACAACACACACACACACATATTTACGAATAAATACATATATATGTGTATTTGAAGATCCATTGAATGTTAAAATGACTATAACATCTAATCTAGAAGTACATTTCAACTCCACAACCAGTAATATAGAAGAACATGAAATGATATTTGATATGATATGTGGTAAAGGACCAACATAAATCTAGATCAGAAGTTATGGTTGTTCGAATGTTACAAAATTGGGGAATCCCACCTAAAATCTATCTTTTATAGGACTTATTGTCTTTTTATGGCCACTAAAAATATAAAAAAGCTTCAGTTTAGTACTACCAAGTAGAGCTCAACACATGCTTTGATTTGATATGTTGTAGAGCTCAAAAAAAACCTAGATAAAAATTTATGGACTTTTGAATTTGAATTTGTATTTTTAACTTATTTTTTATATTTTATATAATTTTTTATATTTTTTTATATTCAAACTATTATTAAATGACTATTACTCCATAAAAACTAAAAAATTATTAAATAAAAATATTTTTAAAAATATTTTATAAGACACATTTAATAAATATCTTCTATATTAATTTAAGATTTCAATTTATCCTTATCTAAAACATATTTAAAACATATATATTATATTTATATCAATATAAAATAGATTTATATATTTATAGATTTATATATTAACATATGATTTTTAATGTCTTTGTTTTCAAATTAACCCGTTATCAACACTTTCATAAAAGCACTGATAGGGAGTCCTTATTAGCGATTTTGTAAAAGTTCTGATAAAGGGGGTCACCTTTAACATCACTAGTAAGAAATTTCTTATAAATGGGTATCTTTATCAGTTCTAAAAAAAGCGCTGACAAAGGGGTACTTCTATCAGAGCATTTTTTAACACTATTAAAAATACCCCTTAATCAGCTCTTTTCTTAGCACTAATAATGGTAACCCTTTATCACCACTTTTTTACTAGCACTGTAAAAGGGGTAGCACTTCCCTTTCCCAGTTTTCTAGTAGTGTGAGTTTTTGTGAAACAACACATTAATATTATAATTATTTAAATAATATATTTATTTATCATTTAAATATTGAAAAGTGAAAAGTGAAAAATAAATTTTAAATGTTATTTATAGTGTTTTTACATAATTAAAACATATTATAATGAAATGTATAAGTTTTGTTAAAATATTTATATATTTAGAAAAACTATTTTCTTAAAAGAGCATATTTTTATGTCCTTTTGTGAACAATAATGAAATTAATTATAGACACCCCTAAAAATTTCATATGGTAAAATATACGTCACTTATGAATTTGGAATATCAATACTTGCTTAAGGAGAATTTTTTGTTTTTTTGGAAAACATTCAATTTTTGATGAATAGTGAAAAATACTGCATGATTCATAAAAAAAGAATTTTTAATTTTAATATTTATTTTAATTAAAATTTATATTATAGTAATAATAAATACATAATAAATATATTATTCCAATTTAAGTCATTTGAGTCATTTTATAATATCATTGGATACATTGAATTTTACTGAACTTTTTAATGTCTTTTACCCACCTTCTAGGCAGATTTGCAGATTTGCATAAAACGTAATTTTACCGCTTTTGTGAATTGACTTTTCAAAATCACAATAGAAAATTTTGTAGTAATTATGTAATATGTGGTTATATATGATGAAAATAATTTCTGGTGAATAGTAACATTTGAATTTTATTTACCACGGTTAAAAGTAAATAGGATAATTTAAGGTAAAATTAATATTATAATAATATAATATTACCCCAACCCATGTCATAATTCAATTTGATAAGAGTTATTTGACCAAAATCAACCTTATGAAAAGAATAGTATCTTTTTTTATCCATTTGGGATAGATTAAGACATTTATTATATTTTATTTAATGAATAGTTAAAAGTGTTAAATTCAAATTTTAAAAAATAAACCGTTTTAATATGGGGTTATACATAATAAAAATTAGAATATAAATATTCATTAGAAATATAAAATGATTTCTTACATCCTATTATTTTATTTATAATTTTTATACATTAAATAATTAAATTTATTTATGACACAATGATGATACATTAAATATCTTATTAATGAAATATTAAAATAATTGATATTATAAATATTAAAATTAACATAAATTGAATCTTTTAACTCCATACAATAATTTTATATGTTCATATAAAATTTTATGGATGATTACATTAATTTTTTTATAAGTAATCGAGTTGTGAGGGCTTTAACAAAAAACCAAATACTAAATAGTGACAAAATTCACATAAATGAGTTATAAAAGAAATAATATTTTATTAAATTATATAAAAGTCCTAAAATTTTAATATTGAGAAAAATTTATTATATAATTTTAAATATGTGATTAATTAACCACTTTAGGTTATCTTGTAATTTTATGGTAACTATATTAACCATGTTGTTTAAAATATAAGGAGGCATAGTAAATGTTAAACTATTTAACTAAGAGTTAAATCTAATATACATGGTTATTATGGTGACCTAAAAATGTATAAAATATATTTGATGAGAGGATGTCATATTAGAATGGAAATAAATCAATTTGGATCTATTATACACCGAAAATAGTTTTATAATAAATTAATGTTTCATTCTTTTCATAATGTGTCCCTCACCTCTCTTATAAAAGGGTACTTCCCTTATTTTAAATTCACACCAAAAATGTCATTTGGATCGGCCAAAACCTGCTCAAATATCATCACAACTACCCTCAATTCATCATATATTCCTTACATGGATCAGAAATCCATCCTAAGGATCCCTTTTTTCAAATCAAAAGGAAGAAACCAAAGAAGATGTAGTTATTTCATCACCTCTTTCAAAGATCTTCTCTTCTTATAATTCCTATTTCTTTATATTTTTAATAATAAAATAATAAATCCAGTACATTATACATACTAATATGTTATTAAAAATATGGTACAACCATATTCATTATTTTATCCATCCTATGAATGAAAAAGTCACCATTAGTGCGTAAGTACGGCTTACCGTCTCCACGTCGCGGTGTAGTTTGTTATTCAACATTACATTATTTGGATGAGACTAATAATGAGTATAATTAATGTAAATAATGAATATAACATGGTAATTATTATGTATATATAACATTCCTTATAATTAAACATAGTTTCTCCTTTAACATAATTATAATGTCGCTCGTGCGTAAGTACGACTTAGCGTCTCCATGACGCGATGAGATTCATCTTCATCGATCACCCTTCACAATTATTTATAAATATACTTATATATATATATATTGATTAATTATGAGATATATTAAATAATATTTATTCTGGAATAATATTTTTTTTACTTACTACCATACTATACGACAAGAAAATGGAAACAATGTTCATGTGTACGTACAGACTACCATCTCTGTGAACGGTTTTTCAATTTCACTTAACTATATATTATAAATATTTATATTCTGTATATACATTATATATAAATCATGCTTCATATTATGGAATTATTTAAATAATGATCTATGTGATACAATTAGGAATAAAAAGTCAAAACACATATGATAAATAAAGTGATTATTTCCTAGAATGTTACATTATCAAGGAAATTATTATTAAATGGTTAGTATAAATTTATAAATGAATAATATAAGATATAAAAAATATGAGTATGGTTCTAGTATAAACTAATTACATAATATGGTAATTATACATGAGGAAAAATGTACCCTCGACGAAAGGAAAGTACTAGGAAAGGGTTAATTCCCCAATCTCATTATTATCCGAGATTATTTATGTGCAAGTATTTACTGGGATATATTTCTAGTCTATATCCATGTTTCATAAAAATGTTTTCAAAAGTAATATTTTAATGGTTCATGGATGGGAATAATTAACGAGATCATAATTTTAAATGATTTAAGTATTTATTTCTCTATATCTATTTAATTAATGTCCATATTTTTAAAATGATATTAAGGATTTTTTTATATGGGCATGATTGTTTTAAAATATTAATTCCTTTAAAAAGTTTAAAACTGGAATGGGACACTTTGATTCAAAAATATATTTTAAATGTATTCCTTAATAAATTGTGTGAAATTTAAATGATTTCATGAAAAATTGTTATCTTTCTCAAAGAGTTTTACTGATCATTTTAAACTATGTAAACGTCCATTACTGTATATCATTCTTGATTGAGGATGATTTATTATAATACAATATTATTTACTTTTTTGAATGTGTTATGAAATTTTTGACTTTGGATGTTCTATTTTTATACCATTCACTATTTATGGTTAAAATTTTGACATTTCGTACGCTAGTTTTAACACAAATGATTAGGTTTTATTTCACCCTTTTCAAATGAGGAATGCATTGGACTACATAAGTGACCGACGAGGCCTGTTATATACACTCGATGCATCGGTATGTATCTTGAGACAATCTAGTATCTTGGAATACGTTCTTGATAGAATATTTTTAAATGGTTTGGGTAGAAGGCCTTGAAGTAGTAGTTATTATGTCCGGAATTATGCATTACTTCATTATAAAATTAGTTATTACATATGATTATTCGACTCATAGAATGTATATGGGCATGCTTATATGATAATGTTTAATTTATTTTGTCCATATTATGTTCAAGTTTATTGATTAAAAGGATGAAGTTTTTATTATACATATTTCCTCAAAAGTTTATAGATTCCACTAAATTATTTACCCTTACTGAGCATCTAAGCTTACCCCATTCTTATCTTTTATTTTCCCAAGATTCCAAGAAGTGTATTATTATTTATGTGAATGGTTAAGCTAAGGGAATAAAGGGATTATAAAAGGATTATTTAGGATTTGTTTTATGTTAGAAAGGGTAATATAATGTTCATGTATGTAATATGTTTTCTAAGACTGCTAAAATGATCGGTCCTTCGGGACTCTATTCATTGTAATCATAGAAATGTATAAAAACAATGCACCAGATTCAGGATTCTGGGGATAGGTCATTATAGTTGGTATTAGATGATGTTTAGAAAAAAGCATGTAAATAGATATAGAAATCTTAGACTAGGGATCATAACCCTATGATAGAATTTTAGGATAAGTATAGAAGAACACCTAGAATTTTTGAATGATATGGATTAAGTGAATATTACAATAATTTCATCCTTATATGGATACTAAATATAGATTTTGTTCAATAATAGATGTAACTTGGGGTAAAAACTCTGACAAGGTGTTCCAATCATGACTCGTTGTAACCTGGTACACAACAACGAGCCTTATTGTGAGCCTTGTTTGACACCCCCACGTGATATTCTTAGGATAATTCATATTTTACATACAAACCATTATGAATTATTTATGATTAAATATTTCCTAAATGGAACCATATTTATTATTATGAGATAGGATATTAATAATTTATGATAATTATCTCACTAGTTTAGAATGATTAATTAGGATTAATAACCTTATATAGTGTATGACATTGTTTTGAAAAGGTGCCTATGTGATGTAATGACTACCCCGCCAATACACATGTTTCAAAGAGTATGAAATATCCTATCATTCATTGTCTTAAGGAATCATTTATAAGTAAAATACCTTCCCTTGTCTTCTCATCATATAAGGAATCAATATCACATGTTAATATGATAAGTAATGAATTATCTGAGTCCTATGGCTTCGAAGGGATGGCAGAGAAGAATTGGATGGAATAGAGAAATATATATATAGGGAAGAAGGGAAATAAATATTTTCCAATATGTGTTAACTGTGGAAAAAATCACCATAGGAAGTTCTTGAGTGGACTGTGTTTTTGTTATAAGTTTGTAGAAAAGGGTCATCTGAAAAATTAATTCAAAGGGAACAAAGAAAAGACTAATATTCAGTGATTCAATTGTTGTGAAATGGGGATTTATTAAAATAAATTTCATTAGCATCAAGGAAATATAGAATAGTATAATTAGTTAGATGATGTTCATGAATAAGTTGTTACTATAGTCGGCATGGAATAATTAATGTTCTTGTGTTTCTAGAATGAAAAATTATGTCATTTGAGTGTTGTATCAATGTTGTACTAGTTATATAAATTATGGTAATAAATAAGGATTTATTTTTATAATATTTCATTGAGGATTTGAGATTGTATGGTACTAATAAATGTGACTAAATAACAAGTTAATCTTTTGGGAAAATACACGGCTGAGGGAAAGATATACTTTAATATGTTTCTGATAATGAGGTAGTAATTTCGGAATAAGAGATGATTGATTTGGATAAATAATATTGGATATTATTGACTACCTTTAAATTAATTAATTGTTTGACTATTCCATTGTTCTTGGAGTTTATAACAGTTTTGGATATAAGGAGTATATCCAATATTCTATAAGTAATAATGGAGCATAAATATAATCAATAAGTTTATATGGTAATTCATGGGGTTACCTTGTATTAATAGAATATATTATGAAGTTATTCACAAGTTATTATGTGGAAAAAATACATCTTCATTATGTTTAACGTCATTATAAATTTTGTAATGTGAGTTTGGACAGATATATTTTGGATAAGTCTAATTATTGGAATGGATTAAGTTGGACATTGAATACTATTGTCAAAACATTACATGAGATTTTTTTTGGATTGTTATAAAAAGTACCACCTGCAGGTTTGGTGACACCCAGTCATGTCCAGCAAGGCCACAAGACTTAAACCTTCAACCAATGGGCGACATGGGTGCATCACATACCACTGGCCTATGTGATGTCCTTTTATGAATAATTTTGTGTTTTAAATGTTCAGATATATTAGTTATAAATTAATTTTTTAGAACCCTATGCAATTAGGATAAATAGAATATTGTGGAGTTCTATTATATTTTGGAGTGAAAGATTAGTTTGTGGTAGAAATTAGTTAAATGATGGAACTCTACATGTGAATTATTATTTTCTTATTCTATGAAGAAATTAATTTTTAAAATTTAGGGAAAGTATCTTTAAAAAAAGGTGTTATTATAATGCCATATGATTTTTTTTGAACAAATGATATTTTAAATCATCATAGAATTATGGCTTCGAGGCCCTCAATTTTCCATTTATTGTTCACTTTTTTGTGATTGATGACCTCAATAACTCTGTATAAATATTTACGTTTTCCTCCAATTATGTGTCTAAAATTACCACCAATGTTCTAATCTTCAAAATCCAGATTTGGGGGTGACTTGTTTATTTACTTTTCCCTCTTATTAAGACTAAATTTTATTAACCCTATTTCTGATGTGGGTTTTCCACAAAGGTATTCTCTATTTTCCTTCATTTAATTTTGATGAACAATTTCAAATTGAGAGGATACAATTTATTAATGTAGGGGAAAATGTAACACCACAAGATTTCATAGTACATTACCTTTTTTAAGTAATTTAATATCTTATATTTCATGCAACAATTACTTGCCTTGCATTATACGCAAGATTGAGTTTCCATGAAACAACACATTAGTATTATTTATATTTAAATGATATATTTATTTATCAAGTAAACATTAAAATATGAAAATTAACACATAAATTTTAAATGTTATCTATATGTTTTCACATAAATAAAACATATTTATAATAAAATGTATATGTTCTGTTAAAATAGTTATAAATATAGAAAAACTATTTTTGTTAAAAAAACTACTTTTTATGTCCTTTTATAAACAATGATAAAATTAATTTTATACTCTCATAAACATTGAATTTGGTAAAATAGAATTCATTTTTGTATTTGGAATATAAAAACTATCTTAGGGTGATTTTTTGGTATTTTTCTAAAAACATTCAATTTTTGATGAATAGAGAATAATACTGCATAGTACATAAAAACCATCATTTTAATTTAAATAAATAATATAATTAAAATTTATCTAAAAGTATAAAATTAAAAAAAATTATTATTTTAATTAAATTTATTTGAGTAATTTTATAATAAGATTTGATAAATAATATTTTATTGAACTTTTTCACGTCTTTTACGAACCTTCTAGGCACATATCCAAATTTGCATAAAAAGCAATTTTACTATATCTATGAATCTAATTTTAAAAATCTAATAGATAGAGTTGTAATTTTTATGTAAAATGTTGTTCTATAGGATGAAAATAATTTTTTTGGTGAATAGTAACTTTTGAATTTTATTTACTATTGTTAAAATTAAATGGGGTAATTAAAGGTAAAAATAATATTTTAATATTATAAAATTAACCTAAAACATGTTATAATTCTAATGGATAAGTTATTTTAGTCCAAAATCAACTTTATAAAAAAATAAGATCCTTTTTGATCCATTTCTGTTAGATTATGACATTTATTTTATTTTATTTAAAGAAGAGTTAGAAGTGGAAAATTCAAATTTTAATAACTAAAACTTTTTTAATATAGGGTTACAAATATTCTTAATTAGTCTATAAATATTCATTATACATAGAAAAATATTTCTTACATCATAGTATTTTATTTATAATTTTTATATAATACAAAATTAAATATATTTAAGACATAATGATGATGTAGCAATTATCTTATTAATGAAAGATTGTAATAATTGATATTATAAATATTAAAGTAAATGTAAATTGAAACTTTTGATTACAGAAAAAAAAATAGAGGTTAATATGAAAAGTTCAGGTTGATTCAATGTATTTTTTTCGAAGGAATAAAGTTTTAATGACTTTAACAAAAACCTAATAATAAATATTATCAAAATTGACATAAATTAGATTTTAAAACAGATACTATTTTATTAAGTTATATATTAGTCCTAAAAATATAATATTCAGACAATTGAATTATATAATTTTTCATATTTCATTAATGAACCACTCGAGGTTCTATTTTAATTTCATAGTAAGTATATAAACCATGTAGTATAAAAATATAAGAAGTCTGGGTAATAGTTAAACTATTTAATTGAGAGTTAAATTTAAAAGATAAGGTTTATATGGGGACCTAAACATGTCTCAAATATATTGGATGATATTATGTCTACCCATCCTCATATTATCCTTGAAATTAATCCATATGGTGCTATTATATATGGAAAATAATTTTATAATAAATTAATATTTCATGGTTTTCCAAAAGTGCCCCTCGCCTCTATTATAAATGGGTACTTCCCCTTATTTTAAATTTACAACTCCATAGCCATTTAAATAAGATAAAACCTGATTAAATATCTCCCCAAATACCCTCAATTTAATCTATAGGCCTTACTTTGACCATAAATCCAACCTAAGTAGCCCTTCTGTTCAAATCCAAAGGAAACACCCGGGAAGAGGTAATTATTTCATCACCTCATTCAATGTTCTTTTTTTCTTCTACAACATATTTAATTATTAGTTTCATACTAAAATAATATATATAGTTACTTATACATAGTTAGATGTTATTATAAATATGGTACAACAATATTTATTATTCTATCCATCCTATGAATGACAAAGTCACCATGCATGCATACGTATGGCTTACCATCTCCACATCGTGGTGTAGTTTGTTATTCAACACTAAAATATTTTTATGGGTTTAATAATGAGTATAATTAATTAAAATAATGAATATGACATGTTAATTATTGTGTATATATAATATAACATCCAATTAAACACATTTTCACTATCAATAGAAGTATATTGTCACTCGTGCGTAAGTAAGACTTACCGTCTCCACAGTGCGATGAGATTCATCTTCAATGATCACCATTCCATAATTTATATATATATATATATGGAATAATAATGATATATATAAAAATATATTTCTACTATAATAAAATTTATTTCACTTACATACTTCCATACTATACAGTAAGAAAACAGAAACAACATTCATGAGTATTTACAGACTACTGTCTCGGTGAACAGTGTTTCCATTTCATATATCTATCTAATGTACATATTTTTATTCTGAAAATATATTATATATAAATCATATTTTATATTATTGAAGTAAGTAAATAATGATCTTAGTGATATGATCAGGAATAATAAGGTTAAACACATTCGATAAAGAAAGTGATTATTAACCAAAATGTTACATTAACATGGTACTTTTTATTAAATGGGTAGTAAAAAGTCATAAATGTATTATATATGATATCATAAATATGAATATGGTTATGGTATTATTTAATAACATACTATGGTAATTATATAAGAGATTAAATATACCATTTACTAAAGGAAAGTACAAGATAAGGATATTTTTAAAATAATTTTATAGATTTATTTATATGGACTTGATTGTTTTAAAATGTTAATTAATTTAAAATGTTTCAAAGTGGTACATAAAAATTCCATTCAAAAGTATCTTATAAATGACATCCTATATAAATTGTGTGACTTTTAATTTATTTAATGAAAAGGGGTATTTCTATCAAAGAGTTTTACTAGTCATTTTCAACTATGTCAACATCCACTACTGGATATCATTATTGATTGATGTTTATTTATTATAATACAATCCCCCATACTATATTGAATGATTTATGATATTTTTGACTTTGGATGTGCTATTTTTATACCATTCGTGTGTTCTAGTTAAATTATTGACATTTCGCATGCTATTTCTAATATGAACGATTATGTTATATTTCACCATTTTAACATGAGGAATGAATTAGACTTATTATGTGACGGACGAGGACCACTATAGACCCTCGATGCATCGATAGGTCTCTTGATAAAAAATAGTGTCTTACCATAAGGCCTTGATTGAATATTTTTTAATGGTCTTTGCACAAGGCATGAAATAATAATTATTATGTCCGACATTATGCATTGTTTTGTTATGAAATTAGTTATTACATGTGATTATTTTACTAGTAGAATTTCCATATGAATGTTTATATGATAATTTTTTATTTATTTTTTCCATATTTTCTTCATGTAATTTTTTTATAAGGATGATGTTTTTATTATAAATTTTTCCTTAAACTTATATATCTTCCATTGAATTATTTACCCTTACTAAGAATCTCAGATCACCCCTTTCTTATGTTTTATATTACCAGGATTCCATGAAGTGTATTATGATTGATATGTAGGGTTTTTTATATGGGAATAATATAATTCTCAAAATATTATTTACGATATTTTTATGATAGAAAGTGTAATGTAAAATTCATGTATGTAATATATTTTCCGAGACTGCTAAATTGATCGATCATTCGGGACATGATTCTTTGTAATCATGCCAATGTATTAAAATATTGTACTAGCTTCGAGCATCTAGGTTTGGTGCATTATAGTTAGTATATAGTCATTGCCTATTCATAGGAATTTGATCCCTTCAGTAGGACTTCCTAGATATAGTCGTTGGAATCCCTCTTAAAGGTCCAGAGTGACATCATCTATTCATTTTTTCCCTAAGTGGTGTTCTTCGTATCAGTGTGACCAACACTACCCTTGTACTGATCCTCTACTTAGAAGGTTAATCTATATTGAGTTATCAGTATCTCCCCATAGACCCATTAGTGATCCTAAAATATTTTTCAAATTCTATATCAACTATCAACATGTTCTTTCTCTTGAAAAGACCTAACGAGTAGTACCTCCCAGATGAACGTCATCAGTGCTATTAGACTCAGGAGTGCATTCTCTTGGATGAGTACTTTGTGAAATATTCATGCTATAATACTCAGGCTGGTATACTATTTATGTGGCTTACCTCTAGATTGTGGGTCTTTGTTGAGTATATTTGTATATACTTGTTATATGTGTTATAGACATATACATGTCTTGAGATGACTGTATTATCTTTGTTGTATGATTTGGGGTTTCAAGGTGTCCTATTGAGTATTGTTATACCCACACCTACATGGGTTTTCCTGCACATGTCATGTATTTGTAGATGATCAAAATTTTGATAGTTTCCAAGGAAGAGTACGAACATACGATGCTTAGTGAGACAAGAAAAATCGAGGTGTGTTCCTGCAGATTTTAGAAAACTATCCCTTAACATTTAGGTTAGACTTTTGAAACATACTCATTGTGGAGGGATTTTATTTTTCCCTCTTTACTTTATTTACATCCTATCATACTATAGTTACCTGATTAGATGTATGGATTTATGGTTGTTCTACTGATTCTACATTTCATCATTGTATAGTCTGGGAGATGTGTGCGTGTGTACATGTACTTAAACTATGGCCTCCCATGTCAATGATATGCCTTCTCAGTGCTAGTCGCCAGGCCCTGGCCTATTAAAGGTTGGCTTTGGGAGTCGTAACACAGACCCCTTGGGGATGGGTCATGATAGAGTGGTATATGAGAAGGTCAGTTCTACTTTATGACATGAGTCTGTGAGATTTATTTGAGAAAACAATGTTATGTGATTTGAGTTTGGCTTTCAGGACAAGAACTCGAGTGTTAGTGCGACAACCGACATATCCATAAAAATGGACACTGATATCTTTTTTTGACTGAGTACAAGAGGAAACTGGTTTTAAGTAAAATAATGGTAAATTCAATATATAGTAATGGGTTGTGGTTTTCTTTTCCTTCCTCAGTCAACTCTCCAGATATACTAATTGAATGTGGTACATGTTGTTTGTTTCTGGATTCCTCCATGACATATTGCAAATAGGATTCAAGATAATGATCATGAGGTTGTTCCCCTCATTGTTGAGGCTTCAACATAGGGACCAATTCCCATGATGATAGCTCTAGGTGGTGCACCAGCCATATCACCACATGTAGAGAAGCAAATCTTACTCACAGAACCAAAGAATAAGGTGCACAGGATAGGAACTCTTCATAAGTTTCAGTGAAAGAGAACCCTCGGGTTATGAGGATAGATCAACCGATAAGTGAAAGAAGACTATCTTGAGGTAGTGAGCCATGTTTTATATCCAGTTCAAACACAAAAAAAATCAGATGGTGGTCCTAACAATGATCCCTCTCCCTGGATCAGTAGGACAATGGTAAGGTCTAGTCACCCAATCTTACGATGAGGTGATTCATGCTTGTGTAGAGTTTGAGAATCTATTTAGAGAGAAGTTTTTCCCAGATATGCTAAGGTATATGAAAATACATGAAATTATATATATCCAAAAGGGAAACACGATAGTAGTTGAGTATTCATAATGGTTTCCCAACATCTCCAGGTACTCCATGGATATAGATCCAGATTACATCTTCTGGGATAAAACCATTGAGTGAGGTCTACATAGAGACATCCAATATAGTGTTATCCCCCTACAAATTCTTTCATATGATGGGGGTTCTAAAGAGAGATTTGGTGGTTTTAAATTTCTAAGTTGAGTAGTGACAACCAACAATTGTCTACAGTGAAAAAGAAAGAGTAGAAACCTTAGTAGTAGGGAGCCAATATCATTCCCCAAGTCCTGAATGAGGAATAAGTTTTAGGAGGAGGTCTGATGACAAGGTTTATATAGTTTAGGGAAAACATGGTGGGTCCAGTCAACCTAGAGAGAGGTGGTTATACTCATCTGATGGAAGGGGACATATTTCATGAGATTATTTGACCTACCGTACAACTGATATAGAGACCGTAGAAGGGCCAACGAGGTAGATACCATGGAAGGAGTAGGTGGGTTTTCATGTTGGAAGATGGGTCATATGAGCTTGGAGAGTAGTGGAAGGTGGTCAACGCTTTTACTTGTTACCACCACCACCTTTAAGTATTCCACTACAGGATCAGAGATCTTGGGAGTAGGGGTAGGGACAACTACATGTGGTCAAAGATTATGACCTAGAGGCTCTAAGAATGAATCAAGGTATGATCTTGAACTTGTTTTACAATATGCAATGCTAATCGACACTGGTTCTAGTAATTATTTTCATTCCACATACCATGAAAGAAACATAGATATTCCATTTGATCCCTTGTCTTTACACATTGGCTTGGATACTCCTACTAGATATGATACAATGACTACACACTTTTGACGAAAGTGTGACTTGACCCTTGTAGGTGAGAGTTTCTAATGGAATCGATTGGTATTATTGATGAGGACTTACAACATAATTCTTTGTATAGATAGTTATCTATAGTTCATGCCCAAATTGATTATTTTAGGTGAAGGGGTTGTGCTTCCGCATTGATGGAACCAGTTTCACCTTTTTTTTATGAAAAGAAAACCCAAAAATAGTGGAATGGACTCATTCATAGAAGGGTGTAGCCAACTACTCATATGTTGTATAGAATAACACTTGGTGTAGGGGATGTTGTGAGTTACTAGTTTTCGACAGTGGTGATGGAGTACTAGTATGTATTCACTGAATATGATCTAGATTTACCTCTCCATTGAGATATAGAATTATTCATTGATCAACACCTTGAGATGACACTGGTATCTTCACCAAGATATCATATTAATCTCACATATATTTGCGAGATGAGGGTGTTGTTGGAGGAATTGTAGATGAATTTATTCGTTAGAAATAATTTTTACTATGAGAACCCCCAATTTTGTATGCCAAGAAGGCATATGTGAGCCTTAGGTTCTATGTGGACATTTGGTTCATTAACCAGGTGACCGTGAAGAACAAGTATCCAATACTAAATATTGATGAACTATTTGATTATTTGAGAGGGGTGTGATGGTTCTCGAAGGGTCACCTCAGGTCAAGCAGTCACCAGCTATGAGCACAAGATGAGGATATTCCGAAGATGACATTTAGATGTCTCTATGGTCACTATGAATACATGGTGATACCGTTTTACAAGGTGAATTCCCCAAAAATATTTATGGTACTCATGAAATGGATCGTTTATCCCAAATTAGAACAGATTGTGGTAGACTTCATTGAAATTATCCTTGTCTAATCGGATTCTAAGGAGGAGCATGTGAGACACTTGAGGATGGTTCTGGACATAGTCCCAGATAACCACCTTTATAGAAATCTCTCTATGTTCCATTCATAGATTAAATTCGTCCACTTTTTGGGACATGTTATCTCATAGGATGGAGTATCATTGGACTCGTCTAAGGTAATGGAAATGTTAGCTTGGGACCACCCAACAATGTGATGGGGGTGTAGAGATTCCATTGGTTGGATGGTTATTACCAGAAATTAATATACGAATTCCCAAAGATATAAGCACATATTATATCTTTGACACCAAATGGGTAGCCTTTTCTGTGGCTAGAAAAGAGCCTGCACACTTTTCAACAGTTGAAAAAGAGTTTTATGAGTGCTCCAATATTGAAATTTCCATATAATGGTGTCAAGTACGTAGTTTTCTATAATAAATCAATATTTGTTCATGGTTGTGTTTTTATGAATATTGAATAATTTTTTTACTATGGTTCATTCCTGTTGAGACTATACAATAATAACTACGCAACCCAAGGTCTTCAGTTAGTAGATGTTCTATTCTCTTTGAAGATGTGGTAACACTACCTGATGGGAGATTTGGTTATCATCTACTATAATAAGTGTATCATGTATATATTCTATCAGAAGTATATCAACCTGATATAGATGTACTGATTAGAGTTCCTCTAGGATTATGACTTTAAAATTTTCTATACACTTGCGATGGGAATGAAGACAGTTGATGCTCTTAGTAAAAGATCTTGTTTTCAGTTGCTAAAGGAGAAATCAGAGCAGTTTTCCTCCATGAAATTATCCTTTGTTGATAGAGATGGAGAATCTTACCTCTAGTAGATGTTTTTCACCCATTATCTCTTGCAATGAGTCAGGAATGAAGAACATGGGGATACAAACTACGAGACCCTATGTAATCAAATATCCACATGGTGTGATCCTGATAAATTTTCTAAAGGTGGGGAGCACATTTTTCTTTCCAAAGGACACATGGTGGTATCAGTGATGTTATGAGAGGTGGTTTTGAGAGTGTTTCTTAAGTCTCCCTTGGCATTGCATCCAACTGTGTCATAGATTTAATAGGACCTCTGATATTATTTTTGGTGTCTAGGGATGAAGAAAGGGGTTAAAAAGTTTGTCTCTTAATGCCTTACTTGTCATTAAGTGAAGGATGAGAAATAGGTTCTAGTGGATTTAAATCAACACCTTGAGGTTCTAAAATTGAAGTGGGATAGGATATATATGGAATTTGTTATAGGATCATCATGTATTTCTAGGGGAAATGATTCTATCTGAGTGACTATTGACCGACTAACCTAGTCAGTTTAATTCCTAGGTATACAATAAAAAATTTAATAGAGATAATGGTATATATTTATGTTCATTAGAAAGTCCAAAACCATGGGGTTACAACAAATATTGTTTCTAATCATGATGCTCACTTTAAATCCTAGTTGTGGAAGGGATTAAAAGAGGTGTTTGGGACTCATTTATTCTTGAGCATAGTATTCCACCCCCAAACCGATGACCAGATAGAGAATACCATTCAGGTTATCTAGGAAATGTTGCGAGCTTACATGTTGGGCGTTGAATGTAGTTACGAGGATCACCTACCGCTGTTGGAGTTTTCCTATAACAACAGTTTCCATTCCACCATCAGTATGGTACCACTTAAGGATTTATATGGGAAAAACTATAGGTCACCACTATTTTGTAATGAACCAGGAGAGTCAGCATCATGGTCTTGGATTTGGTGCGAGGTCCAGCAGAGAAGGTGCAAATAATCCAGGAGTGGCTAAAGACTAAAAAGAGCCATCAGAATTCTTACGATGACATGAGATACAAATTTTATATATTGAGGATTAATAAAAGTAGATCCTTATAGGGTAATAAATTTCTTTAGTTTGTGTTTGGTGACAATACAGAAATCTCTAGGAGATCACATAGTAGTAGGATGCTCAAATTAATGCTCAATATCCCAAACCTTTTGAGTGTACCTTGTTTTGGATTTTTGGGGAAATATTTCCCCATGGTGGGGAGAGTGTAACGTATCAAATTTCATAGTTATTATTTTTGAATATTATATATAATATTTTCGAGACTTGACATTGAGACGAAGGGCGATTCCGAGGTCCGGTGTGGCCAGAATAAATTTTTGAAATATATTAAATATATTAAGTTACAATCACACATAGTTTTCCTGAAAAGTAGAATAACATATAAATGGGTTCCCAAATTAGAAATTTAAGGCACCCTTGAGTTCATAATGAGAGGTTTATCCTAGGTGCGAATTAATAGTAGTCAGCATATGTATTTTTTGGAAAAGACTTCAAAGATGTAAAAATAAATAAAATTATTAAATAAAATTATTTTATTTTATTTTTTTTGACTAAGTGACCATTTATAATTTTAAAAGACTATTATGATATAATAATAAGGTTAACATCATATGTAACACCTAGATTTATTATGAAATATTTTATGTAAATATTATTTATTATTTAGTAGCTTTCTTTCCATGAAATCATGAGTTTAAATGAACCACGATAGACCCTTATTTTAAAATTACATTTATTTCATTCCTGTTAGGTTGATGAGAATAAATATAACTAACTTATGGAAATGAATTGTGAATTAATTGCTTATCAATTATTTAGGAAATATATAAATCAATTAGATACTATTATTTTTTAGTGAATTACATTTAATAATGAAATTGATAAGACATATATGTGTTAAATATTTAATAAAATATTTTTTATATTCATCCAATTAATAATTTAGTCATAGGGTATGAATAAAACTCTACTTGATGTATAAAAACAATTTTTTTTAAAAAGTCTAATTTCACACCATTGAACGGAGAACCCATTTAAAATTTAGATTTTGAAATATTAATAATTTTTATACAACAACATAAAATTATTATTTTGATGTTGGATCTAAATATTTTCTTTGGATAAATTTTTAATATTTTTCTGATAACTTTCAGGTTTTGATGAATAGTAAAATTACAAAAAAATGTAATTGAAAATAAAATTTTTCATTGAAATAATTTATAAAGATAAATTATATTATTGATTGGTTTAAAAATATAACTTTAATATATTTCTACAATTTAATATAATGCATTTCATTGAAATTAATTTTACATTAAATTCGTATGTAAAAACCATTGAATCTTTTGCAATATTTTATCTTCAAAAAACCATTTTCCCATTTCATCAATGAAGTTAATTATAAATTAATTATTGAAACTTGTGTGTTTTTAAGTTTTTAAAAATTGATTTCATATTTGGAATCATTAGGTTCGAATTATGTAAATTGAATTATTTTATTTATGGGAAATATGAATAGTAACTTCGTGAGATTTTATTAACACGGTAAAATGGTAAATTGAATAATTATGGGTAAAAATAATCTTATAAAATAATCCTAGCACCTTTCTTAATATAATCGGATAAATAAAATTTTATTCAAAACATATGTGGCTCAAAATGGTATCCATTGGAACCCACTTGGATGAAATTAAGACAATTAATTTAATATATTAAAAAAAGTGAAATATGTCTCACTCAAAAATAAATAATTAAATTATTTTTAATATAACTGTACACATAAGATTTATTCGATTATAAATATAAATTTTAAAGCTAAAATGTTTTTCTTTACCAAGAATTTTTTTTAATTTTTATAAAATAAATAATTACTTTAAAGACATATACTAGGATGATGAAAACAATTAATTAATTGATGAGAAATAAATAATTTTTTTATTAAAATATTAATAACCATTAAAGGCCCAAAACATGACCAAAACTAACTGGTTGAGTATATATCCACCATAATAATCCATTGGTAAACATATTTACCATTTTTATGCTTAAAGAATAGATTATGAAACTTATTCTATTTTATTTAAAGTGAAGTTAAATTTGTCACATTCATGTTGTAAAAGAGTATTGAATTTTTAAAGTTGTGTTTTTAGAAGATAAATTCAACTAAAAGTATTATACTGTATGATAATGGATTTATCTTCATAATATTATTTAATTTTTAATTTTTATTCAAAAATATTTTTATTAATTAATAACACAGAATTGAGGTAGTAATTGGTTTATTAATGAAGAGGTCAAATAATATTTATTAAAAATATTTTAATAAATATAATTTGGGACAATTATTAAGTCAAATTAACTTTATTGATTACCCAGACCCCATAGGTATATAATAAGAAATTTGGATTGTGTTTTACTTTTATTTTGATATTTTAAAAACCCCTGAAATAAAGTGTTAAAACCGCCACTATTAATATTTTGTCAAAAAATGGTTTTCTTAAATTATTTAAAATCATAAAACATTTAAAAAATATATTTTAAAACTATGATATGGTATAATAGGTTCTAAATTATTCATTTATGATCTAATTGACTTCAAATAAGTTAATATTTCACCCTTCTAAAATTGAAATATTTTTACCCTATTTAAAAATTAAATAGAATCATTTTGTGTTAATTAACCTAATAATGATTAAATTGACATAACAAAATGTATAAAATTTATTTTTTTGAAGATATTATAACCCTATATCATATATTATGAAAACATTGGACATTTTTTAGGTTTTTTCGTGGATATTGATTTTATTATAAATTAATATTTTAGAGGTTTCCAAAAGTCCCCCTCACCATAATTATAAAGGGGAACTTCACCCCTAAAAACATAGGTTAATTACCAGTATTCAAGATTAACCATAACATGACCATTGGTCTTATAAAATTCTATAGAAAGATTATATATGTACTAGTCTTCTTTAAATACCAACTCTAGTTATTTAAGGGGATATTTAGAGGAGGCACGTCGAAGAACATGTAAAATATTTTACTAATTCTTTAAAACATCTCTCTTCTTCTTCAACCTAATGAGTTGTCACATTATAAAGAAATTACTCTAGTATTAATTATAAAATAATAGGTTATTATTATTATGAATCAATCATACTCCACCTTCTACCCATCCTATGAAAAATGAAATCACCACACATGCGTATGTACAGGTTACCATCTCCACCTCGTGGTGTAATCTGTTTATCACCACCACCTTACATGGATGGGTATAATGATGGAAGTAATATATATATATATATATATATATGATTTATAAAAAATTATATTTATTCTGAGATATTATACATCATTCACATCAACACCATTCAAAAATTATGGGAATGATATCGTCGATGGTACGTACATAAGACATACAATCTCCACGATGCGATGTGATTCATTAAATATAATATTCATTTAAGAATGATTATGTAAATTAATTGAATGAATAAATATTATATATATTATTCTAAAATAATTATTTAAATTATATTAATATAACCTGAAAAGATGAATAATAACTTACTTAACAAAACATGCATCCCATTATAAAGTTATTAATACCAGAATAATGAGTAACATTGAAATGTTACTAACAAATTTATGAAAATATGATCATAAATGTTATCATAAAAAGGATTATGATTCAAGAATAAATCAGGAACATTATTTAAATAATTATACTGGAGGTTCAGATATGAACAAATCTTATCAGACCTTTGTTAAAGGATAATATTACAATCCCATTTTTATATAAGGTTGTTTATATGTAATTGTTTACTATGGATATGTTTATAATAAATGTCCATGTTTTATAAAAAATGTTTTCATAAAATTATTACTATTCTTCTATGTATGTTGAAAGTCATTTCTACCCATTTTTGACTTTTACTACATGGTATGGGAGGAATCTTTCTTTTTTTTACCATATGAATATATTTTTGACTTTTCTGGTAAAAGTACAAGGAAAAATGTGTTTTTATCATATTCAGAATAAAAATATTTTTACATATTCATAACACTTTATTTCCATGTGACTTACTATAAATAATTTTATGTTTATTTTCAACTAAAATCATTTATTTTATAGTTTTGTGGAATTTTGAGAAATGAAAAGGTTTTTGAAGATGAAAATATATTTTACTGCTATAGGACTCATTACCCTAGACTAAGAGTAGATTCTCCCACCACCCTCCCACACATCTAGGGCTTCATCTCCGTCCTCTTCCTCTTCCCCCTCCAGATCATTGGTTTGGATTGGAGTCATCGCTCAAGATCTCAGCTGGGTGTCTATGTCACACCCTGACCTTTAATTCGTTTTTATTTATTTAATTCTTGGATTCGGGTTCTCACGCCAATGTTCGGGCGAGGTCCCGACTTAAAATTTTTCATCGTTTAATGTTCTTGGTAAGTTTCAGACCCGTGCACGGGCACTTTGTGGTATGCAATGACAGTGGGGTCGCCCCAACTGCTTGTGCAGGTGCCCAAGCGGACCGTGTTGAGGCGAGCTTTCTGCGTGCGCTTTTTCTTTAGGCTGTGCGTTGAGCGTGCGAGTACCTGGTTCTTATAGTTTGGTAATTAAATGTAGTGTTTTAAAAATAATGTTGTTGATAACAAAAATATTATGTTATTATTGTTATTGTTATTATTAAATTTATTATTTGTGTTTGTCAATCTAGTTTTTTTATTATTATTATTATCTTAATTATTTTAATTTTATTGGTATTCTTTTTCTGGTTTCATTGTTATTATTATTTTTAGTCTTATTGTTATAATTAGTTCCCTTTAAAAAAAAAGGGCTAGAACCCTAGCCCCCGGCGCCTCCCCTTTTTTCCCCCTCCTCCATTCTTGCGCCGCTTGCGGCCTTCACCCCCTGCTCTCCCTATCTTCTCCTGCGCGACCCCCTCCCCCTCTTTTTCCCACCGCTGTTGCCCCCTGCACTCCAGGCCGTCGCCCCTGCACTCCATGCCACCCCCCCATCCGGCTGCCTCCTCCTACCGGCGACGCCCCGTCCGGCCTCCCCGTCACCCCCGCGCCGTCCCGATGGCGCACCCCGGCCTCCGCGCCGACCCCCCTGCTGTCTCGGCTCCCTCAGCAGCTCCCCGGCCGGGGTTTCCGGCGAACCCTCGTCGCAGGCCAGCGGCCTCCGGCCCTTCTCGCGCCCCTGCCGACCCTACTGGCGAGGCCGCCGCTGACCAGCAGCCTCCAACACGATCACAACACCCCCGCCGCTCCCCACCTGCCCGTGCGACCTCCAGCGCCACCTGCTTCCGCACCCCAGGCGTCCGCGCGACCCCCGGCCTCCACCGCTTCCCTCCGATTTCCAGCCTCCCTTCTGTTTCCCGCCTCATCGGCTGGTACTCCGGCGAACCCCCGTCGTAGGCTAACGACCTCCGGCCACTGCCGGCGCCCCCTTCCTTGTTCGGGCGACCTCCGACCTAGTTCCGGCGAGCCCCGCCTCCGGCCAGCAGCCCTCTGGCACCCCCCGTGGTAGTTTTTCATTGTTTTGATGTTAATTTTTGTTAGGGTTTGTTGTTTAGGGGTTAATTTGGTTTTTGGTGGTACGATTTTGTTTACGTATGGTGGTTTTGCCTTCCCGTAGGTGCGGTTGCGGGGCAAATGTGGTTCCGCCCCAATTTCGGGTGGTCCGCCACGTTTGAGGTAGGCGATTCCGCCTATTAGTTCTGTTTGATAATTGTTTTGCGCGTTAATTAAATTAGCATGTTTTTTTTTTCGTTACTTGTTTGGTGCAAAGTTTGTTTTCAGCATTTGTTGAGTTGCTTTGCTTAGTTGAGTGTAGTTTTGTGGTAATCGTTTGTTGCGCACCATGAGAATGTTCTATTAATTGTTTAACTGATTTATTGAATGAATTTTGTGGTGAATATATATATATATATATATATATATACATATATATTTGTGTTTGTTATGCGTTTATGTGAATTTGATCATAAAAGTGTTTTAAGGGGTTTAAGTTTGTTTCGTGTGTTTAAAGTCACAGTATGCATTCCAAAAATTGTTTTGTAAAGTTTTAAATGATTTATTAAATAACGTTGAGGCTTCGAGTTTGGTTTTGGAAACATGTTTAGGTGCACGCACATTAAATGTATATTTCATCGTGTCGTGCGCTTTTATATGGGTTTTCACACAAGGTGTTTTCTTGAAATGGGTCATTGGCTTGGCGTCATGTGGTTTTGTTAACACCTTGCGGACTTTTAAAGTGACCTAATAAATAATGTTGATGGTGTGGGTTGTGTTTCAAAAATGCGTCGAGGTGGTTTTTTTCACGTTGTTCGTTTGTTTGTATTGTTTTAAGTCTGTCTTTGTGTGATTTTAGTTTTATGCGTTTATTGCAGCGTGTTCGCAAGGTAGCCTTGTGATATTGCTGTCATCAGCTTGCGCTTGCTTGTACGCCTGTGCGAGGCATGTCGCGCCTTTGCGTTTGGACTGCAAGCCGAGGTAGGTCCCCCATTGCACTCACCGTTAAATTTAGAATTTATTAATTGCTTGATGTTTTATTAATTTTAATGAATCATAAATAATATTAGATAATAAAATTCTAAATGACTATTTAGTGTGATAAGAGCCGTTTATTTTATAACGAACACTTGGAATATTTTCTTGACCGGCGGACACCCAATTTTGAAAGAATGCTTGTTTGGCCTTTAAACATAATTCACAGAATTTCAAATGTACTTCTAGTTTTAAAGATAAATGATTTCTTCTGAACAAGTGTTTTTGGTTTTCTCGAGAGATGAAGTTTTGATTTAAAATTGTTGAAGGCCCGTTTGGCACTTTAATAGAATAGATTATTTTGGAAAACCCACTCAGGGGTGATCTTTGGTGTGCGTTGATTGTGTGAGCTAGATGTGATGTTAGTGCTTTGTGACAACTTGATTTACATTGTGACGCACCCCTCTTTTATTATATGTGTTGACATGGGAACCTGGCATATTGAGTGAATTTTCTGAGAACGATTGCTGCACTAGTTTAGACCACGCACTGGCTAGTGGCCCCATAGCAGGGGAATACTGAGTTATTGCTGCTATGGGGATTGGGCCCCTCTGTTAGGCCATGCAGGGCTATGCCGGGTATTATTATGGGCGTTATGACGTCATCGAGTTATGGAATGCCTCCAGGATGAGTCACATGTATAGTACGTTCTGGATTGTTCACGATCTCCTAGGTTCGACCCATGTTTCATTTAGTGTTTAGTTGTGTGTGGCGGACGATTGAGAGTTCGAGTTCGGTTGTTGACCCTTGTGTGCCACTTTACCATTGCCCTTAGTGTGTGTTGTGTGTGATTCTTATTTTGACTAACAACTAAAGTTTGGATTTCTAAATTGCTCACAAAATGTTCTTTTTGAAAATGCAATGCACCTGTTCTTTCAACATTAAACATGTTCTAAATTAAAAAGGGCAATGGACTGTTACTTGTTTTAGAAATGAAAGTGTGTGGAAAACCTATTTTTTATAATTTAGTTCAAACCTGGAATTGATAAACTCTTTATTTATTGGTATGTGCTTTGGGATAGAATTAGTCGGGCCTACCTACTGAGTTTTAATACTCACGCCTATAGTGTTTTCTTGTTTTTAGTTCTGTTGCAGGTTCCATCTTCAATTGTTCGCCTTGAGCGACGTCGTTGGTGTTATTGGAGAGTGACCCACGAGGTCACGTGGAGCTTTGGTCGTGGTATGGTTAGTTGCGTTGTTGGTTCCTTTTCCCTTATTTACATTTGTTCTATTTATTTCTGCTGCTTAGTTTATTATATTTTGGGCCAAATCGTTCCCACCTGTTTACTTTTGATGCCCGGCACTAGTTTCCAGCCCGTGGGGATCGGGAACGCCTCTCGGGCCATGTCGCAGACCGACTCGGGTGACTGGTTCGGGGTCGACCCGGGTTGGTTCGTGACAGTCTAAGTGGTCTACATATGTTTCAAGTTGCTGGTTTGACACCAGCATGGTCAGGATTTCAACAGAGTGGACTATAGTGGTCCAGATCTCACCATCAGTTTTCGATAGAATAATTTCAGCTCAGTATCACATGATGAGATTTCTATCATTTGGGTATAGTCTTGGCATCTGCGTGCGTCAGCATGGCTTGGCGATGGATTCCGAACTATGAATCTGGTCACGGATGACCCTCGGATTTAGGTGTTATTTGCAATGGATCTGTATCTGCTTTGAAGAGAGTCGGTGGGGGGAGGTATAATTTTGCTTCATTTTTTTTATTTTGGTCCACTGGTGTTGTTCTTGCGGTGGCAGCATCACTAGAGGGGCCCATGAATCCTTCAGTTGTCCCTTATACCACCTACAGCTCGACTGTTTTGGAGGTCAGTGTGGGTTCCTCTACGGTTTGGTTCTATTTGGCTCCAGCCTAGAGTGGCTTTATCAGCTTAGACCTGATCGAATCCCTTCATTAGTGATAATTGATGGACATGGTGTTGGATCTTCTAGTCCCGTGTGATGAAGATTTTGCTTCATCTCCTTGGTTTTTCCACCTTTTTGGGTTAATATGGATGTTTTCCATGGGTGCCTTGTGGTAGAGATGTGGTTCTTCTTGTTTCATTTCACGCAGTGATTCTTGTGGGAGAATTCGACTTGGCTCTACCCTTTGGTTTTTGTTTCGGTTTATTATGGTGATTTGGATATGGGTGATTTCTATATCTCATCCTTGATTGCTGTTACAATTGATGTGTTTGGTGGAAGATTTTTGTTTATTCATGGAGGTGGGAAGTTAGTGTAGCTGGACTCGATCACATAAAACAATCATAGAGTTGGATTCAGAGTTGGCATGTAATCATTGTAGTGCATTTCAGATTTGGTTTTTTGAGAGTGTATGATGTCATCCATTAGATTGGGCCAGTGCATTGACATAGGACACTTGCTTTCCTATTTTCATCGCAATGTTGGAGTGCTTCAACATCTTTTTATGCTGGGAAGGGGCTTCTCAGGTTTTTCAGTTTGGTTTTCACGCTTTTTTCCATCATGTGTCATTTTACTAAGTCCATGATGTCTTTTGGGATCCCCCTTGTTCCCTTTAAAGGGGGATTTTCAATAAATAAAAATATGTGACGACCTTTTGGACATTGGATGGATGGAAATGATATTTTCCTTAAGAAATAAATTTAAGTGTTTTCACTAAATTATTCTCCATCTATGATGAAACTCTTTAAAAAAGGTTGTATTTATAACCCATTTATTACTATGATTTTATTGTGTGTTATTTATGAAATCCATTTGTTTTAAATCAATTATGTTAGAAAGATTATTAAGAAACCCATTTTATTTCAAGGGTAATGATATGATGAATGTTTTTATGTTTTTGTGGAACTTGTAAGAATGATTTCATTATGATATGTGTGGGACCTATATCTCCCTTAAATGCATTTGGTAATGGTTTGAATCTAATGAGATAGAGATGGACGGAATGTAAATTAAATCCAGTTCAGTAATATAGGGATAGAATGTGGAGTGAAGTTAGTTCAGTAACATAATTTCTCCACTATGATCATCTCGACAATGAGCATTGACTAATATTAAATGATTTTATCCCATGACATGATAATATAATATTTTATATACAAGATATTATTTTCAAATGCTATGTCCTTAGTATTATGATATGATTGATATATTTTTTACCCTTATTGAGCATTTGAGCTCAAACATTCATATTTTTCCTTTTCCCAGTCCATGAATAAGTGTATTATGTAAGATATGTCAAAAATAAGTCTAGTTATGAAGAAATTAGAGGGAGACAATGTGAATGTTTTATGAACTAGTTGTTTTTGTTTCCCAATTTCTAAAGACAGTAAACCTAGATTGTCCTAGCATGGTTTTTGTTATGTATTGTAATAAATATTCTTTAATATTGAAGTAATATATATATATATGTAAATTAGGGGCCATTATAGTTGGTATCAGTGAAAAGGTATAGTTATCCTTTGAAAAAAAGGATAATAGAACCTTAGTAAGAACCCCAAGGATATGTGCATGTATAGGTTAAAATCTTATACTAGTGTTTTAGATATTTTCATTAATAACCTATGATAAAACCTAAAGTGTCCTAAATTGAAATTTTATTTTTAAGTTATGTTGTTTTCGCATTATGATTAGTGTTTATCAAAATATGATTCTTAGTTTTAGTCAATGGATGTTACCTAAAAACCTTATTAATGATGAATGGCATAGGAAATGAAATGATTGTCCCCTTGAGAAACAATATGTTATAGGATATGGATTGAAAAATCATGTATCCATTCTCCCACAACATTATCAAGATATGAATCAGGACAGACTTCTAAATGAGAAAATGAGGGAATGATATTCTATTATATCCTTTTTGAGGAAGTGTGTGCCTTCAGTCAGCGGGACTTCTAATCCATTACTGAATGTACAATAGATCAATACCCCTGAAAAGATATTTTCAGTTATATAATTTTCTAAACATGGTAAGGTCATATTAAGATTATGTCATTTTGAAGGTGAAGATGATCAATGGTGGAGTCATATCAAGAATACGAGGCAAAGAGATGAAATTTAGTACATGGAATGGGATGAGTTTAAAAACATATTTTTCAATAAGTACTTTCATTTTATTATTAAAACAATGATGGAGAAGTGGTTCATTGAACTTAATCAATATTATGATGAATCCTTTGGTATATATGAAGTAAATTTAGAAGTCTTGCAAGGTATGCTTGTGGAATTATTATACATCTAGAGAGTAAAATTGATTGATTATTTAGTGGATTAAAACAAAATCTCCAAAGGGAATTAGCCATAAGGGACTTAAATAGCTATGAAAATTTTTTTTGATGTTATCTCAATGTTGAGATAGAAATCAGAGTAACCCATCAGTCATATGGGTTTTAATAAGAAGAGAAAAATAGAATTTAATAGAAAATCTAAAGACCATACTGAAAAGAATATGAGTTATCTCTTATGGTAAAAGTGTGGAAATAAACTTGGATGGAATTGTCTTAAATTGACTTGTAAATTTTTTATGTGTGGAAAAGAAGGTCACCAGGATTTTGAATACCGAAGTGATGGGAAAAAGACATCTAATGATGAGACAATGAAAAGGCTACACACGATTCACATCCTACAATTCAATGATACAAGTGCAAGGAAAGGGGGAATTATGTAAATCAATACACTAATCCCGGGGTTACGGATGATGATCATCATCAATAAACTCTAAAGTACAAAGAAAAAGGACTTCCACAATCAATAACTATCAGCGACATGAAGTATGATAATAAAGTGGTGAAGGGTACACATTCCATGAACTCTAAAGTAGAAAATGATTTATTGGATTCTACATCGACCCACTCTTTCAATTCAAAATATTTTTATGGGTATCACCATTTTACCTCAAAAATTAGATGTTGAGTTAGTTGAGACAACTCGTAATGGCTCAACAGTCACATCAAAAGTTTATAATTCTTCTCTGGTTAATGTTTGTGAGAATGTGCTTTCTGTAAATCATGTGATCTTTCTTATAGTGTAATTTGATGTGATTCTTTGCATGGATTGGTTTTCTCTATATGGAGGTCATATCAATTTATAAGGAAGCGAAGTGACATTTCATATTATAGATCAATCTATGATCATCTATCGATGCATGGTTGAATAAAAACATTAAATATATATTTATTCTATATTATGGGTCTTGATTCCGATAAATGACAGTTTTTTATCTCAAATGGTTGGGGATAAACTCACAATTAATAATACACCATTTTATGGGAGTTTGATGATGTATTTTTAAAGGAATTTCCAGGTCTTCCACCAAATAGTGAAGTTGAGTTTTCAATATAACTCATACCAAATTCTGTGCCTATTTAAAATACACCTTATAAAATAGATCCTATTGAGTTACAAGAATTGAAGAATAATATGCAAGAGAATCTAGACAAGGGATTCATATTCCCTAGTGTTTCACCTTGGGAATCCCCAGTTCCATTTTTTAAGAAAAAAGATGGATCAATGAGATAGTGTATTGATTACTGAGAACTAACAAGATCACTTTCAAGAAAAAATATCATATTCCCTACATTGATGAATTATTTGATCAACTACACAGAGATCAATACATTTCCAAGATTGATATTCTTTTAGGATATCATAAATTATGGGAAAAAGGAGGATATACTAAATATGACATTCCATATCCAGTATGGACACTATGAGTTTATAGTGATGCCTTTTGGTCTTACTAATGACCCCACTATTCTGATGGATATAATGAATAGAGTCTTTAGAGACTATCTAGATCAAATTGTGGTCTTCTTTATAGATTATATTATTGTCTATTCAAAGAGAATAGAATAACCTGAAGAACACTTTAGAATTGTAATAAAGATGCTGAGAAAGGAGAAACATTAGGTTAAATTTACCAAGTGTTAATTTTGAATTCCCAATGTTTCATTTTGGGGTCACATAATCTGAAGAGAAGAGATATATGAGGAACTATCAAAAGAGAATTTATTGAAAGTTGTCTGAGACCAAAAACCGTAACTGAGAAATGATGTTTTCACAGCTGGTTGGATATTATCAATGTTTGGTGAATAATTTTTCACAATTATCTAATCCACTCACCAAGTTGACATGGAAAGTTGTTAAGTTCATTTGGGTAGAGGAATGTGAAAATAATTTCAAATTGCTAAAAAGAATGTTAGCAAGTGCACCTGTGCACACAATACCCTATAGTGAAGAAAGGTTTGTTATCTATAGTGATCCATCCACGAAGGGGTTGGGATGTGTTCTCATGAAAAATGATATGGTGACAGCTTATGCCTCATGAAAATTGAAAATTAATGAACGAAAATACCCAAATAATTATTTAGAGTTAGCTGGGGTTATATTTTCATTAATGATATGTAGGAATTATCATTATGGTTAAAGGTGTGATATTTATAATGATCAAGAATTTTAATGTATATTTTCACCCAAAAGAAGCAGCATTTGTGGCAAAGAAGGTTGCTAGAGTTGATTAATGATTATTACTACTCAATACATTTCCACCATAGAAAATATAAAATGTAAAAGAATCTTTGAGTCAACATGACCATGCAAGACTATCCATGATGAGGATCCCAAAAGACCGAATATTTTTTGCTTTTCAAAGGACGAATCATGAAATTTTAAAGGAAGGGGAGAAATGTTATATATATCAAATGAATAATCAAACATATATACAAGTGAAAATTATGGAGGTGTAAAATAAAGATGTAGAGGTATAATAGAAGGTAATAAATGATCCTAAATTCAACCATGATTGTGATGAAATAATAATGTTCATGTATGGGGTTTGTATTCCTACCATACCATAATTGAAGAAGTAGCTATTGGATGAAGCTCATAGTTCATTATTCATTATTCACCCTGGAGTAAAAAATATGTACAAGTACCTAAAAGATATTTTTGATTTGATGACATGAAAAGGGATGTCACCGATTATGTCTCTCGATGTTTTGATTTTTAACAAGTTAATGCTGAGAGACAAAATTATAAGGGGATGTCACAACTATTACCCATACCAGATTAAAAATGTCAAAATATCACTATGTAATTTATTATGATAATTCCCAAAATATCTAAAGGCCATAATTCAATTGGGTTATAGTTGATCGCCTTAAGAAGTCAGCACACTTCATTTCTATTATAGAGTATTTCTCTCTTGATCAGAACTCCGGGATATATGTAAAGGTAGCGGTATTATTGCATGGAGTATCACATTCCATTATATATGACCGGGATCTGAGGTTTACCTCGGAGTTTTGGAGAAGTATTTATTATGCTCTAGATACAGAGTTATGTTTCAAAACTACTTATAATCCTCAAACAGATGGTATGTCTGAGAGGAAAATGTAAACTCTTAAGACATGTTGAGAGATTACTCTTTGGATTTCAAAGGTGTTTTGGATCAACACCTACCTTTTGTGGATTTTGGATTACAACAACAGTTTTCACTCAAGTATTAAGATGGATCCTTAAGAAGAACTTTACGTAAATAAGTGGATAACTCTAACTTGATTGGATGACGTTTGGGGAATAAATCTGTTAGGACTTGATCATGTTGATTAAATGGAAGAATATGTCAGATCTACTCAACAACACATAATATTTGCTCAGAGTCAACCAAAAATTTATTCTGAAAACTGAATTAAAGATATATATTTCGAAGTTGGTTATAAGGTTTTTTTGACGAATATCTCCTTCGAATAGAGTAATGATATTTTGAAAAAGATAAAGCTGATCCCTAGGTATATAAGTCCTTTAGAAATTTTGGATCTTTTTGGGAAGGATTCTTATCGATTGGTAATTCAACTAAATATCTCTCCTGTTCAGGATGTGTTCCATGTATATCTGTTAAGAAATTACATTCCTGATCCTTTATATTTACTAATAATAGAAGTCTTACTGCTGGAGCATGATCTTTCTTATGAGGAAAAACGGATAGAGATTCTAGATCGTAGTGAAAAAGTTCTACAAAGCAAGACCACTCACTTGGTTAATGTTTTATGGAGGAACCTTAAATTTGAAGAATATATACGAGAACATGATGATTTGATGAGATACAGGTATCCTAATATTTTTATTTCTATGTGACAACATTTGATGAAGAAATTCAGTTTAAGAGGGGTAACATATAACACCAGAATGTTTTTACAAGACACTTTCTTTAAATAATTTTTGTTCTTAAGTAGATTAATTTTCATGAAAAAGTGTGTTTAAACTAACCATGATATTCCCTTTTTATAAAATTACTATCATAGCCTAGCTGTTAGTTTATCAGGAATAATTATAATTAACTTATTAAAATGCATTGTGAATTCCTTGGCTATCAATTATTTATGAAAACTATAAATCAAATAGATATTTATATTTTTGAGTGAATTACTTTTGGTAATGAAATTAATGAGATATTATTGTGTTATATACTTAATAAAATATTGTTATATTCATCAATGAATATTTTAGTTATAGGGTTTGAATAAGATCCTATTTGGTGTATAAAACCCTATTTTTTAATAGTTTAATTTTACACCTTTGAATGGAGAACCCTTTTAAAATTAATATTTTGACACATGAATAATTTTTATATGACAAAATGGAAATAATATTTTGAAGAGGGATATAAAAATTTACATTGGATAAAATTTTGATATTTTTTTGATAACTTTCATGTATTGATAAACAGTAAAATATGAAAACATTCAATTTAAAATAATTTTTTTTCCTTGAAATCATATATATAGATAAATTATATTATTTAATGTTTTAAAAGTATTAATATAATATATTTTTAACATATAATATAATTTAGGCCACTGGAAATAACTTTTAAATAATTTTAGATGTAAAAACATTTCAATCTTTTGAATTATTTTTTCTTTTAAAACATGTTTTATAATTTCAACAGCAGGTTTAATTTTAAATTAATTACTGCCACTCCTATGTTTTGAATTTTGAAAACTTATTCCATATTTGGTGTTAGTAGTTACAAACTATGTAAATAGATTTATTTTATTTTTGGAAATATGAATAGTAACTTCGGTAATTTTATTAACACGGTAAAAGGGGAAATATGGTAATTAAGGGTAAAAATAATATTATAAAATTCCCCTAACACCTATCTTAATATAATGGTATGATTATTATTTTCCATAAAAAATAATTTGGCCAAAATGGTATCCATTATAACCCACTTGGCTGAGATTTGGACATTTAATTTATTTTTTTAATAAAAAGTGAAATATGTTTCACTCAAACATTAATAAGAAAAATATTTTTTATATAAGGTTATGCATATTATAAATTTGGTTAAAAATAATCATTTGAATGATAAAATGTTTTTATTTATCGTAAAAATTTATTTTTAATTTTTAGGAAATAATTAATTACCTTAAAGACTTATACTTGGATGATGAAAACAATTAATTAACTCATGTGAAATCAATAAAATAACTTTTATTAAAACAGTAATAACCGTAGACCTGCCCAAAAAATTGACCAAAAGTTTTTTGAAGAGTATATATTTACCATAATCATACAATGGTCGACGTATTGACCATTTTGAGGCTTATAGAGAAGATTATGACACTTATATTATTATATTTAAAGCGAAGATAAATTTGTCACATTCATGTTTAAAAAGTGTATAACATTTTTAATGTAGGATTTTTCAGAAGTTAAATTCTACTAATTGTTTTATTATAAAATTTAGTGGATTTATATTCATCATATTATTTTATTTTTAGTTTTTATTCAACAAATAAGTATATTAAATAATTACACAAAATTGAGGCATTAATTATTTTTAATGAAGAGACTAAATAAATATTATGAAAAATATTTTAATAAAAATTATATGCGATAATTATTCTATAAAAATAATTTTATAGATCATCTTTACCCTGTAGGTATATAATAAAATATTGGTATTGAGGTTTACTTAATTTTTTGATATTTTAAAAATCCACGAAATAAATAGTGGAAAAATTGACACTATTGATATTTTTCAAAATAATGTTTTCTTAAATACATTAAAAATTATAAAATATTTCTTGAAATATATAATAATTATGATACGTTATAATATGTTATAAATTATTAATTTATGGTTTAATTAAATTCATATAAGTAAATATTTAACCATTTTAATAGTGAAATATTTGTTACCCTAGTTAAAAATTAAATAGAATGAAATAGTGTTAATTAAAATTATAATGCTTAAATTAATATAAAAACATGTCTAAAATATATTGGATGATGATATTACAACCCTATTTCTTATAATATTTGAAATTTGTAAAATTTTGAGGTTTTTATGTGTGGTTTAATTTTATTATAAATTAATATTTTTGTGGTTTTCAAAAGCACCCCTCACCTCAATTATAAAAGGGAACTTCATCCCTCAACACTTCAATAAATTTTGAGCCTTCAAGATTGACCTTAACATGAAAATTTCAATTATAATCTTCTCTAGAAACATTGATGAGGTCATCGTCTTCTTCAAAGACCAAATATTTTTCTCTAAGAGCAGACTTAAAGGTGGAATGTCTAAGAAGAGGTAATATCCTTTACCGATTCTTTCAAACAACTTTCTTTTTATTACACCTAATGAGTTGTTTCATTATAATTTAATAACTATATTATTACTTTTATAATAAAATTTATTATTATAATGAAAAAACTAAAGTCCACCTTCTACCCATCCAATGAAAAATAAAATCACCACACCTGTGTAATTAAGGCTTACCATCTCCACATTGTGTCGTAATCAGTTTTTCACCACCACCTTACATGGATGGGTAAAATGATGTAATTCAAAAAATATTACTATTATAAAATTATATTCAATATTAAATACTATACACCATCCAAATCAATATCATTCAACAATTATTCAAATTATATCATCAATCGTTCGTACGTTCGGCTTACCGTCTCCACTATGCGATGTGATTCGTTCTACATAATCATCATTAATGTTTGATTATATAAAAAAACTGAACGAATAAATAAGATATATATTATAAAAATAACATTCTTTAATTGATATAACTATATCCTAAAGATAGGAATAAGAAATTATCTCACCAAACATGTATAACAACATAAACCAGTCAATACCCGAATAATGAGTAACAATGAAATGTATCTAAAAAACGGATGAAAATTTGATCATTAATGTTATAATAAAAATGCTTATGATTATACAATAAATCAGTAAAGTTATTTAAATCATTATAACCTTTGTTCAGATAATTTCTAAGCATATTAGACCGTTGGTAATAGATAATTTTGCAATCTCATTTTATCAGAGACTATATATACATAAGTACTTACACGGGATATATGTATCATCCATATCCATGTTTTATAAAATTGTTTTCATAAAATGTTTACTATTATTATATGTATGGTTAAATTCATTATTATCTATTTTTTACTTTTACTACATGGTATGGAAGGAATATTTATTTTTTTAACCATACAAGGTACTTTTTGACTTTTCTTGTAAAATTATGTGGAGAAAGGTTTTTTAACTTATACAACATGAAAAAGTTTTTACATATTCATAACTCCTTATTTACATGAATATTCCTCTAGATAATATCAAGTTTATTTTCAAATAAATTTATTTCTTTTAAAATCATGTCACATTTTGAAATAAGAAAATGTTTTTGAAGATGAATGGATATTTTCCCCAGGAATTAATTTCATGGGTTTGCAAAAAAATTATTTTCCATCTAAGATGAAACTCTTTAAATAGGGTTATTTTTCTAACCATGTTATTACTAATATTTCATTGTTTTTTATTTAGGATATCCATTATTTTAAATCAATAATGATTTAATGGTGTTTAATAAACCCATTTTATTTCATGGGTTACGCTATTGTGAATGTTTTTTTGTTTTTGAGGCAAATGGAAGTATGGTTTAATTATAAGATTGGTGGGACATATTTCACCCTCCAATGAATTAGGCTAATATTTATATCTCATGATATAGAAATGACTAGAATGAAAATTTAATATGGATCAGTAATACATGGTCGGAACGAGGAGTGAACTCGGTCCATTAATGGAATTTTTCTGCTATGATGGTCTCGACAATGAGCATTGATTAATATGAAATGATTTTATATGATTATGTATTTATTAAATAAAATTTTATGTCATATTTTATGAATATTTGAATTACATTTCACTTTTATGATTTATCCCATGACATGATATTATGATAATTTATATACAAGATATGATTTTCATGTATTATGTTCTTATAGTTAAAATAAGCTTGATATTTCCCTTATTTACCATTAATGACCATTTTTTCTCACCCTTTCATATGTTTTTATTTTCCCCATGTCATGATGAAGGATATAAACTATGATATGTCAAAAAACAGTCTAGTTATTAAGATATAAGCAGGAGAAAATGTAGATGTTTTATGAACTAGTTGTTTATGTTTCCTTATTTCTAAATACACTAAACCTAGATGGTCTTAGAATGGGTTTTCTTTTGTTATGTAATAAATATTATTCAATGTTGAAGTAATATATATGCAATGTATTTGGTGTTATAACATAACCCTATATATTTCAAAGGACAGTTGGAATGAGAATTGAGGATTCACTCTCAGATAACGACGATATAATCTTGGATCAACTATCGACACATAATCGATTAAAAGGATATTTACAAAAAAATTAAGATACATCGTTATTCATTAAATATTGAACGGAATCAAGGTAAGTCATGTGTTTTATTTAGATTTATTCCACGTTCATTAATTCTATGATGAATGTGGGACAATCCCTGAACAAAATGATTCGTGGTATGATCTTCATGTGGGATAAAATTAATTACAGGGTTTATTCTATTTAATTCTTGTATTTGATTGATTCCTATTCATTTATTGTTTAATCAGATAATAATCAATACCAACATGAAAATTAGATGAGATTCATTATTCATAGATGTTCTTTGTGATTTTCATCCTCCTTTATTGTTCTTCAAGGGAAACCCCTTGGACCGTGGTTCGATGAAATCTTAGGAAATAAAACATCGTGCAAATTTTTTTAGTGAGATGATTTGAGTTTAGAAATTCTGGATCGACACAACATGATAATGGTGATAAAGTGGAAGTTATGAGGAATTGGATGGAAATAGATGTCTGATTCCACGTTCTTCAGTGTTCTTCGACACAGAATGTAAAATGACCTATAGATCCATTTTATAAATAGATTTGACTTTAGAATTTGTCATTCAATAAACAAAAATTATCAAAAGAGACAATCCAAGAATATTGGTGCAACTAGAGATAGATTTCAATGTGACAGTGGTGCATGTGTGAGCAGGAGGAAGAATATGTTTTTCTATAAAAACCAGATATACATGATATATTGTCCTTGAGTACACAGTTTGTATTCCCCTTTGAATGACTCGACACGTACTTTGGAAGTACACGGACATGGGGTGGAGTATACTGGTTTACTACATGGTGTGTACTACCCCACATTACAAGAACAAGACCCTGAAAATGGGGTACCCTATGTACTTGTACACTGGTACATATACATTGTCCGATAACATGTACTGGAACACAATTAGAGTATATGAGTGGGACCTGAGATAGTGGGATGTGGATTTTAACCCATATACACACTGTATAATCTTTTATACTACACAACGATTACTTGATGACATGGTCCATTTACCAGTGTGAGACCCGCTATCAAGGGACCTGATATGTTACCCTTACTACTGGTTGGGTACACTTTTATACATGTATTGGATCTCTTATCCTCTAAATCTTGGATGCATTTCATTAGGGTTCAATCCCATTATAATTTCCTTGAAGGATTGTATAGAATAATTCCATATTCATAATACTATTATCCATTCAGGAGTAGTACTAGAATTGAGTCGTTATAATCCCTATTAGAGGTAGGGAGTGAGATCCTATATTTATGCATTCCATAGGACGAGTTCTTGGTATCGATGTGACCAACACTACCTGGGTGTTGTTCCTTTACTTATTAGGGTAATCCAAATTGAGTAGTTGGTATTACCCTATGGACATGGAAGTTATCCTAATCCATGTATCAAATTATCTTTAGAATCTCAACATGATCCTTCTCATGACGTGACATGGCATGTAGTGACTCTCAAATAGTCATCCTCAATTATATCATACTCAAGAGTTAGTTCTCCTATATGAGGGATTCATAGAATATTCAAGCTATAATCCTAGGGCTAGTATACTCTGGTTGTTAGTTACCTTTAGATAGTGTTTATTTGATAACTAAAGCCATAATTTCATGTTATATGTGTTATAGCCATATACCTATAATGATATAACTATATATACTTTTCTGTATGCTTTGTGGTTTCAGGTGTCCTACTGAGTATTCTTATATTCACCCATACATAGTATTTTCCCACACTTTTCATGTGTTGTGTAGATGATCAAACATTTGATAGATTCCTTGGAGTATAAGGACATGATAGTTCTTAGTGGCACTGGACAGACTGAGGTGTGTTCCTCTTGTTTTCAATCATCAGTAATTTTATTTTCATGTTACACTTGTGTTACAGACTCATTGTTGTGGGCTTGTATTTTCCCCTATTTACATTTTTTACTTCCTATCATACAATTGTTATGATATTATATGTATGAATGCATGGTTGTTCAGTTTTTTATACATTTCAGTATAGTATTAGTGTGGAGATGTGTACCTGAATATAGGTACTTAGGATAAGGCCTCCCATGCCAGTGAAATGACTTCTCAGTGCTAGTCTGTAGTACCTAGCCTATTAGAGGGGGTTTTAGGGAATACATATATGGGTCCCACTATGATGGGTCTTGACACATTATATAGACATATTATATAAATTTTCCTCTAAACAATATGTCTTTGATAATAAATTTCCAAATATAATTATAATAGAAGTATAATTAGAACATTATAATTCAAAATGGTTTTTTTCATGATGATTATATTATAAGATTTTACTCCACTAATCCTTTAAAAAAATTATCATGTTTTAGTGGTAAAAATCTGAATTATCCATGTCATGTTTCTCTTGAATATGAAACAAAATTATCTACTCTTTTATAAATTCAAAATATAGAGTCCCTAAATATTGTTAAATTGATTCCATTACTTGAATTCATACATAATTTTCATGCTTATAATGTCTCTATTTTCCTCTCCTTTTTAGGAAAATTTATTCTAATAGAATAAAATATATATCATCCACCTTAATGAACATGAAATGCATGTTTGGTTTGGACTTTCTATGAAGCACACATATCTATAAATACTCCTCCAATTTTTTTGTGGAGTCTATCATTCCTATGATAAATCATGTGCATTCAGAGACTTAAGCCATACATGTTATGTCTTCTCCCGTTATGTTTAATAATACATGCTTCCTTTATAAATATATTTTTTGGTCTTGACTAGAAGTTAATATCGTTACTAGTTGTAAGATTATTAAATAATATTCAATAAGTGTTTTATGTTTGTAAGTAGCTAAATATAACTTTTATCAATCAATTTTCAATAAACAATTATTTTTATGTCCTAATATATTCTGATTATATCTTAATTGATATGATATCCATTATTCTATATTGTTGGGAAATGGTTAGTTAATGAAATTATTTTCTAAAACATGTCAGGTAATATTATATCGATGGTTTGTAATATATATTTGAATCATTATTTATATTACTTCTAATACCCCCATGATATTGATTTATATATATGAAAATATGAGTTTGGGAAATCCTTTAATCCACATGTATGATCAATTATTAATAACATAATATATTCTCAAACAAACTATCTTGGAGGTTATTGTTTTATTACCATGTGCACTCATTCACTTGAATTAACATTTCAATTTTTCAATAGAATCTCATGAAGTATTTAAATTTACATCTAACTTTGGAATGGACCATGTGGCTATGTTGAACTAACTCTATAGTACCATAATTTCTATAAGTTTATTTTTCTAAAACATGGTTTGTTGTTTGTTAAAATACTAAGGATATTATCTCAACAGAGGCTAAAACACTTTTTTTTGGTTATAAACACGTCAATTAATTTTAGTTTTATGTGTTAAAAATATACCTTTCAATAATCAGGTAAGAGTCATATATTTTATATTCATCATTCATTATAATGGATATCTACTATTCACGAGTTATTGAACCAATATTTTAGAATAAAGTTCCATAACATCCAAAAATATAAAGTAATTTTTTTCTCTTACTAAAGACTAAGATAAGTGTTTTGGTAACACTCATTACAAACTTGAATTGATCCATTTTGGCAATCAGAATTAGCTATCTACCTTTAGATGACATATGAATCTAACTTTACTAGTTCCTTTTGAGTTTACTCTATAAACATTCTATTCATGATTATTTTTTATATTTAAATACTTTTCTATTGAAAATATATTGTATTTTTGTATGAAACTGTTGAATAGAAACTTGATTAATATTCCAAAAGTTGATTCATCTATTTTATTCTTCAATTCAAGGTAAATTTTTTGTAGCATCCATTTATTCCCGAAAATAATAAAATATCATCATGTTCATTATTCTCTATCTAAATATTTTATCTCATTAAAGGAATATATAAAGGATATTTTTTCTTTATATTTTTAATGGGTTCTTCATCATTTTATTTGAATCAATTAACTGTAATGGGTTGATAAACATGTTATAACCAATCCTTATCTACTTGGTGATATTGAAAAAAATTTCCTATGAAACTTATCCATTTTTTTAACTGATAATGGAAGAATATGGATATCCTTAGTGGTAAGGATAATAAAATTATGCTAACGTTTATTTTTTCTCCTTGTAAAATCCCAATTCCATTAAAAGATAAATATACCCTAGTATTTTGAAACTATTATCAGTATCCATATTTTCTTCTTATATTTTACACTAATATAGTGCATTGAAAATCTTATTTATCTCAATATTTTTCTTCTCTTTCTAATGAAAAATATTATGATATATTATAGTGTAAGAATCCATGTTTTTATTTTTTATCATTAACTATATAAATAGTGTTGATAATATAATTATAAGGTAATATGAAGTAACCTCTACATTATATTGTAAACATATTTTTCACCTTTTCGCTCCTACTGGGGTTTAATAACAAAGATAGGGGTTTTGAATATATTAATAAAAATCATTTTAATAAATTATCACATAAAAATTTATACCATATCAAAAAATTTGAATTTTTAAGTTCAAAACCTGTGTTAATGAATGATCACAATGTTTTCATTTCATTTTTTCTATAATAACTAAAAGAATATATTAATGCATTACTAGATAAAAATATATTAGGGACATAATCATATATTTAATTTTTTTTAATCTCACACTATTTTATCAAGTCTCGAAAACCATAACCATTAATCATGGAATGTAATGTTACATAAGGCACTCTTATGGAAAGGATATATGTTTCCATACCTATGATATCGACAATTTCTATGAAAACCATAAGAAGGTTTTTAAGAAGGTTGTTTTTCAAACTATGAGATGGCATCTCCGTGTTTGGTTTAGTAGACTCCCCAATCCAAAAATCCAAACTCATATTTACTCAATAGTGACCTTTGAGTTTTTATTGAATAGGCTACATATTTTAAATTCAATACAATTTTTTTAAATCAACACCTTATATTTATGAGGAATCCTTGATAATTTATAATCCCCCCGATTATGTACTTGACTAACACTTTAACTATAGGTTTTCTAAATTCAGATAATGGAAGGAAACAAAAGATAATATTAACCTGGGGTATTGTTTTATTGTGAATTTTTTTTATTATTTTACCTCTTACATTATATGTTAATATTATGTGGAATTTTATTAACTGTTTAATAATATTTCCATAAAAAATTTGAAAATAATCCATTTATTTTCATTCCATCATTGCATATTAGCCCATTTATTTATGTGATTACAATCATGCTTCCATAAAATATTTCACGCATAAGACAAAAATAAAATAAATAAATAAATGATACAATCATGAACATTTTCTAATGGTTGATTTATTATGTGGATAATAAATGAAACTATGACCCTAGTAAAACTCCATTTTCTATCTTAGCGTGATTGGAAACATCCCATATATCGATGTCTATATTTACAAGGTCTACTTCTCCTACATACTATATTGAACCGACTTCAGCTCAATTCTTCTTTCGAACCACATCCTTGTGTGTCCATATACAACTTTTATTACATATGTTTTATAACTCACATGTAGGTGAAGGGAACTAAATGATTTGTTAAAGGGAATCACATAAAATAACCTTGAACAGGAAAATCTTACATAATAAAATATTTAGGGATGACACACAAGAAATAATATTTAATTTAATAAATAAGAACTAAAAACCTTAAAAAAATTAAATTAAATAAAAACAACACATAAAGAGTTTTTTTAAATCTCATGATCTGTTTTGCACAAGCAATAACTATGAATTTAAGACAGCTTTCTAGTATTTGTTTTAATTGATTATTTTATTAGATAAAATAGACATGAATTAATTCAATTAATTATCTTATCAATAATTTAATTAATTTTTTATTATTACATATAATTTAATTGACAAACCCTTCTATTGTGATTTTAAATAAAATAAAAATAATTTGTATTTAAAATTTAATAAAATAGTGCCCAACTTTTTCACATGGAAGAAACTCGGTGAGTACTTGTTTGAACTACTATAATTGTATTAATATTAAAAATTTTCTATTCATATTGTATTTAGCATACACATTTTATCATATAGTTACATGGCATGTATGAGTCAATTAAATTACATATGAAACACATGCTAGTTAACTTAGTGTGCAATTACTTAAATATTCCTGTAGTTGTCAATGTATTGTTAATATAAATAGTATGCAGTTCAAATTTTATAAATAAATAAATTAATAATTTAATATCAAACAAAACCAATCATATGGAATGTTATAGTTAAATTAATGACACCTGTAACACATAATGATGAGGTTTATGGAGTAATTTATAAAATTTATTGTTGTTGTCTCAATAGATTATGTATATTGTGTGTGAAAGATGACAACTCATCTTCCACTTTTCTTCATTGAATAACCATAGTTTATCCCTAGGGACTCGGTGTATACATCCCATAGACATTAATTAGGTACATGAGATGTAGGAAGGATATACGATGTGCACATCAAGTTTCACGACAACCATCATGTATAAATCATGAACTATTGGAACACAATAGGTTAATCACATGAAAGACATTGGTCCCATATTTTTATCCATGAAAACACATAGACTATATCGTATATTGGTAATCTACACAATGTGTAGTTTGGTGAAACCATGTTCCACACTGAATGGTCAAGACACAATGCATTTAATCAACTTGGTTTGTATTAATTATATGATGACCTAAACTCCATGATAATGTCCTAATGAAATGAATAAGGGTAGATGGAATTTGATGGAGGAGTATACACCGTGTAACCCCATGTTACCAAGACAGAGTTTTTGGAACCTTTGGATGGGTTCATTAAATATTTTATTTGTTAATTATTAACCAATTTTGGAAACATGATTGAGAAATGAAGAGGAGTAAAAAATATATCAATGATGATTTAACAATTAATTTAAAAATAAAAATAAAAATAAAATTTAAAATTATTATGGTTAACAATAAAATAGGTAATCATTAATTTTAATGTGACCACTCTGATATAACTTGCTAGTTCTGGGTATTGTAGAATCCCATATTAGTTCAATGTAAAACTATAATTTTATTAGATTCAATGGATCCTTATAAATCCATAATAAATACTCATAATGAATTTTTTTTTCGAAAAAATATTGATAAATAAAATGGCAAAACAAAAAAGAATACATTTTCATGTAAATTTTATAATTAATTTAGTTGAAGAAGAATGGTTACCTCGGTCTTGAGATCTTTTTTCATTGAGGATGTTGATCATTCTTCCATGATCAGTGCTGCAAAATTACATTTTGAGGACCTATAGTAGAGCCCCTGTCTCGGTGACCCCAATATACTATTTCGATCTATAAATAATGCCAACGAATTGTTGGGTTCTAGAATGAACAATTGATCATCTTACATTATTTAACATTGTTAATTTCTTGTTCTGTTAGGCTTGTAGTAATCTCTATAGTTCTTATCATTCTAGAGAATCTAAGAGTAGAAGGAAGATCTTGAGAGGAATCTGTTGTGTACAATGATTAATGATTAGTTTAATCAATAATGAAATAGTATCTTACATATAAACTTAGGGTTAAGGTTTAATATTTAATTAATTGCAAAATGGACCTTTAAAAAAATTTATATCTGAAGAAATCCCATTTTGTGTAATAAAATAATTTTTTATTCCATAGAGTGTAACAAGTGGCATAATCATAAATATTTAATATTTACTTATAAATTAATAATTATTAGTAGACCTAATCTTGGTCTTATTTTCCTTCTCATCATTTATTAAATACTTGAATAAATATTATTATTAAATATTTATTCATTCGGTAAATAAATAAATATTCTATTCACATATTGGTGAATAAAATTTAATTTAATATTTACATATTTAAAAATAATAATTAGTTTATAAATAAATTAATATTTATTATAGTGGGAATAATAAGTGATAAATAAATATTATATGAATGTGTAACTAAATAAAAAATTAAAAAATAACTATTCATTTATTATTTTGGATTATTTAATAAATATTTAATAAATATTAATTATCTGTTTGGAGAATAATATTTATTCCAATAATCATATAAAAATAAAAATTAATTGATATTAAATGAAGAACTATGTGGGTGACCCAATATGAATCTACCTTTGGGGAATTAGTCATGCTTTATTGAGTCCAAGATTACTATCTAGAAATAGGTCATCTAACCTATAGTAGAGGGAGGAATGTCACAATGACAACAACTACATACACATACTCACTGTGTAATATAATCACTTTATATAGATATCACATCATGTAGGTTACATACAAGTTTCATCAACCTTTATGATTGATATATCTTTCTATGAATATATGAAATATTCTCATTATTACACCATATACATGGAATTTAATGTGACAGATCCATTTTATTAAAATTGACAAGATGTTAACTTCCTTAATGATGGAAGTGAAATGTCCTTCCTCAACATACTCATTAATAATATATCATCCATGATCCACCCAAAAAAATGAATTTGATATGAATTGTATCATCATGGTCTATAGAAATACATAAAACTGTGAAATTCATGACATTTATTAAATATAATATTAATGTGTAAGGACTATTACACATGATCATAGATTGAAATACCTGATTACACATAAAAATGAGGAATTCTTATTGGTGGGAATGTTCTCATAGTATCTCATCTCATATATTATCATGTGAAAACATTATGATATGAATCCAAATCAAATTAAAAGTTCTCACAATTGACAGTAAATATATTATATTTCCCAATGCCGAAAGTTATTTTACTGTAGAAAATTATTTCAGAATATAATTATGTAACTTTACAGTTCTCATCATAGAGTGGAACTACTATGAGCTATTCAATAAAACAGATACACTAGGAAACTATATCATTATTTTTATTTCAATGTAAAATCAATATATGATGATGTATTAATTAATATTCAAATATAAGAATATACTAAAAATATAATATACAATTTAGTAAGTTATAAGTAACCATATCCAATGCTATTGACCTGTACAACCTCTAATACATTGTTGTACCATTGATGAAACCACTAACTACCGATCATTATACACACTAATAATTTTTTTGAGTTTCCAACTTGAGTGAAATCCATCTAGGATAACTAAATTTGGAGACTCTTTATAACAAAATATTTTAAATGAATATTCCTGGTAGACTATATCAAATTGAAAATTTCCAATGACCAATATGTAACAACATAGTGGGAAACATTCATTTGGTGGTATATGTCCAGTAATCTCCATCCAACCATCTTTTTCCAATAACACTAAAACCATATTAAAATACTCTTCTATCTGATTATCTCATTCTAATGACCTCTCATTTAGAAGGCTTGGTCTAAAAAAACATTAATAACTACCAAAAAACCCAATATGAATCCCATTAACGAATGTTCAAGTAAGACTATTTATTATGGAGAACCCAATCTAGGCCAGTTTCAATTTTTTTAATGGTATAAAAATCTCATCATTTGTGGTAAACACATAATAATTTTGAATCTTGGATTCTATCAAGAATGCTTTCTTATCAAAATTTCTATAATTCACTTTGGTCTAATTTTGAATATAATGTGCCACACAATTAATTTTTTCTTAAATTTGTTCACTAGTTTCTTCTAATGAATCCGAATTCAACCCTTATAAATTATTTTTATTAACCTACTGGCTCTAAAAAATTAATATCCCACTTAAAAAAGATTCATCATAATCGGTTGAGTATCAATTAATATTGAGTAATGTTAATCGGAAAATGAGGAAAATGGGAAACATTCATACATTAAAAGATATTAGACTATACATGAGATGAAAACTTTTAGTCTATGTCATTAAATAGCCAAGAATCTACAAATTATATCTTTATTTAGGTAAATAGGGAACCCAAATAACCCAAATTAAAAGGGTATTATGCACCACACTGTTTTGAAAATAATTTATGGAATAAACACACAGATGATAACCCCCAAAATCTCATTTCTATAATGATCTCATTAGAGTTTCCTACAAACAACATATTCCAGAAAATATTACCTCATAGAAAATTTATAAGATCTAAAAAACATCCACATATCATCCAAAATAGGCCACCCAGAAAAATATAATGAAAGTACATGTTAGAAAATTAGTTTGGAATTTGAGATATAAATGTGATTCTGGGGAAAACATTTCATAAATTCCGACATCCCCTTAATTGAGGCTATACCAACCTCCCAAAATTTCCAAAACAGCTAAGAGAAATAAATTACTCTCATGTATTTATAGTCTAACATGGTTTTCAAAAAAACCTCATAGGGTGGTAATTAGAGTTATATAGATAGAGTGGTTGAACAATTTTTGGGTTTCTAATACAACTGAAATTCTAGAACATGAGATTCATTACAGTAGGTGAGGCTGGTTCTATCCATACTCTTCCTCAAGAAGATAAATAATTGAGACACTATCTAAAATATTTTCCAAATTTTAATAATCTAGACATAGTTATTCATCAAAATCACTATGATAATAATTACTAAGAAGACAATTCTCCTTTAAAAACAAAAATTGATTCTTCTCTTATGCCTTACTTTCCATTAGTGTTTAGGTTCAAACATAGACAGAACAATGAGGGGGACTACAAGAGTACTCATAAGCCTATATAGAAGAGATAGAATGGGTTGGAAGACTACCCCAGGAGAAATGTGAGTAGATCCCAATAGAAATGATTTTGGATTACAATGAACACCCAGAAGAATGTACACCCCTTGAACAGATGATGCGTGAATGTTTCTATGGTTATCTGGAAAATCAACAAAATTCTGGTTTGAACAAGAATTAACAATGTTTTACATGGAAACCATTAGATAAATACTAATAGGAAAATCTAGGTTGAGATTAGTAATTTTACTTGGAGGTTCACTGACTAGTGATTTATTTGATGTGTGGATTTCTATGATGATTGTCAACTGATAATAATTTATTAATCAGACAAAAGAACATATTCTAGAATCCAATGGTAATGATGACGAACAAAACGATACAATAGTCAGTGTGAATGACTATCCAAATATATATGGTTAATATATATATATATGAATTTATAAAGTGGTATTAGAAATAGATTATTAAAAATTATTTCTATAATTGCCACTAAATAAAACATATTAGTTATTATATAATAGTGGTTTGGTTTAACCACTATTATGTTTGTATTATATATAAACATACATGTGTATTTAACAAAATGTATATTTATGTTTTTTTGAAAAACTAATTATCACCTACCCCCAACACCCCCAACAACCCAACTCCCCTCCCCCTCCCCCATCTCCCTAATACCCCCTATCGAACCCAAAATCCAACCACAACAATGCCCCTGATGCTTATTCTCTCAATAATGATGGACCATCTTCTCTATTTCTAAACAACATTACCCTTGATCAAAGAAAAACCCTATCCAAATTCATATTACCCTATCATTTTCCGTTCCATGATTAAATATCCCCTACATTGTTTCCATCAATGAGTTGAACATTGCTGGGCTTGTATCCCTTACATTCATGATATCAGATTCCCTTTACATACCTTAGTGACCTTCTGACATTTTATCTGACCTTTTTATTAAAAGGGGTAATATTTATTCATTTATGTTATTTATATTTTTCATATTTTATTAGATCATTTTCATGTTGAATTTTTGTTTTTTTGAATCAAGACCATACCTTGGTCAATAATGAAGATTGGTGATGTTAAAAATTGAATATAATTGTTTGATTGAACATTTATATCATTGTTTTATAATTTATAGGGAGAAGAGTGTTAATATAATATATATAGATAAAAATTGGATAAATTTACTTCAATACACACCATGATATACTATGTTTTAAGAATACTTTTTATATTATGCCATTGAAAAATAATAAATGGGTAATATAATAAAATTTTCATGTCCTAATTGTAAATTCAATAAATGTTTAATGCTATTTATGAATATAAACACAAAAAAATGTAATTTAAATCCATTTTTGAGCAAAATAACAATTTTATTTTGAATATATCATTTTTAAAAATGGTAATCAAAAAAATTATTAAAATAATTTTATTTGAAAATAACCCTGAAATATTGGAAAATTGGTCTTAAAACATTGAGTGGTCATGTTGGAAGAAAATTACATTCATGTCATACACATTATAAATAATGATTCCTTTCATAATTTCGATAAAATGAAAACCGATTTTTTTGGAAAATGGCATGATGATTCTATTAAATTTTTTGAAAAATCTAAAAATTGGAAAATATTTATTTAATAAATAATTTTTGAATAGTTAAATAAAATATTGAAAACATATTTTGAAAAAAAAATTGATAAAAGGGATTTTTGAACAAAGAGAAAAATAATGTTGGATTTCATTAAAAACGTTTTCTTAGTCATTTTAAGTACCAAAGAGTTGAAAAATGGTAATATTAATATAAAAAGATTATGACTATATATATGATAATAAAATTTATTGATTTTAAGATATAAATATGAATTAATTTCCCTATGGCATACTTAAAAAAACAATCTTGAATAATGAAGGGATTATGAAATAAACCCTTACCACTTTGGTTATTTTTGAATCATAAGCCCTGTGAAGAAAATAACATCCAATTAAACTTTAATTATAAATAATGAATGTTTACTCATGATATAAATATAAAAATGTAAAGTATATACTCTAAAATTAATAAATAATCGGTGATTATGGTGTACATCTAATGAAATTAAAATTTAGATGAAAAGCATTATCTACATAGTTGAATTCAATTGTATATGTAAGAAAATAAATTATAATAAATATATGTTTATTATAAACATATTAACTTAACATAATAATATTTATAATATCAAATATGATCATATTATAAAATTTTACTATCCACTTGTTAATAATATTTCATTATTTTCATTTTTTAGGTGTTAATTTCATTGTTTTCACATTAGTGTTTTGTGATCAGTGTTCTTGTTCTTGTGATTATGATATTTGTATATAATATAATGAATTATAATAATGATATAAATATCATAATTAATCTGCATATATAGTTTTATATCCATTTATTAATATTCTACATGAAAGATGAATGACATCGCATCGTGGAGACGATATGATGTTTGTACGCACGAGCGACGATATCATTCCCTAAACGAGTGAAAGGGTAAAGAATTGGGGGATATATTAATTTTAATTTATAAATATAATATCATTTATATCACATATATTCATTAATTTCATCCTTGTTAAATTCCATGTAATTCATAAGTGAAAAATGAATCACATCGATTCATGAGGTGGTAGTCCCCCATACACATGATTGATGTTATCATATTTGAAATAGAATAAAATTTAATAAATTATATATTATATAAAAATAAAACATGTATAATAATTTCATAAATATCATATAAATTTGGTAAATCCATATTAATATCCATCCTTGAATGGTGGTGAATGAAAACAAACTACATTGGTATGCGAGGTGGTAGTCTGTCGTACACAATATTGATGAGTCCGTTTCCCATTTGATGGATGTAAAGATGGATAAATATTATTACATAAAAATAATAACATATAAGTATATGGGAGATACTACAATTAATATATTATAATAATAAATACATAATTAAATTTAAAAAATAAGAATGAAAATGAAAGATCTTTTTTTAAGATAATTACCTTATCTAAGGATCCTAGGGTTGGCATTTTGAGATGATAAAAAGATCTAAAATATTTATTATGATTTTTTGGAGATATTTTCACTAGGTTTTTTCAGAAAAAGGGAATTAGGGGTGTGAAAATGTGAGAGGAGGGAGTTACCTTTTATAAGTGGGGAAATGGAACCCTCTTTAAACTTACTTGAACATTTCCCAAATGAATTCAAAATGATAAAGTCATTAACTTATGAAAAGAATCCAAATAACCATAAGTTTTATTTTGGTATTGTATTAGTTGGAAATATATCCCTAAAATAACATTTTTACAAGTTATTAGGTCATTTAAACCCTTATCTCCTTAGTTTAATCCCAGAGAAAACCCATTTTACCTTAACCACATTAATAATTGTTTTACTGTTCACAGTTTATTTTTTTAAAAATTAATTTTAAATCTTTAGATAATATAAATTATAATTATTAAAAATATGGAATCTATTTTTTCAAAATTCATTTAATATGAGAGAAAAAATTCAATTTAAAATTATACCGATAGAAAAGATGAAAAAGTGAGTTTCCAAAGAGAACATTATCAGAATTATATATTATTTTCCTCTGAAAATTAAATATTAATTTCATTCCAATGACCTAAATTATTTAAAATTTAATATAATTTATCCAATTATACTTTCGAATAAAATTTAAAATATAATTTAACTTCATAAATAATTTAAAAGAAATGGTATTTTTGAGAAAAGAACATGTATTTTCACTATTCATCAAAAAATGTTACATTTCCGAAAAATCCCAAAAAGCCACTATAAGTTAATTTTGATATTCTGATATCACAAATTATGTTTATTTTTTCATATAAATTTTCAATATTTGGAAAAATTTTATTATATATTATGTGTGCAGAGCATGACTAAACTACATTTTAGAAAAATATAGTTTCCAGAAAACATTTCATTTTAAATGATTATTATTTTATTTATGATTAATAGATAAAACATTAATTGATTTTATAAAAGTGTAGGCCATAAATTTTTTATAATTTATTTAATACTACTGATATGTAGCAACTTAACAACTATATTATAACAGTCATGTTTAAATAAAAACATTTTTAAAAGTATCATGTTTCCTTAAACCTAGTGTTGCATGCATCACAAGACATCAAAGATATTGAATATATTTAAAAATAAATATATCATAAAATCTTAGTATGCTATATTATATTTTACCATTGATGTATTCTCTCATATATACTATTCAACATGATTTTTTTATTTTAAAAATATAAAGGTGTCATATTTTCCCCCTAAATAAATCACATCCTTATAATTTAATCTCGATCCCAATAATCAAGGTTTTGAAATTTTTTAAAAAACATTTTTTAAAACCACATAATAAATTTTTTTAATAAGACATACTCTAAATAAGAGATTAATGAAATTGTAAATGTCATCCATAAGAACACATTACTAGGATTCCATGTAGGAAAACATTTGCAGGAAATGAAAACATAGACATGTAAGAGAATACTATTTACCAAGGAATAACTGAGAGTGATATAGATAATTTGTCACAAGAAATTGGGTGATCCAGATAAGGTTATAGACCATAAAATGATAAATATGTGATGTGTTAAGGGACCATTTTATTAAAACACAATAAATGTACTTATATAACATTTTAGTTTTTATATTCTTTCTATTGAGTTAAGTAATTACATTACCATATAAAATGAGATCATAAGAAAATATGGTGACATGATATATTTCTATAAGAACAATTTCATCATTTTAACATAGTTAAATAAATTCGTTTTTCAATTCCTACTCTACGAAATTAATATACAATTGTAATCATTATTCCTGAATTACTAAACTCATCTTTAACAGATCATATATCCTTAAAAGAGTAACAATAGATTCCTCCGATATTTAATAAAACTAAAATGTTATGAAACATTTATGCAATAACACCCAAAGATAAACTAAATCCATTCCAAAAATATTTAACCGCATATATTATCAAAAATATGTCTGACCAAATTAAAAAAGGAGAAAACTAAATATTCATTATACTCCTCAAAAACTATAAAGTGGATCTTAATGTCACATTAAAAACATTTTAATACATTTTTCACCATAAAATCTCAATTAACACATAAATACTTCCAAAAATAAAATCTTAGTTTGTTGAAAATATTCCATAAATCAATACATGATGTAAAATAATGAAATTAGGACATTTACCATAAAACCACAATCCAATTTCATAGTCACCAACACTATACCATATACATATCATTAATATATCAACATCATGAACATATTAAGAGTCATCCTCAGAGAATCAATTTTATTGGTCATTGGTACAATTCAAAATATGCTCTCAAATACTTTAAGAAATAGTATTTTAATATAATACTTATAGGAATCATTATTCAAATAATGATAATATCATCAATAAAATACATTTATAACATATTTCATGGATCCAAATACATAAGAAAAATAATAATTCCACTCAGATTGTATTAATATCGTAAGGATATCCTTTATCCATTAGCTTCTTATAAGTCACATACCCTTCAATATTGGGGAATTTATTTAAATGGTGCACCATACCCTTATAGATGATGTATATATCATTGAAAATTTATTTCATTAATTTCAATTATGATCATGATGGCCTTTATCTCCACAATTATAACAAACTCCAATTCTATTTAAAAATGTACTAAGGTGTTTCCTTCCACAATTATCACATGTAGGAAAACCGTTCTTTTTCATATTCTCCTGATCAATTTTCCCTTATTTTGATCTTATTATATAGAATCCCTAAAAATCCATAATTCCTATATAATTATTTCTCACCATTTATAACACATGATAGTATGTTATCATCTAATGAAAATGATTGAGAGACTAGTTTCTTCTGAAATATTGGCATAATTTCATCAAATAAATGATCATTCACACTCTTTAGAATTCATGAATTGACACGGTTCTCATTATGTTGTCTAAGATACATTTCAAAATGTTAACATACACTATATTAGATCATAACATAATTAAACATAATTTCTAATCCCCAAAATAGTGAAAAACAAAACATAAATTAAAATATTTATGCATATGTAATGTCATAATCCAAAACCTGATTTCAGTAGGTATATCTCTATATTTAAATCCGTCATAATTTTAATTAAATAAAATTGTAATTATCATAATCATTTCGCTAGGGATTGTAAAACATGGTGGACTATAAGGCCAATTTTCCTGGAATAGGTGATGATTGAGTCATTTCAATTATGCACTTTTTAGAGTATTTATCCGTAGGTAGATCTATACCAGAACCATGTATTATTTTGTTATCTAGATATGGATTTTTTATAGGAAAAACTACATAATATATTCCTTACCAAAACTGTATGATGTTCTTATATACTTATCTTAAAATTATATCTGAGGGTTTTCTTCCATAATATTTGTTTTCCTAAATCTAGTTCCCATGGTTTCTACTAAACTTCCTCTAATACCAATTGTAGAGACCGAAAACCTTGTATCTCAGAGCTAGTTTCTACATTATTACATTGTTAGAAGATATAGTGGATCACATACCAAAGAACTAAATATTTTAGTAGTCTCAGTAAAGTAAATAAATACTTTAAATTATTATTACAATAGAAAATATAAAATTCACAATGTATTTTATTTGATAATTCAATTATTCTTCATAGATTATCCCTAAATATCAATCACAATAATCTTATTGGTATCAAAGGGAGAATAAAACATAAGAAAGGGGTGACCTCTGAAGCTCTGTAATAGTAAGAGTAGAGTAAAAAAAATATGAATATATAAGGCATAATCAATTTGGAAAGGTAAATATTTAAAACACCTACCATTTAAGAAATTATTTGATAATAATATGACAAGAAAAAATGATGATCGAATAATTTCATATAGACAGTTACATGAGATTGAATCTAAAACATGGATATTCCAACTAATTTAATAATACCATGGAATAATTATTATTTAATTAATAATGATGGAATATATAATTCTATAAAACTAAAACATACCGTTTAGGCCTTTTTCCAAGATATCTAAATAAATGTGTAAGGACTTTTCCAAAACCCAATTTTGTTTACCTCATGAGACCTGTCGATGCATTGACGGGCTATATATAGACCCACCCATCACATAGTTATTTTAATTCATTCTTTATATTAAAGTGGTGAAACATAATAAACATAAAATTTATTATTTAAAAACTAACATATGAAATTTTAATACTTACCCCCAATCAATAAACATAATCATAAACCATCCATAGTAAAATGGTGAATGGTAATAAAATTTTACGTCTTCAGTTAAAATTATCAAAAACCATATAAACAAATAGTAATATTGAATGAATAGAACACATCCTCAGTGGATCATAAGTATAATAATATTTTTATGTCATTGATGAATAGGAATACCCTTAAAATTTCATCCAAGAACATTTTTGAGAAAAATACCTTTGAATTTTGAAAATCGCCATTAAAAAAAGCACAGAAATTTTTTGAAGATATTTTTCATTAAAAATAACATTTAACTATTTTTTAGTAACTTTTAAAACATTTAGTGGTCATGATGATAGAAAATTATATTTTTGTTATATATGTTAAAACAGAGGTTCCATTCACATTTTTGATCAATGATAAACATGCATTACTTTGAAAATGACATGATCATTAATTTAACAACATTTTTTAAAATGCTAGGATGCTAAAAACCTAATTTAATGAATAATTTTTAAAAAGATAATAATATTTTGGTAAATATTTTAATAAAAATTGTGTTTTTATGAAAACAGATTTTTGACTGAAGAGGGAAATAATGTTGGATTTCCTTAAAAGCATTTTATAAAAAATTTGATGTACCGAAGAGTAGGAAAATAGAACCAATAAATGAAAATGTTCATGAATAACTGAAGGATAATAAAATATATTGATTTTAATATAGAAATATAAATTAATTACCATATGGGGGACTTTGAAAAAAATAATCCTGAATAATGATGAGATTGTGAAATGAACCCTTAACACTTTGGTAACTTTTGGAGCATAATCCCCTTAAAAGAAATAACATCAAATGAAACTTTAAATAAAGTTAATATAAATTAATTCATGATCTATAATAAAAATGGGGGAGTTTATACACCACACAAAATCAATAATTGGTGATTATGGCGTATATATAACAGAAGTAAAAGTGAGATGAGATGGCCTGACCACAGGTTCGACTTCCTTCGTACCTATATAAAACTTCCATATAATAAATATAGGTTTGTTATATATAAATATTACATAACCATAATCCTATATATAATATCATATATAATCCTATAATAATAACATTTACCATCTATTTGTTACTAATATTTCATATTTTTCATTATTCTGGTTGTTAATTGCCTTGTTTTCTCATGCTTGTTTTTTCATGAAAGTTATAGTTATTGAGCATATGATATATATATATATATATCATATAAAGTATAATTTTAAAAATATCATATTTACTCTATATACAAATTTTAATAACCATTTATAAATTTTGGACATGGAAAATGAATTACATCGTTTTGTGGAGACAGTAGGGTGTACGTATACAGGAGCGATGATATCATTCCCTTAACGAGTGAAAGGTTATGAAATTTAGTGATATATTAATTAATTATAATCACTATAATATAATATATATCATATATATTTATTAAATTTATCTTTATTACATTCCATTTAATGTATAAGTAAAAAACAAATCACATCGCCTAATGAGGCAGTAGTCCGTCGTTCACACGAGTGACATAATCGTATTTGAAACACAATGAAATTTAAAAGATATATATGATATTAAAATTTTATAATCATAATAATATAATAAATATAATATAAATTTTTTAAATACACCATTACATCAATCCTTTAATGGTGGTTATTGAAAACAGTCTACATCGGTTTGTGAGGCGGTGGTCCACTATACACACGATCAATGAATTTGTTTTCCATTCGATAGAAGTTGATATAGAACATTATTATTCCATAAAAATAATAACATATAATTATATGTGTTATATATTTTAATTATATTTTATGTATCAATATATAACTGATTCATCAAAATAAGGAAGAAAATGAAAGAGCTTTGTTATGATAATTACTTTCCCTACGAGAAACATGCTTTGGATCTCCTCTCAACAACACTTGGCTTTTTCTTTTTGGGGGAACATTAGACCTATAATATGTATAAATATGTTGGGGAAGATATTTTGGTATGTTTGTTTCAAGATAAAGGGATTTAGGGGTGTCAATATTTGAGTGGAGGGAGTTCTCTATTATAAGGGGAGAAAGTGAGACTTCTTGGAAATTACTTAAAAATTTCTGAAAAGAATCTAAAATGATAAAGTCATTCAAATGAGAAAAGATTCCAAATAAAATTTTATTAGAAATTTTTATAGGTTAATGTGGAGATATGTCCATAAACTAATATCTTTAATATTTTCTAGGACATTTTAATTCTTATCATATTAGTTTATCCCCACTATAATTCCATTTTTACCTTATCCACAATAATTAATTTTTACTATTTTTACTTTTATTTTAATGACAAATTATGTAGAAATTGTTATAAAATATAAATTATTCTAATTAAAAATATTAAATCAATTTTTTTACAAATTGAATTTAAATAAGTAAGAAAGTAAAATTTAAAATTATACCCACATGCACAATGAAAACAGAGGTTTCCAAAGAGAAAAGTCTCATAAGTATAGATTGTTTTAATTTAACACTTAAATAAAAAATTGATTCCAATGATATAAATTATTTAAATTATAATATAATTAAACTAATTTCAGATTAAAAAAAATTTAAAAATACAATTTAACATTATAAATAATTTCAACAAAAAATGTAGTTTTTATTAAAAAATCATAATTTTCACTATTCATTAGAAAATTCAGTATTTCAGAAAAATACCAAAAATTCATACTAAGATTGTTTTAATATTTTGATATAAAAAATTAATTTTATCTTCAAAAATAATATTTTTTATATTACTATTGATTAATTATAAATTATGAGTGCTTAAGGCAACAAAACAGCCTTTTAGAATAAAATATTTCAGAAACAATTTCTTTTTCTTTAAAATTATTCTTATTTCATTTATAAAAAATATATAACTGTTGTATTTATTATATATATTTTTAAACCATAAAATTATCCTAATTTGGTAATTATTATTCATACACACTAATATAACAACTAGGCTATATTTCTCATTTTTAATTAATTATGTTCTAATAGAGTATCTTGTTTTTGTCAAAAACAATTTTTCATAGCTTACAAGATATCGAATTAATTGAATTTGTATAAAAATAATGTTATTGTAACATCTTCAGATGTTGTTTTATCTTTTAAGATATTTTGTGTGTGTTATACATGCTATCTAATACGATGTTCCTATTTTATAAATATCTGGGTGTTACAAAATTAATGAAGGTCACTGTAGGATTTGAAAAATATAATATATTTAAGGAAGGGCGAATGGGTATGCGACACCAAATATTAAGGAGTTGTAACATAATAATGGAATAAAATGAGTGTATTTTTCAAACTTTCTTATTACGAATTCAGTTTAATACATCATAATATTTATATAGTGAATATTGAGAAGAATATATGTGACCACTTGATTTTTACATTTCATAATGAGTATGGTAAATGAAAGTATCAAATTAATTCTAATAATGATTTGGAATCATTTAATATAAATCATAATTTATGAAAATTATAATGGAAAGTATCCTTCATCTATTTTTTCAATGAATAATATTTTTAAATACGTATTCCTTTTAGAATTATAGAATAAAAAGTGACAAATGTATATTTAGGGAACATTTCTTGGTAAATTTACATAAAAAAAAGTTTTATGGATTGACAATTCATTATTCACATATTATTATGGAGAGGTTGTTTTCATTGGCTTTGTGAACATTGTTATCAAAATAAGTAACTATATTTCTAGTTGAGTTTTGCACCTTCCTCATTGATCTTTGTGGAATAACTCTAAATCCTATTGATGTTTATAAAATTCATGATAGAATTTTATTAACACTATATCATTTTGAGTTGTTATTTCCCCCACAATTTTCACAACCATGATTCATCTGACTATTAATTTAGTTGAGGAATAAAAACATATAGACTGGTACAATATCAAAGGACATAAAAAATTTACCTGTATGTTAATATTTTTTATTTTCATTGATGAATTTATTATTCTCAAATAGTTGTGAAAAAATAAATAAAATTATTATTTTTTCATCATGTACAAAGTTCCTTTGAAGTTATAGGTAAGGAATAATGCTAAACCAGAAGGCTCTATTGCAGATGGCTACAAATCTAATGAGTGTCTATCCTTATGTTCGAGGTATTTGGATGGGATTGATACTATATTCAATCATGTTCGACATGTTGATGGAATCTCAAATAATTCTCAGTCTAAAAACTTTTCATCATTATTTCCATCTTTTGGATAACCAATTAGAAAGGGATAATATTTTACACCAACTGAATTGGAGTTAATACAACTGTATAGATATGTGATATTCAATGGTTTATTATTGATAATGTTATTATATAATTGAAATTTAAAAAAAGATATGACTAAGGGGTTGATCTTGAAATGAGATAAAATAAACAAAAAGTTTTTCATAATGAAATTGTTGAATGGTTATCCCACCGTGTAATTATATAATCAAATTCATATTATTTATAAGTTTTTATTTTTTCTTGTATATAATTAATACCTTATATATTCTTTTCTAGATAATGAATTTTGATAATTGAGAAAAAATATAAAATGATTGGGTGTTTTTGGATCGGTGTCCTCTAGGGAAACCTATAAGATGTGATGCCTACAATAATCATGGCTTCAATTTTCATACAATTAATTGTGATGAAGACATGAAAACTAAAAATTGATTTTTATTTACATTTACAATGGTGGGATACATTTAAAAAAAGATTGATGTAATAAAATTAAATTATCATAGTCAATTTTAACTTATGTTATTGAAATAAAAGTGGGTCAACATTGATAGGGGTATAGTGAAAGATTCGTTACATTTTACTTTTATAACCTTCTCTAACTTGTTCTATACTAGTGATCATGAAGAGAATGATCCATTTTTCATGGCGTAATTTGTAAATATACTTGATTATGTAAATGATAAAATATATCATGGATGGAGTGCTGTTAACAATGGGAACTACCCAATATAGTATAGAAAAAATTGAGAGATGAATTTCATCTGATAAGGGGTCCGATGAAGGGTGATGTATCACATTTTCTATAAAGTCAGACTAAATCATTAAGAGTAATTATTATTTGGATCACAAGACCCTTAATTGTGCCTATTTATCCTAGATTTAGAACCTCATTGTGGTCTATCCAAATACACCAATATCGAACCGTAAATATGAGAGCATGTTACATGATCTCGATTCCACAATTCACATCCCCCTAAAACCATCATATGAAGAAGTAAATATTCATATCATGGCGGTCTAAACTGATTCAATGTCTATTTTTAAGGCACTATGTGACTGTGGGTCCACCCTATGGTCCCTTTAGTATACCATTCAAAGATGCAACGAGATTATGAACAACCACATAGAGCTTTTTAAAAGTAGAATGAAGGTATTATTTTTAATAACATCTTGACTTCTCATGAAATCCATAGTGAGAAGATATCATGCTTCTCAAGTATTGGGTCTCTTAATCGAGAGGCATTGAATTTGGTGCATACATATTCTCTTGGTCTTCCCTGCATTAGAACCCTATGTCTCTTGAACACACTCATTCCTTTTCATATTCTATTGTATTTTAATATATAAAAAATATTTTTTTAGTGGCTAGAGGCTTATATGATACAGCTGAAATGGTCAAATTTTACCTTTATATTGTGAATATCACCTACAAAAAAAGAATCATTGTTTTTTTTACAAAAAATATTTATTTAATGAAGGATATGGTGAAAATGAAGTATTCCTAACAGTAGAGGTTGATAATAATGAAGACACCAACAATGAATATAATTGAATATATAAATTCTTAATGAAACTATATTAAAATTTCTCATTTTAAATGTTTCAAATATATATATATATATATTTCTATTTTTTTCAATTTCAAAATTTTAATTGTTGCTCTCATATTTTTGCATTGAATTTATTCTACATCATTTGATTTGTAGGAATTCCAAGAACAAGAAAATATCAATATCTTATTCTATCAACATCTCAGATCTCACTACCATTAACATAAAATTCAGTTTATTTGAGTGATTTCCCTATTCTAGAGACTTTTAGTGAACAGGTAAATTCACCCAATGTTTTTGGTATCTCAACATCTGATTCCCCTCTAGGGATGGAGCAATTGGGCACTCCACTATCGAGGAGATATTGGCAAGTTACCAATTTGGGTATGTCTCTAACTATATAAAAATATAAATTTTATTAACTATTTAATTAATTTTTCAAATGGGGAATGAGAACAATAGAAGATATAATTATATCAAAATAGTAGATTTACGAGACCAGAAAGATATAAAAATTATTGTATCATTTTATGAGTTCATGGTTTATACTACTGTTTCTTCCAGAGTCCATGGATAGGTTCTTGTAAATCTTGATTATTAGATGGTGATACATCCCATTATTTTTAAATATCGGAGGCATATTATAGTAGAATAGAAAAATGACGAATTTTACAACCAAGGAAAGGTAATATTAATTTAATATTTATTGATAACTAAATTAAAATTCATGAGTAACATTATTAACATGATTAAAAAGTTTTAATTTTTTTACATATAGGATATTTTTCATTTCTAAGTCCTTCATTATGTTTCATATATATGGAACATGAATAATTTTGGTTTGAAGTTGAGAGACATTAAAAGGGTATTATGAAATGAGTTTAATGATTTATCTCTTATCATTTAATAGATATATAAGAAAGTCTTAAAGGCATGTATCATGGGTAATGTTAGATGTTAAGATATTAACAAAGATGCATATCATAAGGAAATTGTATATTTTGTAGTATATTAATTACATAATCACAAAAAAAAATATTTCATTTATCAAGGATACTATTTTTTGTATGATTATCCAAAAACAGTTAACGATAAAAAAATTCATTTATTATATCGTTGGTTCACCGAGTTTATCTAGAAAAAGAACAATATTCGTTTCATTATATCCATTATAATATTTATTGTTTTTATACCTATTTTTTTCAAACTTGTGGATATGTTTTTTATAAATACTGATGAATAATGTCACCATGTTCTCTATATAGAGATGTGGATTAAATTTTATTGTAATTCCAAAGTCAATTTTATGAATGAACCTACCATATATGTTATTGTAAGTACTTTTTTATTATTTATTAATGTTCTTTCATTAAAATAAAAACATAATAATGAAAAATAAATTTCATTAAAACAAGTCTCAAAGTTAATTAAATGAGTTTGACCACATAGATAAAACATCCCCAATTTTATCTATTGAAATAATACTCCTTTGTGATGTTTAATCAATGTCGATGACCCCATTTAATTGGGTTTGAGGCATGTTTGTTGTTATATTGTTTTCATTACTATATTTTTATATTAATGAAATAACATTAAATTGTAAATAAAAATAAATAAATTTAATAATATTATAATATTCATATAATTTTAAAAAACATTATAATTTTTTATTAATAGGTTAAAATTATATAATCCTTGGGTGTGAACTCCTCACAATCATCGTCAGTTTACTAAGAAGATGTAGTTTTAATAATTTTAGGGAAGGAGCATCCAATGTGTGTTTGGGGAATGAGTTATAGGCCTAATCTATCATCTGTATTTTATAGGGTGACTTCATCATTTACTTCTACCCCTAGTGAGGACACAAGCCATGTTGTTGATCAGTAATTGAAAGGGGGAATTTTAAGGATAATGAAAAAGTAATATAACATGACTCTTTTAGGAAGAAACATGATCAGTGGTGGTCAGTACTATATAATGACTTATTTTATGTATATTATTTGATTATGGGAACAATCCCCAATGAATTTCATAGTCCAAAAACTCATCTTGTAGAGGAAATTTAAAAATTCAATCCATGAAATATCCAAATGACTATTTTCTTTATTATTATGATAATATTGTATACCATTGTTATTTCTTTTGTACTCATGTGGGGGGGAGTTTGGGAAATGTGAGATGATTTTTATATTTGAATCACATGAATTAATATGGATGTGAAATATTTTGATAATTGTAATGTCATTATTTGGGATATGTACAAGTAGACAACACACACATCTAAGATGAGATATGCGAGGAATGACTCAATAAGTGGGTTTAAAAGATATCAAAGCTTATAAAAACATGCATGGTGGGACTAATAAAAAAATGTTGGAGGGATGTGAAATCATAGTTAAATGGATATTGATTTATTTTTGATATGTAGGAACCAACACCACATCAATTTGAGATGCGATTTTCCTGAGATGGAAAAAACACTTTTCAGTGTTTGAAAACACTAAAATATTTATATAATGATAAAAATAAAAGAAAAACGACACTTACTTTTTAATCATCATGAAAACTACAATTTAATTATTTGTGGAATTTATGGGTGGAAAACAAATCCATCTAACATGTAATGTGCTTAAAATGACTCAATAGTATTTTTTAAATAATATCAATGTGCTTAAAAACACCATTAGAGGTAAAAACCATTAAAATAATTAGTCTCCATTAAAATAGTATTAAAATGGACACAGATTTATTTTGTAAATGTAGGAATTAAAACCACATCAATATGAGTTTTAGTTTTTCCAAGATGAGAAAAAAATCATTTTTTGTGTTTTAAAACACAAAAACATGTGTGTTACAGTCAAAATAAAATAGAACAACCTTATATTTTTGTGAAACATTATAAATAATATTTTTGAATTATTTTTAACATTTAGGTTTATACAACACATCCATTTGATACGGGGTGTGCTTAGAATGAATCAATAATATTTGTTTTAAAAGATATCACAGTCTATAAAAACATTCCTTAGGAGTTCAAAACCAAGAAAACAACCTCAAATTACATTGAATTCATAAGAAAAAAATCTATATTATAATGAATATTGAAATTTAGTTTCCAATAAAAAATCAATCAATATTGGGGTTTTATCAGGATGACAATAATTACATTTTTAGTGTTTTAAAACACTAAAATAGACATGTAACTGTCAAAACCAAACAAACTGACCTATTATTGACATGATGTAATGGGTAAAATATTGTTAAGTTATTTTTATGTGATTATTTGATAGAAACATACTTATTATGGGATGTTTTCTTATAATGACTCGGTAATTATTTTTAAAAGATATCAAAATTTTTAAAAACATTCTTTAGTTGGTCGAAAAAAAGAAAATTATATTAGATGGATGTGAAATCCTAATATAATTTATATAAATTTATTTTTAAATATAGGACCCAAAACATGTCAATATGATCTTTTTATCTCCTGGGATGATACCAAACAAATTTTTAGTTTTTTTAAAAACTAAAACTTGCATTAAATCGTCAAAAGGATATAAAATATCATTTTATTGATGATATATTTTAGGAAAACCATAATTTAATTTTTTATGTTTAAGATAAGAAAAAAATCCCTATGACATGATGTGTACCCAAAATATCTGAATAAGATGTTTTTGAAATTTTTATGTCCTTAAAAACATAGTGTTAGGTGGTAAAACCAATAAAATTTGTTTAGAGTGACCTGAAATCATAGTAAAATGATCATAGATTGTTTTTTGAAATGTAAGAATTTAAAAAAACATCAATCCATATTTAGGTTTTCTTTATATATAAATCTACCATTTTAGTGATTTAAAACACATAAAAATTAATGTAGTGGTTAAAACCACATAAACAAATATCTTGATTGATATGAAATATCTGAGAAATTATCATTGTGTTATTTTTCGTGAGCATGAGTAGAGAAAATGTCCATATCATGGGTTGTGTGTTGAAAATGACTCACTAAATAGTTGTATAAGATATAAAAGTCTATAAATATGTGTTATAGGGCGTCAAACCCATGAAAACAATTTTTGGGGATTGTAATATCCTAGGAAAATGAACATAGATTGATTTTTTTTAATGTAGGGACTAAATTCAAGAACTTTTGAGTTTGGGTTTTCCTTGGATGACAATAAACCCATTTTTTTTTGTTTTTAAGTCCTAAAAAATGAGTCAAATTTTCAGAACCATAATCTATAACCTCATATTGATATGAAATATTATTAAAACTTTCTTTTCATTATTTATGATGTTTTCGAGTAGAAAACATGTCAATATGATGTGTAGAATGCTTGGAATTACATAATAAGCAGTTTTGAAAGATATCAATTTCTTTAAAAAATATGTATTAGGAGTTAATAACCACAAAACAACCTAAAAGATCCTTAATAACATAGAAAAATTACTATGTATTTTTTTTTAAATTAGGAATTGAAGAAATATAAATCCAAGTTTTTTTTTCAGGATGCCAATAAATACATTTATAGTGTTTTAAAAAACTAAAACATGCATATAACAATAACAAACATACAAATTGACCCCCAATTGACATGAATTCATTGGTAAATTATAGTGGAGTAATATTTGATGTGTTTTATATGGATAAATGTACAGATGATAGGTCTTTTTCTTGGAATCCCTCAACAAGTAGTTTTAAAAGACAATTATGTCTGAAAAAATTGGCGCCAGGGGATCAAAACCATGAAAACCATGTAAGAGGGATTAAATTAATATGAAAATTATTGTTGATTTATTTTTTAAATTTAGGAACTGAAACACATTAATCCATGTTTTAGGTTTTCTAGGATGACAATAAACAAATTGATTATGTTTTAAAACACTAAAACACACCTTTAATGGTCAAATTCAGAGAAAAAAACATCTGATTAATGTGATATATAAGTAAAATTTTCTTTTTATTATTTTTGACTTTTTTTAGTTCAACAAACCTCTATATGTTGTGAGGTGTAATTGGAATAAATAAATATTAAATTTTTTAAGGTATAAAGTCTTAAAAAATGCATCTTAGAAGGTCTAGTCCAAAAAAGAATCCTCAAAGTTCCTTTAAACGATGTAACTATTAATATATAATGTTTTTTGAAATATAGTAATAGATGAATCATCAATCCATGTTGGGATTTTTTTTATGTTGAAAATAAATAAATTTTTAATGTTTTAAACACTAAATTGTCTTTGTAATGATCAAACCAAATAAAAATACCTAAGATTAATGTGAAATATAGGGGAAACCATTATTGAGTTATCTGTGACATGTATGAGTAGATGAAACATCCATATTATGGGTGGTGTTCTAGGAATGAAATAATAAATAACTTAAATGATAAAAATGTCTTTAAAAACAAACATTCATGAGACAAAACAAAGAAAATGATTTATGATAAATCACAGGATAATGACTATAGATTTATTTTTAAAAGGTACGAACTAAAACCACACTAATATGTGTTTCAATTTTCATGAAAGGATGATAAATTTATATTTATTTTTTAAAATACTAAAACGAGCATTTAATGGTTAATATAATAGTAAACAACCTCATATTGGTGTGAAACTTCGAGACAACCCTCACAAAATTATTTTTGAAATATAGGAATTGATGTCATAATTTTTTTATTGATTTATTTCATGCACACTATACATTAGTAAAAAATATTATTATATTGTTAAACACTTATACCATTTTGTTACCAAGTGTTTAATAATATCTTCAAAAGAAATGTTTAGGTTTTTAAAGATTTATGCATGATATACAATTTTTTTGAGGTAAAATATAATATATTTTATTAAAAAAAATTCTATGTGATTTTTTTGAATACATTATGTGTCTATTCCATTTCATATTTCTTTTCTTAAATGTTCTTGTTTTTGTTTTTGGTGATAAATTATTAAATTATGCATGGGATTAATAGTTTTGATTAATGAAACTTTTTATAAGGAAGACACGATGGATCATATTTTCTGTGATGTGGTTAAATATTATCAATTATTTTACATTAATTTTATTAATTATGTAACATTATAATTTATAGATTTTTTTCCAGTTGATGACATAATGTTTTTGGGTTTCTGTATTATGGCTCTAGATGTGGAGGTAGTTGGATTTAGTGGAGGAGGTTGGATGGATGTATATACATTAACATTTTATATATGTTTAGTGGTTTTTTAGTCATTTCCAATAGAAAATAAAATCACCACTATATCAATTAGCGGTGTTTTTTATTTTCCATTAATTTATTTTATTTTTATAAATAAAAAATTCCACCAAAAGAAGAAGATAATTCCATTAATTACAATAATATGACACTTATAAAAACCCCCCACTAAATCAAAATAAACCATCACCAATTGACTACTGAATATAAAATATTTTATATTTTTTATAACTACTGCTACACTAATTAGTGGTGGTTTAAACCGCGACAAGTTATAAAAATAACTGGATCTAATTGGATATTTTTATGGTGTATATTGAAGGTTGATTTAATACATATATCTCTATTTATCTCCCATAGTATTTCATCATAAAGAATTCTAAGTTTATTTCCTTCCTCTTTTCATTGGTGTTTGTAGGGATTTGATTTTCCCTCCATCCTAACATGTCTCTTTTAGATTCATCCTGGTTCCCTCATGAACCAACATGGTTTAAGATAATTTTTTTGGTGTTTCTACCTTTAATAAACTTTTTCTTTTGGATGTGTGGTCATCATTCAAAGATGAAATCTATAATGGATAATCTCATGTTGGTGGGAGATATGATGGGTTGTCCTACTAGTATCTTCTTTGGAGGAGGATGGGTGATATATGCGGTGGTGTTTTGGGTTTTGGTAAACTGCATTTTTTACCAATAGATTATGAAGTTTTATTTATTTTTATATTATTATTATTATTATTGACTAATGGATATTTTATTTTTTAGACATAATTTATATTTATTTAGAGAAATTATGTTATTTATAAAAATTTTGTGATGTTTTTTATAAAATAAACAAGTGATAAATATGCAACTTAAAAGAAAAGTTTAATTTTGTGTATTGAAAAACTATTTTTGGTTTAATATAAATATAATATTTATGATTTGCTTGAGATATAATTATTTTCTTATGTTATAATATGATTAATACATACACACATGCATGCATACGTGCATTCATGCATGCTTGCATTCAAACATACATATCTCTCTATCTATGTGTTTTCTAGTTAATATTATTATATGATGAAATATATATGTGTATTAATGTTATCTGACTTCGACATAATTATTTTAATTAATATATTATGACACACATATCTTTTTATTATTTATGTTTATGTTATTTTTATTATTTTATGATATATATATGTATATATATTTTCTATGGAATATAAAAATAAAATATTTTTATTATTAATATTAAAAAAGAAAATAAATGTGTAATGAAATTATTATTATTATTATTATTATTATTATTATTATTATGTTATAGTATGTATATGCATTATCACAATTTTTAATATGATATACATATATATATATTTAAGGTATTATTACTGTTATATAAATTATATATTCGAATTACTATTAATATTTTTATTGTAGTAATTATTTTATGTGATAATATATATGAAATATTAATTTGTATTACTGTTACTATAAATTATGAAATATATAAATATTATATTTATAATTATTTATATTTAATATATGTGCCCTGTAAAAGGTAAATAGGCTTGGGGCGATTGGGTTATGTCAATTTCTTCAAATAACAGTAATAAATGATATTGTTCCACTATTAGAAGGAACACCCCACTCTCTCATGAAAAATATAAATAAATGAAAAAATAGGGACACACATAATTTTTAATTAGCCTACACAATCTAGTATAATCCAAGGAGCACACAAAGACGTTGTAATGATATACTAGAATGACTTCACACATTTGTTGTTACTTATAATTTGGAGTGGATCCACCGAACCACCAGTATTGCAATGAAAAAAAATTTAGAACTCTTCGCCCTTAATCACTTAAAAATATAATCAATAATATATGAAAACCACCTCAACCTTCACAAACCAATAATGAAATTACACCATTAATGGTACATCAATAAACTACACCTTTATCCATGTGATAGACTCCCCTAATTTTTCTAAAACATTCTGGCATAGTTATTGAATCACTATTTATTATTGAATATCATCATTTTCCTCTTTACAAATACAAATATCTATCTATCCCGAGATAATATCCATGTATTACCATTTAATTTATCATTAATTCACCTAGGTTAGGATGGATAAAATATTTCAATACAAGCCTTAAAATCTAAGTCAAACTCCACCTTTAAATGAATCCATATGATACCTAAAAGATAAGAAATTTTTGTTTTGGAAACTTATAGAATCAAATTATCCATCACATGAGAATTAACATCACCATGAGATCATCACTGCCATTTAAAACTACAATTTTGTGATCACATAATTCATGGAACAAAACCCTTCACCACTAAGAATCACATAACTGAATTACAAAATCTTGTCATGGAATAAATTAGGGGTTCCCTTCAACCAACTCACTAAATAGACATCATTATTCAATGTTTTATTTCCCTTATATTGGTATGAACACCAAAAATCAATCTTTCTTTATTATAGAGTAACTAAGAATGCTACAATGTGATCCAAATTTTAATATTCAAGATTTATTATTATGATATTCTAATTTCATCACATATATGTTGTGTCATGGGAAGGAACCATCATCACACTAAAACTAAATAACCATTTTAAAACTTCACAGAATTAAAAAATATTCATCTACCCCTTTATAGATTGATTTTTCCATAATAAGGAATATATTGAATTGGTTTTTATATCATATCTCAATTATGGAATGAATAATATTTTCTGGGCATGATGCATTATGAACCAAATTATCTATAACCACAATTTATTCTTATGTAACATCATTTTCACCTGACAACGCAAAATCAAAGAATGATATCTACCAACATTATATGATCATATAATATTTATAATTTAATATCAATATTACATCATATAAAAATACATCAAGAAATTACCATTCATTCGAATTTAAAAATTTAATCTGACATGAGATCTCTATGATAAGAATTGTTGTTTGGAATTTTTAATTTTAACCCATAAACATAACTAATTCACAAACCACTAATACTCTTTAAAACATCATGTTATGAGTTATTAATGACTTTATAAGATACATTATAAGTCGTTTTTATATCCTTTTCAAAAACCCATCCCAATTATTCTATAAAAGCATTTTTTTTTTCTGAAAATCCTCATTTGGGTTTGTTTAAATAACAGTCAATAATAACTCAATAGACAATCAAATGAAATCTCCATAACTGGCCGTAAAGGCATTATTAAACATGTTTCCTTCATAGAGTGTATCAATGAATCAATAATCATCAACTATAATACCGTATGAGTCAATATCATTACTATAATCGTGATTTAGATAAACATTTCCTAATTATAACACATTCTTGATCTATATTCTCTTCAAAAATTCCCAAATCAGTTTATATCCTAAATAAAAATTTAGATTCTCTCCACCTTTATAAGGAATAGACATTGGATAAATACCCCTTTATCAGTAATAAATTAATCTTTAAACTATCATAACCTTCAACATTTTTCTGATAAAATAATGAATTACTTCTCCCACTTTTACAGTAAAAACAAATGTACTTTAGTAAAAGTTTACAAAAGAGTGTTAGAAAAAACAGATAATAAATTCAATAGATTCAACATAATTATATATAAATAGAAAATTTTATATGGTACTGGTAGGTTAAATATCCAAACCAAAAATTTAGGTGAATGTTGTTGTTGTGTACAATCCAACCGATACCTATAAAAATCATCTGGAGGGACTTCTTTTGTTATAATGCCAACAACTTGGTTTTTATTATAAAATACTCTAAATTTAGTAGCTATTTGTCAAAATTATCATTAATTTAATGATTCGTTATATCAATTTTCTCTATACTAGAATGATGGATAATTTTTTGATAATATTTATGACACTTGAGTTATTAAAATTGGTTGAAATTAGAATGGAAACTTAAAATACAATAATAAAATGTTATTGCTTCATCCATATCAATTGAGTACATGCTCGAGTAGCCATAATATACTCATATTCTATACATTTTTAGTGAAATACACTAATTCAAATTTAATAACCAATAAATAGGAAATAATATAAGATACAATGCATTTTACCATGTCTAATTATGATTATAAGATAAACTATCCAAATTCACATCTTTAAATGCCAAAAATTCATCATGTTATATTTTATGATAAACACTCTGAAATTCATCATGGTTTTAAAATAACGAAGAAACGAATTCATTACTAGAAAATGTATATGATTGGTATAAATGTTTTACCAATGTTCTTCAAAATTGGAAAATAAAATATTGGGTTGTGTCACTATTAGGTGTTGTAGGATTCCAATGATTTTCCTATATTATGCTACATCGACCTTTTTTCAACCATAATCTCTTGATAACTTCTTCTGAGTATCTTTATGGGATTCCATTTCCATGGATTCATCCATTAAAAATCTTTTCAACACCTATTTTACATATCTATATTTAGAAATAAACATACAATACCATCTTTAAGTCACTTATAAACCCTGAGAAAAACATATCTCACTATTCAATGATATCTCCATCTCAGACAACATGATTTCTAGAAATTTATTGTATTTATCTTCATTTGATTCTCCAAAATTTATGTCATCCATATAAATGAGCACCGAAATCCTATTATCATTCTCCTTGATGTCGATATTATGATAAACTCATCATCCACTAGTACAAAAATAACATTTAATGTTGTTTCTTTCCATTTTAACATCTTTTTTGACCAAACATAAATGAACATATCATTTTAAGAGTTATTTGTAAAATTGATTATATAAAATTACATTAAAAGTATTATTTTTGTGACTTTCAACATCAATTATACTGATAATTGTTATAATAATTGAAATTTTTGTACTTTATTTATTGGTTATTATGATAACCAATGTCAAAATTTACTTATTACTTCATTTATCATAATATCCTATACTAAAACATAGGAACCATACAAATGAGAAATTTTTTATAGGATTCAATTTTACTAGTAGTGGAGATAAAACCAACATACAAACCCACATTATGGTTGAGGAAATATTTATATTTTATTAGAAAATACTTTGATTCCAATCACATGGTTTGGAGAATGAATGAGATACAGAGACTCAAAATTGAAGAAACTGGATGAGAATTTGTAAAATAAACTTAAATATTTGACTAAATTCATTTATTATTTTGATGTCCATCGAATGTAAATATCAGATATTGATATTCATATTCTTCTTAGGGAATAACTTTTGTGACATCCTCAATTGTAGTTGGTATGAAAATTTAAATTTTTTCTAGTAAATTTCATGTTAATGTTATATCTTCTCACCTTGATGTAATGAATTGTTCTTCTTTATAAGAAAAAAACCATTAAAAGGTATAACAATTAAAAAAAATAGAATTATTAAATTATGTTATCATAGTAATAAATGACATTTTTTAATCATCAAATGATGAAATTATTAAACAACACATGTGCCTTAGCCCGGTTGGTGATGACCTCTTACATTCATCCATGTGACATGGGATCAAATCCATGTAGAGGCATATTTTCGGGTTACTATAGCAGTAATGTAGCAGTACTGTAGTATGTACTATTTGGAACTATAACAGTTGGGACTATTCCCCCATTTAGGCATTCAGGCAATCGATTTGGTCCCCGATTCCTTTAAGGCCATTGGGCAACCCCCTGCCTTTGGGCTAGTAAGGCTTTCGGTCCACCTCAATGCCTTAGAGTAACTATAAGTGCAGATGCAAACCAATAAAACTTTTAAGGAAGAAGATCTTGAAGGATTATGAGCAAGGAGCTTTCAATATATTAGAAGATAAACAGATTTAAAGAATGAGAGGGTCAGTCACCTGTTATCAGGACAAGTTTGTGCCTGCACAGGAAAGCCTAGCGAAACAACAATGCAAAGGTGGAGAGCGGATTTCATGATGATGATACTGGGGAGGAGAAGTTCCAAGTAGTTTTTCTAGGTTTCATGTAATGTTTGAAGCTTATGGGTAATGAATTCCTCTAAGGAAAATAAAAAATGTAATACTTATGCCTATGGGACTTATAAGGGTACCACCTCACCCCTTGAAAGGTGGATTATAAAAAATCAATAAAAAATGAAGGCCTTCAGACCATTGTAGGAAGAAATGATTAAACATTGATGGGTTTTTAAGAGTAATGGATAAAAAATTTAGATAGATGGAGAAATAAAAGATATATATATTAGCTTAAATTTTTATCCTAAGGCATTATAAATTTCCAATAGGAACTTTAAAATTGATAGTGCTTTATGAAATAAATTGAAATTCGGCTTCTGAGAACTCTAATATTGAATTGTTAACATACATTATTTTTATATCCAGTGTTAAAAATACACTTTTTAATATTGGTAAATTAGAAAACCAACATTGATGATATTATAGAAAATATATTTATAATGATAGTTTTTTAAAAACAATGTCAATGTTTTTAAAAATGAGAATTCGTGTCCATTATATAAAATATGACATTAAAAATATTTCTTAGAACATTTTTAACATATTTTTTTTCAAATTAATTATGTTTAAAAAATAGAAACCATATAAACAGGTCTTATATTATATTAAATGATTCAATTTGACTAGATGTGGAGCTAAAAAAACATAAAAATCCGAAGTTGTGGTCATCGGAAGCTTCAATTATCTAGTCTAACTTACGAAGGCCATAACTTTTTATCCACTAGTTTCTTTTAGCTCGATGAATAGTCAAATATAAGCTTAAAAATGATATAATTCTCTACATATTTTGTTTTCATGTTTCCAATGTTAAATATTTGAAAAACTAATATTAAAATATATATTATCTGGTTGGTTTAATGTCGGTTCCAAAAGAACTGATGTGAAAAGTCATCTTGGATGACTTTTATCATTGGTTCTTAACGAACTAATTGAATAAGTCATTTTAAAATAAGTTCCTAAATAACCATTGTTAAAAATCTAATGTTAAAGACTATTATTCCTATTAGTTCTCCTTAGAATCAAAGATTTATCAAATGTTAATCAATACCAGAATATAATACAATCCTGGTACATTCTATAGCTTTTAAAACACCATCTTTAACCAGTAAACTATTATCTCAATTTGATCAATAATAAAACCATTTGATGGTATTATGTGAAATTATTCCTTATTGAAACCATTAAGGAATATTGATTTAAAATCAATTTGAAAATCCTTGATTTTTTTTCATTAAATATCCAAGGAATAATTGGGTAGTTTATTACTAGTTTATAGGAATTAATGAATAATTGAAACTAATACCTTCAATTTTAGAATATCCCTTACAGAATATCTATGATTTATTTTGAACTAAATTTCCATATTCAATGAGTTTTTAATTGAAAGCCTATGTGGATTTCATTATTTTTTTTCTTTTCACCTTGGAATAAGATTCCAAGGATTATTATTTTCAATTTGGTATAGATCATCATGAATTGTATAATCCAAATTGACATATTTGATATAATTCTAAATTTTGTTGGCATTGAATGAGGAATAAACAATTTTTGATAAAGAGTCTCCAATGTTCTATCTTGATCCAAATATTTTTGGTCACAAATAATGTTTTCATCATTGATTTCATCCCATCCTTAATAAAGACGACGAGTGTTCCTCAATTTACTCAACATAAGTGTCTTATTCAAAATTAATTTTAGTTCTATTTTGTACAAATTTTGTTCATTTAAAAATTATTTTCCACTAATATTTTTTCAATTTTTCTTGAAAAATCTACTCAATGAATTGATAATTCATATATGTTTACATAATATTGAAATATTGGATTTCAATTAATTTTAAAATAATTGTTTTCACTATTCATACACCGTTATTTTGGATGATTTTCCATGAAATGTACCTTCATCCCCAAGATCTTCATTTTTTTGGTTCTTATCCTTATTAAAATTAAAGTGATTACTTATAAAAATTAAAAATTATTTCATTATTGGATTTTCCCATACCACTATTCATAGGGTCACTTATCCGCTTTTAAACATTAAAATACCTATTATAAATATATATATTTATAAAAATATACCCTATTCCGATAGATATATTGTAAATCATTTTCAATGATAATCTTTCGAGATATGTTGTTAATGATCTAGTACCCCCTCTCAAGGAATACATTTTTTCAAAGGAGTAATCATCATTAAAACATTGTAACTTATCCCATTATTCTCAAGGTATTCTTTTACAATATTATTGGTAAATTTTTTTCCATTCCATAATTTATGAAATTTAATGAAGACATTATTCTTCTATATTATATAATAACATATAATACAATTGAACTCTTTGGATTCGTGAATGATTATGATAATACATGACATATTTCAATAATAATTGATGAATAGGGAATAATTACATTTTCCATCTATGGATTTAGGTGTTATTATCCAACACACATGAATATGTGCCAACTCAAGTAATTTCATTGATTTTTTCCTTTGACTTGTATATCATCTAAATGTTTTTTCTATTTTGATAGGTATTACACAAGTGAGTGAAATAAAATTAAATTTTAAGGATATCATGATATCATTTATTATTCAAAAGATGTTTAAATATATTTTTGAACAAGTGGAAAAGCCTTTTGTTTGACAAAATATTCTATTTATCCTCATTTAGAAAATATATATCTTCTTTCCTCTAATTTGGTACATATTCTAATTTATAAGATATTCTCAAATCATAATTTTTCAATTTCGTACTTGGATTTTGAAATACTTATTTTTAAAATATATTTCATGCCTCAAGTCACATAATTGGTTTATGATTTAAAAATTTGATCGTGGTCTAGTACTATAGGGAAATTTGTGCACCTAATGTATTTACCTCTCTTTTTATTTTCCAGAGTCAATGATCTTTAATCCTTCATAATAATGAAATTGAAAGACACCATATTTTTTAATAACTCCTAAAAATATATCTTTAACATAATATGGGAAGCACATCCCCTTTACATGATCTATACAATATATTTTTCCATTTTTGTTAATGGAATTTCCCTTAAATTAGCCATATTATCACTGTATTTTTTAATTTATTTACACTTTATAACATTATTTAGTGGTGAATAAGATTTTCCCTTATTTTTATCCATTGGATCAACCTCATATGGAAAATGAAAAAATTTATCATAAGTTTTCATCCCACTTGATGATTATTCTAGCTGGTGATATCTCCCTTTCCATATCTTCTTTTGCACATCTCTTGGTTCCCCTTATGAGTAATTCACTTATTTGTATCTATAATATACAAACCAAAAACAATAATCATTAATAACACATTGAGTATTGATATTTTTCCTCATTGGTTTTACTTATGCCTTGAAATGACACTTTTCAACAGGACATGTATAATATGTTTTCTCGATATTTTGACAACACTAGCACCATATTCAAGGTTCACTATTCCACCTCTTTACTTAACCATTTGATGAATTTTTCTTCTTTTATGAGTCTTAAATATCACTATTCTTATATGGAGTTGTTTCTTATGGATTTACATCAATAATTACCAATTTGTTTCTTATTATAAAACCCCTCAAAATTTTTTTCTTTATTTTTGAATCCCTGTACTTGTAAGAAATTGCACAATTTTTCCATTTACTCCTCATGTTATTCCATGATATGTTTTGGGATCTTATACACTCCAAATTTTTAATTTCAGGATTAAAGTTATAAGAATCTATTGATCTTCATGATTTCATCACATCATCCTTAGTTCTCCCTTAAACTCTATAATTATTTTGACATGATCTTCCACTGAATCAATCATGATGTTGATAATGAGGTCCCACTCATGAATATTTATTTTATACTCAATTACATTTTATGATTTTTCTATATTTCTTGATTTGAGTCATTCAATTTCAATAACTAAATCAAAATTCAATTCATCTTATTATAATATATAATATTTGGAATCACATACCACTATATTAGACATTTTTATTTCATCCCCCAAGCCTAAATTTAACTATGAATATATTCATGTTCAATCATGATGTCAAATATTCTCTCAATTTCATCACCTTATCTATAATTTTACTTTGGTTGTGGGTTTTCTATAATATCTAGAAGGAAATCCAAATATAGTACTTTGTAGTCCTTAATTTCTTCTATTTCAATTTTTTATGAGCTTACATATTCATACAAATTAAAATTTCATTTATTTGAATAATTTTTTACATGAATGCCTCGTTAATTTAACTTCTTTTAATTATTTATTTGTGGGTATATCTTTCCCTTCATCATCTCAGCAATTAATTATACAATTTATTGTGATATGACTGAAATTTTTATAATAAATTCATGAAATTGAAATTTTTCATTGGAATGTTTCGTTTCCCCTTTTGTTATTTGAGGAAAGGAAAGACATAACCTCATTGACTTTTATATCTTCTGGACCATCCTCTAATATGAGTATATTCATTTTCATGAATACCAATGACTCATTTTTATTTTTAATCATATTTTATGTAATATGAGTGTTTTAAATTATATTTATAATCATATATTTCCCATATTTATTCTGAGACCTTTGCATTGAAATGTGAGGGAAATCATCTTTGGATCTTCTTTGTGATTTTGATATCATCAAAATTTTCTCTAATCCTACACTTGTACATTAAATTAATGTTAAACTGATAAAAAAACACATCAAAAAATTTATTTGGGTGTATCTTTATGTCCCCAGTCTATTTAATTAGTAACTACATTTTTATACATGTACCACAGAATCAACTATGTAGATGTTGATAATTTATTTTTGATATCACTTATTGGTTTGAAGCATGTTAAAATTTTGTAAAGGGAGAATCAGGGTATTCATATTTCTTCAATGGACCCTCACCAATGATATTATTATACTATTAGTTAGAATAAATCTCCCCCTCACGATAGATTTAATGTGATTTAACAAACAAAGAGGGAAAAAATTAATTATTACATGGTTCACTCAAATAGGGATAATCCAATGGGAATTCACCACAGAACTGTTAAAGTACTAGAATCAGTAATTGAACTATTGTTTTCATAAAAATAATAGAACACTCCATATATAATGCCCCATAACATAATCAACCTATTTTTATATAATTTATAAAAAGGGTTTCAAGTTTTTCATTTATTGGACATTTATTTTGTGTAGATTTTTAGAGAAGTAGTAGAAAAAATTATATAAAAAAGTGTATATTATAATACTATGCACATTTTTCCGACAAATACATAATGTGTAATCAACCCAAAGAAGGATTTGTTGAAAATTGAATCAATCATCACACCAATGTGAGGTGAGTGGGACTATGAATAAAAACCTGGATAGAAAATGCCATGATATTTTCTTTAGATAATTTGAATTCTCTTTAAAAACCATTAGAGTGGATTTGAACATATTTTTTATGGAACATAATTTGGTTAGAGAACATAATAAGGAAATGAAAATGGATAACCAAGGTTTATACCTAGATATTCTTAAGTAAAAAAATACATGCCATTAATGATTTATTCTTTCTATGTTTATTATTTCCAGTTTATATGATTATTTTTTTGAGTGTTCCTATATTATTTTAGATACAGCAAATGACATGAACAAAAATTAGATAGTAAATGGCATTCTAATTATCCATTAATGAACTCTAAAATTACAATATTATTATAGATCAATGATTTATTTTTTATCATTCATGTTAAAAAGAAAAATTCAGACACAATCACAAATCATGGAACTTGAATTGTTGATAAATATTAAAAATGGTGCAATTATTTCATCTCATGTGTATAAATCCTCTTCAATAAATCATTATGGGATGAATCTTTTTGAAAAACTCATATAGTATAATTTGATTCTCTATCAGTTATGGTGGAAAATCATAAAAATAATTATCACTTCAATTCCATTCACGAGTAATAATCATTCAATTGAATTTTGAGGATATAAATTATAAAATTTGTAAGTACAAAAGGAACACCACTATTAATTGTATCTGATTATGATTTTAGGGTCACCTTTATGTTATAGAAGAGTCTTCGACATGATCTAAAAATTTAGTTAAACATTAGTACCAGTGAATCAAGGTATGATTATTTCATCACATGAAACTCATCAATGATATTATTCCATTATTATTAAGAATACATCTCCCCTCTTAAAAAATATTAACCAATAAAAAAAAAGAGGGACATAATAAATTTTCTATTTGTCTAACAAAACATGGTTAATATATGGATGATACACTGATGATGCACCGATGAACCATAATCACTAAACATATTACATGTTTATTAAAATTTAGAGTGTTCTCATTCAACAACTAGGTTTACAAACCTAACCAAATAGATAAATCACCACTCTTAATAAATTCATAATGTCCACTAATCGTCCATGGAAAACCATCTCAACCTTCATGAACCATGAATGATGTTACACAAAGAATGTTTCATAAATCAAATTGAAATTCATGTACACGATGAAATCCAAATACCTATAGTGAGATAGACTCTTATTTATCCCCGAAATTCTCCAATAAAATTATAGTGTAGATTTGGAATCACTCTTTTTTATTCAATAACTTCATTATCCTAATTATTAAGAAAACATATATCTCTATAATAAGAGAATCTCTATGATTCCCACTTTTATTTATCATTAATTCACCATGATTAGGATGGGAAACTTTTTCCATTCCAATCCTTCAAATATGATTTTAATTACACCTTGAAATGATCCCATAAGTTTATTAAAAGATAGGAAATTTTAAATCTATAAATTTATAGACTCAAATTTTTCTTGATGTTATAATTACCATGATTGTATGATCCTCATTTCCCTTTGAAACATGAAAAACATGATCACCTTCTTTATGTATGAAAACCCTTCATCTATGAGTATTATGGCTCTAAATTAACAAATCACATCGTGTAAAAAACATATGTTTATTTTCAACCAACTCACAAAAGAGAAAGACTACTTCCATAATTTAGTTCCATTCTATTGAGAAGAATAGCATAACCCACTCATTCTAATTTATAGAAAAACCGAAAAAGATAAATTGTGATCCACCAATAATTATATTAATATTTTTAATTCTATGCCTAGTCTTGGAGTTATCATATGGTTAATTTCATACAAAATTCTCATGTTCAAGGGAGTTAAGAAAAATCACACAGATGTGTTTCATACATGGAAAGAAGAGAATACATTTAAATATTTTTCTACTTTCTAGATGAATCAAAATGAATAGATTTCTTGTTACTACAGTCTTGGATCTTTTCCCCCAAAGTTAGTGAACCTTATTAGAGTGGATTCACTAGGTATGAATTACTATAGACACAAGTGAACATTTTTCATATCCCTTATTTTCTTCGTTTTATGTTTCAGTACTCTTCCATTATAATAAAATAAATAATGATTGGTTGGTTGAAACATTATGTTATTGTATGGTTTTTATCAAATAAAAAAATTCCCTTGATAATTCTAAAACTCTTTCTATAATATTATTATATGTTCTTCATGAACTTATATTATACTTTGGAATTCCAGTCTATATCCATGCAAAAAAACAAATCCCGAAAATACCCATAAAGAATTTTTTTTGCAAAAAAGATATATAAAAACAAAAGTAATGTTAATAGTAAATAAATTTCATTCCTTATTAATATTAATTAATTATATTTTATAGATTTATATTTTTAATAATAATATTAATTAATTTCTCAATCAAAAATAAAATAGAATTATTTTTAAATAAACTGGGACTTTATATATTATATTGTTTTATTTAAAATATTTATTTATATATTATTGAATTTATATTTTAAAAAATGATCTTCATTTTTGAATTGATAACGAAAAAAATTTATTATGATGAATATTTTTAGAATTTTATATTTTATATTTTTTTATTTAATAAATATTAAAAAACCAAAATTTTATTGAAAACTACACATTCTTTTAAATTATTTAAAAAGTGACATTATATTTTGTATTAGTTTAAAAAAATAATTATTTTATATTGATTAAAAATATTCTAATAAATGTTATTATAATCAAAATTGTACCTGATTTATTATATTAATACATTTTTATACTTAAAAAGCAATATTACAGAAACACTATTTTTATCACATTTCATGGGTTTGATTTTAAATTAAATTCTACTAATTTTGTGAATTAAATTTGATAAAATTCATTACGTATTTATTATTATATTAATTAATATAATTTAATAACATTATCTTAATGTTTTATTTCATAATGAATTGTAAAATTCTTTAACCACAATTAAGGTTAACCTAGGATTACTGGGGGCTAAAACTAAAGAGATAAGGGTAAAAATGATATGAAAACTTTTATAAAATATATTTTATATCAATAATATAAACTATATCATCTTATATTTTAGAACGATTCTTTTTAGTTCCATTTTTCTTATCTATGAAATTAACATATTTTTATCCTTTTAGAAATCCCATGTTTGTCCTCTTCCCCACTTATAAATAGACACCCCTACCATCTCTTCTATTTAATTAATCAGAATTTTGGTTCAACTAAGAAATTCAAAATTAAGTCCCAAAATCCATCCCTACATCATAGAGGTCCCGGTTTGATAATTATGTTAACCTAGGATGCATGAGGAATAATCCTAAAGAGGTTTTCTGAAGAAGATATATAGTTTTTAACTAAGATTTTTTAATTTATTTCTTCTTATTCCTATTTAAAATATATTAATTTTTTTGTAATTATCTAAAAATTATCTTACACAAAATTATAAGTTTTTATGTTAATGTGGAAACCTATAGCTATCTCCTTTTTCTGTTAAATGGGAAATGAAACCATCTTTTATGTGTACAGTTGACTACCATATTACAAACTGATGTAATCCAGTTCCCATCACCACATATCACAAATGGTTAGAATAACATATCTAATATATAAATATATATATGTAGAATTTACCACATATTTTTTAATATTAAAATGTTATATATCTTATTTTTTCGTATCTCTATATCCATTGAAAAATGGAAAAGTCGTTCATTCAAATGTATGGATTACCACCTCAATGAAGCAATGCGATTCTTTTTTATTGATCAAACCACATTGATACTATAGTAAAGTGTATTTTAAGAAATAATACAATATTTATGATATAATCATCATTTTTAATGGAAAAGTGATATTGAACTTCTTTCTATGACTCTAACATAATTCATATATAATTACCATATTTCATGAATGATTTTAAAAGTATAATTTGTCTATAAGAATGGAAATTACCTCATGATTTTATTTTTTATATGACGGAATAAATAACTATTTTAACATAATCATCTTACATATGTAATTTTAGACATATGATTCTAATATCGCAAAAACCTTAGATTTGAACTTAATTGATTATGGAAATTAATATAACATGGTAATAAATAAAATTAAGGGTATATTAAAATTAAAATTTTGTTATATAAAAAGTGATTAATAAAAAAATTAGTTTTTTTGTTGTAAATAACATACGTGGTTATTTGGACTCATGTTCAAGGAGGCTTTACCTAAAAAACATAAATTTAAATATTTTCATGATTTATTTTCAAAATATTTTTCTTCTCTATCCATATACAGAAAATTATTTTTTGAATGTATTTATATGGGAATAAATTAATTATAAAGGACATTTTATTTCACTTATTAACGTCTTTCACATGATTATAATGGAATAAATTTATGCATTTTTATAGAATATTTTGACAAAAATGGAAAAGGTATGTCCTTTTTTAATGTATATGATTTCAGTAGTTTTTCCCATTATCATAAAAATTAATCTATTTTTGTTTTCCTTCACAATATTTCGTTTTTTTCTAAAAGGAAATATCTTCTTCCCTTTATTTTTGGTATTTTTAAAGAAAATTTTAAATTTATTGGACATTTATTATCCAAAAATGGTTTTATTATGGGTTAAAAGAGTATTTTTTTTTGATTTTACATATGAAAATGAAATATTTCTTATTTTATGTTTATATTATTGTTATTGTAAATTTTTTAAATTGATGTGTGATCCTAATATATCTCATGACAATGGGTGAGCCTGGTATATCTCTCTTGTGTGTTTGGTAAATGGATAATGTAAACAAGTTAGGTTTTTCTAAAATATTATCAAAATTTACTATGTAGGTTATTCCATATATAAGATTAACAATAATAATTATGTGGAGATGATTCCTCAATTTACCTAATTGATATTTCTATGATTTATGTGTGTTTTTACCGTAATATTATTATTTCACAAGGTATGACAAGGAGTATTTGTTTAAATAAAATATTATGCTTCCGCTAAAGGGGAAATGTATAACATTGTGACAAAATTTTCATGAGTTTTTCATGATTTTAATAAATCCATTACGAGATTTATTTTTCTTCTAAGATTTATTATGAAATGTTTTATGAATTAATTTTTCCATAGAAGCATATTCCATGGGTAATTAAAAATTTATTTTGAGCTCAATATTTATTTTGAAAAATAAATATATTTATATTATTCACATGATAGAGATTTTGTTTCATTTTATATAAATCTATTACTAAGATTTTTTTCTAATCCCATGTTTTGAAATTTTTTCATAGGTTTTTGGGAAAGATCACAGAAAGAGAAAAGGTTGAGATAAATATTTTGATATATTTTATGAAAATAAAACTTATTATATCATAAATGATTTTAAATATATGAGAAATAGATATAATACAGCAGTGTTCAATTATCAATGTGATATTTATTTATATATGTGTGATGACCTAATTATTGAGGACATTAAACTTAAAAGATCTCTTATAATGAAATAAAATTAATTATTGTATAAAGAATCAGTTTTTCAGATTGTTAAAGGATGGGTCCTTACATTAGGTATCAAATTAAAATGTTTAGATAATATTGGGTGTTAGGATAATATAATATAATACCATTAAGAGAATATAATTTATGTTTTTTATGATATTTTATTTGAATATTTCCATGTTATTTCATTTAAACTATGTATGTTATTATTGGGTTTCTACCGATGAAACATGGAACCTAAAGTAGGTAGTCACCTAGATGACAATATCCTTCCAAATCAGTAACTTAGAATGGTTATAAGTGGATATGAGTATTTTTATATGATAACACAATTTAACTAGTATATAAATGGGGTTTTCTCTATTCTAGAGAGAAACAAGATATACACCAATGAATATTTAAATAGTGGAACATTTTTTGGTACATCACCTAGTATAATTCAGTGGAACTTTTAACTCAGTTCTAGATAAGGGATGGATTAAATATCTTGAGTATCAAAAGGAAACTCTTTCTATTTACCATTATGATACAGAATCTGCTCAATGATGGTCAATTGCTCAAAATTATAGATAAATAGTAGTGATTATCTCAATAGAATGTGATACATTCAAAAATACCTTCCATGAAAAATATTTTCCTAATGGTGTTTGACTAAAGATGTAAAATAAATTATTGGAATTGAGGAAGAAAGTGGAAGATTAAATGGAAACAGATAAAGAAAATTTCACCTGATTTCCATGATATAAACCAAATTTTATATGAGATATCGGTAGTAAAATTTATAGTTTTTATAGAGGATTAAAGTAAACATATTGAAAAGCTCTAGCCCCTCAAAAATTAAAATGTTATGTGAAACTTTTTTAATGTACTGAGAAGGTGAAAGTTTAGTATTTTTTGATGAATATGGGTTTCATGAAAACATGAATAATATAGGTCCAAGTGAAATACATATAGTAATATTATATCATTGAAATATGATGTTTTTAAGTTCTAGTTTTTAGTTTGTGTTAGGTGTTATAAAAATAAACATAGGAAATATCTTATAAAATTTGAGAATTTCTTCTAATATTATAATTTATAAAGTATGGATGATGATTTCTATATAAAATATATTATTAGTCATAAGAATAATTTTGAAAAATAAGTTTTAAGGCGTTTTAGATGTAATGACATGGGTCATTATGTGAATTCATGTACGAAAAAGAACATGAATGATGGGAATTATCAGGACTAAAAGTATAATGGTGTTGTGAAATCCTTTTAAAGAAATATAGATGACATTTTTCCATTAAATGAGGTTATAATTGAGGAATAACTTATTTATTTAGGTTATATTAATGTATTTTTTGATTTGGGGTATAAACATTCTTTTATTTTGGGTAAAATTTCTATTAAAATGAAAAGTTCACCTCATGATAAGAAGTAATGAATTTTGTTAAAAACTAATTAGGGTAGTTTTAAGATAAAAATATTTTAAAAATTACTTCATGGTTCTTCAGACTATTGATTATATGGATAATTTTATATAGATTATTCAAGGGGTTTTTGGGAGGGGTGACATCAGATACTGGAAGGCTAATTAGGCAAGAGATTCCATCGCCATTCTAAGGTTCCCATGCTTTGAGATCTTCTATATGTTTGAGAGAATGTAACATGAGATTATTATTTCTTCACTAACTGGGAAATAAAATCTCATTCATGGATGTTTTCAATTTTATGATAAACCCAACATGGGTGATTTTTGTTTGTATTTGGCTAAATACCTCTTTAGTTTTCAAGAGTTTTGATCATTGATACAATCAGATACGGAGACTGTTGAGTAAGAGAGCAATATTTTGTGTATGTAAATCCTGGTGTGTGTTAACTTCCATATCTGGAGGTTGATGAAAAAGGCCATTCCAACCGATTATAAAATTGATAGAAAGGGTTTTCCGATAGACAAATATTTATTTGTTGTAGAATTTCAAAAGTGGAATTAGTCTAGCATTATTTCATTAAAGGAGAATAGAGAATGTTCATATGAGTGCTTGTTGGCATGAGGTTGGAATTTCAGTGCAATGGGATTCCATTTGTGAATATCTATCTACTTAGTTAAAAGGGTGTAGTGGTATTGTAGTGATATAAATATTCATTTTATGGAGTTTACAATGGTGTGATAGGTGATTTGGGAGGAAAATAATAAAGTCTATAAAGTCAAGAACAACTCCAAACATTAAATTTCGGTTCTTGGTGGTTCTCTTAGGGTGGAGCTTAGAGTTATTATTCTGGGTGGATAATACTAGGTTTCTAGTAGGGGTTACTCAATAAGAAATTGATTATCCAAAAGGGAGGTGGAAATGCTCTTTAAGGGAAATGTGTTAAATGAAGTCAACCCACCATTCAGATAAATTTAAATGTAAATGGGTTCTATATCTAGGGATTTATATGAGGAAGAGTCATATTTTGTGATCATATTGGATAAATGATCCATGCTTTCAATGAATTATATGGCTCTATAAATTATATTGTCGAGGAGAAAAAAGATTTTTACTAGGCCCCCTCATTATACAGGATCTTTGACAAAAATACTTCCTTGGTGGAGTTAAAATCCATGATTTTAATTGGTTTATTTTTTGATAATTCTAATCTCCTATGGTATTTATTCTTCTATATCTAGAATTTTAGTATTTTCCTCAACCATGACATTGAGGATAGATATAGTTAGAGGGAGGGGAAATTTTATGCTAACATTATGGATAGTAAAGTTAATTCCAGTGAAAGCCACATTCTTTATAAATATTCAATATACCACATGATTATAACATTATTAAAATTTAGTTCTCCACCATATCAGCCCCCCTGAAGTTCATAATATCTTTAATCAAAATTTAATTATGAATGAGTGAGTGAGTCAAGATTTTTCCCTTCAAACCATATTGACTTTCCCACTATCGATTTTTTTGTCATTTTGGGTATGGATTGGATTTTAGTTTACCATGAAAAGATATATTGTCAATTCAAAGAAGTTATTTTTTAAATTTATTTTCAATTTATTTTTAATAATGAATTAATAATGTTTATATTATATATATAATCTTTGAAACTGTGAGATGATGGAAATGAAATTTATAATGCTCATATTATTGAAAATAAGGGAATTTTTAGGATTAATGATGTGTCGGTTGTAAAATATTATTTGGATTTTTTATTTATAATTTTACTAGAATTTTTCTTGATTGGGAAGTTAAATTTAAAATTTAAATTGTAATTTATTATAAGACAATTTCAAAACCCCCTTATCAAATAGATCAATTAGAACATTTGGAACTGAAAAAGAAGTGACATGAGTTTCTTAGTAAATTTTTCATTCATCTTAAGACATGACAATTGGGTGATCTTATTGTTTTATAAAAATAAAAAAATTTATATGGAGAGTTCCATTTATTATAGAGTATTGAATAATATATCTATTATGTATAATTATCTATTTCCTCATATCTATTATTTGTTTAATCCTCACCAAGGAAATCATTATTTTTTGAAGGTTGATATCAGTTCTTGGTACCATTAAATGAAGGTGAACGAGGATCAAATATCTTACACAATATTTCTTAATTGCTATGATCATTATTTGTTTTTTTATTCTCTTTGGGATGATTAGTTCTCCAAATATATTCATGGATCTTATTAATAGATTTTTCCATGAATATTTGGATAAATTTTTTACTTTATTTTTTAATTATATTTTGGTCTATTAAAAAATTTATGTGGATCAAAAAAGACATATAAGGATTATTATGTAAACACTAGAAGAAAAAAAGTTATATGGAAAATTTAATATATGTGTTTTTAAGGAATACTGCATCCCTTAGATATATAGTACATAAATATAGAATAACTATTTATCCTTTTAAAACAAAATTGGTTGAAGAATGGACAAGATATTAAAATGTTATTGAGAATCATAGTTTTCTTGGATTATAAGGTTATTATTAAATATTTATTGGAGACATTGCACGATTATCTATCCCACTAACCATGTAAAAACAAAAATTTATTAGGTTTATATGAAAAAATGAATGTGATGAATGTTTACAGATTCTGAAAATAAGATCTATGTATTCTATAGTTTTATCCATTCCATTTAGAAATTGTGAATTTTTTATCTATAATTAATATTTATTGAAGGTACTTTGTTGTGTTTTAATGAAAAATAATTTTTTAATTGATTATGCTTCCTAATAATTCAAACAACTAGACAAAAATTATCCTACACATGACATCAAACTAGATGCTATGTCCTTTTCCTTAATAATTATAATATATAATTTATAGTGTAAAGTGTGAAACATATAATAGTTTCATGTATATATTTATTAAAAAAGAGATGAACATGAGACAGAGGATATGTATGGAATTTATAAATGATCAAGAATGTATTATTCTTCACCATATAGGAAAGGAAAACACAGTAGTTGATGTTATGACTCATAAAGGTAATGCATCATTTACTATTCTATGTCATGAACATGATCATTTGGTTAATGATTTGATGAAGTTTTTCTTATAAATTTTCCATGTAGGAACCCCCTTTGTTTTGTATTAGGTTTCTATACAACCACCATTGTCATATAGGATTATGCAATCTGAGAAGGAAGATAATGTTTTATAGGAAAAGGAATAATTGGTTAATAATGGTATTTTTAATAAATTTAATATTGAAAAATAAGGTATTTTTACATTCTAAAAAAATATGTGTTTCATGTTATCCCCAATTGAAGAAATAAATATTGAGTTTGACTAATATTTCCTTTTATTTCATTCAGAAACCAAAAAAATGAATAAATACCTTTAGGAACACTTATAGTTGGAACAAATGAAGAAATATATTACAAATTTTTCTATGTAATGTTTGAATATGTAACACATTAATGTTGAATGAAAATCCATGAAGGGGATTTTTTATAATTTTCTAGTTCTATAATGGGAATGGTAGAATATATAGATAGATTTTATAGTTGGATTACCAAATAAATAATGAAAATATAATGAGAATTGTGTAATTGTTGATTGATTAACTGAATGTGCTCAATTGTTTGCCTTTTTAGATAATATGTAGTTAGATCAACTTTATTTACACTATGTTAAAGTGATAATTAGACTACATGGAGTCCATATTTCCATTATATCTAATCATGATTCTATAATCACATGTAATTTCTCTAAAGGACTTGAAAATTAATTAGGTTATAAATTAAATTTTTAGTGAAACCTTTCATCCTCCATCAGATGAAATGTTAATGTGAATGATTAAAACATTAGAGGGTATTATTTGAGATTATTAAATGGATTATTAAGGTATTTGCGATCAATATCTGACATTGGATGATATTTTTTATGATATATTGTTTTATTCAAATATATATATAGATGATTCTGATTCATTATATGGAAATTAGTGTCAAACTCCATTATGATGGGAAGATAGATAAATAATGTTTTAGAGAACATAATTGGTAGATAAAATTGTTAAAATAATGAATATGATTCAAAAACACATGAGGAAAGCTCAAAGTAGACTGAAACATTACACATATAACTGGGGGGATGATCTTTCATTTGAGGTAGGAGATCGTGTAATTCTAGAGGTATCACTATGGAAAAAAGTTATGCAATTTTTTAAAAAAAGAACAATAATCCGACAATTCATTAGAAAATATGATATTATGGAGAATATTAGATCAATTACTTACTATGTGGTCATTTTTTTCTTAGAATTGTGATTTGTTACATGTAGTTTTGTTAATAAAATACGTGATTGATGAATTTTTGGTTTTGAGACCTAAAATAGTTTTTTCAAAAGACAACATTTCTTATGAGGAAAAGAAGTATAGATTATGAATACATATAGAATGTTTCATTGAATGAAGTGATTTAATATGTTATGGTTTTGTGGAATGACTGCATGATTGAAGAGGAAACAAGAGAATCTGAAAATACAATGAAGGAAAAATATCCCTACTTGGTTAGTAACGAATAAAATTCTGAAGATGTAATTTCCAAAAAGTGGCAAAGAATCTAACAACCTAGGTAATGTTAATTTTTTTTATTTTATTTCATTATTAATATTAATAAATTTTATTTATAGAGTAAAATTCAATATAATAAAATTTGGTAAATATTCAGTAAAAATCAAAAAGACTAATTTCCAACCAAATAAGATTTTCATGAATTATACAGTTGGATATAAAATATTGATTTCAAAATTATATAATTTTATTTTTATATATTTTTCCACATTTTTGAATTCACCATTTCAAAATTTTCTTAGGATTAATATTTTAGAATTTTTTAAAATATTTTTTAAATAAATAGTGAAATTAGAAATTTTGATAAAGAAACTATTTTTTGGATTCAAGTATTTAAAAATTCACATTCTTCAACGGATTAGTTAAAAAATTTCACTAGTTAAACTTGATTAAAAATTATCTGATAATTTTTTTTAGAATTAAAATTATACTTTAATTTATTTTAAAAAATTATATATATATAATAAATTTTCTTAAAATATTTTTTTAATTTTGTTTTATAGGTTTATTTAATAATTATATTCTTCCACTTTTATTTATTGAATTTTATATTGTGGATTAAGTATTTTTAATAATCATAATTAATATGAGTTAATATTTTCAACTTAATTTTTAGTCATAGTGAATAGTAAAAGTAACTAAAACCTATTAAAATATTTATGTCTAAAATAGGTTTACTAATGGGTTAAATTGAAGAGATAAGGGTCAAAATAACAAAAAAACATTTCAAAATAAAATTAAATGGAAATATTTAGGAATTATATCCTATATTGTTCATTAATGTTCATTTTTTGGATCCATTTATATTAATTAGTACATTAATATGTTTTAACATGTTTAGAAATTCAACATGTGTCCTCTCCCCAAATTATAAAAGGACATCCCTCATTCTCTGTTATTTACAATTCAAGAGCCTTTTCCCCCAATAACTAAAAAAATACATTCTTAAAATCCTTCCCCATGTCCTAGAGGACTTGTTTGGATCATAAAATTAAGATAGTAAGACTTTGGGTAAAAACCTAAAGACGATGTCTTAAAAAAGAGGTACTGTTCTTAATAGTGCATTTTAATTTTATTTCTTCTCCCACCGCCTTAAATTATTATTCAAAGGTGATTAAATATTTTTTTTAATTTCAAAAGAACAACCTATATCTATCTAATTGTTCTATTAAATGGTAGATGAAACCATTATTCATTTGTATAGTGGTCTATCGCCTCTCAAACCAATTTAATTCATTTTCTATCATCGCTTCTCACAAATGGTAATAAATATGGATTTAATGTATATATAATATATGAATGACATATTTTTCATTATATAATGATAATATATCACCCTCTTTTGTACCATTATATCCGTTAAAAATGATAACATCAATCGTGTATACATGTGGACTACCACCCCCTCGAAGTGATATTATTCAGTTTAATAACCAAATAAAATTCATACTATATATAATTATATTTAAAGAAATAATATTATATTTCATGTATTACAATCATTCTATAAATATAAAATTATACTTAATATATTTCCATCATACTCTTTGAATAATTATAACGTTAGTCATGCATACCTTTGGCCTTCTGTATAATTATTGTAAAAGAAATCAATTTTCATAACCATATTTTATGGATTATATAAAAATTTCAATTAATATATAAAAATTATAATTAATTATTTATTTTTGTTTTGGATATGATTGAATAATGACCACTTTTACCCTTAAAAATAGACCAAATTTAATTTGGATATATTATTCGAATATCATTGAAACATCTGATATAAACATAATAAATTATGTAATTATATATAAAATATTAAAAATAAATTGGTTGAAATAATAAAATTTAAAATTATTATTATGAAATTAAATAATTATTATATGTTTAATATTTATGAACATAAATAATATATGTGATGAGTTAGACTTAAGGTAAGGCATACTTTACCTTAAAACCCACATTTTAAATGTTTTCATGATTTATTTCTAAATATTTTTCATTCGTGTCCATATTATTAAAATTATTTATGAATTTATTTATCTGGAAATAAATTAAATTATAAATGACAATTTATGTCACCTTTTTTCTTCATTCAATGGTTTTAAATATGATTTTCATTACATATTATTTGTGAAATTTTATGATAAAAACAACATGAATGTTTTTTTAACGAATACGGTGTCAATAGTTATTCCCACTACCATAACTGTTATATCATTTTTGGATTCTTTTACAATATTTTGTCATTTAATCATATAAAAACTATACTTCCATATTTTTTGGTTTTTTTCAAAATGAGTAAAAAAAATAATGGATATTTTGATATCCAAAAATGTTTTTCTCATAGGTGAAAAGACTATTTTTACGATTATGTGGATGAAAATGGAATATTACATGTTTCATGAATATGTAATGGTTATTGGTAAATTTTTATAATGATGAATGAGATTGATACATCTCATTATGATGGATGATGCTAATATAGCTCATGATGATGGGTGAGCATGATATAGCTCCCCAATGTATTAGTTAAAGGTAAACATTTAACTAGTAAGGTTTCTCTTAAAGGATTCTTGGGAATTTTTAAGTTTATTATTTAATTTGTAATAGTGATTGTGAAAGTTATATGAAGATGATTTCCCATGTTACCTAAATTTTTTATCTATGATTTCTATGAATTTTTACAAAAATTTTATTATATAAAAAGGCATGTTTAATAGATTATATTTAAATATATTTTTAAACTCCTTATTGAAAGTGAAATGTATAATTTTTTTTAAAAGTTTTCATGCGTTTTATATTCTTTAAAATAAAAATTTATGATTATTATTTTTTATTATTTATTTTATATAAAATAATTTATTAAAATCTTATAGTAGATATGTTTGTTATTTGGGAAGAAATATTTTTTATTTTTAGATCTCTATTTATTTTAAAAATGTAACATTTTATTGATTATTATGGGTCTAATAATTTTCTTTCTGTATTTTTATATATCACTGAATGAGAATTGTTTTCTCATCCCATGTTTTCAAATATTTGTCATAGGGTTTTAAGGATGATTAGGTAAACAAATGAGGTTATAATGATAATTTTGAAGATATATCTTGAATATAAAACTTCTTATAATATAAAATATTTGTATTGTGGTAAAATGGATACTGAGTGGAAGTGTCCACTTTATAATGTAATCTTTATTTTTTTAATAGTTATATAATAATTATATAAAAATATAAACCTAAATTTTATCCATAAATAAAATAAAATTAATTATTGTCTAAATAATCAATTTTATGAATTCTTACGGTTGGTTTTGTTATAATATACCCAATTAGGTTGGTTTGAAACCCTTCAAAGACGATAAAAAAAATATTCATCTGAAATCCTTTTAATAGGACATCAACCCATTTTTGAACCTATTACCATTATGTAATTTATTAGTTATTAACTAATCATTAACTATAATCCCTTATTATTCATGAAAATTATGAGAAACAAGAACTAAATCAAAAATTTTCTCTTGAAAACACTTATCTGATCTACATGCATATGAAAACATCCTAAACTAGTTTTTACCTATATATAAAAATTCTAATGGACACCGCAGTTTAAGGATTATTTGTGAGAAATCTCCCCCTATATAAAAAATAAATAAAAATCCCAACCATATTCATCTTCAACTTCTCCCAATAAACCGATAGATAATTTCTCACACATTGTCAGCAAACCAAAGATCACTTTATCAAATGCTTTCAAGAGGGTGTAATAAATATAAAAAATCAATTCAAAATAATTAAATTTAATTTATATAAATAAGAAATTTTATAGGTAATTGGAGGGTTACTTCTCCAAGCCATCTAGTTTTATGGAGATGGTTGTACTCAAAAATCCAATTGGTTCTTTTGAAAATTAGTTTGGTTAGTTCCTTTGTTATGATGTCCAACAAAACATTTTGTGTCGAAACATACTACAACTGCACCATCCATTTCTCACAATGATGTTTAATTTAATGATACGTTTCTCAATTTTCTTTTTCCTTGACTGATGGATATGTTTTCTATAATATTTACATCACTCAAGTTATCACAATTGGTTGAAATATGAAATTTCACTTTAATTCCAACATCCTAAAGATATTTCTTCATCCATATTAATTGAGTACATTCTCATGTATCTAGAATATATTCATATTTTGGGGTGTTTAGTGAAATACATTTATTCATATTTCATAACCAATTAAGGTAATTCCAAGATATATTTAACTGTATTAATTCAACTCAATATCATCAACTAAGATAGCCTGATTTACATATGTTATTCCCAATAACTCTTCCTTTGATGTTTCATGATTTAACTCTTCAAAAATAATTGTTCTTATAATATAATGAATATATCTCTTTACCAATAAAAAGTGTATATCCTTGGTATTGATTAGGTACTATGATGTACGACAATTGGAAGACACAATTTTTGGTCGTGTCATGGTCAGGTATTGTAAGATTCTAATGATTTTCTGATATTATGTCACCTAAACCTTTATTCCTATATTATATCTTGATAACAACATCAGGGTAGCTTTTAGAGTTTCCATTTCATTTAATTATTCTAATACAAATATCTTCAACACATATTTTCCATTTTTATATTGTGAAATGAATTTTCAATGCTATCCTTGAGTCACCTATAAACAAAGGGAAAATAATAACTCACTAATAAAGGATATCTAAGTATCACACCTCTGGAATTCTAAATAATAAGATAAATTTTTCATCAATTGATCCTCTAAAAAATATTTTATCTATATAAATGATCCCCAAATTACTCTTTCAATAATTTTTCATGATGTAGAAACAATGATCAAATTATCATCCAGAAGTTGAAAAATACATTTTATCATTAATTGGATTTTGTATTTTAATATCAATTTTCAATCTGAAATAAATTCAGTCACTAATTTATGAGTTCTTTTCAACATTATTTATATAAAATGACATTTATTTTGTTATTTTTATGACTTTAACCATACCTTTTAAATCTAACCAATATCAAAATTCTTATATCAATACATTCATTGTTAGTTTTAATGATTCCAACATAAAATAATACATTTAAATTAAATTTACATAATAAACAAATTTAAAAAAATTGGAAACATGGACTTGGGTGTAGTTGGTGTTGATTAATTAAATTTGATAGGTCATGGAGATAAAATAGTCTTATAGATAAAATGTTACAGCAGTTTATATTTTCATATTTTTATAAAAAAATACATTAATGTAAATTACTCAGTTGGAAGAAAAAATGAGATACATGAACTCATTTTCGTGTAAAATATATGATAATAAAAAATAAACGTAATGATTCATATTAACATCCTTTATTGAATATAAATTCTAAAAATATGATTGTCACTTTCTGATATTCATTATCTTTTGCGATAATAACCCATATGGAATACTCAGTTGTTCTTGGTACGGAATTTTTAACATCAACTTGAAAGTTTGATGTTGATGTTTTGTATTCCCAAATCAATGTGAATAAGTGTGATTATTCATAAGAAAAAAACCATTAAAATGTAAACTAATGAAACAAAATGATAATAATCAAATAAAATAAAGAGATCATAATGATAAAAACCATGATGAAATTGTCAAATGAAGAAACAATTAAATGATGATGTAGATCAAAGAGGATTAGATTGAAAATTTATATAAAGTGAGAAATAAAAGATATCTATTTTCATTGAATCATTTTATTATGATGTTAATTTTTTTTCATGAACTTCAAAATATTACTCATGCAATTGAAAAATTGAAATCTCATACCTGAGTAATAGAATATTTAACTTTTAATGGGGGTTATTTAAATAACAAATATTAAAAATACACATTTGAGCATTAATTAATTAAAACCCCAATATTAAAAATATTTGAAAAAATATATACTTTAAGTGTCATTATAAAAAACAAATTGATGTTAAAAACTTTAATAAAATATATTTTATGTTGGTTAAATAAAAATCCACCCCTAAAACAATTTTTTAGAACATTTCTAACATCAGGTTTTCAAATAACCAAATCTAAAACATAGAAACCATATTATAAGGTCCTATATAATTTATTAATCAATAATTATATTGTTCGTGATGATAAAAATACATATGAATCATAAGTTAAGGATGTTAAATGCAAGACATATCTAGCTTAACTTTAGACACCTATAGTTATTATCACATAAGTTCATTTTAGCTCAATGAATAGTAAAGTGGAATCATGAAAAATGGTGTAAGAACATTTCTATAGTGTCTCTAGTTTTTAACATCATTTATTTTAAAAAAAAATGATAAAAATATCCATAAATTGTTCATTCTAACATTAGTTTCAAAGGAACCATCACTAAAAGTCATTATGAAGAAATGTTAATGGAAGTTCTTAGAAAGAAAATGTTAAAAGTCATTTCAATATCATTTTTTAAATAACCAATTTTTAAAAGTAAATGTTAATGACTATTTTCCTACTAGTTCTTATTGGGATCCATACTTACTCAAATATTGATCAAGCCTTGAATAACATACTCTTGAAAAATGTTTCATCCCATAAAAAACCCTCTCTAAGTAGGGTACTTTTCTTTTTTTTAATCTGAAAGATAACTGTACAGACCCAAAGCTTGACGTACATGGACATTACATTAATTTTTCAGAATACTTAATACATAACAAAAACAAATACACAAGGATGTTAATAGTTTAGTGTCTTTGAAACTCGGAATATAAAGTTCTAATCATGTTGAAATATCTTCAACAACTCCCATAACGATCTTCCCCTTTTTTCCTTACCTAAAACCTTTTTTATTTCCTGGGGGAAATAAAACATAAAAAGTGTGAGCTCAAATGCTCAGTATGGGAAAACATAGAGAACATAAAACAATCCAGAAACATTTGAATGAAAAAACTTGAATAGGAAATTTAAACATCAAAATCTTGATCAATGACATAAATCGTGGAAGTAAGTAAGGCATATATCATAATGGAAAATCAACCATGAAAACATATAATGGGAATGAAACATATAATTTTGGAAACCATTCAGTACATGTTATGATTTCCATAGTAGAAAAGACATTGCAACCAAGTCCATTTTAGTGGAAAACGTCCCTTTCTGAATCGAGTTCACTCCTCGTTTCAGTCCTGTAACACTGAACCAGATTAACTTACCATTCCAGCCATGTCTATATTATGAGATATAAATCTTTACCCAATGCATTGGAGGGAGATATATGTCCCACTAATCTCATAATGAAATCATTCTTACTTGTGCCACAAAATAAACATACATCATTCATAATAACCAAACGAATAAAATGGGTTTCATAAACATCATCCCATCATCACATATTCCATATAAAAGAAATGGATATCATTTCATAATAAGAAAAGTGATACCATGTAAATCATAGAGACATTATACTTTAAAAATACACATATGAAATAATTTCATTTTAGATGGAAAATGGTTTTGATAAAACACTTGAAATTAATTCTTGAGGAAAATATCATTTCTTCTTCAAAATCATTTTCTTTGCACAAAATGCCATTAAATTTTAAAATAAAAGAGATTTCTTTGAAAATAGTTAAGAAATCCTTTGGAGGAATCTTCATGAAAATAAGGCTTTATGAAACCGTAAAAATCATTTCATGCCGTATAAGTTAAAAAAACATTCTCCTCGTACTTTTGTCCGAAAAGTCAAAAAGTACCTCGTATGGAAAAAAAGAATGATTCCTTACATACCTTGTTGTAATAGTCAAAAATGGGTAAAATGAAATTAAACATACATAAGGACACTTTTAGAAAACATGGACATGGATGATAACAATAACCCCAGTAAATACTTACGTATAAGCAATCTCAGAAAAAAAAATGAGATTTGCAAATTTATCCCTTACCTTAGGTCTGATATGCTTCGTATGGATCCAAACCTCATGTATAATGATTTAAATAATGTCATTGACTTATTACATAATCATATTTATTGTTATTATATCATATATGTTTCACTGATGACTTTATATTACCCGTTCTTTTGTAAATTCTATGTTAAAGCAGCGTTTTGGGTAAAATCATTTTATTTATCATATGTGTTTCGACTTGTAGTTCTTGATATTATTAGTTAGATCCTGATTTAAATAATTCCAGAATTTAAAACACGATTTATATGTAATATATTTCATCATATACATATATATTATTGATCGATAAAAGGAATGAAATACAACGTTCATGGAGACGGTAGGCCTGACGTACGCATGGATGCTGTTATCGTTTCCTTATTGAATTGAATGAAACTAAATAGATGCCATAAATATATATATATATATATACATAAATCCAGTAGAATTAATTTTTCATATATTTCATTATTATTCATTATATAAACTTTATGATAATTCATGTATGGTTAACATGGAGAATGAATCTCATCGCGTCATGGAGACGGTAGTCCGTACGTACGCACGAGCGATGATATCGTTCCCGTAATTTTTGACTAGAATTGGAGTGGATGGTATAATATATAAAAATAATTATGATGTTATAATAGCCATATATAGTTATTCATTATACCATTATACCCATCCATGTAAGGTTTTGGTGGAAAAATAGATTACACCACGGCGTGGAGACAGTATTCCGTACGTACACACGCGCGTTGATTTTGTTTTCCGTAGGATGGATATAAGGTGAAATATGGTTGTTTCATATTTATAATAACAAATAAATATATGACGGATACAGATGTTATTACTTCATAATGAAACAACTAAATAAGAGGGATTAGAAGAAGAATCGAACATGAAGAAAACGGTAGAAGGTATTACCTCTTTCTCGAAGTGCCTCCTTTAAAATTTCTCTTAGGGCACTAGAGTTGGTCTTTTGAGAAGACCAGTACCTCTAGTAGGTTTCTAAGGAAGTGGGGAAGTGAAATGGGCAGGTTTTGGCAGAGCTTGAAGTCTCAAATAGGTGTGAGGAGGAGATGGAGGAGGTGCCCTTTTACAAGGGAGGAGAGGGCCACCTTTGGAAATATTAGAAATATTAGTTTATATTAAATCCAAACCCTACTTATAAACTTCAAAAATGACTCATATAAGATTATTAGATGAGATAGGGTTGTAATATCATCAATCAATAAAATTTAGACATGTTAGGAATTTATTTTAAACATTATCAACTTGATTTATCCTTATTTATCAATTTAATTTTATTTGTGGTAATAATATTCTAAATTTTAAATTATTATATATAATAACATATGTGTTGTGAAAATTCCATAATTTGAGACATTATGACATTTTAGACCATATAAATTTAAATTTCTGATTTTTAAATATTTTTTGTGAGTTTTTAAAAAATTTATAATATGTTATTTTTATAAAATAACAATATTGTCAATTTTGAATCTATTCATTTATTTGAATTTAAATAAACAATATATAGAATATATGTTCAAAATAAAAGATTTAATAGATTCATAACATGTCATATTTATCTAGAAAATTAGTGCAGCACATTAAATAGTTCATATAATATTTATTTTAATATTTCTAAAAATATTTATTTGATATTTCTCTCAATAAAATAATTTCCACATTACTATTATGTCACCTTTAATGATAATTATTTAATCCCTAAACATTTTAAATAAATTTAGATGATGTATATAATTTTATTATCTTTTTGAAGAATATTCATATCCTAAGTTTCATGAAGTCTATCACTAATCTAAAATTATTATACTTATACGATTTATGAAAGTGACATGTTGTAACTTTCATTGGTTTTAAAAATAATTAAATTATTTTCACGGCCAAAAGTCCGTTAAATGAATCTAATCCGACCCTTAGGTGATATGGGTCGACATTTAGTCGTACAATAGGATTTTGGTAGGTTTTAGGGTTATTTTATAATCTTATATTTACCCTTAATTACCCGATTTACCTTTAACTATGGTAAATAAAATTTACCGTAGTTAATATTCATAATGCCCAAAAAATAAAAAGTAGCTTATTAACATAATTTGGACCCACAGGTTCCAAATATGGAATACATTTTTCCAAATTCAATATACATAAGTTGCAGAAATTAAATTAAAATTAATCATGTTGTCGAAATAAAATGGGGTTTTGTTTAAAACATTGCAAAAGATTGAATTGATTTAACCTACGAATTCAATGTATAATAAATGTTAATGACATACATAATATTAAATGGTAAAAATATAATATATTTATAATTTAAAAACCATTTAATATTATAATTTAACCAAATAAATTATTACGATGAAAAAAGTTGTTTTTAATTAAAATATAGCGTATTTTTACAATTCATTAAAATATGAAGGTTATCAGAATAATATGAAAAATTTATCCAAAGTAAATTTTTATATCCTGATTCCAATGAATAATTTTATTTTTTCAAATTGAACTTATAAACATGTCAAAAACTAGATTTAATGTGGGTGCGCCATCAAAAGGCGGCAAAACTGCATTTTTTGGAAAATACTTATTTTACCGGAAAAAAATTATTTTTTTCTTATACCATGTTCTAGAAAATGTGTAAGATGAATAATAATGTTATAAAATTCAAAATATAGTTAATACTATTCATAACAGCTAGTTCAATATTAATATTATAATAATATATCTTTGTTTGGTAAAACCCAGTATTGCGTACAACACACACTATCGATAAAGGTCCTGATTGCGTGTAATGCAAGCCAAGTTAGGTTTGCGTGTAGTGAAAAAATCCATTTTTGTTTCTTATAAAAAAATACAACCATAGTTAATTTATACGTTGAATATATATATATATATATATACTCAATGTTGCGTAGAATATCTACTATCAAACAAAATTGAAATTGTGTGTAACACGATCCAAGATTAGTGTTGCATATACTGGAAACTAATACGGTGTTGCGTATAACATGAGATAATCTTGGGGTATCATACAAAACAATACATCAAATAAATTAAAAAGAATACTTCTCCTAAAATCTTGGGGTGTTACATTCTACCCCCCTTAAAATGAATATCGCCCTCGAAATTCGTCGGCGTTTTACATGGTTTTCTACTTGAAATTTTATTTAATTGCAACAAACATCGTAAAAAGAAATATCAAAAAATAACATTAAAAACTAATGTATGAAATGTAATGGTTACCCAAATTAACTAATCACTGAGTTTCCACATAGGAGAACATAGGTGAAAATATGGATATGGAAGAAAAATATAACCGTCAAGTTCTGATGGAGAGTGGTAGAGGACATGGCTGTAAAAAAGCCAACAATCACAAAGACATAAATTTGTGATGATCTAAGGTACCATCTGATTCATCGGATATAAGAGCACTAGGAAAACATTTTTGGTTTTCAATATCATTTCCCTAATGTTGAAAAATTTGAATGAGAAGAAATACTTTTTTGATTTTGGTACAATCTCACTATTGTTCGTGCTTTGAAAAATTTCCACTTCATCTCTTAAATAAATGAAGTTAAATTTGTTATTTGTGAAGTGTTAATAGGTCATGTGATAGAATAATGGGTCATTCCATCTATTTCAAACAAAAGGTTAGCCATAGTTATCAAATATACATAAGTCCATCTATGGTGAGGTTAATCATATACAATTCCAAAAATGAACTTATACTTCATATATCATACCACATAATAATATAGAATTAGTTTCTACTAACTAGGGACATCTTGCAGGCCAGTGGTAGGCGATAAAGGCCAGTCACATTTCGGTTGTGGTTTCGATTCTCACAGCCTTGTCTGACGCGACTGGTTTTCGTCCGTCCTACAGGTTATCCATTTTCTAAAACTATACTATCATAACATTTCAGAAAAAAAAATTTATATCCTTAACCAATACTATATGATGTCCATTCCAACCATTAGTCTTATCGAAAATACTTCTGTCTGATTATTAGAAATTTCATCTACAGAGCATGTGAATTCCTTAATTTTGCCCCCATATATCATAAGATATATCTTTTTGGTCACATTAGAAACATGTGAATACCTTAATCATGTATTCTTTTGAAACATGAATTACCATAAAACCTTAGCGAAAACATGAATTTTGTAAAAATTTAACTCTTTCCACATACAAAAATCCCAAATAAAATCTATATAGTCAAATCCTGATATCACTTTGTCCTTTTATCAGCCATGAGCTCATGAATACTACCAAACATATTATTTTCTCATTCTCCCTTCATTATGCGCATATCATCTTTTTTCAAAAAATACTTGAATAACCTTTCATGGTTACCAGTACTATTCAACACATACTTTTAAATACTGTAGGAAAAACAATAGTGTAACAATCCTTAGATGATTCATTATTCCATAGTACCATACATTATTCTTGATAAACATACAATCAATCCAATAACTTCTTTAACCCATAGCTGAGCTTCATCATTTCTTTCATCTCATATATCAATTGTAGTCTCCTCCTCATCATCCACATAAATACTACTCATATGACCATATTGGTTCTCTTCTTGACATTTTCCCTTAGGGCATTGGTTTGCATAATGCCCATACATTCCACATTTAAAACATATAATCATTGTTGATGTCGTAGCAATACCATTAGCCTCTTCCATGCTGTTAACTGAACTTTTTCCTTTTCACTTACTGGCTTTGTATCCTTCTTTTCACACCCAAAGCATCTTCCAGTTCCTTTGAAACAATCTCCCTGATGCCTCTTCCAACATGATTTACATGAGGGAAATTGAACTTTCTTTCCTCTATGATCATCATGAAACTCCATCTTTCACTTATTATATGAGTCGGGAAACTTACCAAATTTGATATTATTGATCATATAATGAGATTTCTGATAAGGAATAATAACGATGTTTGGACTTCCAAATCCCTTTTCGTTTGGTTTCACATGAAGAATATCATTCCATTGTCCATCATATACTCCATTATCGTGAATACTCCTATTTCCAGCAATTTTCTAAAACCCAAAAAGAATACTGTGAGAGGGAAAAATCATTCTAGTAAAAAAAACATAATAAAGGCGGAGTACCGTCAATATCTAACATCTTAGGTTAAATTATATGATCGTTACCGTAGTTATAGGACTATAACCTATACGTATACTTATCCTTAGGTACACCACTAGACATACCTTAAAAATATCTCTAGGGATCTCACTAAAGTTTTCGCATCCTAGTTTCCATATGTTAACTAAACATTTCCTCTGATACCAACTTTAGAGACCCGAATCTTGACGTACATGGAAATTACATTACTTTTTCAGAATACTTAATACATAACAAAAAAACACACAAGGACCATAATAGTTTAGTGTCTTTGGAAACTTAGAATATAAACTTCTAATCATGTTGAAATATCTTCAACAACTCCTATAACGATTTTCCTATTTTTGTGACTTACCTAAAACCCTTATTTATTTCCTATGGAAAATAAAACATAAAAAGGGTGAGCTCAAATGCTCAGTAAGGGAAAACATAGAGAACATAAAACAATCCATAAACTTTTGAAAGAAAAAACTTGAACATGAAATTTATGCATCAAAATCTTGAGCAAAGACATAAATCGTGGAAGTACGTAAGGCATATATCATAATGGAACATCAACCATGATAAAATATAATGTGAATAAAACATGTAGTTGTGGAAACCATTCAACACATGTTATGATTTCCATAGTAGCCAAGGCATTGCTTCCAAGACTATCTTAGTGGACAAAGTCCCTTTCTGAATCGAGTTAACCCCTCGTTTCAGTCCTGTAACACTGAACCAGATTAACTTACCATTCCAGCCATGTCTATATCATGAGATATAAAACCTTACCCAATGCATTAGAGGGAGATATAGGTACCACACATCTCATAATGAAATCATACTAGCTTGTGCCAAAAAATAAACATACATCATTCAGAATAACCCAAAGAATAATATGGGTTTCATAAACATCATCCCATCATCACATAATCCATATAAAATATATGTATATCATTTCATTAAAAGAAAAGTGAAACCATGTAAATCATAGATACATTATACTTGAAACTTGCACATATGAAATAATGTCATCTTTGATGGAAAATAGTTTTGATAAAACACATGAAATGAATTATTGAGGGAAATATCCTTTCTTCTTCAAAATCATTTTCTTTTCACGAAATTCCATTAAATTTTAAAATAAAGGAGATTTTGTTGAAAATAGTCATGAAATAATTTTTAGGAAGCTTCATGATAATAGGGCGTTATAAAAATGTAAAAAACCTTTATTCCATATAAGTTAAAAAAACATTCTCCTCGAACTTTTTTTGGAAAAGTCAAAAAGTACCTCATATGGAAGAAAAAGAACGATTCCTTACATAACTTGTAGTAAAAGTCAAAAATGGGTAAAAAGTACATTAAACATAAATAAGGAAACTTTTAGAAAACATTTACATGGATGATAACAATAACAACAGTAAATACTTACGTATAAGCAATCTCGGATAAAAAATTAGATTTGCAAAATTATCCCTTACCTTAGCTCCAATATGCATTGTTTGGATCTGAAAATCCTGTAAAATTATTTAAATAATGTCATTGACTTATTAAATAATCATATTCATTGTTATGATATCATATATGTTTCAATTATGACTTTATATTACCCGTTATTTTGTAAATTCCATGTTAAAGCAGCATTTTGGGTAAAATCATTTTATTTATCGTATGTGTTTCAACTTATCGTTCTTAATATTATTACTTATATTCTGATTTACATAATTCCAGAATTTAAAACATGATTTATATGTAATATATATTCATCATATACAAATATATTATAGATCAATAAAATGAATGAAATACACTGTTCATGGAAATGGTGGGACGGACGTACGCATGAATGCTGTTTTCGTTTCCATAATGAATTGAATAAAACTAAATAGAAGACATACATATATATATATAAATAAATCGAGTAGAATTATTATTTCATATATTTCATTATTATTCATTATATAAACATTATGATAATTCATGTATGGTTAACATGGAGAATGAATATCATCGCGTCGTGGAGACGGTAGTCCGTACGTACGCACGAGGGATGATATCGTTCCCATAATTATTGAATAGAATTGGAGTGGATGGTATAATATTTAAAAATAAGTATGATGTTATAATAACCATATATAGTTATTCTTTACACCATTATACCCATCCATGTAAGGTGTTGGTGGAAAAATAGATTACACCACGGCGTGGAGACGGTATTCCGTACGTACACACACGCGGTGATTTTGTTTTCCGTAGGATGGATAGAAGGTGAAATATGGTTGTTTTATATTTATAATAACATATAAATATATGAGAGATACTGATGTTATTACTTAATAATGAAACAACTAAATAAGAGGGAGTAGAAGAAGAATGGAACTTGAAGAAAATGGTATAATGTATTACCTCTTTCTCGAAGTGCCTCCTTTAAACATTCTCTTAGGGAACTAGAGTTGGACTTTTGAGAAGACCAGTACCTATAGTAGGTTTCTAAGGAAGTGGGTAAGTAAAATGGGCATGTTTTGGCCGAGCTTGAGGATCAAATTTGTGTGAGGAGGAGAGGGAGGAGGTTCCCTTTTATAAGGGAGGAGAGGGGTCCCTTTGGAAATATTAGAAATATTAGTTTGTATTAAATAACAAACCCACTTAAAAACTTCCATAATGACTCATATCCGATTATTAGATGAGATAGGGTTGTAATATCATCAGCCAATATAATTTAGACATGTTAGGAATTTATTTTAAATATTATCAACTTCATTTATTCTTATTTATCAATTTAATTTTTTCTGTGGTAATAATATTCTAAATTTTAAATTATAATACATAATAACATATGTGTTGTGAAAATTCCATAATTTGAGACTTTATGACATTTTAGACCATATAAATTTTAATTTCTAATTTTTAAATATTTTTTGTGATTTTTAAACAATTATATAATATGTTATTTTTATAAAATGACAATATTGTCAATTTTGAATCTATTCATTTATTCGAATTTAAATAAACAATATACAGAAGATATGTTCAAAATAAAAGATTTAATAGATTCATAACATGTCATATTTATCTAGAAAATTAGTGGAGAACATTAAATAGTTCATATAATATTTAGTTTAATATTTCTAAAAAATTATATTTGATATTTCTCTCAATAAAATAATTTCAGCTTCACTAATATGTCATCTTTAATGAAAACTATTTAATCCCTACAAATTCTAAATAAATTTATATTATGTATATACTTTTATTAGATTTCTGGATACTATTTATATCCGATGTTTCATGAAGTCTATCACTAAACTAAAATTATTATACTTATAAGATTTAAGAAAGTGACATGTTGTAACTTTCGTTGGTTTTAATAATAATTAAATTATTTTCATGGACAAAAGTCCATTAAATGGAACTAATCTGACCATTAGGTGATATGGGTCGACATTTGGTCATCAAATAGTATTTTTGTATGTGTTGGGATAATTTTATAATCTTATATTTACCCATAATTACCCGATTTACATTTAACTATGGTAAATAAAATTTACCGTAGTTACTATTCATAATGCCCAAAAAATAAAAAGTAACTTATTAACATTATTTGGACCCACTGATTCCAAATATGGTATCCATTTTTCCAAATTCAATACACATAAGTTGTAGAAATTAAATTAAACTTAATCCTGTTCTCGAAAGAAAATGGGTTTCTGTTTAAAACATTGCTAAAGATTGAATTGATTTAACCTACGAATTCAATGTAAAATAAATGTTAATGATATACATAATATTAAATGGTAAAAATATATTATATTTATAATTTAAAACCATTAAATATTATAATTTAACCAAATAAATTATTACGATGAAAAAAGTTGTTTTTAATTAAAATATAGCATGTTTTTACTATTCATTAAAATATGAAGGTTATTAGAATAATATGAAAAATTTATCCAAAGTATATTTTTATATCCTAATTCTAAAGAAGAATTTTATTTTGTCAAATTGGACTTATAAACATGTCAAAAACTATATTTAATGTGGGTGCACCATCAAAAGGCGGCAAAACTGCATTTTTTTTAAAATACTTATTTTACATGAAAAATTTATTTTGTTCTTATACCATGTTCTAGAAAATGTGTAAGATGAATAATAATGTTATAAAATTAAAAATTTAGTTAATAATATTCATAACAGCCATTCCAATATTAATATTATAATAATATAACGTTGTTTGGTAAAACCTGGTATTGCGTACAACACACGCTATCGATGAAGGTCGTGATTGCATGTAATGCAAGCCAAGTCAGGGTTGCGTGTAGTGAAAAACTCCTTTGTTGTTTCGTATAACAAAATCCAGCCATATTTCATTAATACATTGAATATATATATATATATATATATATATATATATAAACTCAATGATGCGTAGAATAAATTCTATCAGACAAACATGAAATTGTGTGTAACACGATCCAAGATTAGTGTTGCATATACTGGAAGCTTATACGGTGTTGCGTATAACGCAATATAATCTTGGGGAATAATACAACACAATACATCAAATAAATTAAAAATAATACTTCCCCTAAAATCTCGGGGTGTTACATTCTACCCCCCTTAAAATGAATATCGCCCTCGAAATTCTTCGGGGTTTTACATGGTTTTCTACTAGAAAGTTTCCTTAATTGCAACACACATTGTAAAACGAAATACCAAAACATAACATTAAAAACTAATGTATGAAATGTAATGGTTACCCAAATTAACTAATCCCTGGGTTTCCACTTAGGATACAATAGGTGAAAATAAGGATATGAAAGAAAAATCTAACCACCATGTTCTGATGGAGAGTGGTAGAGGACATGTCTATAAAAAAGCCAACAATCACAAAGCCATTAATTTGTGATGATCTAAGGTACCATCTGATTCATCAGATATAAGAGCACTAGGACAACATTTTTGGATTTCAATATAATTTACCTAAAGTTGAAAATTTTGAATTAGAAGAAATACTTGCTTGATTTTGGTACAATCTCACTATTGTTCATGATTTGAACAATTTCCACTTCATCTCTTAAAGAAATGAAGTTTAATTTGTTATTCGTGAAGTGTTAACAGGTCATGTGATAGAATGATGGGTCATTCCATCTGTTTCAAACAAAAGGTTAGCCAAAGTTATTAAATATACATAAGTCCATCTATGGTGAGGTTAATCATATACGATTCCAAAAATGAACTTATACTTTATATATCATACCGCATAATAAAATAAAATTAGTTTCTACTAACCTTGGACATCTTGTAGGCCAGTGGTAGGAGATAAAGGCCAGTCGCACTTCGGTTGTGGGTTCGATTCCCACAACCTTGTCCGACGTGATGGGTTGACATCCGTCCTTCAGGTTATCCTTTTTCTAAAACTATACTATCATAACATTTTAGAAATAAAAAGTTATATCCTTAACCAATACTATATGATGTCCATTCAAACCATTAGACTTATCAAAAATACTTCTGTCAGATTATTAGAAATTTCATCTACCGAGAATGTGAATTCCTTGATTTTTCCCCCATATATCATAAGATATATCTTTTTTTTTTCACATTCCAAACATGTGAATACATTAATCATTTATTCTTTTGAAACATGAATTACCATAAAACCTTAGCGAAAACATGAATTCTGTCAAAATCTAACTCTTTCCACATACAAAAATCCCAAATAAAATATATATACTCAAATCATGATATCACTTTGTCCTTTTATCAGCCATGACCTCATGAATACTACCGAACATATTATTTTCTTCTTCTCCATTCATTATGCGCATATCATCTTCTTTCCAAAAATATCTGAATAACCTTTCACGATTACTAGTACCATTCAACACATACTTTTAAATAGTGTAGGAAAAACAATAGTTTAACAATCCTTAGATGATTCATTATTACATAGTACCATACATTATTATTGATAAACATACAATCATTCCACTAACTTCTTAAACCACTAGCTGAGCATCATCATTTCTTTAATCTCATATATCATTTGTAGTCTCCTCCTCATCATCCACATAAATACTACTCATATGACCATGCGAATTCTCTTCATGAGATTTTCCTTAGGTAATTGGTTTTCATAATGCCCATATATTCCACATTTAAAATATCTAATCATTATTGATGTCGTAGAAATACCATTATCCTTTTCCATGATGTAAACTGAACCTTTTCCTTTTCACTTACTGGCTTTGTGTCCTTCTTTTCACACCCAAATAATCTTCCAGTTCCTTTGAAACAATCTCCCTGATGCCTCTTCCCACATGATTTACATGAGGGAAATTGAACTTTCTTTCCTCTATGATCATCATGAAACTCTATCTTTCTCTTGTTATATGAGTCGGGAAACATACCAAAGTTGATATTATTGATGATATTATGAGATTTATGATTAGGCATAATAATGATTTTTAGACTTCCAAATCCCTTTTCATTTGTTTTCTCATGAAGAATATCATTCCATTGTCCATTAAATCCTCCATTATCGTGAATCTTCATGTTTCCAGCAATTTTCTAAAACCCAAAAAGAATATTGTGAGAGGAAATAAACATACTAGAAAAAACAACATAATAAAGGGGGAGTACCTTCAATATCTATCATCTTAGGTTAATTTCTAAGATCTTTACCATATTTATAGGACGAAAACCTATACGTATACTTATCCTTATGTACATCCCTAGACATACCTTATAAATATCTCTAGGGATGTCACTAAAGTTTTTGCATCCTAGTTTCCAAAGGTTAAATAATCCTTTCCTCTGATACCAATTGTAGAGACCCGAAGCTTGATGTACATGGCCATTACATTACTTTTGCGGAATACTTAATACATAACAAAAAAAACACACAAGGATCATAATAGTTTAGTGTCTTTGGAAACTCAGAATATAAATTCTAATCATGTTGAAATATCTTAAACAACTCCCATAACGATCTTCCCCTTTTTGTTGACCTATATAAAACCTTTATTTATTTCCTGGGGAAAATAAAACATAAAAAGGGTGATCTCAAATGATCAGTAAGGGAAAACATAGAGAACATAAAACAATCCATAATCTTTTGAAATAAAGAACTTGAACATGAAATTTAAACATCAAAATCTTGAGCAAAGACATAAATCGTGGAAGTACGTAAGGCATATATCATAATGGAACATAAACCATGATAAAATATAATGGGAATAAAACATGTAATTTTGGCAACCATTCAACACATGTTATGATTTCCATAGTATCCAAGTCATTACTTCCAAGACCATCTTAGTGGACAAAGTCCCTTTCTGAATCGAGTTAACTCCTCATTTGAGTCCTGTAACACTAAACCAGATTAACTTACCATTCAAGACATGTCTATCTCATGAGATATAAATACATTCCCAATGCATTTGAGGGATATATAGGTCCCGACCATCTCATAATGAAATCATTCTTACTTGTGCCACAAAATAAACATACATCATTCAGAATAACCCAATGAATAAAATGGGGTTCATAAACATCATCCCATCATCACATAATCCATATAAAAGAAATGGATATCATTTTATAATAAGAAAAGTGAAACCATTTAAATCATAGAGACATTATACATAAAACATACACATATTAAATAATTTCATCTTTGATGGAAAATGGTTTTTATAAAACACATGAAATGAATTCTTGAGGGAAATATTCTTTCTTCTTCAAAATCATTTTCTTTTCACAAATTTCCATTAAATTTTAAAATAAAAGATATTTTGTTGAAATTATTCATGAAATATTTTGTAGGAAGCTTCATGAAAATAAGGCTTTATAAATCCGTAAAAATTCTTTATGCCGTATAAGTTAAAAAATCATTCTCCTCGTACTTTTGTCGGAAAAGTCAAAAAGTACCTCGTATGAAAAAAAAAGAATGATTCCTTACATAGATTATAGTAAAAGTCAAAAATGGGTAAAAATTACATTAAACATACATAAGGAAACTTTTAGAAAACATTTACATGGATGATAACAGTAACCATAGTAAATACCTACGTATAAGCAATCTCGGATAAAAAATGAGATTTGCATAATTATCACTTACCTTAGGTCTGATATGCTTTGTATAGATCCGAACCTCCTGTATAATTATTTAAATAATGAAATTGACTTATTACATAATCATATTCATTGTTATGATATCATATATGTTTCAATTATGACTTTATATTACCCGTTATTTTGTAAATTCTATGTTAAAGCAACGTTTTGGGTAAAATCATTTTATTTATCTTATGTGTTTCGAATTTTCGTTCTTGATATTATTACTTATATCCTGATTTACATAATTCCAGAATATAAAACATGATTTTTATGTAATATATATTCATAATATACATATATATTATAGATCAATAAAAGGAATCAAATACACCGTTCATGGAGACGGTAGGCCGTACGTACGCATGAACGTTGTTTTCGTTTCCTTATTTAATTGAATGAAACTAAATAAATGGCATACATATATATAAATAAATCCATTAGCACTAATATTTCATATATTTCATTATTATTCATTATATAAACATTATGATAATTCATGTATGGTTAACATGGAGAATGAATCTCATCGCGTCGTGGAGACGGTAGTCCGTACGTACGCCCGAGCGATGATATCGTTCCCATAATTATTGAATATAATTGGATTGGATGGTATAGTATATCATAATTAGTATGATGTTACAATAACCATATATAGGTATTATTTACACCATTATACACATCCATGTAAGGTGTTGGTGGAAAAATAGATTACACCATGGCATGGAGACGGTATTCTGTACGTACGCGCGCGCTGTGATTTTGTTTTCCATAGGATGGATAGAAGATGAAATAGGTTTGTTTCATATTTATAATAAAATATCAGTATATGATGGATACTGATGTTATTACTTCATATTTAAACAACTAAATAAGAGGGAGTAGAAGAAGAATAGAACATGAAGAAAACGGTAGAAGGTATTACCTCATTCTCGAAGTGCCTCCTTTAAACTTTTTTTAGGGCACTAGTGTTGGTCTTTTGAGAAGACCAGTACCTCTAGTAGGTTTATAAGGAAGTGGGGAAGTTAAATGGGCAGGGTTTGGCCGAGATTGAAGGCTCAAAGTGGTGTGATGAGGGGAGGGAGGAGGTTCCCTTTTATAATGGAGGAGAGGGGCACCTTTGGAAATAAAAGAAATATTAGTTTATATTAACTCCCAACCCCACTTAAAATCTTCCAAAATGACTCATATCAGAATATTAGATGAGATAGGGTTTTAATATTATCATGAAATAAAATTTAGACATGATAGAAATTTATTTTAAACATTATCAACTTGATTTATCCATTTTTATCAATTTAATTTTATTTGTGGAAATAATATTCTAAATTTTAAATTATTATAAATAATTACATATTGGTTGTGACTTTTCCATAATTATACTTTTTATAACATTTTAGACCATATAAATTTAATTTATAATTTTTAAATATTTTTTTTTATTTTTAAACAATTTTATAATTTGTTGTTTTTATAAAATAACAATATTGTCAATTTTGACACTATTCATTTATTTGATTTTAAATAAACAATTTACCGAAGATATGTTAGAACTAAAAGATTTAATAGATTAATAACATGTCATATGTATCTATAAAATTAGTTTAGGACATTAAATAGTTTATATAATATTTATTTTAATATTTTTAAAACCATTTATTTGATATATCTCTTAATAAAATAATTTCAATATCACTATTATGTATCCTTTAATGATAATTATTTAATCCCTAAAAATTATAAATAAATTCATATTATGTAGATAATTTAATTATATTTCTGGTGAATATATATATCCAATGTTTCATGAAGTGTATCAGTAAACAAAAATTATTATACTGATAAGATTTAAGAAAGTGACATGTTGTCACTTTCTTTGGTTTTAATAATAATTAAATTATTTCCATGGGAAAAAGTCCATTAAATGAATATAATCCAACCATTAGGTGATATGGGTCAACGTTTAGTCATCTAATAGGATTTTTGCAGGTGTTAGGGTAATTTTATAATCTTATATTTACCTTTAATTACACAATTTACCTTTAACAATGGTAAATAAAATTTACCGTTGTTACTATTCATAATGCCCAAAAAATAAAAAATATCTTATTAACATAATTTTGACCCACTGATTCCAAATATGGAATCAATTTTTCCAAATTCAATACACATAAATTTCAGAAATTAAATTAAAATTATTCCTGTTTTCGAAAGAAAACGGGTTTTTGTTTAAAACATTGCAAACGATTTAATTGATTTAACATAAGAATTCAATGTAAAATCAATGTTAATGACATACATAATATTAAATGGTAAAAATATATTCTATTTATACATTAAAGCCATTAAATATTATAATTTATCTAAATAAATTATTATGATGAAAAAAGTTGTTTTTAATTAAAATATAGCGTGTTTTTATTATTAATTACAATATGAAAGTTATCAGAATAATATGAAAAATTTATCCAAAGTTAATTTTCATATACTGATTCCAAAAAAAAAATTTATTTTGTAAAATTGAACTTATAAACATGTCAAAAACTATATTTAATGTTGGTGCGCCATCAAAATGCGGAAAAACTTCATTTTTTGAAAAATACTTATTTTACCCGAAAAATTTATTTTGTTCTTATACCATGTTCTAGAAAAAGTGTAAGATGAATAATGATGTTATAAAATTCAAAATTTAGTTAATACTATTCATAACAGATAGTTCATTATAATATTATAATAATATATCGTTGTTCAGTAAAACCCGGTATTGCGTACAACACATGCTATCGAGAAAGGTCGTGATTGCATGTAATGCAAGCAATGTCAGGGTTGTGTGTAGTGAACGACTCCTTTCTTGTTTATTATAACAAATTCAACCATATTTCATTAATACATTTAATATATATATATACTCAATGTTTCATAGAATAACTACTATCAAAAAAATGTGAAATTGTGTGTAACACGATCCAAGAATAGTGTTGCATATACTGCAAACTAATACGGTGTTGCGTATAACGCTAGATAATCTTGGGGTATCATACAACAAAATACAAAAAATAAATTAAAAAGAATACTTCTCATAAAATCTCGGGGTGTTATAATAACCGTCTGATTGTTAAATGTACACTTCATCCACAAGGTTTCCATTAAAGAATACATATTTGAAATTTATGTGAAACATATTCAATTTTATTTTCCATACGATTTTCTCGAATAATTGAATCGTTTTTAACCAAAATATGGGAGAAAATTTTACATTAACATAAATACCATCAATTTAAGAATATAAATCATGATATTGTAACTAACTTTTTTTATTAAATGAGTTAATATTGGAAAATCCAAATGGATTTGATGATATGTTTCCCTTTTTTTCATGTAATAATTTTCCATGGTTGATTCTTCTCAATTTGGTTAAGATCATCATGTATTTCATTAAAAAGATTGAAATCTATAATAACCTCATAAAAATTATTTATAATGATTGAAGTTTAATATATAGTATTTACCCTAATAGTTTTCACCAAATCTATTAACAAACAAAAAAAATTATTTGTTGATTTCATCCCTAATTTTTTTAAATTTGTTAATCAGTGCTTAATTTCCTCATAATTAGTTTCTTATTTTGAACCCCATTTAGCTTTATATTCCCACTAGGATGCACACAAAAAATTAATTTCCCTATACAAATTTTTTATAGTTTCCATGAAAAATATACTAAATTAATTTATAATTTTAATCGATTTCCACCACATTGAAATCCTGACTTTAATTTATTTTTTATATCCTTTTTGTACCATTATTAAAATTTTATTTAGTATCAGTAGATATGAAAAATTCTTTCATCCACATATGCTTAAAACTTGTGGTTCTAATCCTTATTTAGAATAATGTAATTAATTCTATAAATTAAAAATAACTTTAATGTTCGATTCTTCCTATACCACATCTCATAGGTTGAATTTAGAATAGTCCATCAATAATTTTTTAAAAATGTTATTAATTAATGTTTATTTTTTAATAAATCAATAGCCCAGTGCAATGTTTAGAATATAAAGAAAGACAAATTAAAATATGAATACATAATTTTTATAGTGGTTCTGATCACCAAGATCATAGTCTAGACTTAAATACTCTATAATTGGTGAGAAGGTCAGTACACACTAGGAAACCTCAGTTTTAAAGGTGTGATAAACTTTTTAAAGACACATCCTTTTACAATACATGGAGGCACAACCAAAAATTTTCATATGAGTCACAAGGTAGTCTAAATTGAGTTTTAATTGGTCTAAAAAACCAATTAACCTTCATTTTATTAGTAGAATGACCAATATGAGACTTTTTTTATTAGGATAATTAGAAACTAATGCATACAATTAAAAATAGTTGACAAAAATATTTAACAAAGAAAAAAAGAATAAATTTAAAGAAACTAATAAAGGATGTGGATGACAATGTATCTCCATGATCTCCAATAACCTAAGAATAATAGGGTAAAATGATGAAGTTACACTATTATTTCACTAATGAAAAAATAGCTGTAGTAGACCTAAATCATGTATAAAGATAATTGTATCAGTTTTTCTTCACTTCATTACGTAAACATTATAACATACCCCTTTTAATAATCCCACAACATCAATTCTATGATCTTTTTGTATATAAAGTGATATCTAAATCACCAATTTTTTGATTCCATGGGTTATAGAAGAATTATAAATAGAATAATACTATTTACCTATAATTTTAAACATTAAAATCATTATAAAAAATATATCATTCTCTTTTTATCTTATATAAAATTAATATGATATACTTCCAATACAAGTGTTAATAAAGATACATATTTTTTTATTAATAAATTTTTTAAAATAATTATAATAAACTTAATGTTTATTAAGATATAAAAAATCACCATAGTAGAGTACCATTAGTACATGTGTATATGGAAATATTTTATTCTTAGAATATTTGATCAAACACATAATTAAACTTTTAGAAAATTATAATAAATTATAGAATAATATTTATAATATATTTTATTGAATTATATAATAAAAAAATTAATAAAAATTATTTTTTATCAGAAAATTAATCAGTCAGAAAAATATTTACTAATAGAAGGATATGTATAATTTGAATAATGGTAATAGATTCATTCATCCACTACCGCTGAAATAGAGGATCTTCTACCACTATTTTTCTGCTAATGCTAGTGTCAGAATGACTCTATTATTAATATATTGATATTCTACCAATAGAACATATATTCATGATACCTTTAGTAAAAAAATATTATTTCTACTATTAGAACAGAATATTCATGCTACCACTAAAATAAAACATTTATTATACTATTGGAATAAAAAAAATTATGCTACTGTTAGAACAAAATATTCACTATATCATTAGAACAAAATATTTATTCTATCATTATCATAAGAACAAATTTATAAAGATACTTTATGATGAATCTTATACCACTATAGTCCAGGAAGAGTGGATCTACTATTAGTTATGAGAAGAAACTATGGTTAGAAGGAATGGTCACTACCATTAATAAATCATGAGGCTTATACCACTAGAGGAGGATTTACTACCGTTGGATCACAGTGCTACCTATGAGAAGAAGATAAGGTGTTTCATAGAAGAGCAGAGGATGTACAAGGATTCATGGAGACTCAAGAATGAAGAGTGGGTGTTACATGTACTAATTTAGGAGATGAAACTGATGTAATGGTAAATTACTCCATACACTTATGTACACATTGACAAAACCATCTCACCCTTATGTTAGTATAACATGTTTTGGTTTAACCTTACATAATTTACCCCTATGTGGGTTACCCTTAAATTGATATTAGTATACCTTTATGCAAGTACACTTATGTGGTTGTATCATTACACATTTACCATACATACCTTATGATGGTAGTGGAGCCTATAGATTACCTTTGCATAGGGTAACTTTTACCTTTACATAAGATATTAATACACATGTGTAACTTTATATAGGCTACCCATATGAATCATGTTCAGTACCCTTATGTAACTTTGGAAGTACCTTTATGTACTATAGGTTACCATTACACAAGTATATATCTTCTATTATAGATTTGTATAATTGGAGCTACCATTATGCAATGTTTCTATTTACCTTTAAACATTTGCATGAAATATTATCAACCTTTATGAAATATTTCAGAAATAAAATTTCACTTTAAAAAGAAAGGGGAAAAAGGTTTCTATTATATAGATAGTACAAAATATAAAACAAAAGTTCTTTAGTAATGATAACATTAAATTTTGATGATATATAATAAAAAATAAATATACAAATAACATTACATTAGAAATAAAAAATTAAAACATACTACCTGATAATTATACTAAATAACACATGTATACACAATTTAAATTACCATAAATGTATGATATTTTAAATATAATAAAACAGAAATTATAAAAAAATTAAATGATTGTATTTTTAAATTTGGAAAACAAACTAATTTAATATTAACACCCATGTTAAAATAAAAAAAAATCTCCTATTTGTTTTGTAAATTATAGAGACTAAAATTTAATTAAATAATTTTAAATTTAATTAATCATTAAAAACCATTCTACGCCTTTTTTTAATTAATTGAAATTCTAAAAAATTAAATCTCTAAAACATTCTATACTTAAAAAAAATTATACATAATATTCAAATGTATACATCTCCCCTACATAAATTCATATATAATATAAATGTATGTAAAAAATCAATATAAGTAGAAAATCATAACAAGGAAAAAAATCTTTTTTAGAATTTAGTAAAAAATAATATTACAATAAAAAGAAGAGTTGGGTCAAATTCTGATTTTAACATATCATGGTGAAACATTATTTTTAAAAAAATTATAAATTCAAATGGTTTATTAAATATGGATTCATTTTTTTCAGTAGAAAAATTTCTAAATTAATATCAACTTTATTAATATAATTCCAATGAAAATAAAAATAAAAATCATATGATTTGTTCTAGAGTTGTAGAGAGGATTTTTATAGATATAATTTGTACTAAAATAGTCACATTATATTGCAATATTAGCAATGCTAACATTAAAATAACCTAATTTCTATTTAATCTAAATATATTGAGAATAATAACTAGTACCAATTACATTCCTAGCCTCATATGTAGATAATGAAACCAATAGTTGTATCTTAGAACTCCATGAAATTAAAATTCTACTGAGAAAATGACACAAACATATTTTATTTTTAGTCAATCCTAAAACCTCCAAAATTCGAGTTAGAATAATATAATAAATCAAAATAATTTTTCTTAAATAAAATTAATCATCACTAATAGTTCCTTTGATCGAACTGATAAATACCTTAACAATATTAAATGACCTTGCTTCTGATTCAACTAAAATCTATCATAAAAATAGTCTAAAAACATTATATGCTATCTAGAAATAGTCAAATAAATTAAAATTCATATCATTACACTATATTGTTTAAAAAAACACACTTTACATATTTCTCCAGATCTAATTTAATATTTTAACCCCTTTGTATTTTAATATACATGTATAAATAATGGTTAAATCATTTAATATTCTCTTTAGAATATATAGATTGATTTATGAAAATACAATCTATACTCTTGTTAATTTTCAAATTAAGAAAAAATTTCAATTCTCCCATTAATCTCTTATCAAAATAATAGTCATTAATTTAGAGAAATTCTTACAATGTGTATCATTTTTGAATAAAATATTATATCACCCCCATATATTTTTATAACAACAATATAATCTGAAACATTCATTATAAATGAGGTAGGATCAAACTTCTCTTTAAAAAAATCATTTTTCAATATAAATTATGGTTGTCTCTCATACTAAGATCTAGGATATTTATTAAAACCATAAAAAGAATTATTATGTTTTAAAACATGATTTTGAAATTTTCCTTTTTCAATTCTAGGGTGTTGTTTTATATATACTTTTTAAAATATTATTCCATTTTATAAATACATCTTTTCATAAATTTGAAATAGTTAGATATTTTGAAAATAATAATATTTATAATTAAATTATAATAGATTTATTCCTTGAATAATGATAAAAAGAATATTCATAGTCAATTCCCTCTTCCTAATAATATATTATACTTCCAGTGTTTCTTTATTTTTAACTATGTTTCCATCTTAATCAAGCTTATTTTGAAATGTAAATTGAGTTATTATTATTTATTTATCTTTTGGTAACTCAAAATGATTTAATAGATAATTTATTTTAATAGTATTTAATTAATAATACATAGAATTAATCCAGTTTTATTTAATTAAATCATTATCAATAATAAAATGAAATAAATTTATAGCCAATTTAGAATTGACATAGATTTGTTTTCAAAACAATTTCTTCTTTTTATACCAAATACTACGTTTCATATTAATTTATAAATTGTATTATATTTTATAGTTTTTAAATCTAAACAATTTTGTTTAGAATATATCTTCCCCCCTTAAACTAGTGAATTATCATTTTTTTGACATTATCTTCACCAAAATTGAATTCCCTTAATTCTTTATCACTTTTAGTTAAATCTAAATTCATCATGTTGTTATTATTTTTATTTAATTTAACAACCATAGACTCTTAAAAAACTAAATTTATCTTTTTAAAAACTCAAAATTACTTACTATTATTTGAATAACCTTAAAATGTTCCTTCATTAGTTTTCAATCAAACTTTTCTAAATTATCATTTTTATTTAAAATAAAGACTTTTCAACGAAACAACCTAAAATATCCAATTTTGGGGTTAACCCATTTATAAAAAACATAAGGGGTTTTATTTAAAAATTATCTAATAAACACTATATTTAAAATATTCGCAGATATATTAAAATCTTGGGACCAAAAATATTTTGGCACATTAAAATCCATAATCATTAATCTATTCTTTCTTTTAACCACACCATCTTGTTGTGGGGTCTTAGTGGAAAAATAAATCATGTTCATATCCCTAATATTCACAGAATTTATCAAATTATAAATTATAAAATGACCATCTATATCACTTTTGATAGAGATTATTAGAAAATTTTGAATGTTTTGAATATGTGTACATAAAGAAAAATATTTGGTTAAAGTTTCATTTTTATGTGATATGAAATAAATCTAGATGAATACACTATCATCATCAACAATTGAAAATGCATACCTCTTTCCACTTAAATTAAAATGATGTATAGGAACAAATAAGTCAATATATATTAATTCAAGACATCTAACAGTACAAACAATATTTATAAATTTAAACCATTAATTATACTCATTTCCTTTAAAATAAGAATCACCCATATATTACTTACTTGTAAATAGCTTCAGAAAATTTATAACCTATTAATTCATTGAAAACCTATGAAGTAATCATCTTTATTTTTTTCGTGAACCTATATATGATAATGAAAATATAATAATAGAATCATGATCCTAACAAGTCAAATATTTATTGGGATAACAATTTATAAAATGGATAGAAGTTCCTAACACAGACTCACCCACATCATAGTGACATGTATATCTCAATATGGGTTTCTCAATTATTATGTGAGCTTAGGTTCACTTGTGTAAGATCATCAACATTACAAATGTTCTCTTTTTTTATAATTGAGTTTCATTCTAGTGTTACAAAAATAATCATTTTAGTAAAAACAATTAATTTACAAGAGGAATAATATTTCTAACAAGAACATATTGAATAAGAAAAATAAAGAGAAATTAAAGTTTAAGAATTTATCCATCGCGATTAAAGAAGAGGAATTTTTAGTTTATCCATACCTTAATAATAATGAAATTATATCTGGATTGAAAAGTGAAGAGTAGGTGGCTCATGTTCCTAATAATGAGATGGGAAACATTCCCACATAAATTATGTTAAATGATAATGGGGTATTAAAAACTTTTTATATATGTCTTCCTTACGTGGAAGATTATATAATAAGTAATGATTATGATCAATATAAAGCTTTTGAATATATATAAATTTAATAATTAAGAGATATTATACAATATATTCCCTATGAAATAATATCTCTTGTTTGTGGATTCTTTCAGAATATATATGAATAAATCTCACAACTTAAATAAGTAGGAAATATGGATAAGTATTTTCATGAAATTTTTATATATTATGCAAATATATATTAATAGAATGTATCATTTGAAGTAAGAAAATACAATGTTGAAATAAGTTCTTCAAAATTTATATAAAAATTTATCAATGAATTTGATGATTAATATAGAGTTAAGAAGTCTCTGCAAGACAAGATCCATTCTGTTAAATAAAATTTGAAAAATAATATTGATGTCAAAATATTTCTGTTGGATGTGAAATCCAAAAATACCAAGGAACATGAATTTTTTTAAACCAATATTAATGTGCATGAATATGATGTTGGAAAAGATAATAATGATTGTTAATAAAAGGTTATTGTGATTGAAGATCATAAATAAAACCTCAATATGAAATGTCAAGAATTTTATGTTTAGTTATCTAATTTTGAGAGGTAAAATATTGATACTTCACAAAAGAAAAATAAACTTGAAACTGGTATACAGTTCTTAATTTAGTATTCGATGGTTGAAAGATCTCCAAAATGTTATACGAAGATCATTACTTTATTTAGTGATCTATTTCAATAATATCTTAAGAATGATTCACCATACATATAATCTTGTATTAATGTTTCTATAAATATTTATAGGAAAGTATAATTTTGATGAAAAATATATAAATATATGGTTGGAGAAAGATGAGAACCATGTCACCATGATTAGAGTGGAATGAAAATTTTTTAGAAGCTGGTTCCCCCAAAAAACCAATTTTTTTAATAAGACCAAAAATCAATCTATATACAATTTAAAAAATTGAAGCCTTTTGGGAAAAATGTTTTGCTGCAACACATTTATGAATTTTACATTCGGTTGTTGGTATAATCCTCTATATGAAAATTCACAAAAGAAGCCTATCTCAATGGGGATAAAGACATATATTAAGAAACAACATTCAGAGAGTAAGAAAAATTTTAAAATTGATAATATTTTTAGAAAGCATAAAAATAATTTTTATGATGGATATATTTAAGGTCAGAATGTTATTATATGTTCATATTTACATTAATCAAAAGAATATATGAAATTAAGGTCATAATAGTTAGTGATTAAATAAGAATAAACATTGGGAAGTAAGAATAACAATGTTGTAATCAAAATTTCTCCAAATAAGTTTTCATATAAGAAAATTGTGAAGGGATTGGATTCTAAACCTAGGATGTTGTAGAAAGGTTTTTCATATAACAATAAAAATAATAAGGATATAACTTTGAATAATACTTTTAAAAACTTTAAACAATCTTCCAATGTTCCTAATTATATTTTGGTTATTTGTCCATAAAATTTGGGAATAATGGGGATAGTTGACAATTAAATGAGAAGGATTGTGAAATATGAAAGGAAAATATTTCGAATAATGAAGGGAAATTACATGAGAGTTTTTTATCTAAAGAATTTTTTTTAAGATGTACTGTTTTATATATGTAACAAATCATAACATTATGATTTTAATTTTTTTAACTATTCATCAATAACAAATATAAATCCTTAAGATGGGTAAGAATGTATCCTCCAGGAAGGATATTATGAATTAAAGACATCCACACCAAAAAAATATATAATGTAAGTAGATATATGCTTTATCAAAATAAATTAGAACCAAAGATCATATGTGAAATCATAATGACTAAAGAAAAATGGAAAATTGGATGATAAAAAAATATCAACCATGATTTTTATATTGATGAACCAAGGTAGATCCACCTTATTCAGTGTACTTTTATATTTTTTATTTTCAATTTCAAAACACTTAATTTAAATTGAAACATTTTCTCATGAGGAGAACCCAAGATAATGGGTGGTTTTCAATGTCAGTTATCCAATATATGGAAGTGTCCATCATAGAATGAATCCTATATTGGTTCATTTTAGTTCTTATGAAAGTATCATCCTTGGGGAAGATGTGGAAATTTTCAGGTTTGAACATCCATATAAGAATTTTCCATCTTGATGATTTCTAAAAATGAATTTTACAAATAATATATTTTAAATAGATTGATCAATATGAATTTTACAATGAAAGTATCCTTTAAGGGGATGCATTTGGAGATTGTTGAAGAATCTTCCAGAAATTTTATCTTATATAAATCATATTATACTATTAATTTCTCCAAGATCATGTCATTGGAACTATACTTATTTCTTAATACCTCAAACCTAGCCACTAAAATAATAAATCTAAAAAATTGGGAGAATTTGAATTAAGAAATGGAATAATAAACATGTAAGTATAAAAATTATCCGAAGGCTACTTATTTTAATTATTAGAGTTTAATATTTTTGATCAATTTTTTTATGTTGAGTGAAGGATTTTTAGGTTGAAATTTATTCCAAATGTTTCATATCACCTTATCTTAGAATAAAAGTAGATATCCTTTGAAAACAAGATTAATAGTGCTCATTCCATAAGAAACCATGATCAGTTTGTGTGGACAAATATGTGGTCCAATTAAATACTTGTTTTTCTACAATGAATATAACTCACATTTACGTAGATTGAAATGATGGTTGACACATTGATTATGAAATATCAAATGCCCATTTACCATGAACATTGTATATATTTTCAATAATGAGGAGATAAAGTTATATGAATGTTTGGAACATCATTAACGGGGGAATGGTAGTTGGAAAATAAAGGTATAGAAAGATTCACATATTATCATATACTTATTAAGGTACTATAAAGATATTAACAAAAATAAAAAGAGGATTATTTTTGGGACCACTATGTGTTTGATTTGTATTTATTGTTTGTGGATGTCCTTGGTTTTCAATGAAATATAAATATTTCATTGATGATAACATATTCAAAAAGTTTTGATGAAATTTCTAAAAATAGTAGAAAAATGATTGGCTTTAGTTCCCCAGGTTGACAATAAATTTAACGTTTCTTACAAGATGAAGTAAGGAAATTTCCAACATCTATTTTAACTAAAGAAGTTATTTTGAATACTTTGATTATTTACCAATGATGATTTAAGTTCTTATCATCATGTCTAAAAAATGTTATTTGATTGTTGGAAAAGAACATTTTTTTATTATTTCAATGTTGTTGATTTTTCTTTAAGTACTTTTTGTAAGAGGTTTTGTAGACATAACAGAAGAAGATTATATATGTAAATGCGATAAAATAATGTTTTCTTAAATATTTTTCTAAAATAACTATGTGAAACCAAATAGAATAAAATTTTATTATGAATTTACCCAAATAATATTCAAAGAAGATTTCTAGATGATTGATAATGAAATGATAAAAAAAATGGAGAAAGGGAGATCATCAGATTAAAATTTCATTAAAGTGAGTCAGTTGGTAAAGGAAAAGGTTACTCACATAAAATTAGTTTTCTAGGATAAGGTCAATCAGAAGGAGAAATGTTATCTGACATAGAAAGACCATTGGGAAATTAAAGTAGGTTGATTTTCAAAACTAAGTGCATCAAATGTGCAAAGTTACATCAGATGAAATTTTTATGGAATACTTTTAGTTGATTCTAATTGATATGTTATTTATTTATTAAATATATAAATTGCTTGTGGTTGTAATTTAAGAAAAATATTAGGAAGAATAAAAAATTATCTGAAAAAAGAGTACAACCAGCTTAAATTAAATGGGTAATTGAGGTATTGAATATAAATATTCAAGACATAAAGAAATTTGTTTATGGTAGAACCTGATGGATTTTTAGATCCGAAACATTGGAATGTTATAACAGTAGTTTAATGAATAACTATGCAATATTCATTAGATAATCTTGTATAATGTAAAAGACATAAAGTGAAGAAGTTTCAATGAAAAATTGATTACAATGGTTGATGGGTTTGTAGATGATGTAAATAGAGATGAAGTATAGTATACAAATATAGTGGGTCGTCCAAAAAAATATTCCTCACAAACTACTTGAATGAAAACTTTTATTGTATTACTATATAAATATGAAGATAAATTAATTGAAATGGATGATCAATACTCCATAAAAAAATCAATTATGATTTCATTAGATGGATTATTTAGAGACGTCGTACCAAACTGATGTTCCCAAGCCAAATGATCAGGGAAATATTGTATAGGTTTATGAATAGTTACATCAGATAAATGTTTTCAAAAGATGTTACAAACACATCCAGATGAGTTTTTCCAAATTCCCCCAAATGTTCTATACAAATCCATTAGCCATAACAAAGGGATTATATATACGAGGGTTCATCATACAACACAAAAAAGGACAAATATTTTTGAACCTACAAGAAAGTGGAATATGCCTATGAAATTTTACATTTAAAAATTTCAATGGGAATAAAAAGATGATGTAAACATGGTTGTCAATCCTTGGTAAAAGATGATATTTTTTGAAGAATAAAAATGGTTAGGGGAATTTTTTTGATAGTATTGATAGTTTCTTATGAAGTGTTTAGGAAGACCGAATGATGTTTCCTTTGATGGAAGACATGTAATGAAATAGTATTAGAAAAAAAACTCCACTGAGCATTATAGAGATTTTAATTTTATAAAATGTATCAATAATTTGATGAACATTCATTATTTGAATAATCATGAATGTATTTTGTTATTTTTAAAGAGTCACGGAAAATTTTATAAGTTCCTCAATTAACAAGTTAAGGAAATTTATGGATGTTTTTTAAATAGTCAAATGTTTTATAATGTTTCATAAGAGTCCTAGTTAAATTGTACTGATAAGAACTTTTCAATTCTTTTTAGTCAGGAGGGGAAATGTATTTGAGTTCTTGTGAAAAGAAATCTATATATGGGGTGATTCTATACGAGATGTGTAATTAATACATGTGGAGAATATGAAATGTTTATGACTTTTCATTTAAGAAATATCCAAATAAAAATATGAGGATCAGTCCTCATTAAAGACAATGTTTCAGTATTAAATATAGTAGGTGGTAACATATGGAGAAAAAATCCCAAATGAAACAAAATATCCATATGAAGAAATGTATAGATTGGATGTACTGCCACCAGAAAATCATTAAACTAATGAAATATTATAGGCATCCATGTGTGTAAGGACATGGTGGTGAAGTATCTTCAATATAAAAGATTATGTTTTCTTATCAAGTGGTGATCAAAAGAAAATAGGGAGAAGAAAAAGGATAATTGGATGTAAAATAATGAGACAAACATTGTCATATATCAATAGAAATATGTATAGTATTGAAAAATAATTATGAAGGAGGATGAAAGAATGGTTAGTGTTCAGTTTGGTACTGATAAGTAGAATAAGGTTCGAAAAAATTTATACTTGACAAACTACATCATACGGGCATGTTCAAAATAATGTATTGGATGGAATGTTTATAGATGAATAATTACAAATAAATTCTCTTACCTAATTCTAGGTAGGATATTAATGAATAAAATATATAAATAAGATAAAGAGTGATGGAAGTAAAAAATCAACACTATGAAATCTATCAGAAGTCTCAATAGGAGGAAGCTTTTCATGGTGTTACAAAATTACTAAATATGTTGGTAAATATGAACATATTCACTATAAAGATCCATTAAGGATTTGAAATATTGTAACATGCCATTATCAATTAATGGATATAATATTTTTTGAAACCCCTCTATAATGTATATAAACTATCAATTGTCTATGGATTTTTTTCTAGTTAAAATACTATATTTTCAATCACATATTATAGTGATGAATCTATTTAACTGGAAACTACATACATGGAAACAATTATGTACTCTTATTGATTAGTGAAATCTGTAAAAATATTAGGCTTAATCATTAATTAATTTTATAAACATGCATTTGATAAAGAGAAAGGATTGATATAATTAATATACTAATAGTTCAAAGAGTCAATTGGATAAAATATTTTAAAAGGTTAAAAGTTCCTAACACCGATTCAACACTATCAGTGTTAAGCATATACCAATATGGTCCTCTTAGTTTTCATCCCTATTAATACCAATACATAGGATTCAACTAATGCTAATAAAGGTAGGAATAAAAGATAATATAATTTGTTGACTGATAGTTCTATGGATAACAATAATTCCTCAATGAAATAAGATAATAAAATTTACAATTATTATGATAAATCTAATGATAGTGTTCCTCTAGATTAATCTTCTGTTTAGCATGTATTGTTTCAACAATACTCTATATTTTAATGATGGGTTTTATGCTCATAAATATCCTTATTTTTTATTCCATTGATTTTACTTTATGTAAATTTTAGGAAATTAATATTCTTTATATTCCCAATTTTGGAATAATATTAAAGCATATGATTCATGTTAAATAATTTTCAAATTGTTTGGAAAGCTATTCAGCGTGTTCTCAAATCATTTTCCATACAGTACGTTGGATAGTGTAGAGTAAGAATTATATCCTACGTTTAATTTATGGTACTTTAGAAAATAATTGTGAAAGAACCTTACATTTTTAGAGAACATTAAGTATGTTATATGAGAAATATATGGTTGAAGAACCTTAGGTAAGTATGGAACATTAAGTTTTCCTCACGAAATTAAGGATCATCAACTATAATTTTATAATTAACCTGTAATTTTTTCAAAAAGTATGGATCATATACCTTACATTTTGAAGCAAAGAAATGTATGGATCATATAAAATACATTTGAAATAAGATGAAAAAAGTATGGATCATAAACATTAATATTGTAATAAACCATACATTTGGAACCCTACATTTGACTCCTTTAAACATCATATATTTCTATTAGAGACTTTATCATTAAACGATCTATTGCGAAATATCAGGATTTTTTCATGCTCGATTTAAAGACCAATTTTAAAGCACATATTTGACATATTTAAATATATTTATAAGTAATTCAAAGGATCTATTTAAGAAGAGTATTTCATGGAAATTATTAAGGGAAGTTATGACCACTCTATTATTCAAACTTTTTTGAATATTAGGATCTATCAAGAGAATTTTGTGGCTCTAAATTTATGAATAAGGTGCTCATATTTATTCTATATATTCTGGGTATATATATATTGTAGATCACATTGGTGACATGATATATCTCTAATTCATAGTTATTATAAAATTTAAATCAAGGGATATTCGAGTTTCAAAAAAATTGAGATATGATTATTCTTCAAAAAGATATTTTACAGATCTGTTTCTACAAGGAATTACCAGATTCTATTTTATATTTGCAAAAGGGAAACATTGAAAATTTATATGTTCTACATTAAAGATCTATCATGAATCTAAAACTGATTTTTTTCTGAATGTTTTTAAAGATCAATTACAATCAGATCGATTCATAACTTCTCTTTTATGAAGAAAAACCTTTTTAAAGACAACGATATATTTACTGTTAGTTGTGTACTACTAATAATGTGAAGATTAATCAAAACATATTTATCAAAACAACACTCTTTTATTTTCAGTATTGACTTCTCATTCTAAACAATTTTGATGGGATCCATGTTTTGAACCATAAGGCTCTGTTTTAGCCTTAAACTGTAAAGGTGTCAACTACCTGCACTATGTTGTGGATGGTCTAATGAAAAGAGGATAGACTAGTAAAAATCACTAATATTGTAGAGAAGAGCATTGGTGGAGTGGACTATGAAAATTTTTTCCCCAAACCACTATAAATCTTTTCATCCTGATATCTATTTATTTTCGATGCATAAACAATATGATAAAGATAAAAGGACAGAATTGATTATCATCAAGATATCTTGAGATGTTTTGAAAGACACGATTGACCCCCACCCTCTTGTGTATATTTTATATAACACGATCCAAAAATTGGTATCAGAGGTTGTTCTTTTTGTTAATTCTTTAACAATCTGAAAGTAAAGGATTATACAGATATCTCAATGGTTGATATAGGAGAGGGAATTTCAATGATTCAACATTCATACTTCAACGGTGAAAACTATGGGTGTTTGAAATCGAGGTTTATCATCTACATAAAGAATCATTGATACAAAGTATACTAAAAAATTCATACAACTTATGAAATTCTAGAGAAAACTGAAATATGGAGTGCATCTACAGAAACAGAGTACGAAATAAATTCAAAAGCTATGAATGTTATCATATGTGGTCTAGGAACAAATGAATTTAATTGAGTATCTCAATTCCTGACTAATTATGAGATGTGTAAGACAATTGTAGTTGCTTATGATGTAACTCACAATGTCAATAAAATGCGGCATGCTATAGAAATACTATAATTTGATATATTTAGAATACTTGATGGTGAATGAATCAATCATATGAATGGAAGGCTTCAATTTATAGTCAACTACATTACTTCCTTGGGATATACTATCACCCAAAAAGATCAAGCCCTGAAATTACTAAGAGTACTACCAACCCAATGGAATTGGATATCAGATGCCATTAAGAAATCATCAGCTGTTCAAAATATAACAATGAGAGAATTTATTGGAACCCTAATGATGTATGAAGATGAGATTGAAGATGAAGAAAATGTGCATACAATTATGATAAAATGAGAAAATACTTCTCTAAAAGTTACAACTCAAAATAAGAGAAACAAAATGAAAGCATAGATCAGAAATGAAGAATTTTATGAATCATTTGATTCATAAATGGAACTATCACAAATGGAAAACAATTTCAGTGAATTTTATAACAAGAATAAATTATTTAAAAAATACTTCTTGAAAGATGAGAAAGATACAAATGAAGTTAGATTATATAAATGCAAGTAAATGGGTCACATATGACCCGACTATCCTCTGATAAAAAGGGAAAATAAGAATAAGTTTTTCAAAAATATTGATTATGAGAAAAATGAAAAAAAAATAAATTAAATCCACATGGAGTGTTTCTGAAGACTCTAGTAACTCATCCAAATCAGACTAAAAAAATAAGGATCAAATCTAAAATAAAACATGTGCTTCATGGATGAAGATAATGATGAAACAGATCATAGAAGTAGAAAAGAAATATGGTACATGGATAATGGATGCTTCAGGCATATGAGTGGAAATTCATCGAACATTACAAACATAAAACATAAGGATGGTGGTTTAGTCACCTTTGGAGATAATGAAAAAGGAGAATTCATTAGTATTTGATCTATTGGAGATCCATAAGTTGTCTCAATATATAAAGTTCTTTGCGTGCAAGGAATAAAACATAACCTGATTAGTATTTATCAACTTTGTGTTAATAGTTATTGTGTTTAATTTTTAATAAACTTCTATCATGTTTTTAATGATAAATGGTATAAACATAGACCACCTAGAACTGAAAATGACTATACCCTATACTTAAATTCCTAGTGTAAAAAAATTAAATTGTTTAAATGCTAAAATAAATGAATCCTCAATCGAGAATAGAAGACTTAGACATTGCAATATTTATGTTTTTGTAAGTTGTCTAAGGAAAAAATATCATTTTGACTTACCTAGTCTTAAATTTGATAGTGAATGATTCTGTGATGCATGTTAAATTATAAAGAAACATAAACCATCTTTCAAATCAAATAACAATATCAATGCATTTAATCCTTTTGAACATATCCATACGAATATGTTTGGACCTTCATGAGTATAATGTTCGGATGGTAAATTATATTTATATGTTTTAGTTAATGACTATTATTGCTTTACTTGGATATATTTTCTAAATTATGAAAATTAAGATTTTAATATATTTTAATGTTTTTACCAAGCTGTTCAAAATGAAAAAGATTTAAAAATACATTCATAAATAAGTGATCATAATGGATAATTTATGACTCATGAATTCAATACCTTTTCCTAAAATCGTGGTATTAAACACACCTTCTCTGCTCAATGAACACCTCAATAGAATAGAAATGTTGAAAGAAAAAATTGAACAATTCACGAAATCGCTAGGACTAGGGTAAATGAATACAATCTTCCTACGTATTTTTGGATTGAAGTTGTCAGCAAAACCTACTAAATAATGTATAGAGTTTTAAATCGACCAATTCTCAAAAAGACACCCTATAAACTATGGAATAACAATAATCTAAAAGTAAAATACTATAATATTTTTGGATGAAATTTTTATTTCTTGAACACTAAGGACAATATTGGTATGTTTGATCCAAAATCTGATGAAGGAAATTTATTAGGATATTCTGCTACCTCCAACGCCTATAGAATTTTTTAAAAAAAAATCAAGGGGTATTTAAGAATCAGTTCATGAGAAATTTGATGATTTTAACCCTTTTGACAAAAGGAAAGATCAAATTGATGAATTTGAAACTAATGATTACATGAGACTTGAATTAAAAAAATACTATTTTGAAAATGATATAAGAAAAATTCAGTCTAGTTAAGAATAATATGACACTAATCTACCTAATAGTGTTTTACCTAGACATTTAATAACTCCTAAAAATCACCCTTTTGAAACTGTTATATGAGACCTAGATGCAGGAATAAAAACTAGAAGATATATAGGAAATCAAGTTGATTTTTCTACCTTTCTATCCTATTTAGAACCAATGTCAATTGAAGATTCCTTGGTAGATGAATGATGGATGATGGAAATGAAAAAATAAGTAAACTAATTAAAAAGAAATGAAGTTTGGAAATTTATAGAATTACTAAAGAACTATCCAGTTACTGGAACCAAATGGGTCTTTATAAATTAAAAAAATATGATAAGGAGTTATAACTAGAAATAAATCAAGACTAGTAACTAATGGATATAATCAAGAAGACAGTATAGATTATGATAAGACCTTTGCCCCTACAGCTAGATTAGAATCCATTAGAATATTTTTAGCATATGCATCTAACAGAAACATTAAATTATTTTATAAAGATGTTAATTATACCTTTTTAAATGGTTATTTAATAGATAATTCAATGCAGAGAAACCTACTAGTTTTGAAATTTCCCAAAAAATAGATTTTGTTTTTATACCTACTAAATATCTTTATGGACTTAAACAAGCGCATAGAGCTTGCTATGAAATATTAAGTTCTATTATTTTGAAAAATAATTTTACTATTTTTATGGAATATCCAACTTTTTTTTGGAAAAATATAAATTCTAATATTCTATTGGTTAAAATACATGCTGATCATGTAATTATTAGAGAAAAAAAACATTATCACGAGTCTTCAAACATAACCAAAAAATAATTTGAAATGAGTATGATGGGAGATATAAATTCCTTTTAAAAACATAATATATATCAAAAATATTTTGGAAATGATTTGAATCAATGAAAAAAATTAATTATTTAATAAAGAAATTTGGAATTGATAGCCACATGGCATATATAAATCTTATGTGTACTAATATAAAACGTGATTCTAATGAAACATGAAAACAAGTTGAAACCAAGTTATATAGAGGTATGATTGAATGATTATTATATCTTATTTCTAGAAGGATCAATATTATGTAGTCATTATTGCTTTATGCAAAATTTTAATCAAATCCTATGGAATCTAATATTATAGATTTCAAAATAATTTTTAGATATTTAAAAGGAACTATTTTTCAACCTATAATTTATCCCAAAACTTCTAATTTTAATTTAATTTCATACTCAGATTCTGATTTTGGATGTTATAGATCAGATAGAAAAAGCACCCTAGGAACCTATAACTTTTTTGGAAAATATTCAGTGTCATGGTCTTGTAAGAAACAACACTAAGTTTATTTGTCAATAGTAGAGGAAGAATATGTATCTGTAAGATGTTTTTGTGCAGAAGTTTCATGGATGAAAAACAATATTATGAACTTTGGACTAAATTTTGATAATAAACCTTTTTTACGAGATAACACTAGTGTTATAAATATTTCATGAAATTCTATAAGTCATTCAAAAACTAAGTATATTGATATTAAACATCATTATCTGAGAGTTATGTTCTTAAAAAGGATATATTTTTAGAATTTATAAGAAATGAATGACATTTAGCTGATATTTTTACTAAACCACTTCCCACTGTAGGTTTTGATTTTTTTAAGGGGGACTTATATTTATTTAATTTTAATCCTAATTTTATTTGACAAAATTATTCTTATTTAAAATATTTCACTATTTAAAATAATTTTGTTACTTATCTTTTAAATAAGTTACTCTTTTATTTTTATTTTGTAATAAATATGAAATATTCTTCATGTAGTTTAGTTATTTTTAAATTATGTAATGATTATTATGTACGTAATGACATGAGAATCAAGGCTCTATCAGAGCCCGTTTAGAATTCAAAAACCATTCAATTTCTCAAAACCATTCGAAATACCAGAACCATTGAAAACTTTTTTATTCCATTACTTGATCCTTTGAAACCCTAGAACCTCAAAACATCATAGCTTCTTGACAGAAATAGAAAAAACACAGAGAATCGAAGAAGGAGAACCTAGTGATGTGATGTGTCAGCTTTCTCTGGGATGGAAAATCCTTCAGGGAAAACTCATTGACTTGGAATGGATATATCACATGAATTTGATGCTGAAGAAAGTGTTATCCTTTCAAGGTATTGAAACGAAATTTAGTGTGGACTACACTGAATTTCTTCATGAAGTTGAGTTGATAAGTTTCTTTTAAACCTCTCAATTTAGATTTTGAGAAATAAAATATTCAATTGTTTTGAAAATCAAAGACGGTGAGTTGTCGATATCTTCTATTGAAATTTCAAGGACCTTAATCTTCCCTAATGAGGGAGTTTTTCATTTTTAACTGATGTAAATCAGTAAAAAGAATCATAAATTTTAGGATATAATGTATATTCTGTTTGGTTCTACTAACATAAAGAAAATGATGGTAAAATATTTAGAACCAGATGATAAAATTTAGGTTATGTTTATTTAGACTAGGATAACCCCAAGGATGTATTAGACAGAGAAGATTCTTTTTCCAGATATGTATATAATTTTTTTATTTTTAAGTGAAATAATTCTGAATTTTACAAGATACATGATTAGATATTTGAATTACTGTTTTCAACCTGAGGATTGAATAAATTTCTATCCTTATGGAATATTTATTTCAAAGTTGTTTTTTAAGAATGATATATTAAGACTAATTGATGAAAGTGTTAGATGACATCATACTAATGGGTTGAATTCTGGAACACTGAGAAAGATTGGATTTTTCTAGAGCAGTGTAAAAGTTAAAGATTTATTTTTGGAGGAAAAGAGGATCAAGAATCTACTCAGGTGGAGCAACATGCAAAATATAAATATGGAATGGTTGAATATAGAACATGGGAAGCTTCAATTACATCAAGATGAATCAGATTTGAAATAGAAGATGAACCTTCTGATGAAGAAAGCCAAGGAGGACTTCTTAGTTCAAGTAAGAGAACATTTAGTATGGAACCTGATATAGAGAAAATTCTAAAAACAAAAGAAATTTTAAGTTATATGTTTGAGAGTAAATCTGTTCAAGATAAACTACAATAGTAAGCTTCTTCTCAATAAGAATGCGATGTTTTTCCTTAGGCTTAGGTACAGTCAATAAACGAGGAGGTACCTCAAATTAAAAAAATCTAAAGATATTGAAATTATAGATCAAAATGTGTATTATATTGACTTTGTACATCATATACATGAAAAGATGCCAGAAACAATTGCTCAGGAAGAGCACCTGTCTTTGGAAGTTGAGATTGAAGATCAACCTATTCAAGAAAATATCTATTAAATTCATATAGAAGTTCTGAATGAATCTTTTTCAGTTTATATTTTGGTAGAGAAATTATTTGAGAAACTAGTGGAGCTGGATGAAGAAGAGAAATCAGATGCTCAATATTTACCATTGATCTAAATAAATCTAGTTGTGAATCAAGCATAGTGTGCCTCTGATTCTGTGTCTGATCATGTTGAGGAACATTTCATAAAATTTAATATAGATAAATAATAAAATGTTGATTTAAGAAAATAGTAAGAAAATGAGATATAATGAATTAAAAATTTGAATTATAGTTTTGTTTAAAAGAAAGAGGTTGATCTTATTAAAAAGGAATTACAAATATAGGATGAAAAAATAAAATCTAAATATGTATTGGAATTAGATTTGGCAGAATTGAAAAGTTTTATAGAGGAATAGATTGAAATTGTCATAGGATGTCAAGAAAGTACAGCAGGTACTTCTTTTTATTTGATCAAATGATTACAATCCATTAAAACTATAATGAGGAAAATAAATGACTGGTTTTCGGATTTACAGGGAAATTGCACTCCTCTATCTGTTCTATTGGACTATCAGAAACATCTTGTTGATCAACATACCTCAAGTGAACTCGGTATTAGAGAATTACTAATCAGATTCACTAAGAATATAAATTAATTAATGGAGATATAAGAGATATTGTGTGAGTTTTTTACAGTGAACCTCATTGAAGACATTCATTTGACTCAAGAAGGACGAGATATGATAATTCCACTTGGAAATGGTGTAATGAAGAGATTATGGTTAGAGTTCGAAAAGTTGAAGGATGTTATTCAGAATCATTGAGATACCCTTTTTCTAGCATTTATCCAAACAATATTGATACTTGATCATTCATGTACTTGTATATTATTTTATCAATGAAAATTATTTTTTATTATATATATATATATATATATATTTTATGTATATGTTAGACTACCAAAAAAATCAATATTCATTTATTAATAGATGCTTTCTCATAAATTTTTTTTACAAGTTTACTACTACATTACATGTGTTATATACCTTATTCTATCATTATTTTTTACATCACAAAATAGGGACAAATTTATATAAACATAACATTTTTCTTTGTTTTTTAAATAGGCTTTTAGTGGAATTTTATTTAACAACTATTAAAGGGAAATTTGTATAAACAAATATTGTATATTTTCAAGGAGGTATTTAAAATTAAAAATTAAATATTGTTTTATCCTTTAATGATTCTAAATTATATTTAAATACTTTTATGGGGTATCAGATAATCAAAAAGGGGGAGATTACTGAGCATGTATTTTTTCAACAATACCCTATATTTTTATGATGATTTTAATGCTCATAAATACCCTTTCTTATTATTCTAATGATTTTACATTAAGTATATTTCAGAAAATTAATATTTTTTATATTCCCAATTTCAGAATAATATTAAAGCATATGATTCACATGAAATATTTTTAAATCTGTTCGAAAAAAAATTCAATGTGTTCTGGAAACACTATTCATAATGTACATTGGAGAGGGTAGTGTAAGGATTATATCATATGTTTATTTTATGGGAGTTCACAAAATAATGGTAAAAGAACCATACATTTTAAAGGAACCTTACAATTGTCATATGGAAGAAGTATGATTGAATAACCTTACGTAAGTTTGGAACCTTACGTTTTCTTCAAAGAATTTTGGATCGTCTACCATAATTTTGTAATGAACCTTACATTTTATAAAAAATAATGAATCAATTACCATATGTTCTGTTGTAAGAAATGTATTGATCATATTCTATACATTTTAATGATGAAGAAAAAAGTATGGATCGTGAACCTTACGTTTGTAACCAACCTTATATTTGGAAAACTACATTTCAATCCTTGAAACATCGAAGATTTTTATTTGCAACTTTATCGTGTAATGGTCTTTTTTGGAATATCATACTAATTTCAAGCTCTATTCAAATCATGTTTTAAAGAAACTATTTGACTGATTTAAATCCATTTATATGTAATTCAAAGGATCAATTTAAGATGAGGATTTCATACCAATTATTAAGGGAAGTTACAACCACTTTGTTTTTCAATATTTTTGAATATTGTGATCTATCATATGACTTTTGTGGATCAGAATTTATGAATAAGGAAATCTTCTTTATTCGATTTATTCTATGTATTTTAATTCTGTAGATCGCATGAGTGACACGATATCTGTTGAATTCACGGCGATTACAAAATTCAAATATGAAGATATTTGAGTGTCACAAAAATAATGTTATAATGATTCATTAAAAATACATTTTATAGATATATTTCTACAAATAATTTCCAAATTTAGTTTTATATTAGAAAAGGATAAACCATGAAGATTTACTTGTTCTACATTGAAGATAAATCGTGAATCAAGTGATGATTTTTTGCTGAATGTTTTTATAGATCAATGGAAACGAGATTGATCTAGTAATGATCTTATCTGAATTAAAACTTTTTTAAAGATGACGATCTATTTACTATCAGTTATGTACTGGTTAATCTATAAAGATTAATCAGAAAGTATTTTTTTAAAAAAAAATCTTTAATTTTGAGTATCATATTCTCATTTTAAGATTTTTTGATAGTTTCTCTATTTAGAACAAGAAGACTCTATTTTATACTTAAACTGTAAAGGTGTCAACTTCCATCACTCAGTTTTGGATGGCCTTGTGAATAGAGGACCGACTATTGAAAATCCCCTAGCTCATGGATAATAGCATTGGTGGAGCAAACTAGGACATTTTTGAGCCTTGAACCTCTATAAATATTTGTGTCTTGATATCTATTAATTTCCACTTCATAAAAAAAATTATAATGACAAAAGGAAAGAAATGATTATCATAAACATTTCTCAAGAAGTTTTGAAATTCACAATTCACCCCTCTATTGTGTATTTTATATAACACGATACAACATCTAGATCAAGCACGGAAGATTATAAATCATCTAAATAAGTTTATGATCTGTAATCTAGTGTTCAATATTATTTTATTATAGTTTTCCTTGATATTATCACCTATATACTCATGTTTATTTAAACACCATTATGAAAACACAATATTAGTAGTGGTTATAAAAGATATGAAAAAATAATATTTAGTACAGTTGGAAAAGAGAAACTCTATCAACAAATAATAAAACTATAAGGATAAATGATTAATGACCTAAAAATATGAATTCTCCGTCAATGATGAATTATTTGAATTTAACATTTATGAGACAGAAAATTTAAGTAAAATAAGTAAAAAAGGGAATTCATGGATTATTTGAAAATCATAAGGCATCCATTACAAATGAATCCTCTTTTCTCTGCTTGTGAGAACATTCCCCACACGCTACCAGATTTTAAAAAATTTCCTACACTTTACCCTCACCTGGTTGGCTTTTGAAGATGCCTCCATTTCATAAATCCTTTAATCCTAGCTTCTCCTGTAGTGATTTTACTATATCTCCACCCCGACCACCACATGGTCCGATATCTCCTCAAAGGATGCAATGTACGGCCCGATTCACACCCTATAAAGATCTTACTTCCCACTAATCTCCCTACCTCCATCGATTCTCTCACTAGACAGTTCCCTCTTGTCTTTGGATATTCCCTCTTCTGCATTCATGGAGGGAGAGTCTTTCGTCAAATCAAATCTGGTGGATAGCTTTGGGATATAGAAACTACCGATCTCAGCCTGCCAACGCTATCTCACCTCATGAGGACTCCTTTATTCACTAAATATTTCATCTATTTACATGAATGCCTTATACATGGTATTTATTTTGGAACCATGTTTCATTTAATATTGTTTTAAGTATCCTAGTATATTGGGGAAGTCATTTTTTTACCTGATCTGATGGTAGATGGATGTTCACAGGGGTAAAGAGAGTTCAATCAAGGTTGTGTGTCTTTTTCTCCCTAGTATCCCACTGCATTTTTAGAACGAGGGTATCCTCAATGATACTTGGGACTCCCTTGGTGGATTCCTCTATTCAGGTGAATGCACCAGGTCATTTGATGATACCTCTATGGTCCATTTATGTGTTGAAATGGATATCTCCCATCTAATCTGTGATATGATCTCATTTTAGGTGAGGAATCATTCTTCTAGTCTCAATACATATTCTACATTATCTCCCCGAGGTATTTCATGTTCTGTAATCTCTTAGGTCACTCTGTAGGAAGTATCTCTAAGGTGGTCATCATCACCCCTCTCAAATCCCCCCCGAGACTTATAGATTCTTGTCTCTAGCCTCTTTTAAGATCCTTAGATGTTGTCTCTAAATAAAGTGATATCAGTGGGCCATCCAGAATATTATTTGGCCCCTAATCATCCCCCTCTCCATACATCTTTTAAAGCTAGTGATGTGGTGTTTGGGTCAACATTGGTTCCCTTTAGAAATAGGAGCTCTCCGCCACATGTATATGATCATTATATTGTTAATATTCTAACAGTGTACGATGTTTACATTTTGATTAACTTGAGGGGTCCTTTCTTCATTCTCCTAGCCTCCATCCTACCTCTCCGAGTCTTAGGACCTATTCTTGGTTTGATTCTCATATATGAGCTAGAAGATGACACATCATGTTCTCTCCAATCTGTACCTTTTGAAGATCCTAGGACTGTCATCTCCTCATGTCCCCCTCATTTTCCTGAGGTCTACACTATTTTTCGAGATGTTGTTCTCAAAAGGCCAAAGGAACTACCTTCCTTTTATGACATGTGTGTAGAGGAGCCCTACTATCGAGATTTCTCCATCACCTCCTCATTGAATCCTTCTAGTAGTACAATAATTAGAATGATAAAACAAACAAAAAATCTAATCAAGTGATCACCACCCCTCTTCAAGAAGGCTGTGTGTCCTAGAACCAATTCAAGTTTCTATGGGTTCAATTATTCCCATGTTCTTTCAGAACACAAATGGCCTCCGATCTAGGGTCAAAAAAGATTTTTTTCCTCTATAATTCATAAACATATGATTTACGTTTTTGTCTTCCTTGAGCATAAAAAAACCTCTCTATGATTAGCGAAGTTACCCATAGAACAATATTACACGGATTAATAAATGAAGATCCCAAAAACCTTCACATCAATATTTTCTGAAGTAGATAATCTTTGTATATTCAATTCAGGTGGGAGATCAGAACATTTCGACTAATGTTACACATGATAGAGGTATCATCATTGTTTCCTTCATCTATGGGAGTTGTGACTCCCAATATAGGGAACTTATATGGAACGAGCTTAATGCTTTTGACCTTGGTAATTTACCTTGGATTATTGGGGGAGAATTCAATATAATTTCCAACCCACATGGGAATAATGGAAGAGGACCATTTCCATGGAGAAAAATCTTGTACTTTTTCCATTTCATGTCTGATAAGGACCTCATGGACCTTGGGTACTTAGGTGAGTTCTTTACATTGTGAAAAACTCAACATGGGGACAGACACACATGGATCCTACTGGATCTCTATCGTGGAAACATGCTATCCATTTATAAATTCCCCAATATCAATGATAGACAACCTATGCAGGTGATATCATACCACTCCCCTCTTCTGGTTTCCCTCTCAGGGAGCCAGATGGCCCACAATGGCTTCTGATTCATCAAATACTGCACAAGCCTCCCTAGATATCTCTAACTATTCAGAGTCTTGTGGAATGAACATAACTAGGAGAGTAATTGGTATTCCATTCATAATAAAACCAAGTAGAATAAAGAACATGCTTTAGGGTTTGGTAAAGTACATACTTCATAGTGACCTAGAGGTTGAAGAAATCATGCATGATATTGAAAAAAATGATTCTAGCTTAGAGGAGGTCCAAAATGGTTGGATGTTTTAATATTTGGATAATAATAAGGATAGTATTGATGATATGATTCCTAAAAAACAATGGTTGGAAAGTGAGAATGCAAGGATAAAATTGCCTAGTGAGGGTGATAGACACACTGCTTACTTTCATTCATGAATTAGAGAGAGGAAGCGACATGTACAACCCAGAATTTTGAGGCATGATGGTTCATTCTCATATGATAGGGATGTGGTGGGGAACCTTGATCATTCATTTTTCAAATATATTCTATCCAGTACTAAGTTGTTAATGACTAATGGTTACCTAGGTGGAGAGGTGGGGTTTCTAGATATTATTTCAATACAATATTCCTATCATGACAATGAGCTTCAAAGGGACATTCTGGAAGAGGAATAAATATTTGATGTTGTTATGAACTATAAATATGATTGTGTTCTGGTTCCTGATGGTTTTATTTGTATGTTTTAGGGACTTTTGGGATCCGATGAAGTATTAGTAAGTTGAGGTCATTTTTGAATTTTTTCAAGGGGCAGCCTCCCAAGAGTTTCTTATACTAATACTCTAGTAGTCATTCCCAAACACAGTAACCCCTCCTCAATTCTCTATTACAAACCGATAATCATGTTCAACATTCCTTATAAATTCTTCCTGAGAATAATCAAATCAAGCATCTTAGTACACCTCCCACGGTGGGTCTTCATTGAGAGAAACTATTTTTTGAAGGGTCATTCTATTCAAGGTTCCATTTCAATAGGCCAAAAAATGAAAAGGGATATTAACTCAAAATATTTTGGCACAAAAATGTCTATTAAACTATATAAAAACAAGGATTATGAAATGAGTGAATTTAGCTTCATCAATAAGGTTATCTCAGATGTCGGATTATCCTCTGGTCTGCAAACCTCATATTTAGAAGGTTTATTTCCTCTTGGTAGTCTATTAACTTCTTAGGGATGTACTATTTTTTATCTAATTTGACTCGTGGTCTCAAAAAAGGTGATCCACTGTCACCAATCCTATTCATCCTCACCTATAAAATTCTCAGTCACCTCATCCTTAGAAGCATGAACAATGAAGCTATCCTCCCATATAGAAGAAAGATAAACCTCCACTCTATTTTCCATATCATGTATTCGAATGACACCTTAATCTTAATTAATTTAAGTAATAGGTTGGTTTATATCCTGGTCAAGGTATTAGATAAATACATCCATTAGAGTGGACATGACATCAATAGGGAAAAGAGGAACCTTTTCATTTCTAGAATATGATCTTATAGCCAGGCCTCCTCTTTGTGCCAACTTATGGACATGTAATGAGGGTGTCATCCTATGAAATTCTTGTGTACCCCTCTCTTTGTAGGTAGACATTGAGTTTGTGACTTTGATCATAGCGTTACCAAAATTCTCCGACCAGGTACTCTTCTTAAAAAACTGATTCCTGTCATCTATGTTTCATATTTCATTTGTTAACAACATGCGCCCAGTCTCTCCATTTTATTCACATTCTTCCATAAAATTAGTGAATGATTTATCCCCATCATTTAAATTATTGTTTCTTGATTTATATGGGATCCATTACTGAAGGTAAATGTCACTGGGTTTCTTAGAGTAATATAGTGTGACCAGTTTAGGAAGGATGAATTAATATGCATTTCCTTGATGACACCCACATCTACATGAAAAAAATGTCGGACTAGGATATCCATTAACATCATACCCTATGGGGTAAAATAATTCACATAAATTGAAAAAGTAATTTATAGCTAAGGGGAATCCATGAACCTCCTTTCTTGTCCATTATCTTACCCATGTCATAGCTCTTCAACCCCTCACCTTCTAGACCATTGGGTAAGGTTCTTAGTCCTTCTGGCATCATAGAGGGGTTGGCATGATTCTTGGGATCTCATGCTTCCCAAAAAAATGTATTTAGTTCAGATAGGCTAGTCACTAGACAACCTTCATCAAGGATATTTTGGGTAATAATCAGCTGACCATCTTAAACTTTATTGATATCAACATTGATCCAAATAGATGTGTGTTCACTATATCCTCCTCGAGGAATTTCTCTAAAAAGGACTTACACCTGTCTCTTGATCCCTTGGATTTTTCATATTGCTGGAATGAGATCTTATTATTTAACAAAATTTCAAAAGTATAATTTCCTCCCTCGGAGAATCAGAAACAATACAGTTCCCACAGATGAACACATTAGAATATTTGGTATTAATACGGTCTCCTTATTCTCATAATGCAACTCCCAAAACGAGAATACTATTTTAAATATCTTAATTGAGGGAGAATGGGTGAATGTTATCTAATCATTTGGAGAGTTTTTAAACATATCTACCTAGCCTCTGATAGATTCTCTTTTCAATGATCGTTGGTTTCATGGATCAGGTGATTGGGTCCCAAAAAAGAGTGTAGCAGACCACTGTCATAAATGATGGATGATGGTTCCTTTAGATTCATAGGAATAAAGAAAGGTATGATAGGTTTCCCTATTTTGAGAGGTCCATCATAGTTAGAACAAGAAACTATCTCCTTGACCTAGTCAGATTCATTAGTAACTGGCAGGATACTTCATCCCTGCTCCAGCTTCTTTCATGCATTCTAATATCATATCAAAGATGCAGTTCTTTGTGGAGTAAATGGGTGAGATGGCAGTGAGCCTTCATGGGTCTGAAAATCAACACTGAAAGGTCCTTTATATTTTGTGTTTTGAGGGTATGATGGGGTTGTCTATGAATCCCATGATTTTCTCATCCTTGAATTCACTTCCCACCTTGGTTATGGAACTTCACTTTATGAGGAGGCCCATGATCTTCTCAGCAGCAACTGATTATGCAACCGGGGGAACATCTACTTTTCAAAAGTTGAAACTAATTTAAATATTCTCTTGAATTATTTGAATGGAACCAGTTCTTCTCCTTGGTTTATTTTCCAACATTTTCAGAAAATTCCGGGGAATTCTCTCTAGAAACATTTGAATGGTTTACAACTGGAATGAGGGAAATAAAGATACAGATCACATTTCTTCTCTTGTGGTTAAAGAATCTAGAATTTCCTATATTTATAATTTTAAATTTTTGGATACTGAGGGGATTAATCTTATTAGAGTGGATTCCATTAGGTTCCATTGCATCCGACCCCCTAGTTTCAGGATTTTCTTGGCTTATTCTTGACTTCTACATTTCCTTTTCCTATAAATAAATACATGATGATGATGATGATACCGAATCTACATATTTCAAGAATCCACAAGTTTAGATCAAATCTAAAAGGTTAAAGGATATTGAAAATTATCTTCAAGAAGAACACATGTCACATGAATATTAAATGAATATCATGAAAAAGGAATGTCAAGAAAGTGTGAAATCACATGATGAATAAAAGAACACTATAAATATGAGATGTCTGATGTAGGAGGTCAATTTTACCAATCATGAAATCAACCAAGCTGATTCTTCCCAGGAAGATAAAATAAGAAGTGATTTTCTGAAAGGTAATGATAATATTATTATTTATAAAAAGTATAATACAATTGTAAACAAGTTTTTAAAACAATCTCTTACTATATCAACTACAAGATCAAATAGAAAGGTAACCCTTGAACTAGATAATATATTATGTATTAATGTTATTTTGTTTTCTATAAAAATTAAAATTCAAAATAATGTAAAATATGAATGAATTTCAATGTTTATAAACTCACTAGTACCTTAAGGGTGGATGTGAAAAATAATAGGATATGGGTCAACCCAAAATAATATCATATGAAATAATTTCCTTCTTAAAAAACTAAAAAATAATGTAGCATATACAACACTCAAAATAACAATATCGAGGATTACTGGTCACTATTAGTGACACAGAATATTTTGACACAATTCCACTGAATTTTGGAATAATATTTTAATTTATTGAGATTATAGATGGTTTAAATTAAGGGGGAGTAAATCTGAGTAAAGGAAAAGTACCAAGAAAATAAGAAATCTACTATCTTCAAATATATTTGAAATATTGGAGAAATTATATTGAAAATTAAAAGGAGGGTTTCAATATAATGAAGATATTGAGTTTATTTATAACAAGAAAAATTTATATATTGAAGGAATTAAAAACCAAAAAAATTGAATAATAAATTGATAAGAAAAGGTGAGTCGACCATGGAAATCAGGAAAACTAAAAAATAGTACACACCTATAGTGAATACTAATAATGATGTTACACCAAATAATAGATGATTACATTTTGGGAGAAATGGAAAAAAATGTTTCTATGAAATTAATCCTTCAAAATTAACTTTGGCTTAAGGAAGTTAATGTAGTAATGAGAATCAGTATAGGAAAATATAGGAGGATTAGTTTGATAGAAGACATCTAAGAAAAAAACTGAGAAATTTATATAGATGGGAAAATTGAAGGAAGTTGAGAAAGCGTATGGAATGTGTAAATTTTTTAGCAACACTCAAAATAAATGCATGAAATGGCTACAAGGATAGATTAAGGTGATGGGAAAAGAACAGAAAGAACCAACAACTATATGTCCAAAGAGCACAATGGTAAAAAAGGAGTCACTAAACCAAAATGAGGATGATCCTGTATTTAGGGAATATATGGACACATGGAAATCCTCATTAGAGAAGTCAATGAAGATGGAGTAATAAAAAATGTTGGATTGAAAGGGTAAATAAGATGGTAACTATTACAATGGGGGGGTGAATTGTAGTTTAAAAACATCAAACTAAACTAATACAATTTACCTCTTGAAGTGAATGGTTGTACTCAGAGTTCATCAGATGATTAGAATGATTGAATCAAATCACGATTGACCAAACTATATCAATGAAAGATTTTTTGATTATTATAAACACATAAATGAAACAAATGGTATGAATGATTTTTAAAACAAACATTTTATCTTAATATTCATAGTGGAACAAAGAGTTATAAAAAAAATAAATAAAAAAGATATTAAATGTATGAATGAATTACAAGCTATAATAAAATAAATTTAATATATTAGACTTAAATGTAAAGGTAGTGAATAACCTTGACAAACATTATACATAGTTTTATACTTACTATAATGTCTATTTTTCTTTACTAGGAAAGCCCTCAATATGATGATCAGAATAAGAACTGTCTTCTTATCCTCATAAACCATCGATATGATGATTAACATTTGTCTTCCTAGCACCCAAAACATTCTATATGATGGATCTGATTCACCATCTTCCTATCTATAAAATCCTTCGATGATTATAATGATTATATGTAGAATACAAAATTAAATGTTCTAAATTAAATAACCATAAAAATGATTACTTTTAATGAAAACTCTCTAATGTATTACAATTCATAATAAGGAGATGTTCACATAGAAAATAATTTATAATAAACTGAGTTTTGAAAAATGTATTATCCCTTTACTCATCAAATGTGTTATTGTTTATAGGTGATGGTCTAATGATAATATTTCTTAGTATGTTTTAATGGATTCGATCATTTTGTGTTTGAAATTTCATTTCTAACAAAATGTATGGCTTCGTTTTGATTTGTACCATTAAAATGATAACATTTATTCCTTAACATAGGATTTTTTTGGTTTTTCTATTATAAACATCAGTCAGTCTGATGGATTTTTTATTGCCTATAAATCTAATGAAATGAATGAGGGTTAGTCTAAAGTATCAATACCATAGTTATTCTATGGTCATTAATTTTGTGAATGAGGTAGACAAGACACAAGTCTAACCACTAGTTTGAACAAATTTCTTTCTAATGGATCAAATTCACTTTCATCCTGATTAATAATATTGAGTAATATAAATATTATATTCCCACTAAATTATAAATAAATCATTTTAGGGTAGAAATAATTTTTTTCTATGAAATCATACTAAAACACTCGGGACATAAAAGGTTATTAAAAATAGTTTCAAGGCGACTATTATTAATTATAAAACTAATGGAATGGAAAATTAAGAATTGTGATTTCTTAATCAACAATCTCTCCCTTTTTGGAAAGCACAAAACAAAACCCTGAATTTATAAGTAATAACCTAAAAAAATGCACTACTTTTTATTTTAAGAATATTAAAGATAAATATTTTTATAACTCCCCTAAGTTTTTAACTATTTCATAATATTATGGAATGTATTAATACAACCCCTATTAAATAATACCCCCCTTAGGAATTTACATCCACTCGAGTATAGTATCCTCCCATTTATTAAAAATTCTACCCTTTATAAAAAATTACATCTTTTTGATATTAAAAAAGGAATGGGAAAGAATATAACGTTTATCTAAATGTTAAAAAATATTAGATAAAAAAATAAATTGATAACTAACTAATCAAACATAAAGTAATATAAAGAACATACATCCAAATATAATTAGAATACTTTTAAGTGGAAAGTATTTGAATGAAAAGATAATTAAAATTAATAAGTATTCAAAGGCTTGAGAATATTACATTGAGAGTTCAAATTATAATATTATTCTATATTTATCCACGAGTTTGTTCACAAATGACATAATTTTTTTGAAGTCCTCTCAATCCTTCTAATGATTTATGATCATATCTTTTATAACTTATTATTTCTGAAAATTATTATTCCGAATTTGAACTTCATCTTTCATAAGGATCAAATTTGTTTCACAAGATCTCAACCTTCGATTTTTCAATTCTAGACTATGAACTGTTTCATTAAATACATTTACTTATTTAGTCTGATAATGATTTGTATCTCTGAATTCTTTTATGAATTTCAATTGATCCAAAATAATTTAGGATAACTTATATAGAGAATATTCCTTTTCTAAAAAAAGATTCATTGCATTAAAAATTGATTTTCTTGTTCTAAAATATCATTATCTATTTCATTGGACCACTTCTCTAACTGATTTTATGAAGAATTTTGTGTCTTAAAATTATCTTGATAGAATTTGAAATCTAACTCAATCCTGTTCAATAAAAAATTCAAAACATTTAGTGATTCTGATTTCTAATTCAAATTTTCAAGAATCAACTTATAGCTTTTATCTATGTTAAGTAGATAAGGAATATATTAACTAAACATTTTCAAGTTAAATAAAATATAATAAAATCCCTTTTGAGAAACTATAGTTCTTGAGTCTAATTTATTGGGCTCAACATAATGAGGTGTTTATTTGTCATTTCTGCTATCTACCGATTTCTATTTTGTTTTCATGTTTCATTGAATCTATGTCTAGAAGTTTTTTTAGATCATTTATTTCCTCTTCATCTTTCAGAATATCTAAATAGTTTTCTAATTTTGACTTATCATTAACATCAGTATTTGATTGTTTTTATTGTTATTCTTTCATAGAGGATGTATCTTCTTCAGTTTATATTGATTATTTTTATTCTTAATAACATTTCATGTTTTCAACATTATTATATTATGAAGTTAAACATAGTAATGATAAATAAGAATATGATGAATTTTTTCCTAGTTATTTTTCATCAGTTTGAGTTTTTTCCTCACGAAATTCTTCCTATTTATTTCATTCTTCTAATTCAACTTATTCTTCTTCAACTCTTTCTTTAACTTATTCTTCACCGTATTCCAAAATCTATTATTATAATTGCCTATATGTTCTTATAACTACATTAACAACAAATTTAGATATTGATTATTTCACAGGTATGACAAGAAAATATTGTATTACATCTAGTTTTTCATTTCTCTTATCAGCCACTGAAGGGAATACAATCGGTATTGTAAAAAACTATTCACAAATAAGACTGACATCAAAGAATTTATTGATCGGTATGAGAAACTATAAGAATAGGATTCTAAGAAGACTTTTCAACAAGCCATAATAGAATTTCACAAACTTTTTCATCGACTAAATTTTTCTTTTGCTTATTTCTTTTATCTTATTATTCATCTGCTTCAATCTTTTCATCTTTCCAAATTTTCAAGACGTTTGTCTCAGTAAGATCTATACCAAATAGAGGATCCCCAGGTTTCCTTTGTGACTTATGTGACATAAACTTATTAAAATAATCATATGGAATTCTATTTTTTTAATTTTTATTTACCCATAGGGAAGATTCATCCTTTATCTTTTTCTTATCATTCTAAACTTTATTTGATGTTTCTTTCTCCGATGCAAATCCATAAAACATTGCAACAAATATTTTAGATTTTGAATAAAAAAAATTTCATTTTTAAAATTTTGTCTTTACTAATGAATGGAATATTTTTTATTATAGGATAACACATATTCTCCAACTTGAAAGTTTCAAACATTAAAAAATTAACTACGAATAAGTCTAGAAACATGAAAATCATCTACATTATTGAAGAACTTTTAATATTCTCCACCACAATGAAAATAAATTCCACCAAGTACATTTACCTCATTTTAACCAGGTAATGTAAAAAAGTATTTGATACCTTGAGAGTTTCTCAAACACCTTTCCTGGGTATTAAAAATCTCTATATCCACATAGCAAAAACCTTCAAATCTAGTGATATATGAGGTACCATTCTATTTTTCTCATATTATGAAAACAATGAGGCTTTAGAATTATTAATCTAAAAAATTTCAACTATTTACTGTAACCTATTCAAAGGTAAATATGCCTAAATATTAGTAGAAAACCCCACCAAGTCTGCTACTCTATAAAAAAATATTATATCTATTTGAAAACATAGTAATGTAGACATTACACTTACCTTATTTAAAAAACTGAACAGATGAATAAAATTCCCTATCCATTTATGGATAATAATAATTGATATATTTATCTATTTTCTTTACATAAAAAATTTACAAACATTGATAATAGAAAAACCTTTTGAGATTAGTATCATAATTATGAAACCAATACTTTCTAATGATTATTTATTTGACAACAAACCATTTTGGGTAATCTTATTCGGTTTCCTTTATTATGAAAACTCTATTTTAGATCAGAATAAAAAATGAAACTGATAAATTTGAATGGTGTTGAGAGGCAGTGATGAAAACTCATAAAACCGATGTTAGACAGGGGTTGTCTCAACATTATAAATGTATAAGAAAACATTACATTTTATTCATAAATAATTTCAATGTCTAAGATTAAACTCTTACTCGTCTGAAAAACAAGATTCAACCAAACGATTTTTTAATGTTTTATTTAAACTCTCAATGTTTTAAACAACTTTTATTAGAGTAAGAATAAATTATAGTAATAAAATTTTAAAAACATTTACATCAAATAAAAGTCATAAAACTAATGTAATAGGTAATAAAAACAATTAGAAACTAAAGTAATGAAATAGTGAAAAAATTAAAAGAAGAATAAATTTTAGAGTTAAAAGACTCATTAGTATGAATTACCCGTTTCCTTGTTTTTATAACACAAATAGATTATGATAGTTGTATTAAAAAATCAGATTACGATAGTTTTATTATAAGAACTGATTATGATAGTTTTATTATAAAAGCATATTAGCATATTTTTATTAAAAAAATCGATTACAATTTATTTATAACAAAAACCAATTATAATAGTTTATTAAAAAATTCAATTAAGATAGGCTATAATAATTTTTGTGTCCAAAAAGTCATTATGATATATTGTTTTTAGAAAACAAAATTTCTTTAGAAAAAAGAAAATGTTTTTATAAAAAAAATTGTACTACCCCTATGAAAATAATTATTTTAATATAAGGAGATATGTAAAATAGAATTATATTAGAACTACCAAATAACATTTATCATTCCAAACATCTATTGAATATTTTCAAATCTATCAGAACTAAGGTTTTACTTAAAATATCACCAACTTTTTCTAAAATTGGGATAAATTGTAAAACGGTATCTCTTTTAAGTGTGTTATCCCTATGGAAATGGTGTCCTATATATATGTGTTTATAAAATGAGTTATGTGATGGGTTTTTAATTAATGTAATGTTAAATGTGTTGTTACAATGTATTTGAGTTTTAGTAAAACTAATGTCATATTCTATGATTGTTTGGTTGCATCCACAACACTTAAGAACAACATCTGTTAGCTGTTAAATATCCAAATTTAGTATTAGAAAGTGTTAGTAAGTTTTTTGAATACAAGACCAAGAAACTAAATTTTCATTTAAGAAATGAATTGTTCTGAATTTAATTTTTCAATCCATTATAATTCCACCAATGTCATCATTTAAAAAAATTATGTTTGAAGACATTTAAGATTGAATATATTTAACTGAAATTTATATTTCCCCATAGATAATGAAATACTGGCTTAATATATTTTATATTACATTATCTATAATTTTATTGATAACTAGAACATAATAATACTAAGAAAATTTAATGTAGAAGAATAGTTTCTACGTATATTATACTTTAAATCATACATTGGAAAGTTTATTGATCAGCTAGTTTCTCAACCACAACAATATCTAAAGTATTAGAGGTATTAATATGAGTAATAATACTTTTAGTATTTTCATAACTGAATTTCTTACATAAAAATTTTATATAATTATATAGAGATAGAAAAGGACGTTGTGGTTTTTTGAAATTAAAAAAATAAGAAAATATGGTAACTCTCCCATAATACTCATTTCGAACTCAAACATCATAATAATGTCAAAGGAATAAATTAAATATTTTTTAGTTAAACCATATATATTTTCATCAAAATAAATTTGTAAAATCAAAATGTTTTTATTTACTTATTTTATAAAAAGAGTTGGATCTGCAGCTCCCTTAAAAGTTATTTGAAAAAAAAATCTAGTAAATCTTTCATAAAAATTATTTGGGGATTTTTTATGTCCCTAATGTTCATTGGTAATATTATAAATTTTTTTGGATATTTTTTTACTTTAAAAAATGGGGTTGTTCTATATAAAATTCTTCGTGAACATTTCATTTAGTAATTCACACTTTATATCCATCTAAAATAGTTTGAAATTAAATAATTTTGGAATGGATAGAAGCATTGAAATAGATTCAATTGTTATTACAAGTGTATTAGTTTCTTTATAATATATTATCTCTTATTTGTTATATCCTTTACAAAAAGTTTATCTTTATTTCTAATTATTATTTCATTTCAATCACATTTGTTCCAAAAGACCCATTTTACTCTAATTATATAATTTTCTCTAGGTTGTTCAACTAATTTACATACATGGTTTCTTTGAAACTTAATATGTTCACATTACATTGATTTTATCCAATCCTCATCAACAAAACCCTCATCATGATTCAAAGGATCAAATTTGAATAAGAAATCTAAATCCTCATTTTCATTTTCTAAAGAATTTCTTGTCCTAACAGGTATATCTACCTCACCAATGATACTTTCTATAGGATGATTCATAATAAATAAATGAATCAATAGGGTTTCAAAAGTATGTTACTTAATAATATATAGAAAATATTCATATATAATAACATCAGAAAAAAATTCATGAGTTATTTCTATATGATAAGAACATTATAACAATGGTTAGAAATCAGTTCTAGAAATAAAATCTAAGGATGTAGGTTGTGGTTTTTTGAGGAAAAACGGATCAATTTCATCTGTAATTACACTCACTATTTTTGCAAAAATATATGAATTGATAATTAGAAACCATATAAGCCTTAGTAGTATGGGAATAACATAAAAATATCCCATTATCATATTTTGGTGTAAATTTATATAAGATATCATTAGTATTAAAGATGAATAATTTGAAAAAACATAATTACAAGTAAGATTTTTTTTCCTATATTCAAATAATAAGGTCTTTTATTAAGAAAAAGGTGTAATTAAAATATGATTTAGACTACAATAGGATTTGAAAAAAGATTTTCCCACGAAATATTTATTAAATGAGTATTCAATCAATATGTCTACCAGATATTCTAGCGGGAAGGCGGGATGGATGACACAATCTTCCAAGGAGCTCATTTCTTTGGAGAAGCTCAATCTTAGAAGGAATTATTCCAAGATTCTGAAACACTATGAAAGTTCGGAATGTGAATCGGCTACTGCGGAGGAGGCAGTTTGTCAGGGATGTGGTGATGGGTCTGATTTTTATGATATGTAACTGTTTTCTCACCTTGTTGTGTATGTCTGTTGTACTTTTATTTTATTTTCAATAAATGGTCAGAGTCCTACCTCTGACTCATCTTTCTTGGTTATACCATTTTCTATAGATTTATAGGAGAGTAAATGTTATTATCAATACATTTATTACTATGAAATGTTTTATAAATCAGAATTATCAAATTCTCCACAATGATCACTAGAAATAGTTATCAGGGACATATTTTTCTCATTTTTATTATTAGCTACAAATGTATTAAAATAAAAATGGGATTTTTATTTCTTTGTATGAAAATAGACCCATTTGGGTATTGTGTAATCATCAACTGGGATATTTACATAGTATTTTCCACCAGTTTATGTAAGAGAAAATAAATCTATATGCTTTAACTATAAATCATTATAACTTGTGACTTCATTACTATATTTAAAACATGACATATGTTCCTTAGAAAATTAAAAAGTGTCACACACTTTTTACGTATCAAACATCTGTTCTGGTAGATCCTTAACAAGTCATTTCCTTGTAAACATAGTGATGTTTCTAAGGTTACAATATTCTAACCTTAAATTAGTTAACCATGATTAATCATTCAATACAATAAGTCAAGGTAAGTATTGGATTATAATGTCTTATAAGTCTAGTGTGTAAACATTCTCCTGCCAATTTACAGAAATAAATAATTCAGCCATGGAACTATTTACAATTCATTTTTCATTCTTAAAGTTATCAAGGTAAAATTCATCACATAATGGACATATTATAATAAGTTCATTCTTATTTCCTATAATTAATAAAAAAAATTAAATTAAGGATTTTCTATGAAGTACCATTATACATATTCCAATTTTTTCTTTTTGATAATTTTTCTAATGAAAATAACTTTTCCAACTATCACCTTGGAAATATTCATAACGAAATATTTATTTCCTGTAATCTGTCTAGAAAATCTACTATACATGAAACAATATTTTTGGTACTGGATTTATTTTTGTGAAAACCAAAGATTTACTATTTTGGAAACCAAAATTTGTTGTTTTGGATTTTATAGGGAAATAGAATTTTAGGAAGCTTCATTTGGTTGACATTTTTTATTGATTAAATATCATTTAAAAATAAAAAAATATGAAAACTCAGAGAACAAAATATATAAAAAATAAATTTTATTTTGTTCAAATATATTGGATCTTTATGAAAAATGGATAATTTTTTTGAAAACAATATTTGTTATTAATAATTGGTTTTTTATTTTTATAGCCCATTCAAGAATTATTACCATGAGGTATAATTTATTTGTACAACTTATCAAATCATTCCTTAATAGAGTTAAAATTGGATAGAATTTTCTTAAAACTATGTATTTCATATATTAGTTTGAGAAGTAATGTCTTGGAATCATCATAAATAATACTTGAGTTTTTTTACAAATTAACATTTGAAATTATTTTAATTAGAAATTTTTTTCAGAAGTTCTTTCGAAATACTATCTTATTAATTGTTTTTATCGAGATCATTAGAATGATTTGAAATTTCATTAATTATATGAAAAATTCTTGAAACTTACATTTCAAGTTTATCTTGCGAATAATCATGTTTTTTTAAAATAAAAAATTTCATTTTCTAAATATTTTAAAAATATAGAAACTTAATAATAACGATGTAAAGTATTATCATATGATGAGGAGGAGTATTCATTAGAAGATGTAAAATTTTATAATTAGGATAATTTTGATTTAAAAACATATTTTTTATAAATTCAACACTTTTTACCTTTTTCCATTAAACATTGATTTACCATAGTTACATTTTAAATGAGTCCAATGTTCCTCTATTTGAAACTCTAAGTTTTAAAAGATTTTTCAGAATAATATTCACTATTTTCTCGTCATGTGTCCTAGGATTTTAGAATTGTATTTTCATTTGACTTACAATATTTCTTTTTATTTAATTTTTTTTCTTTCCATTATATCTTTTATTTTGATCTTTTCAAATCAGGCCATATGTGTGCAGTTGCCTTCCATTTATATAAAGTAACTTCGGAATATTTACTATCATTTTTATCCATATAACCATTATTATATATGTAATGAAAATATTTCTTATAACCTATATTTTTAATCATTCTAGAAATATTATCCAACTCATTTTTAGAACTTTCTGATGAACTAGAATTAAATTCAACAAAAAATTTCTCTTTTTTATAAGACTTTACTACTTTTTTATACCGAATGAACATTAGTATGAATAAAATATGTTGTTGAAAATAAAACTACATCATTTTTGTTATTATTTTTTTGTATCTCTCTTTAGTCTTCCACCATATTACATGATAGTTCAAATATCAACATCAAGAGTTCGATTATTAATATTTTGTGAATCAACCATATCAATTATTTTAGATTCCCACTCATTGGTAATTATATGAATAATCTTTTCAACAAAAATATTATCATAAAGATATTTTTCTCCATGAGATAGTGAAATATTGATAATTTTCACAAACCTTTAGTGAATTTTTGAAACTAATTCATTAGGTAGAGAATAAAATTCTTTGAAATTATCTATATGCATGGATCTAGTTATTTCAATAACATTGCATCAAAAAAATGTATTACTACTAACTTAATTCAAATACTATTGGCAGCTTCATAAAATTATATCTGACTATATATATTCCTCATCATAGAAAAAAATAATGTATTTTTAATTTTGTAGTTGAATAGATAGTATAACATCTCCACATTAGTAAAATTATAAAATTCCATATCAAGAATCTTGTACTTCCTAGTTACAATTAAGAAATTATAAAATATATATTTGTTCAAAAAGGTTTGTTCGTTATCTACAAACCCATAGTCATTACATTTAATGATTGGTGGATGAAAAGGATTTAGATTATCAAGAGGTCCAATATTCAAACCTTCCATCTTGAACCAAACATATACTATTTTATAAAAGTTCACTTTAGTGCAAAAACAATTTTTAAACAATGATTTTATAGAAATACGTGATAAAATTTCAATTACTAAAGTAACATCATAGAAATCTATAATATTATATACTTATTTGATACTATGTTTTTGGTCAAAATAATATCTAAGATGAATACTATTTCAAGTGCGGTTCGGGGGGGGGGGGTGTTGTAGTTTTAAAAAATTAAACTAAACTAATAATGTTTACCTCTTAAATTAAAAGATCATACTCAAACTCTGTCCGATGTTGAGAAGTATTGAATTGTAATGACAATTGATCTTATTTAATATGAGTGTGATTTTATCATTATTAAAATTACACCGAAAAAAAAATTATATAAATTATTTTTGAAAACAAAAATTCTTTTTTAATATGAAAAACAGAATAAAGACTTGTGAAAATAAGAAATACAATAGCTAGTAAAAGCTAGAATGTATTAAAATACATATTAAAATAAATTCACTCTTCTAACCATAAGATTAATGGAATTCCATAAGATTGACTAAAGGTATCCACTTTTATAATTATTGTAATGTTTTCTTTTCCATACATTGAAATCTATTGTTATGGTGATCAAAATATAATTTTTATTCCCATCCTCGGAATCCCTAAATATAATGATCAATGTCTGTTTTTATATCCCTAGAATACCTCTATCCAATGGATCATATTCATCATCTTACAATCCTCAGAATACCTCGATCATAATAATGATCGAATGCAGAAGACAAAATAAAATGACTTAATTGAAACAAACCTGACAAGTATTCCTTTCAAAGAAAATCGTCTAAATATTACAATTACTAAGAATGAGACATTAACATAGGGAAAAATTGAAAATACTTGTTTTGAGAAAATTTTATCAGATCCAAAATCTACAAATAACCTGATATTTATAAGTGAATACCCAACAATCATATTTTATTTTTATTTTTTCAATGTACTTTGGTATACGGATCTTGAAAGATAATTTTTAATTAAATTCCTGACGTCATTTTTTAGCACCATTACAAAGATAATGTTAATTATTTATAATAGAAAAAACTATTATTTATTCAAATTATAATCATTAGTAAGTTTGGTTTTATTGTTTATTGACTACAAATCCAGTTAACTGAAAGAGGTTTATTCTGATGAATTAATACCATAGTCGGTGTGATGGTAATTAATTTTTCAATCCGGTAGACAACACATAAGTCTAACCAATGTTCTGAATAAAGGGAATTCTAGGGTATCAGAGGAACCTCCATTCTGATGGATCTGATTGAGTAATATAAATCTTATATTCACTATACATTAGAAAAACATTTACATATCATAGAATTCAATGCTTTCTATAAAAATATAATAAAACAATTTAGAAATAAAAATTTAGTAAACATCGTTTTAATAAGGTTATTATAGCTTCCAAAATTAAAGGAATGGAAAATTAATAAGTAATAATTATGACTCGGCAAAAAAGAATCCATATTCTTTTCTATTCTCTATAAATATTCATACTTCACAAAAGAAGAAGCCAATGAAATGAAAGGAAAAAATATACTCCAATTCATGATAATATCTAGAATATCAATTGAGGAATAAGAATAAATAACTCTCCCACATATATGGTTATAAGGAAAGGGTTTTCTAGGTATAGAATAAAATAATAACCATATTTATATCATTAAGAATAAAATAAGGAAACTTATTACCGTATATGATTGTTTGATTTCATATGTAGGGAATTGAATGTGATGAATATTAATAGAGAAATGGAATATTATTCAAATTGAATAGCTTGATGAATCATCCATTATTGTGTTCATTTGTTGTTTCCTTCATGAAATATTTCAAATGGTGTCAAAGGATGATTGGAGCTCATTTTTAAGAATACATTCTATTTTGAGGGATTTTTGAAGTGAATCCCTTGATGGGGGGGGGGGATGAAAAATATTCCATGACATTAATTAATTTGAACCTTGAATATGTTGTTATTTGTCATTAATGAGGCATATTGATCACATTCTTCCTTCCCTTTGTAGAATGAGTGAATTTTATTATCAATGGGGTGTGATTGATTATCTAATGACAATAGGTTTATTCTAGTGTGGAGTAAACTTATTTCACAAGAATTATTTTGAAATGTTTATTAAGTTGTGTACATTTGACAAAATGTTATAAACAATATGATTAAAAAATTAATATTAAGATATTTCTATGTTTTTATCTCAGGATGGATGGTTTTATGGACATTTTGACTTTAAAATTAATCCTCCTATTTTATACAATGATCTAAACCAAGAATAGATAAATTTTATTAACGTATAGGTCAATTATATATGAAATTAGATTCCAAATTTCTCTCAATTGAACTAGAATATAAATGTCAATAATGGGAGAAGAATATATTTTAATGAAGGCACAATATATGAGATAAGTATAAATTTCCTTCACATGGACACAATTGAATTCATTATCATTAACAGGCATATAAATATAAAACTACAAAGGATATATTAATATTGATTTATATAAGGGAATTTAGGGTATTGAAAAAAATAAAAAGGGGGATATTGAAGAGATCACAAAATTATATTGATTTTATTTTTTATATATGAATAATATGACTACAAATATGTGTTGGATGGTTTAGTAAGAACCCAATGAATAAATCAAAAAACCTCTGAGATATAAATATATTTAGTATGAGATATACATATTTTTTTCTATGTTTTTTATTTACATACAATTATGTTGCAAAAAACATGAATAAATAAAACTAAGATACTTCCTTTAATAATAGACATGGATTGATGGGGTTGGGAATGAAAAAACCTACACATTTTTTTATTTCAAACACAAATTTTTATGAGAATCAATAAAAAGATTTATTGGATAAATAGAAAATTATTTATTATATTATAAGAATTGATATTGAAAATAAGTTATTAAATAAGTATATATGTTTGTTGGAAGATTGAGAATCCATCGATGGATTATCAATAATGGAGGACAGTAAATCACACTAAAATTACATTGGATAATTATTTGATGATACTTATGAGTAGCTAAGTCCTAGAATTTGATACCTAGAAGAAGATATGATTTCTTTAATTTGGATTATGAACTACAAATAAAGATAATGAGTATTTGTAAGATATTCATTCAAAATATAGATGTGTTAAAGAAAACCTAGAAGTAATTTTTACTGCTTTTTTTTAAAGTTATAAGGAGAGGTATAAATACTTAATTTAAGTGCATAAAAAATTGATAGATTAATGTAGACACACATCCAAAAGATATGATGATACAATATCAAAAGATATGTTGTGGATATAGACCATGTGCACCTAGAATAAGAATATGTATATGTTTTTGAAATGGTTATGACTTTGATATTGAAGAAGTATGGAAGAGAAGTCAAAAAGTAATGGTATAATAATTGGTTAAGTCATACTTCTTATGTAACATATTATAAGGGATACATAATATATTTAAGGAAAAAAATGATATATTCGCATACTTAAATTTTAGAAGGGATTTTATATTAGTACATAATATATTTTAGGTGTATGCTAAATAATTCAGAGTGCATATAGATATATGAAAAATTAATTGATTCACTTTATTACAAAATATGTTTTAGAGAATGTGTAATTAATTTTTTTATGATCCCATTGAAAACAGGAATAGGGAAAGACCTTACATGGAAATATAAGACTCTTATAGTACATAATGAAATTTTATATTTTTATTATGGTAATGTGGATAAGAGAAAACCCATATTTTTTCACATTAAACTCTTCATAGGTGTAGATTTAGTGTAGGAGAAAACCATACATGATATATTAAGGAACTTAGAGTGATGATTATTTTAAAAAACACTCTATTATACTATATTAAATAGGGGTTTTCATTGATGATTTTACCAACACCAAATACTCACTATTATATATAAGGATTAATAGGATGATACGTAGAGGATATCAGAAGGATACATAAGGGTTACCAACATTGAAATATTAAATTTATCTTGAGATATAAATCATATAATTTTTTTATATACATTAAATATTAAAAATCACAATTATATAATTAATACATGATTTAATAAATTATTTTTATAGTATGGAATTATCAGACATTGAGAAGATCATTTCTCCATTATTTTCTAATATTAAAATATGATTATTTGAAAATCATTAATGAAAGTCAATGATGGAAGATTTCGTAAGAATATGGTGAACTAGATTGAATGATAAGGTGGATAATTTTTGAATAACATGGAAAAGAATAATAATAATAAAGGTCACTTTATGTTGAATTGAAGATTTTTCTCTATTTATTAATGGAAAAATATTTATCTGATTATAAAAAAATGATGAGAGAGAGAATAGGAAATACTAGTATGTGTGTACTTATCCTGTATATTTATTGTGGTTGAATAATATTAATAGAACTAAAAATACATTCCAAGGGAAGACTATATATATAGGATATAGGGAAGTAAAATATATTTTGGAAGAGTAGATATAATGTGAAAAGGAAGAAGAATAATATAATAAGGTGAAGTAAGCATGTTGACTTATCCTACAATATCCCAATATTCTAGAATTTGATTCAGAAGAAAGAAGAGAAGAACCAATAAAAGATCACACAACTAATTTTATTATTGATAAATTAATTATGGTTCTTGAAGAAGAAGAATATAGATAAAGAATAAATCATAGTGTGTACTTCTATTTACATGTGTTGACCTTTTATAGATTGATCCAAGACAACTGGTTTGATGCGCATATGGTGGCAGTAGTTGAAAGATTTGTTGTCGAATACCTATTCCTAAGGAATAAGATCTCACCATTACATGTTGTGATATCCCAGAGTAGATTTAATATATTTCCAAAGAGTTTAGAATTAGTACCATGGATGACTATTATAATCAAATATAATCATATGTATATCATCTGAGAGACTGAAGGGTTTTTTGGAGATAATTACTTTCACAAGATAGTATTGCGTCAAGGATGATACCTTCTCATGGTATAAAGATGATAAATTACCACCCCTTGTAAGTGTTGTGTTAAGGATTATAGATTCCCACCCATTTTATGTGTTTACTTACAAGATATAACTTATCACTATTTAGTATTCAATGCTAAATTTTTCTGTCAGACACAACCTAAACACAATAAGGATTAAATACCCACATTTAGATCAAAACGTATAAAAATACTATGAGATATTGCCTAATTTATATTCATTTAATTTCATGTAGTAGTATGTTTTAGAAATTCATAAATAAATCTATTCATATCAACAGGGTAGGAGTTTTAAATATCAAGAGGGGGTAGTTAAATAAATTTTTACTTCAATAAAAAATGTTATACTAATTTATATCATCGTAGAGTAACTGTATAATCTACTGCCCACATGAAAACTAAAATTTAATTGATTCTTAATTACTTATTATGATATTTTTAGAGATCTATTTTTCTTTCTACATTTATTTATTTCTTATTTCATACACCATGTGTAGTGCGTTTTTGGGATTTCTATTAGTAAGATATTATTATTGATTATTCCCTACTGAATACAATATTTGTTGCTACTAGTTTAATTTATTTGTCTCTTATTAAAACACATGGGCCTTTTGGTGCTTATAATAATATATATTAACTATCTCCATGTTATACTTTTGGTTGTCTTAACACAGTGGATATATTATACTAACTTGTAATATTGAGATGTGTTTTACTGGAATTGTTATAAAATGTTATTTCATGTATAACTTAATGTCAATGATAATGTCTATTAAATTCTCTAATTTACTTATTGGTAATTATTATATTGGTTTCATTTACTATTATAACCTATTAATCATGTGATGAACATGTTAATCAATAAAAAACTAATGGGAATGGGAATTAAAATTACCCATGAATGTTGGTACCCTATATATCCATTATATTATATACACATGTATATATTGGTATAAATGTTGTTTTCTAGAATACACACACACACATATATATATATCTATGTCTGTGTTTGGCTATAATGTGCTCGTAAAACCATGGCATTCTCAACAATATGTTTATATAAATGGGATTTTATCTATGTTGGCCAATGACATACTCACCCCAGTATTTATGGAAAAAATTACTGACCAATGGAAAAAATATTACCTTAATGGACTAGTTATTCCAAGATGTAAATATTATCCAATGGTGTATAGGTTATTATTTTGGGTAGATTCTTATACCATTATACTTTCTATCATATAATTAGCTATGTTTGAAATCTCCAGGTAGCACAGGGGTCATATGTTATTATTAATAATAATTTTTGAATTTTCTAATGTTATGTGTTTCTCCTACAAATTTTTTATCTATGAATATGATAGTGTATTGTATATTTAATTCTTAACCTTCTTTGAAAGTCATACATTAACCTTTTCCCATAAATGATTTAAGACTTCTGTTGGTGCCTACTAGGTCTATGTACTAATACCCATCTTGTGTAATTTTGATGAAATAAAACATCACGTGTTTGATTTCATGTACATTTTTTATTATTTTTATTGGTTTAGATACATTGTTGATCATAGGAATTGGGTGTCCCATAATCATATATCAATATCCATGAGTTATTTGGAAAAAAGGGTACATATATGCAAATGGGTGAATTTTCCTGCCTCATCCCATATTTTTTTTAATTTTTTATGTTTCTTTTGGATATGTTTTTTGTTTATAATTATTATTATATATATAGTATATTTGGATTTTTTTCATTCATATAGATATATTTTACTTTATAAAATTATATTATTACACTTGATATAAATGTTTAATGGGTCTGTATAAGTGTTATCAATGTAGTGTTTCTTATTTTGGGGATTTCATAGATAGAAAATATTATTGTTGGGATCTTAAAATTAACCCATGAAAAGGCCTAATCAACTACTTCTTGGTCGAATAAAAAGTTACGAGGGTATGTATGTATATTCAGTATTCTCCATAGGATTGAGTGATTTTTTTGAATTATCTCTTATACAACATGATTCCACATATGAAGTGTCATTGGGATCATCCCTGAGACAAATTCTACATTGCTTCATGTATCATCGATATTGTGGAACATTTGAATATAATAATTTCCTTAATATAATTTCATTTTTTATATGTGAATAACAATAACTAATAATTAATAAATAATAAATTAATTAATATTTTAATAAATAAATTATTAATGTTTATATAATGAATAATTATTAATCATAGGTGTATTCAATTTTTATTTAGGACTAAATATTGGTTTGGTGATATTATATTGATCTTTATAATGAATTCCACTTTTTAATGATAAATAGATTTTTTTATTTTATAAGTATAGATAAAAGTTGTATAATAATATTTTAGAAATGTAAAGGTAGTTTTAAAACATGTTTTTAATTGCTATGGGTGAATTCCTATTAAATTAATTAGAATGTTACTCTCTATAACTATAGTTGTAACCTGAGTTGGTTTTATGCAATCAATGGTTTTTTAATATGAAATTGGCCCGTGAATTATGAAATGAATCAGAACATATTTTAAATACTTATTTGAATTATTCACACTTTAAAAAATTAGCAATTTAGTAGGAGATTAAAAAAAGTAAAACTGAAGGTGATTGATTTGGAAGGGGGAATGTAAGGTTAGTATTAAATAGATCATTTTCAATTAAAGAATAATTTCTTTGTTAGCATTCCATTTTAAAATTCAAACCTATATTTTTTTTCTATATTTTGATTTTGGATTTGTGAAGTAAAATAATAGAGGGAAATTTGTGAAAAAAAATTAAATCTGCAGCTAAAAATTGCTGATTAAGGCGGATACATAGTTATGAGTAAGAGATGGGTCTGTTTTTTCTTGGATGAAATTCATTTAATTGAGAAATATTTAAAGTCTCATGTATTTTTTATAATAATTATGGTATTAAATTTTATTCAATCATAAAAATTTAGGATAAAAAATTATTTTTTATTTTCTTTGGATTTTATGTGTTAGAAGAAGAGGTCTTGCAAAACCCTATTAGAAGACACAGAAGGTCAGGTGGCCATCCAATTACTGTAAAAACCAAGTAAAAGTCCAGTGGAGAGTAATGGAGTTTTTTTATCCTTGTAAGATTTTAATTTTTTTTTAAATTTTATTAAATTATCTGTAATTATTTTCATTACATTTTTAATAATGGATTCTCGATGTGTTTTCTAAAAATATTTCTTTTATTGGGAAAATAATGTTATCTAGAATATTATGATGAAAATATTATATAAATGAAACTGGCTATAAATATGAAACTTAAATTTTTTTATCATAAATTATTTGAATGGTTATTTATAATAATGTGTGCCGATCAATTATTATTATTCATGTAACAGAAAAAAATAATTATGATGCACTGGTGATATCATTATGATGTGTTGTTACCAGATGATTAAAATATAAATACATATTTGTGTTCATGATTTATTATTAATATTATTACTTATGAAAGTATAGATGTATTAATGTTATTTGATTTCACCATCATTATGGTTATTATTGTATTAAAATAATTAATCTGCGTATTATTAGAATTTATGTATTTATCATTATATTATGATATATAGACGCACCCACATAAATATATACAAGAATAAATATATACATATAAACATGAATCAATCTATATAAACATATATAAAAACATAAATACATAAATACATACATACATACATACATACATACATACATTCATACGTACATACATACATATATACATACATATATACAAACATACATACATACAAGAAAATATATATATATATATTACTATAGAATATATATATATATATATACAATATTGTTATTATTATTATAATAATGGAAAAATATATTTAAAATGAAAATTTTATTATTAGTTAATATTTTGTATATGTATTAACAACATTATTAACAAGATATATATATATATATATATATTACTCTTAAATGTGAAATTGTTATGTTACAATGTAAAAGTTGATATTATTTTTATTATTATTTTATTATAATGTGATAATATATATGTAATGGTAATGTTTTTAATATTATAATTATTTTTAGAAAAAAATATATATTTCATTATAATAATTATTAAAATATAATAATTTTTAATTGGTGTGAAAAGGTGGTGAGAGGGGGAAAAAGTGAAAATAAAAATTTCCTTTTACTATTGTTGATAGGGATGCACAATAGAGAAAGGAGGCGAGATGTTAGATTCATTTTATTCATATACTTTCTTCAGTTCTTATTAATTATTTCTTATACCATTTTTAGTGTCATTTTTTATTTATATTAGTAAGTCGTGATTTTTACTTATTACATGTTCAAGGATAAATTTTCCTCACCATTAATAATCCTTTATTTTTTCTTATTCTATCTTTAGTATTCTATTGGGTTATACTAGTATGCTTTATTTTTCTCTAATGGAAACCCATATGTGTTTTTAGTGTAACACCGAATCTATTTTAAGGTATGGATTTTTTTTAAATGTTTCTAAACCAGGTGTAATTTGAAGATTTTGGGTTTATAGAGGAGTTGGAATTGGCCAAGGTTCTGATTTTAGGGATCAATAATATGTGTGATAAGTCTATTATTTTTGAAAAACTATATTAGGTATATGATGGGAAATACTAGATACCCTGTCCTTAAGAATAAGGGGAAGTATCCCCTAGAGAATCACCATGTAGTTGGTGATTCTAACATTTGTAACTAGTAGGTAACCTAGAACCTGGTTCCCTCTAGGTTTTTTAAATATTTTTAAGTAATTTAATTTAATTTGTTAAAATTTGTGTTAAATGAGTTCTCCCATCAATTTTTGTGATTGGAATCAAGTGACTAAATTTCTCCCTTTGGTCTCCCCACTTCTATGATATGATATCCCTTGTTATTATTTGGAACCATGACCGGTATATCCTCATTTATTTCATGAAGTCATGGTATCCCTTTTCTTACATATATTATTGGTTTTACAAATAGTTTCAACATTTAACACTATTTTTTCCTTACTTTGGGCAGTTTTCCCGATTTTGGGAAAACATTACATTGAATCTATTTTGATTGATTATCTTCTATGAGGATACTTTTTCCAATATTTTTATAAATGTTAATATGTGTCCTATGATATGTGGTCATGATAAACATTTTACCTTGAACTAGAACATTTCTATATGTTTTCACTGGGCCTTACCTGTGTAGGGTAAGGATTTTTATGACCATAATAGACCCTTCAAAAATTCTACTATGTTTATATAACCACCAATTTCAAGAATAATATGATGAATTGGTATTACCCATATAAATGGAAGCTAATGGGGTGTTCCATGAGTTGAATTATCATGTTTTGGATCTTTTCAGGTGGTAATTAGCGTATGATGTTAAGGTGATATGAAATTATATTGAACATTTTTTCAGGTATTATCTTTTTTAATGAATTTAATGGATGTTTCATTATCTATTGGAATTCCTTTTCATGATTGAGGGACATATCAATCCAGCATAAAAATTTATAATATCTTAAGGGAACATACCTTAGACAATGTGTGGAAAATGTCTTGGTAAATGTGGGTTAATATAGTATCAATTACTAGGGGTATTAATTGAAATTAAATACCTCATTACATGTTAATTTCAATTATTTGGTTAGGTGTATATACCCTACGGATTTTTATAGGAAGGAGTCAAGAAAAACATATATTGATACCAACATAGACATGGTACCACCTTTCTTATAGCCGTCATATCATTAAAAGCTAAATTTAGATGATTGTGAGTTGATAAAACTATAGAAATGGGTCATTTTTTCATTTTCCTTTATGTTATATCAAGAAATAAATATATATTTTATTAAAATAAGACAGTTAAAAAACTAGGTTATCTTTTCCCATTTGTCTTGCTACTATATTAATTTGGGTTCAAGATGACTATAGTGTGAGACCATTACAAATGGTTGATTATTTCATCTCTTTATTTATATTGTATTTCTTTCATAGAGATACCCATGGCTTGAGATCATTAAAATCATCAGATTTTCCCATTTTTCATACATTATGATTAGTTGGGATCATGATTTTTTTTTGAAATGATATCATATTAGCAGTTATTGCCTTCCCCTTAGTCCTTATATCATCATGTGATGGTAGAGATTCATGTGAGATGTGCAAAGACCTGGAAATTTTGAGGAATTTTTTTAAAATACATGGGATTTTTATGAGTCTGCAAAAATTTATGGCCCTTGATTCTGAGACCTGGTGTGCCCAGAATCAATTTATGAAGTTTTGTTCAAGTACATTCAGTAAACGTATGAGTGGGATTTTATAACTTTTGAACCGGTGCTCGGAACTGAAATACAAAGGCACCGTTGAACTCGCAGTGCCTGTCTTTTATTAATAAGGCATTCAACTCGATGACAGTTGGTCAACAATGAAAGTTAGTTTTTAGATTTTTTAAGAATAAAGTTAAATAAAATTAATTGTTAGCTTATTTTTATTTGTAGAGGTTAAAAACACTAATGGAAGGTTAGAGGTGGGGGCCACCACACCATAACCTCCCATGAGAGGTTATGGTGGTAGGTCCCACCCATGGTTTAAACACCTCATTTGAATTAATGAGGTGGGGACCACCAGAGGATGAAACTCTTGAACTCCCAATTTGTGGAGCTTCCACCCATTAAAGCTCTTTAACTCCCTTAATTAATTTGTGCCTACACACAAGAATTAATTAAGTGGATCCCACCTTTTAATAAATTTTTCTTTTGAATTCATGTCAACCATTAAAATAATGGATAATATATTATTTCATTTTACTTGGAAACATTCTTTTGGTGGAACGGAGGAAGAGGAGAGCTATGAAGAACCATCCTCCCAGCGAAGAACGTGAAGAACGCTGACAACACTTCTTCCTCGGTCTTCTACCCCGGACACTTTTTGACGCACGAGCTTGAAATTGGGAGTGTTTGGTGAACGTAGCGAATGAAGAATTGACGTTCGCTTTCTGCAACATCATCAATGAACCCAAATTCGAGGTAGGGGGATTTAATATTGATTTGTATCCGTTCTTCATCGAACAAATCTTTGTTTATGAATTACCAAATGTTATCACTATAATTTGGAGAGCTCGGGCCACATGAACACGACCCGACTCCCCCCCCCCCTCCATTTTCTGTCTTTTTTTATGGTGGCGGTGGTGAAATAGAACTGCCGGAAGAGTGAACCACAATAGAGCAACGACAACCGGTGATATTCTGGAAGTGAAGAAATCGGTGGCGTAAGGCCGCTGGGTTTCCAGATAGGTGCATCACCATCATGTCGCACGGAAGAAAGGGTTGCGTCCAGGTTGGGCCATGGTGGAAGGACGTGGCACCGTCACACCGCATAGAGGAGAATGGGGATGCGGCCAGGGAGGGCAACAACAGAGGGGCATGGCGCCGTCGCGTCGTGTCACACGATGAAGTAGAGCCCCGATTATGGTAGGCCGCTGCGGAGGAACAGGAGCAGCCAACGGCGGGTCGGCCGCCAGGGGTGCGGAGTGCGTAGCTGCTCGGCTAGCTGGGAGAGGTGGGACCCCACTGGGTCCCACGTGAGCTGAACCAACACCACCTAGCACCTGTTTGGTTCCACCTGAATGGTTCAAACATTCGGGATTCCAAGGGGTGTGCGCCTCCCCCCTAGGACGCAGCTAGGGTGGGCCATGCAGGTCGCCAGCCGTCGATGGCCGGCCAGGCCACGCGGGCCACCAACTGGCCACGCAGACCGCCTGCAGGGCATGCGGGCCACCATCCTGGCCACACAGGCCGCCCGACCTCCCCCTTGGGTTGGCCCGCCCTATCGGCCTGAGTCGGACCCGCAGACCAAGTAAGACCCCAGTCCGGACCCGATTGCCCGAATACACCTTTTCACCCATAACTTGGGCTACATGTGTCCAAACGATGAACCGTCTGTGGTGATAGAAAGCTTGTAGAGAGACAGTTATTTTTGCATAACTAAATTGAGGATTGTACACAGTTGGTGTATTGTCAGTTTGATTTTAACCTAAATTCCAATCGGACCCCCGGGACAGAAATGCCAATAACATAGAGACTGAGCATCTGATTGACGTGTCGTCTAATGCATTGAGACCCCTATGACAAGGAGGACCATTGAGAAACTTCTACATGAGATTTCTTGGTAGTTGGAGTATCAACCAGTAGCTCGTAGAGAGGAGTCTCCTAGAGATGAGCGAGCATAGTACGGAGACCTAGTAGCTGCCTGAGATCTGAGAACTGCTTGACTGATTCGACTCAGAGTGACTTGAGAGGCCTAATGGGGAGGGCCTCTGTGTGACATAGCAGACCCACAATGGGGAGAACCTCTATGTGACGTAGCAGACCCATGGTACTCGACAGGAGGAGTTCCTTAGTAGTCTATGAGGTGGAGCACCTCTATGTGAGTGTGGTAGACCCGTGGTGGGGAGCGCCTTTGTGTGATGCAGCTCACCCATGGTACTCGACATGAGGAGTACCTCAGCAGTCTAAGGATAGTGGGAAGTGCCTCTTTGTGATGCAGTAGGCCCACTGTACCCAATAGAGGTGGAGTACACCATCATCCGAGGTTCAGATAGTGTGAAAGAGGTTGTTACTTGATACTACCCCTGAATTAAATCCTGTTTTCAGCTTAGTCAATGACATTTGTGTTTTCCTCATGATTTATATGGGATACTAGATAACTTAGCAATATTTAGGGGTATTTACCAATGTAATGGTTATCCATTGTTTTCATACGTTGTCGTTTATCCTAGTTGGATTTTGTGATACCTTGAGGGTCTCGGGGTCCCTACTGAGTTTATTTGTACTCACACTTGTACAAGATATGCCCGCACCTCGTTGAGTTCGTTTTCAATGACAGACAGCGCTGACTGAGGCAGTGAGTTGCAGGACTAGACGGTACCCAGAGGTGGACCACTCGGCGTGACGGTATGTGGAGCAGATGAATAGATGTGGAGTGTCGAGGAGGCCATCAGTACCTACCCTTTATACTTCCAGTTGTGACTCTGATGTGTTTGTTTACAGTTTTAAAGGAAATGCCTTCCCAGTTTAGGGATTTATGCCTTTCATTATAGTCGCCGGCCAGAAGGTGGGCTTGGGGTAGCCACAATATGGGCCTCGGGGGATGGGTCATGATAAATTGGTATCAGAAGTTGACTATTTTCCACATATTGAGGCTTACAGAGAAGGGCATAGGGTACGTAGTCTAATGCGACACATCAGGGACAAGAATCTGGTGGGTCCTGACGCAAGAGCAAGCTGTGATCACGTATGGTTCTCGGCAGCTGAGATAGCATGAGCAGAACTATGCTACCCAAGACATGGAGTTAGCAGTAGTGGTCTTCTCCTTGATGATTTTTCAGGACTATCTGATGCACGAGCATTTCATAGTCGGTTCTGATCACAATAGTCTCATGTATATATTCTTCTAGAAGGACCTAAACCTGAGATAGTGACATTTGGTTGATTTCCTCTTGGACTATGACTTCGAGATAGTCAATACTCCTGGGGAGAGGAATGTCTGGCAGATGCACTCAGTGTGAGATATGGTAAAAAGCTGCTAGGAGAGGTGACAGAGCAGCTGAATGCCTTACAGATATCATTTTTGGATAGGGATGGAGCAGCATATCTACAGTCTCTTACAGTCACTCCTCTACTTCTTCAGCGAGTTAGGGAGGCACAATGTGGAGATGATGACTGTGAGATACGATTTGATCAGATATCCATAGGGTATGAACCTTATTGATTTTTAGTAGGTGGGGAGCACATCATCCACTTTAGAGGATGTACCTTGGTAAATGTTGCACTTGAGGAGGAAGTGTTGATGGAGTTCCACACTTCCCCTCTTGCAGTACATCTAGGAGTGGAGAAGATGTACTAGGACCTCTGACGATGGCACTAGTGGCCAGGTATGAAGAAGGCAGTAGCAGATTTGGTCTCTCAGTGCCTCACTTGTCATCAAGTAAAGGTGGAGAAAAAGGTACTAGCAGGTTTGGTAGAACCCTTAGAGGTCCCAGAGTGGAAGTGAGATGGGATATCCATGGACTTTGTGATGGTTCTTCCACGTACATCCAAGAGTCGTGATTCGATATGGGTGATCGTTGACCGACTCACCATGTCCACCCACTTCTTACCGATCAGAGAGAAGGGATCAGTACAGTGCTTATGATGCCTCTATGTGCAGGAGATTATGCATTTACATGAAGTACATTCTTCTAGTGTCTCTGACCATGACACACAATTTACTTCACGACTGTGGAAGGGGTTCTAGGAGGCTTTCAGGACACATCATCATTGGAGCACCACCATCCATCCTCAAAAAGATGGTCAGACTGAGCAGACCATTCAAACCCTCGAGGACATGCTCTGAGATTGTGTCCTCGACTTTGGTCATAGATGGGAGGATCAATTACCATTGGTAGTGTTTTCCTACAACAACAGCTATCACTCCACCATCGGTATGGCACCTTTTGAGGCCTTGTATGGTCAAACATGGAGATCTCCAGTGTGCTAGACAGACCCATGGGAGTCAACACTAGTGGGACCAGAGATGGTACAGACATCACCTTGAAAGTTTAGATCATCGAGGAGCGGATGAAGACTGTACAAAGCATAAATATGTTGTATGCTAATAGGAGACAGAGACCTCTGGAGTTCTAGGATGGAGACCATGTCTTCCTAAAATTCTCACCTCAATGAGTTCTACAATGATTTGGATAAGGTGGAAAGTTATGTCTGTGATTCATCAGAGCATTCCAAGTCCTCAGCAGAGTAGGCGAGGTGGCATACCACCCGGCTCTTCCACCTCAGTGGCATCGAGTACACGACTTCTTCCACGTATATATGTTGAGGAGATACATGCACGACCCTTACCACATAATAAAACATGGAGAGTTGCACATAGAGGACGGGACGACTTTCTCGGAGGTTCCATTAGAGACTGAGGATCGATAGGAGCAGGTCCTACGTGGATGGTCAATAAATCTGGTGCCCATTCGCTGGCAGCACGGGAACCTCCAGGAGAGCATATGGGTGCGGGAGGCTCGGATGCGTGTTCAGTATCCCCTTTTGATCCTTTATTTTGAGTTGTAACTTACGGGGACATAAATCCCTAAGGTGGGGATGTTGTAAAGACCCATAAATTCAGTGATTTTTTTTAAAATACATGGTATTTTTACGAGTTCACAAAAATATACGTCGCTTGATTCTGTGGCCTGTTGTGCCCAGAATCAATTTCTAAAGTTTTGTTCGGGTACGTTTAGTAAATGTACGAGTAGGATTTTATATCTTTTTAACTAGTGCATGAAACTAAAATATGAAGGCACCATTGAACTCACAACACCAGTTTTCATTTAAGAAGAATTTCACCTTGATGACAGTTGGTCGAGAATGAAAGTTAGTTTTTAAAGTTTTTATGAATAAAGTTAAATAAAAATAAGTGTTAGATTATTTTTATTTATGGTGGTTAAAACCTCTAAGTGGAGGTTAGAGGTGGCTTCCACCACACGATAACCTCTCGTGAGAGGTTATGGTGGTGGGGCCCACCCGAGGATTAAACACCTATTGTCAATTAATGAGGTGGGGACCACCCGAGGAAGAAACCCTTGAAATCCCCATTTATGGAGCTACCACCCATTAAACATCTTGAACTCTCTTGATATTAGGACATGATGTTCCATTTATTTCATTTTTGTAGACTATAGTTTTTACATAATAGGATTTAGCGAGTACTTAGTGTTCCTATTAGAAGCGGAAGTAGCATTTGGAGGGTCACCAAGTGGCTTGTAACCCATGGTCAAGTACTATATAGGGAACTGAGTATCCGGTTAGAGTTGAATTTTCACCTAATAGCCATCTATGTTATCTTTTGAAAAAAATTATTTAATTAATCTTAATATGTTAAAATTTATGTTAAATTAATTCTTCTCTCCTTTGATTATTCTAGGTTACACATCCATATATCATTCCCTATGTTGCTTTTTTATTTTAACATTGAATATAACCTATTCATGGATTTATTCATTATGCATATGGACCTACGTTTCACTTCAAGTAAGGATATCCATTATCTTCCATATATTCATATTTTCTAGTGTTTTTTACCGTTTTCACCAGTTATGCCCAAATTTAGGTTTTTACCTTTCTCAGAAAACCATGTATTGAATTTATTTAATTTCATGATCATCAATGAGGAATATTCTATTATATCAAGGTAGGTGGTTCTTAAATATTCCCATCATTTTATTCATGTTTACATTCTACATGTAATGTATTACTGTTCTAATCCAGAATGATTGAACTAAAAGATTTCTAAAATGTTCACCATAGCCTCACATGATTAGGGTAAGGATGTTTAATACCATTTTAGAACCTTATAGAACTGTACAATGATTATATGGCCACTGATGGACACAAAATTTAGATAATGTGGATATAATATATACTATAAATAAAATAAAATGCCTCTAGAGTTTCATTATGATGTTGTTGACTAAGTTAGGCACACATTAACCTCCTATGATAATGGAATGAATAAGTATATTGAACATTATCCAGGTATTAGATTCATAATGTAATCAAGGTCTATTTTATAGACACATGAGATTTGTTTTCATGGGCGAGGGGTGACTGATTCCATTTTTAAAATTAAGTTCATCGTACGAGGAACTACATTGTTAGAGGTATGGAAGGGGGATTGGTATGTGTGGACTGACCTAGTTTCAAAATTGGTGGTGTGGGAGGATATACCAAACCTCATTGCATGTTTATTAATTTTTTTGGATAATTTTTTATACCCAACGAGGTTAATAGTAAGGGTTCAATATACCTATAGGTTGATACTATTCAATACATTGGGTTTCCTTTCCCGTGGTGTTCATATTATTACGAGATGGTTCAAGATAATTATGAGATGATATCACTATAGGAACAAACTGTTAACCTTGTTCCATTATTTTATATCAATATTCGATCAAAATAATATCAAATCAATACCATTATAGACCTCATGACACCATTCTCATTATTATTATTACTTTTCTAATTAAGGGTTAAGATGCCTACTAGGTGAGACTATCTTAATAGAGGCATGATTTCCCCTTAATCATTATATGGATATATAGTAACTGAGATACATATGGGAATAGATTTAAATATCAATGGGATAATTTCACACTATTATTATATCATTCTAAAATGAGAATAAGATTACTTAGGGATGAAATCATATTGGAAGGGGAAACCTTCACATTTGTCCATATATAATTTTTTGATGGTCGATATGCTTATATGATATGAATGATAATGGAAAGCCACATGTCTCCTGTTATCCTTTAATTATTATGATATATAATTGAGATATATTAGCGATAAATCTAACATATACATGGGGCCAATTTTACCATTGTTTTCACATGGTTAAACATGGTTATTAAGATACCTCTAAGATGTGATATAATAGGAATTGGAATGTATATTTACATTGGACTTATGATTTATTTCCATATGTTCAGAGACACTCTGGAACAGGATAAAGAATACATATTTTCTCTATAGGTGTATTTCTGAACCCTCAAAAATGTGAAATTTATTGTTATAAAAATTTAAATTTTATCATTAACTTATCACTTCATGTATATACCTGCATTTGTTTAACATTTTTCAGAACACTGTTTGTGGTGACATACTAAGTTGTAATTACTTACTTATAGGGAATTATAATAACCATGAAAATTTCATAGATCATGACATAGTTATGTTAGAGTCTCATGTGGTTCATATATGAGATTAATTTTATGTCTAGAGTTGGAAGATCAGACCGAGATGAAACATGGGACTATTTTTGTGGATGTCACCTTTATTATAAATTATTTTATACAATATTGTTTGTGATAAGATCTTGACTGATCTTATTTTTACTTTTTATAACACATATATAATAAAAGTGATTCATTTTCATATAGAATATATTATATTATTTTCCTGTGTTTGGACATTAAATTTAATTACCATATTCTGATCTTATTTTTTATTTGACATTTATTATTATTTCTTCCACCAGGGTTTATGTTCTTTTCATAAGAGATGATATAACATCCCCATGATATATATAGACCCTCACTACTACCTGATAGTCTATGAAATACATGGATAAATTCTATAGTTATATGGATCTCTTGTTCATTCATTATTTGGATAATATGGGTTTGGGAGGTCATAATTCGATTGCTAATTATATGTTTTCAATTAATTTATTTTATACTTATGTTTGGATTAGCTTAGTAGATATTCTCTGTTAATATATTATATTATTATGTGTTTTATTGATATTATTATAATGTACTATTCCCAGTGCCACTACTTATCAAGGACTATACTTGTGCAAAATGTCTTAACTCTTATATGTTGTTATTATATTGTTTCACATATGTTTTTATAATATGTTAAGTCAGTGATGAATTGGTGTTAAAATGGAACAATGATTGGGTGTGGGTACTCCAACGACCCATAGGAAAGGGCACCATAGTTTCCCTTTATATAATATATATGAATAAATATTTGTATGTCCATGGTGTGACCTACTTTACTTATGTATGTGTGTGTGCGTGTGTGTTCAAGCAATATCAATATAGGCCATGACCATAAAAATATGCATTTTTATTTCATAAATTTGTAAAATAGATTTTTATAGGAAAATCCAAAATATAATGGTCATGTTACATATTTTATTGAGAAAATATATTGAAATACATGATAAAAATAAAATCATTATGATAAATAAATATGATATTTTTTAACCCAATTTGTGATTTTGCAATTTGTTTCAATGAAAATAAATATGTTTGTGAGAAATATGTTACTTTTACATTGAATAATGATGATGATAATGCAATATTTATAATTATTGATGAGGAATCCAAGCGTGTTGAAGAGTCCCCATGTATGGTTTCACCTTGTCAAGTGCATAAATATAGGTTGATATATCATTGTTGATTAGTGTTTAATGTATCCAATCATTATCTATATGATAAATGGGATATTATTGGTTGATGTTTCCTATTATTATTTATATAAATAAATGAAAAATTATTTTATTTTTATGTTTCTTGAATAATTCATTTATTCTTAAATAAAAATGATTATTTGAAGATTTTTTTCTTTAGAGATTTTATAAAGAGCATATTAATATATATATATATATAATGAATAATTGATAATATCCATTAGTAATTATTAGAAAAATAATGTTCTATTTATTTTGATGACGCTTCTAAGTTATTTTCTACATTAGTTATAAAGCTTCATACCAGTCCAAGTTGGTCTAAAAAATATTACAGTTATTATGGATTTTATAAAGTTTTGTTAATGGTATTTAGAAATGGAACATCCTAAAAGCGACTTTACTTTTTTCATAAAGGGTTGTCCTTGAATAACTCAATATGTAATGTTCATATTTCACATGGAATACATAAAAAATCCCTTTTTGATTCATTACCTATGTAAGGGTAATACCCGTACTCTATATGGCCATCTATATTTCTATATAAGGGTAACACTCAAGGAAAACTATAAATGTATGTGTAATTTTATGATTACATTTAAATTTTATGGGAAAAGTAAATAGGGTTAAAACCCTTATTCATTCTACCTCTATTGTGGTAGACGATATCTCATTTCAATGATAGCATTGTATATGTTTAAGTGAACTGAGATTTAGTGATGTGAACATAACTATATTCTTAATAGGTTTCTTTGTAATAAGAGTTTCATTGACCATAAACATCATAGTAGTTAAACTAACTGAATGATAAAATAAAAAACTATAGTCAAGGATGACTGAATAAACAATATTTGTTGCACAATTGGATGTTTTCATGGTAGGATAACAAACCACACAATTAGTGACCACAAGAATTGAAGTAGATCAACTGGTCTCACATTACATGGTCAATCAAGCGGTTTTATCTTATTCAATTCAGACAATTCCAAGTATAATATTCATTAATTTCAAATATGATACGATGTTTTATCATGTTTCTTGTTGTAAATGCAATATATAAGTTGTAATAAATCACATGGTATGATATTCCATGGATAGAGGGTTTAATGTCCAAGGTTATTACATTCAGGCATATTTATATGGGAATTTAAATTAACGTAATGTTTTTTGAAGGAAGTAAATAATGAAGGATCAAATGAAGAGGCTATAGATTCAACGTGTGATGAGAAATTCCATCCTATTATGAGAAATATTTATTAGAGATTTGAAATACCCATAATATGACTTTAAATTTAGATATTTCAGTGTGTATTGATGAAATGAATTAATGAGATTAGTTATAATAGTTTAAATGACATATAATTATCCTAGAAGAATTGTGTTTGATTGTTTAATTATGATGAATGGAAATATTAAAGAAGTAATAAGAATACGTGAGATGAAAGAAAATTAAATAATGAAATAATATCGATGAAACATTAAATACATAGTCCCATTCATATGTAGTGATTTAAATGTATAAAAATTTCATGGATGAAAATAAAAACAAGAATGATATTATAATCACACATATATAATTATAATGGTTAATGCATAACTGAACGTAGCTTCAAGAATTTATGAAGGAAGAGGTGTATATTAGATTTCTAAATCCTTTAATATTGAGATATTTGAATTTATATTATTGACATGGTTTATAAATACTTTAGTGAATATGAATGTAATGATCACGTAATAGACATTTCAATTATTATTATTTTACAGTGTTAGAGGTCAATGAATAGTGTTAGTTTATTAAAAACTATAACCTTAGGTAAAATTATCTTACGTTCCATGTGTGGAAGAAAATACTGGACTCTATAAATTTTTTAATGAAATTCTATACCAAATTAAGTGAAAAATATATTTTTTGTTCCATCCCATATTTACATAGGAATAAGTGGAAAAAAGAGATATAGTGAAATATTGTATCACACTAAAATCAACGAATAATAGGTTGTGTGTAGTGTTGTGCATACAAAAGGAAGAATTGACACACTAATTTTCAAGGGAAGAAGATGGATGATGTGAAACATAAATAGAGAATATAAATCTAAATTTATGTTATAATACCTTATTTTAATACCTATAATTCATTTTATATGAATGATATGTACTTAAGTATGGGAGTAACTTAAAATGTGTGTGTTATACACACGTACACTATGTGGAGACAATATTTTAACACTCATAAGGTTTTAGTAGTTGGTTATGTGACCTATAGTTTTATGATATCATACTAAGGATTAGCCTTCTCTTATTTAGTGGTGAACATTCTAATTTTTTATGCCTATTGTGTGTGTCTGTGTGTTTTTTTGAAATATAAGATTGAAAAAAAGTGATAAGGGTGTACAGAGATACTTATTCACTTTAGCCACTAATATAGGTAAATAAAAAAGGGATAAAAATTATTAATTGGACTAAAAGGTACTAACACTGATTCACACCCAATGTGATATATATCAAAAACAATTCCATTAAATTTTTATTAGATCATAGTTTACATTTTTTGGTTTCATATTATTTAATGTTCATCTATTTTAAATATGTGATGTTTATTTCATGATTTATGATGGATTGACTCGTTGAAGAAATTTCATTTCCATCAGATCAGAATTTAGATTCTTAAAAGGCTTTGTAGAAAAAGAAAAATAAGGAAAAGAAGAATATGATAAATTTATCCATTTTACCAAAATAACAAGAGTTTCCACATTCCACATTGACAAAGAAGATATATATGGGATAAGTGGAGAAGAAACAGTGGATGAAAATACCCCCATGGAAAAGAACAATATCTTTACCACATTTAGTCCAATGTTTCCATGTGATTGTGAGTTTTGTGATTGTTGTTTGGAAATCCATCCAAATAAAGAACCAAGTTCTAGAAGAATAGATTATATGTATATAGATATTTTGGTTAAAACAATAAATGAGATAATGCAAGGATTAACTAAAAAATTAATTTATTTAATCTTTGTGATCCTTAAAAGCATTTGTGATGATATCATATATTTTGAATGAGAGTCAGACAAAATGATTAATATTTGATGGAAATATTATTGAACTATACAATGATTTATAAATAGGTTGGAGCCTTTGAAAATTCAATCATGGAAATTAAAGATAATTACTCAATGTTTTTATAGGAGTGGATTAATAAAATCAATGATAAGGATGAGTCTAGTGATAAATTTGAGAATAATATTCATGAATTGGAAGATAGTTTACAAAATAACATGTTATTCATGAATTAACATTTCAAAATAATATCTAATAGGATCAAGGTGCATGATGTATTGTTATAGTAGAATATTAAAATTCATTATGAAGATGTCTAAAGAATAAATAAGGAATGTGAATATAAGTTGAATGATATTAAAAATGAAAAATACATTATCAACATGATATGACTAGAACCTATGATTAAATTTGAATATTTGAAGACAACACAATCTGTGGATTTATAAGAAGATGATGGAATAATTATGGATTTTATAGAATGTTTGGATGAGAATAGAGTTTTTGAAAGACATATATTATATAGAAATATGATTATTAAATAATATGATGATACTTCTTTAGTATCTATAATGAAGTACGTACCATCCACACCCTAATGTAATGATTTTTATAAATGATTTTTCCTGGATAGTGTAGGCATGAAAACTAAAATTATATATTTATAGTGAAATAAAAATTGAGAGAAGCCTATAATAATGTATATTGTGTATAAAATAAAGAGTATGTGAATTATTTATTTTTCTACAACTCAACTAGAAATAAATAAATTCCAAAAATAGCGTGCATTAAAATCTATTCAACTAGTTTTTCTAAATATATGATCTATATTTGTAGTTTCTGTAAGTGTTTTGGAAACTATGTATTGTACTTTTTGTATAATAATTTAAATAGAGATGTTTAATGGAATTATATTTTAATATGGAATAATATGGACTTGAATAAACATCTAAAAAATAACAATAATATATCTACATCAAATAAATTTATTGAACTTAGAAATATATGTGATGTTAACGATATTTTTGTTCACAGATGTTGTGAATGTACACCTAATAATGTATAAACATTAAATAGAAAATTAATACCATTTAAGATTTTGAAAAATTAAAAATCATTCATGGTAAATAATCAAGATATAGATGCTAAAAAGATCTCTCCCATGAAGATATCAAAGAAAATATGTAAGATATCTTTATACAATAAGGAAAATAAAAATTAGATTAAAAGATTTTTTAAAGACCAAGAGGAGTTAAATATCCAAAGGATCCAATGTATATAAAATCACTCTCATGTTATTATTTAGATACACTAAGGAGGTAACCCGTGTACCCAAAGATATATTAGTAATTTGATAAGTATATTTGTAGAAATAATAAATGTCGTATGAGGCATAAGATAATTAAAGTGCAAAAGGATAATAAATTCCACAAAAAATAAGTCAAATTTAATGAGGGGTTTTCAACAAATTACAACACTTATGTAAAATAATTTTAATGTGAGAGATGTAATTAGGCTCATAATTGTTTGAAGTTATTTATAAAAATAATTCAACTGAAATAATAATCTACAAAAATAATTTATACAAAAATAGAATATTAATTTTACATGATGGATAAAGAGAATATATTTATATTTCATAATGAAATAGAAGATTTAAAGAGGTCCATACCTCCAAAACCCAACTCAGATCAACAGAATATATGTAGAAGCATAGAAAATGAAGAAACATGGTTGAGAAAAACATATCAGCCATACCGTTCACATTGAGAATAAATATGATCAACCTCATTCCCTTTATCATTGTCTGTTATATTTGTACTTATAATGTAGGGAATTGATGGTGAAGTATGTTCCTTGGGGGATAACCTAATACTGTAAACGTTGTAAAAAATATATGTAGCCACATGACTAAGATTCATTTTGCGGTTTTATTAACTTGAAACATCATGTGATACATCTTTATAAGTGGTCCATTTTTATGTAGACTACATAGAGTATCTCATGGAGGAGGATACATGTGATGACATGAAATATACTGCTAGAATTGTTATTTCATGAAAATATTATTATTATGGAATGTTCTTAAAGGGATTTCATTGGAAAAGGTATGTTTTACTAAATCCATAATCATTTTAAACTAGAGTAATGTCCTAATATTAAATTGGATTTATTATGTTAATAAATGACATAAAAGATTAAAATTGAAGAAATGTTAGGTCTATTGTAGAAATTTCATGTTTGAACGTGAAAATCGATGTACTTAAGTTAATGCATACAATTTAGTTTGATATTAATCAATAATATCAATTTATATCACTTTTCAAAGTATATATATATTTTTTCATCAAATTAAAATAGTTTTATGTTTTATCGTTTCATTTGGTATCAATTTTTAAGTGATTTTTTGTAAAGAAACCTATTTTTTTATCTAAACTATGCATTTATCATGTGGTTCTAGAGTGAAATGGTTGATGAAACATTTCATAAGTATAAATGGATTCAACATTACCAAGTATGATTTCAAATTTATATTTTATTTATAATTAAAATAAAATTATAGGGATAGAGGTAAAAATAGTTTAAGGAGGTAGAAAATGATCCAAACCAAAGTAATACCCATGGATAAAAGAAATTTAGTTTTAGGTAAGAATACCAACCACATGAAATTAGTCAAATTCACTGAATGTTACCCATTAAAATAAAAATGATTCATAGACTTATCACCTTCTAGATAAGTAGACAAATCCAATATATTCAAATGGATTAAAATATAATATCTTATAATGGTGTATGGAATACTTCAATTATATGTGTATGTTACTGATAAGTATTGAATAGGTATAGAAAAATCATGTTTTATACAAGACAAGTTCATATTATTTGACTAAAATAATCCGATTACATAAAGTATCATATGAACATACAATGTAATTGAATTAAATTCCTTATATGAAGCTAATAATTCCATGATAAGTAGATTCTAAAATAATGGTCGTGTCCACCACCACAGATAAAACCATTGAGACATGACACATTGGAATTTGGATTGAAACAATAAAAATTATCCAACTAGTAAACCCAAGTATCTTTTCTCCTTAAATAATAAAAAATTAAATATGAATTAGTGGTATGAAACTAAAGAATTGCATAATGAGGTAGGGAAACCTATTAATAATGTGAAAAAAGATAGTGCAACTAGAATTTAAATGGGATTTCAGATATAGTGTAATAGAAGTTAATCCTTGATGATGGGATCTTTTATGAATATCATAAATCACTAAAAAACACATAGAATAATTCAATAACATATATTATTAAACCCACAATCCATTTGATTTTTGAAATAAAATATATGAAAAAACTAGCCTATAAAATTGAGGATACAATGATTTAAACCAAGTTATTTAGAGAAAAGACAAATCCAATAATCATTCACAAAGAGGTACAAGGCTATTTCAATGAAAGTATTCTGGAATCATACACACTTAAAATAATTTGTAATATATAGCCTTTGAATATAAACATCATCATGAAGGTAAAAATATTTTAGGCATAGAATTACCAAATTTAGTTTTCTCAGAATAAATTTAGAGTATAGTTTTTGGCAAGGATTTCTAAGGTGGTACTCAACAGATGGATTAGATAATAAAGTGATGAGAAAGTTAAAATACACGAGGGTGGATGAGTGAAAGAATGATATTTAGACTCATCCACCAACTGAATTGTGTTGAATAAATATTTTTTATCATCATTGAAAAATGAATCCAGTAGTTATGGGAAATTAGGCTCTGGTCGGAAGGTGAAATCCAACACAATGCATCTATGAAAAATATTGTGGTACCAGAATAATTGTCAGTCGAATGGGAAATTCCTCCTCCACTAACAATCCATGGATATTATTCATAAATAATACAGATACTATAATGAATATTGAAAAAAATATTATAACCTATAGGATCAATTATCATGTGAAAGGTGGATCTCCCATATTTTATACCAATCAAATTTCACAAGAAGTTTTATCTTAAAAAATCAACCCATGAAATTTTGGATTGTAAAAATGTGATGATGTCAGTGATACTTTTATGATTGATCCTCCATTATTTAACTAGTTAAGCCAATCTAGACTAACTATACTAGTGATTAATTCCTTCATAATGTGAATCCCAAATAAAAATATGAAAATCCCCTCAATATTATAAATGGATGACTGTTTAGACAAGAAAAAGTTAAAATATAAATTCTTATTGAAGATAAAACACTTTTTTAAAAATTGATACACCATATAAAAGATATTATTTTACTCTTCTAATTAATGATACTCCACATGATTCTATAACAACCATAAAATAGGGCAAGTAAACTATTTCCTTTTATCAGTTCTAAGTAGAAAGCACTGATAAAGGGGTGGGACTTTATCCGCGCTAGCTAAAAGCACTGATAAATGTACCATTTATTAGTTCTATTATTAGTGTGGATACAAGTTTTTATTATTAATTCATATAAAATTATTTTATTTATATTCAAAAATAATTTCTATTTTCATACATTAAATTAGAAAAGGTTTATAATTAATATACATTTTTTAATAATTCAGATATATATATATTGTTTTATTTCATAAAATTATTTTTAAGATTATAATTAAATAGATATTTATATAGTTAAATAAAATAAAAGATTATAATAGATTATATTAAATAAAAAATATATTTATTAGATTTATTAGATTTATTAGATAGTTATTAAATTTATTTGATTTATTAGATTAATTCATAATATTTTTTATATTTTTTATATTTAATATATTTTTTTATATTTATAAATATATAGTAAATTTTAATATGTATATTTACAATTATAATTATTTAATATATATATATATATGTTTTCTAATTAATCTTGTTTACAAATATATTGATCATGCATTTATGTTATGTATCATATGCGTGATTTCATTTATACATTACATCTTGTTGTCCGTTGACGTGGTATATTGATTAATTCATAATTATACCCATATGAGTGATATATTTTATAACTTCTAAAATTACATAAAATATGTTAAATAATAAATCTATTCTATTATATTTCTAAAGATATATATGAATAATTTTTAAATACATTTGTAATTATAATTTCATTAATATATATATATATATATATTAACAATTACATACCAATATTCATAAATATATACTAATTGTAGTTATAATTATTAATATATAAAAATTTATTTAACTTATATTTCTTTTTAAATAAATATATAATAATATATATAAATTATTAAAATTATGCTTTTAAAAGTGGTTTTTAGCACTGATAAAGGATTATATATATCAGTGCTATAAATAAGCCTTTTCGACACCATAATTATAGTGCAGATAAATAGTTATTTTATCAGCACTATAATTTTAGTGCTGATAAATATGTATTTTCTCAGTGCTTTTTTAGAACTGATAAAGGTATGTTTTATCAGCGCTTTTTATTTTGGTGATGAAAAAACATACATTTATCAGTGATTTTAACTAGTACTAATAAATGTTCTAGTAGTTTTTATAAAAGAACTATAACAATCTCCTCCTCCCTCAAACCCTTTCGGGCCTTTGCGTAAGCTAAAACATGCGTCTTTGACCCCTCATCCACTATGACCCTCTTCCTACTCCTCCGTCGTTGGGGCCTTCTCCTCCACCACCACCACAACCCTTTTCCCCATCATCATTTGCTGCTACTACCTCTTCATCGTCATCCTCCTCCTCTAACCATCAACTCATCTGCCACATCCTCCACTGCCTCCTCCTTATACTCCTCCTCTAAATCCTTCTCCTCTTCTTCATTGCGCGGTCCACTTATCCACGTATCCTACTCCACCTTTCCCTTTTCACCCAACGACTGTCCTAGTATCCTCCTCTACAGTTCATAGATTCCCCATTGTGAGTCTCTTATGTAATGAATTTTTAATCTTATGCATTTTAAAGGCAATTGGTGTGTAGATCTAGTCTTTGGGTCACTATGAAAGCACTAAATACTAGTTCAAAAATGGTTCTTATGAAATCTAGATGCCTTTTGGAATCCAATAGGTTGTCTTTGTTTAGTTATGATTATTTTATGAGAGGATATTCTAAGATGAATATAGATGATGTGTTATATGAAGGATTCTATTGGTTTCAGACTAGTTCTTAGGTGATATCATAATGGCTGGTTTAATTGGGTTGGTGTTTGACTATTGAATCACATCAGGGGTGTGATTAGACCATGATATATTAAGATGAGAGTGGGATTCCTTCAATGAGCGTGGAATCATGATCTAGTACGTAGTTGAATATTGGTAGTGGATGTCAACAATTATTTAGTTTGGTTATGTGGGGTTTTAATTGTAAAATTAAATAAGTTATTTGGTTCAGACTATGATGTGTATTCTTGGATGGTTTTTGGATTCCTTCAGAGTTAGTAATTTAGATTATGAAGTGAGATAACATGTTAGTGCATGCCAAACCTTTTGAGCTAGTTTAGGTGGAGTATTTTCGACTTATGCTATCATGCGATTTTATATATAATGATTTTACATATGTTTTGATTATTTAATATTGTTTGTGATGGGAGGTTTTTAGAGTTGTCTAAGGATTTACAAGAAAAATATTTTTGTTTAGGTTGTACTTGTATGGCGGAGGTGTATTTGTGGAGTTATGATATTTGGGAATAACGGAGAAGTCTGACATTGTACTGTAATTCTCATGTGTGGTTGGGTAAGTTTCATTTTATGTAGAACTTGGCGTGTCTTTAAAAACATGAAAATTGATTTTGGTTGGAAATATTGTAGGTGCGATGCACCATGGATCAAATTTGGATTTCATTATTTAAGTATTATAGTGGGTAGTTTCTTAGATTGGGTGATTGACTAAACATTAACATGATCTTTTCTCAAGATGGTCCAGATTAATTAAGTATAATCTCATCATCTCAGTGATGGTTATGAGCTTTGGCTCCAGATAATGTGCCATTGTTTCTTATGTTGTGTGATAATTTTTGAAAGCATGTTGGGAGTTCAAGAATAGGATGTGTTTGTTTGACTCCAAATATATAACTGATAGTGATGACTCAAAAGTACTACAACAAGGACATATCGTGTATGATAATCACAATTGTGGAGAGTTTGTAATTCCTCATCCATATTGGCATTTTAACTTTGAGGGGGAGATGGAATTGGATTCAATTTGTGGAAAAACTATTTTTAAAAATGAGGGTTTGATATAGAACCTAGATTTTGAGAAATATTAAATGATTTTTTTATATATTTTGAGGCTCAGGATGTGTCTTAGGTTATTAAATATGTCACAGATGTTTTAGGAATCGAAATTCTAGTTATGGGGTCGCATCCTAGGGAGCATGGTTTGCACATTAATAGTGATAACCATGCACCAAAAAAGTATCATTTGGTTTTTTATATGCATAGAGTTTGTTTAAATAATGTGATAGGCCTTAGAAAACCATAAAAATTATTTAATAAATTTTAAATGCATTTCTCATGGTTCGTACACTGTTTGTTAATCCATGCACATTAACCATGTAAAATAGGGTGTCATGTATAATAAAGACATTATAGTTTTCACATGGTTTTGAGAACTATATGGGAAACCTTGAATCAATTTAAAATGTGTAGTTTTATAAAAATTCCCCTCTAAACCGTTTATAATTTATTGGATTTTCTCCCTTTTCTCATCTAGAACCCCTCCATGATACGCCACCCCTCCTCTCCACATGAGTGGTTCTCCCTCTCCTGGTATATGTTTCATCCTTTATCAAATATATTGTAGATTAAAGCATAATTTTAACTCTCTTATTTCTTTAATTTTAGTTTTATTTGATTGTCTTATAGTGTTCCACTTGGTTATGCTAATATGTCCTTTTTTTACATTTTTCTAGCTTTTCATTTTCACCCATTTTAGGATGATTCGAAGGATGATATTTTGTGTCTGTGGGCCTAGAGTTTATAGTGTAGGGATGAAAAATTCATCATAGTCCCTTTACCCTAGATTTTATGATCTCATTGTTAACAGTTAACATGCATTCTAGATGTGTTTTTACCATGAACCAGTGTGGTGTGCCTATCTCCTTTGGGTGATAGTTCATTCTCATTTAGGACCAATTGTGTCATAGCCCTATGTGTTGTGTTGTGATGCAAGTTTTCCCAGATTTCCTATGTGTTGTGTTGTTATGCATATCTTGTTATCTATTATATTTAGGTCAATTTTTATTAAGTCCATCAATATCTCTACATCTACCTTTCACCCCAAGATTATCACTTACACATTCCACATCACTTGTAACTATATGATGAATGAAACAAACCTATTAAGATTAAATGTGTATTGTATGATATTTCCTATATATTTTTCCATAGGTTATGAAGTCATCACATACGTTTTAATCACTTATTAGTTTATAATGTCTACTTCACACACTAGGTTCAATAAACTGTACTACCATAAAAATGAGGAAATCCTTAGCAATGACTACTCTAATGTCCAATCTATAAAATATATATCTGATATGATACTATCAGGACCCACTCCCTTTGGAGATCTATTGGAGTTGAGAATATATTAGTGTCTGACCCTCAATCCTATGTTTAAATGGATATGGGTTAGTAACAATTGGAAATATAATGATACATCCTTTTCTAGTATCATAACAAAAAATTGAGCTGAATTTCCACTAACCTAATAGGCCTTCATGATCCCTATGGGATAGCAATGATACCCTAGAAAATAGATATAATTAATGTTGAATATTTTAACCCTAAATTATACTAAATTAAAAATGATCTTTCTCTTGAAAACCAATCATGTCCCATTTATAAGTTGAACATCTCGAAAAATAGTAGATACACAAAAAAATTATAAATAGGAAGCAGATATCATAGATGGAAAATAAAATCCCACTATTTAAAACTAAAATTGTTTAACTAGACATTACCCATTCCTAAATCTCATTGAACCTATTTTAGATAGGTATAACATTTTAGTTCTCATTTTATGTTTTATTTTTAGTTCAAAATCTCCTCTGTCGTGCGCCTCTCATTTTCTGCAAATGCACCAGTGCTGCACACTTAACGACACCTTCACAATAAGTTTTATACTCTTAGTAATTGGGTTAATCTTGGTCTCATGAAATTACTATTTTATATTGATGGATTTGGTGTGAATTGTATGGGCTAAACTCCCTGCTAAGAATCATAGATGTTGTTGGTCATTTTTTCCACTCTAAATGAATTTCATTTTGGTGGGTTGTTGTTGAACATTTAAATAAAAAAATTGGTAAATTACATATACATGGATAATGAATGAATTCCCTAGGATGATAAGTCTTTTGTGATAAACCCAGAATAAAAAACGTAATTGAATAAGGTATGCTTTGTAAAATCTGAAATTGTGTTTGTTTGGTTTCTACGATGTTGCAATTGTGAGCATTATTGGGTGTTTGTATGGTGTTGTGGTTGTTGGAATGATTGGTATGCAACTTTTTTTACACGTTTTAGTTCCTCCACCATTTAATATCAATCCGAACCATACCCATTTCAATGGAACCACCAATTTGTTACTAGTTCAATTCCACTAAATCTTAGAAAACCACTTTAGTTGAGAACTCTATGGGACACTTTTTGGCCACCCAAGTTAAATAACTATAACAACACATGTAATTAAACCTTACACCGAAAATAATTGTATTGAAAATCATACTATCTATTAGTTTTGTTCCAAATTTCATGACTCGAGAAATTATGTTTCTTTGGAAACACCAGAAAACTAGTTTACAATAGTGTATATAGATCACATGTGGGATACTAAGACATTATAGTGGAAGGTATTCTTATAGCTAGTTCCATTGATCATGTGGTTGAGAAGATGGGTGTGATCTACTTTGGTCCAGAGTAATGCATGGAGAGGTAAGGGAATTGTTTATCATAACTAGTTCCATTGATTTTTATTAGATGAAGACCGTATTTAAACATCTTATGTGTAATTATTTTGTTAAATATTAATATTATTGACTCAAATGGGATGAATATGAAAAAATAATGGATGAATTCCAGTTGGTTGAAAAAATAGTATTACGATGGTGTGAAGGAGTTTATCAAGTTTTGTAAAAGATCATGCATTTGAATCTTCTAAAATATGTTTTCAGTATTTATTTAGTTGTTATTCCAGAGAAATTAGCCCATAGTATTTGGAAGAACACCTGATCTGTCATGGAATAGATCGAGTTATTAATGTTGGAATAAAAATGTGGAAAATGAATATAGATAGTGGTTGTGATAACACCGCCTTTTATGGCTCATCTAATATGATAACAATCATGAATAATGAAGACAATCGTATGGAGAATGTTATTATAGATGTAAATTATTATAAAGATCATAATGATGAAATGACAAGGATAGTTGAAGATGAACATCAAGATTGACCAAAATTGTTTGAGAAGTTAAAGAGTTGTGAAAAGACTCCATTGTATGCTGGTTGCACTAAATATATAGCATTTTCAACCATAAAGAAGCTATATAATATTAAATTCGGAAACAATTGGAGTGATGCTGGGTTTACAGAACTACCTTCTCTTCTGAATAAAATGATTCCAGAAGATAATGAGCACCCGATCCGAAAATATGATGCCAATCTAATTCTACACTCGATGGGTATAATCTCGGAACGAATACATGCCTGCCTGAATAACTGTATATTATATCCTAAGTACCAAAACTCACTTAAAGAATGTCTAATGTGTGGTTCTTATGAATACAAGAATGATGAATCTAGTCCTATAAATGTTTTATGGTACATTACAATCATTCCATGGTTTAGGCACCTATATAAAAGTGTGGAGACAATATGAAAATTGGCATGGAATGATGATTCAAGAATTAAATATTGTAAACGATGTCTCTTGGGAGACTCTCCTCAGTAGAAAAGAATTGATCATGAGTATCATAAATTTGTAAATGAGATGAGAAGCCTTAGTCTTGTGTTATCAATAGATAGAGTGAATACTTTTGGTTTTCAAAGTTGTAGTCACAATACATGGTCGGTTATATTGGTAAATTATTACATACTGCCATGGTCATGCATTAAACAAAAATACAACTTGTTATCTTTGCTTACATAAATACCAAAACAACCAGGAAATGTTATTGATGTTTATATGGAACCATTGATCAAATATTTGAAATTACTGTGGGATTCAGGTGATACGCTGTATGATGCTTACAAAAATGAAGATTTCACTTTAAGAGCCATGTTGTGTGGGATGATAAATGAAAATCCTACTTATGGGAATTTGTTAGGATATATCATTAAAATAACTCAAGGTTGTCCCATTTGGGAAAAAGGTACACAGTTAATTAGGTTGAAACATTCATCGAAAACTAGGATTCTAGAACATAAAAGATTTGTACCCCGATAACATAAGTACCAATATTGGATGACACCATTCAATGGATGTTCAAAAGAATGTACAACACCATCTCCACTAATATGTGATCAATTGTTTGAGAAAGTAAAATATGTCGAAACGACTTTTGGTAAACTGTTTTAAAAAAACATTATGATAACCAGTTTGAAAAAGAGATCAGTTTTTTTGAATTACCATACTGGAATTTTCGGTATGTGAGAAATTTTCATGATGTTATACATGTTGAAAAAAATGAATGTGATAGTGTCATTAGAAAATTTCTATATGCACTGGAGAAACCAATGGATGGAATTATCGCTTGTTTGGACATGGTTGAGATGGGAATATGAGAAGAGTTTGCACCAGAGAAGGGTCAAAAATGATCATTTCTTCCTCCTACTGCTTACAATCTCTCCAAGGGGAGATATCAGTTTTTGAACTTCATGAATGATGTAAAGGTTACATAGGGGTACTCATCAAATATCAAGAACATCGTTTCAATGTTCAATTAATGTTAATGGGTCTAATGATCATATCAGATTCTATAATAAGCGGTAGTTAACCAATAGTAGTTATGTTCACAAAGAATCATTAGTTTTTTTATTAGATTATATCAGGATGAAAGAAAAAATCTTGAAACATGTAATGGTAATTTTATGATATAATATCTCTATTTTAAAAAATTATTATATAATTAAACATTGATTTGATATTAATTATTCCTTGTAGGGTTTGTTAATTTTAGAATATTTCTGTCCATGTGACATGCCTTTGCTGGAAGAGCAACAACGTTGTGTCTGCCCAATCACAGTGGTAATCTTAATGTATTCATAGTAAAAGCACTACCCATAAAATTAATTCATTGTTTCGTATTTATGTAGAATTTATTTATTTCATGTAAGTAATATTAATCTACTCAAATGTGATATCGATGTACGAAAATTTTAGGACCTTATAGTCGGTATCACAGTAACTAACCTATTGAAAATCGAGTAAACATATTCAGTTTTTTAATACTTTTTGTAGATGATCCATAAGTCCTATATGTTTGATCATGACTCCAATATTTCATTTAACAACAAATGTTGAGTGTAAATAACCAAAAAACCTAATCCACGTCAATCGACACCTCGCTCCCCTATGACCATCAATGTCTCTGGATAAAGTGCTTGAAGCATCTACAATCAAAATCCTTATGAGACATTCCCTTCTGTCTTCCTACCTATACCTATACATCCCACAAGTGTTCTGATAAAGTCCTAAGGCTGATCAAGCAGAAAAATGACTTTTATTAATGAATAAAACTATGTGTACAAGGAATTACATCTTCTGGGAGAGAGGAAATAAGGTAGAAGATGATACCAAGAAACCCTTAGAAGGCCCCTTGGGTTACCCACCCAAGCCTGGATTCCATCTCACCAATATAGAATATCCCTACCCAGAATCTACATCCCTTACCCTCTTAAAAATACATCTCTACACGCTAACCACTCACACCATCCCAACAACTCTATCAAACCCATCAACCCTCCCTCCAATAGAGTTACAATATTACCCCTGACCAATAATACCCCATACCCACATACATACAACTCCTCCCTACTAGCAATACTACCCAACCCAACCCCTAAATACCTGTTATGTTATGTCTTTCCTCTAATCATGTATGTCACCATCCTCACCATTCAAACTAGGATGTATCGAGCTAGACAAATATAGTTTCTACCAACCCTATCAAGTTATCTATTGTTTGTGGTCCACCTTTACTCTGAAATAGTGATTGGTGCTGAGACTGGAACTCCCGAGTCAAGTACGCCATCTATGGTTCACCACCCTGGGATCCCCTATCGATGGACTACAGAAAAAGAACTAGGCTCACCCTGAGCCTCTCATCAATACATGGCCCAATGTTTTCCATCTGTAGCTTTTCCATCTATAGCTTTCTAGCATGTATCGAATCTTGTACCAAGTGATCATGAACATCTTGAGCCTTCGAGGTCTCATCCCATAAACAATTAAGCATCACCGTATCACCACCCTCCTCAAAATCCACCAAATCCCATCTCGGTGGTATCCCACCAAATACAAATAATGATGGAAAACAACCATATCCGTGTATATATACAAATATCATCAATAGAAAACATTTTAATAGGTAACACATCTCACCACCCTTACACTCCCTTACCACACCATGTCACACAACATAAAGTCTCAAGGCTGCTTACCTACCCTTGTCAAGGTTAGGAATAAAGTATCATCTAGTCGTATGGCCCCATACCTACCCACATTAGAGTCAGGCATCACATATAATCTGGCCCCATGGACCATTGCCTTCCAATGATAATTCCAGACATCAAATCTCATGTATCAATTTGGGTTATCTATGTTTAATTTCACTAAAGATGATATACAAAAAAATGAATTCCGCTTCTTTTTTGAAATATTAAAAAACTCACCCAAATAATCATTTATGTCTACGCTTATCCATGTCAGGGACATTTATTAGATGCCTATAACATCACATACATATCACATTGGAACCACATATTTGGGTTGCCTGAGTAGAATGCCACCAAGAAAGGCTAAGTAAGATAAAACGTTTTAGCTTATATTCTAACACATTAAACATCCTAACACTTCTAAGGTAATTCCAGATTCCCAATGAATAACATAATAAATCATATATCAAATGGTCCTAAGTTCCCATCTTAATGTATAATCAATACTCCCTTTCTGTACTGCACAAAGATTAAAAATCCACATAATACCTAGATATCACACCCAAGTGTGCCACCTAAGGTGAAAATAAAATCAACTGTAAAAGAGAAATGTAAAAAATATATTTACTACTCTTGAAACACAGTCGGTCCGCTATGCATGGGGATGAAAGCACCAAAACATAAGATTTGTACATAGTCCTGACATACTCAAAAGAAAAATTTACATACTCAAAACCCTTAAAACCAATTCGTATTATTTTAATATTTTAAAAGAATGATCTATGACTCATTTTTCTTGTTTTAAAAATAAACCCCACCATAATATGACACACGATATGACATGTATTACTTCAAATGTGTCTTTTTTTATAAAAAATTGACATTTTATTAATGAATACTTTCATATTAATGTTTAATTTATTTCATTATTTTATTACAGATATAATATATTTATTCTTATATAGGAGGGATTTTATTCTTGAGTTCATATGATTTGTTAGACAACTAATATCATAGAGGAAAATTTTTTAGAGGGGATCACGGTTGCCAAAAATGATGAATCATTAATGATTATAATTGTGTGTTGGACAGTTGTAACTGTAACCATATAAAACATTATTTGACATGTATATAGTAGAATAATATTTTTTATTCATGATGTCATATATATGTATATTTTATTGTTTTTGAAACTCTTCTATGTTTTATTTCATTCTTCTATTCTTTGTTTGTGTGTATGTTCGGTTTTGTGAAGCTGTTTGGTGTGCATGTACTGTTTTCTACTATTTGTGTGCAGGTTCAGGTGCTATTTGTGTGCAAGTTCTGGTGCTGGGTGTGTTGTTAAATAAATAGAACATCACAGGTAAATCATCGTTTTTCAATTCTATTTTGATTGCTTATAAAGGAGACCCTTTATCAGCGCTAAAAAACCATTAATAAATTCATCCTATATTAGTGCTCAAAATAGCCATAATAAAGGGGGGATCATTGTTGAAAACATTTTTTAGTGTGGATAAAAGGCCTCCATTATCAACTATTTTTTAGCACTGTTAAAGAGGACCCCCTTTATCTTCACCATGATTAACAACACTTTTCTATCATTGTTAGAGGCTACTTCTAGCATTTATTGAAGCCTTATTTTTTGTATTGAATTTGAAATACCATCCAAATGATGAATATATATTATTATAGTGAAAAAAGATGGATCTAAGATATTATAATGGGAATATACATATAATGATCAAAAGACTCTCTTCAATAATCCAAGAATTCCTGTTGCTGCATGATTTTGAGATGAGAAAAAAAATTATTGGGATTAATATGTTTCCCACTCAATCCATTTTAAGAAATAAGAATCCTCTTGAAACTATTAATTTCCATTCTTCTTCCATTGGTAAATAAAATCATGTCATCCATAAATAATAAATGTGATATTCCTTCGAATCCATACATAATATTATAGGGATTAAAATACTCATTAGATATTATAGAGTTAATATTTCTACTAAGAAAATATTGGTCTAGAATAAAGAAACATGGTGAAATAGGATATCCTTGGCGAAGGCCCTTTTAATATTTGAAAAAACCAAATATTCATCCCTTAGGAGATTTTTAAACCATATAGGTGAAAAGTAGTGAAACAAGATACCAAAGATCCATTTAGTAAACCCCAACTGCCAAAATTCCTTGATAATGAATATATATTATATACTGTAATATTCCATTTAAATATTAACATTAGTCAACATGTTGAATCTAAAAACATATCTATCATGATCTTCTATCATTTAAAAATTTAATCTGATATCCACTTGAATATTCTATCTCCCGATAATGTAATGTTTTCCTCAAAAACCATATAAATCTGATGGAGTGAGTGTTAATTTTTGAGACTGGTAGTAAGAAAATTGTATGAGAAGTTTGTTTTTTATGGGGTGAAACAGGTCAAAAAAACATTCATTAATCACATTTGGGATGAGGATTGATATAGTATCCCTGAAAACTCTAGGGATGGGAACACCTTTAAATAAATCATGGAGAAAATTAATAACATATAATTTAACTAGATCCATGATATATGGTAAAGAAATCCATGAATTAAATTAGGTCTAAGAACACTCTCAAAATTAAGGTTATTTATTGGATCTTTGATTTCCTCCTCATCAGGTATAGATTCCATTATCAAATTATTTGGACTATCAATAATCTTTTGGATATTACCAATAAATAAGTCATCAGATGTTGTATAATTTTATAATTCCCAAGAATCTTGCCTTATCCTTTTATGTATATTGGTGAAATAATAAGTCTCCAATGGAAAAATAAAATTAACATAATTTTAATGAGTAAAATACTCAATAGAAAAATTGTTCCTTATAATAAAATTATTATCCCCAATATAAGAATGAAAATTATTTGTATTTCCATTACCCTAAATTATACATTATCCCATGATATTTCCATGCCCATACATTTTTTCATCTAATAAGGTATCAACCAATAGATTGTGTGTCTAGGAATAAGAATAAATGTATCATTATCCCAATGATCTTTTAGGATCCTATTAGGTAGACTAATTTCCTCTTTAAGCCTTAAAATATTCACGTCCCGATAAGGTTTTTTATTCTTATATCTAATGATATCCTTAGGTATTAAATTTTTTTAGATAATAACCCAGGGATATCTTTGGATATGATCTAACTAGGAAGAGTTAACCATCTCATTCAATCCATATTCCTCCATCCATCCATTAGAGTAATGGAATATTTTTTCCTCCTCCTTAATTGACTAAAATTATATAAGGATAAGAAAATGATCTAAAATATAGTGATAAATATGTTTTACCCTATAATTCAGAGAAGAGAAGATAACGGTTATGTTACCCTAACAATTATCCAACTTGCTGTAAATTATACTAATGTATCTTTTGGAATTTCAGAAAGAATACATTTTCTTATTGAAACCCAAATCCGAAAAATTATTTTGAGAAATTAAATATTGAAAATTCCTCATAATAATTCTTGAGTAAATTCCACCTCCCTTATTTTTCTTCTTATGCAATATTGTGCTGCAATTTACCCTATAAACTAATTGATAAAACCATGATTGATGTGTAAGAGGGATTGTAATAGAGTCTCCCTTTACACAAACACACATTTGGTGTCAATTAAATAAATAAAATAGGAGGTGTTATATCTACTAACCTTGATAGAGATATGTTTATATGATCCAACATTCAGATAAAATTTAACATAATCCTTCCAAAAAAATGTAATATAATAATTAATATGATTGTGATAAGTGAAATCCAACATATATTATTTTCTAGAAACATATTAAATATCCAATATATTTAATTTGGTTTCCAAAATAGAAGGAATGTAATTCTATTTACTATTTATGGACATAAGAGAAAAATATAAAATTGTGGTTGAGGTCCCAATTCCCCAAGAGATCCATAATAGAGTGGAAATCATGAATAATTTTATAGAGGGGAATACAGGCCTATGAACACATGTGTATAAATAGTAGAATCCCAATCAATTTAATTGAGGTTGGATTGGGTCACTTTTTTTGTGGGAGTGGTTGGAGGGGGTTAGTTCTTTTTCTTCTCTGTTTTGGGTCGGAGGTTTGAGGTAGTTCATCACCAACATGAGAATTAAGGGAAAAATAATTAGCATTGGGAACCAAATCCTCAATTCTTTAGGGAGAGGGGACTTATGGAAAGGAGAATATCTATCCGTAGAGTGGGATAAAATAGGATAGGAAGAATGAATGTCATGGAAGTCGCGAGGATTATCTACACATTCATCAATATGTGTTTTAAATATAGGAACTTGATGACAATGTTCACAGGCTAATAATCCACACGTAAGGTAAGAAACCAAAACTATATCCCATCATTTGAAAAAGAAATATTCTTGATATATTGAATCCTCATGGGGGAGTACCTAAAGGCTGTTAAATCACTATAATAGGGGACTTAATAGGAGATATTTCCAGAAATGGTTCCTTGGTAATAGGATATAAGACTTAAATAAGATCTGACAAAATAAATTTGTAACCATGTTCCTCAGATTCTAGAAAAAAAATCCAAAAGAAGCCAACACAGATAACTCTATATTAGAGAAAAGCTTAAGAACACATGGGGATTATTTTATGGGAACATTTTCAGGACCTATAATTGATTGGAAGAATCAGTTTTTCCGACCCAAATAGTCTGGATGACCGTTAAAACTATAATGAGAGTAGACATAAAAATATTTATACTAAAATATTCTTTTCCAAAAGAAGAGTTCATTCCCAAAAAGAAGATGAATTTTTTAGGTAGAGAAGAAACAATTCAAAACTGAAAATAAATCTAGTCAAACAATGTTGTTTCTATCTAAGTAGTACCTTTATCAACCAATAATAAATTTCCTTAGATATACCAACTGATTTTGAGCACAAAAAATTTCTAGAAGGGAAGTGTTTGGCCTGTGAGATGAATACAAAGAACCAATAAAGGGAAGTCCACACCACGATACACAAATAAAGTCCACCAAAGAAGAAGAATCTTCAATGAACTTATAATAAAACTTATCTTGCCCAATACTTAATGAAATCAATTAATAATAGTGAATGAAAAATGATATTTGATTGAGAATTAAAAGAATAACATTTCCATTAAGAACCCAAAAACTGATTAAGTTATTAATAACTACAAGGGAATGAAAACTTTATTTGAACATTACAACCAATAAAAATTCTTGATAAAGGGAATCCACTGATAATTCCTCATATGAGAGTGAGAGGACCAAAAGACCGTCTACTGACTCCCACAATATAGCCTCCATGAAAATACGAGGGACCAGTGGTAACGGGCCCTGAGAAAGATGAATACCAACCACCTCTACTTTTATGTATCAAGAAAGAGGATCCACATGATCCAAAATAACAAGGAAAAAATGTTTAGGGGTAGATAAAAATGTATCCATAACACCTATAGATTTTAGATCCCCCATCATGAGAGGAATGATTTGGGTTATGAGAGGTAGATGAGAAACCATAGACAAAATATCATAAATAGATGTTACATTGGAAGACCCTCCACCCCCCATTGAGTAAAACATGGATCTAGAATGTGAACCACCTAATAAGAACGCCAATAAATGGACGATAAATTTGAATTAGGATGAGGAATATAAATAAAAACCATATCTCACAATATTTTAACCATTTGAAAAAGTAAAACATTCACATGTAATTTTTTTTCTTTTTAATAAGAGAAACATGTAAAATGATATAAAATTTTGATAATAAATATATAAAGAAGGAATAAAGTACATATTTTCACATCATTTATATGATTATTGACAACAAATAAAAATAATAAGTTAGTTTAAAGCACATTGTGTGTATTGTATTTTTTCAGGGAATATTAAAATATTTGTGAGAAAGATGGTTCTTGGATATTTAGTGTATATGGTGGTGATGTAGTACTGAATATGAATGATTTATAATCTAAATTTGTAAATAATTTCACAATTATGGTGTCACATTGATTATTTCAGAAATATTTGATGACATATCATGGAATATAGGGGTTTTAAGTTTCCTATCGTTATTTATATAAAAAAAGAAATATTGGTGTTTGAATTTTCTTATCATTATTTATATGATAATGGAAAGAAGTGTTTGCCCATGAATTTTATTAAAATATCCATTTATCATTGTATTCAAATGTTTATTTAAGTATGTTTCATTCTATAAAGAATTTATAAAGAGAATATTTCAATCTCTATGATGAAGATAAGATAAGATCCATCCAGGATTTTTAGAATAATGAAGTTATAAATAATTTTATTAATATTTAAGATGTTTTTTGAATGATTGAAAAATCATTATATTAGTCAAAGTGTTTTTAAAATATATTGAATTTATGTTGATTCTACTTTCTGTCACAAAGTCTAAACGACTGAAAAATGGAAATACCTTTCTCCCAAGTGATTCATCCATTGAAGAAACATCAAAAATCAACAAAGGCATGAAGAAGGATTTCTTCCCACATGGGTCGTGAAAGTTTCATCATGGTCACGCAAGTATACATGCGTGCCACATAATTGTCGTCCAGGTGACTTGCATGCCCTCTTTGATTTTCACCCAGGGTCTTCCCTGGCCTATAAATACCCCTTGTGGGCCCCCCATTTCGAGGACGAAAACTCTAGAAACTCATATTTGAGCTCCCGGCACCCTAGTCTCTTCTCAAAGCCTTCCGAACACTTATAAGGTAATTTATTACCTAGAATGGAAGGTCTAAAGAGAGGTAACAGTGCCTAAGTGTTGAAATTAATCAACACCTCTGCGCCTAAGTTTCTAACCCTTTAGGGAATTGAAGACACTTGTGCGCCTCTTTATCCCTTCAACAGAACTTGTGCGCCACTCATTTAAAAGTAGTTATGGATAACACTAAGGGCTTGAGCCAAAGCTCTCCCAAGTATTACCCAAAGGGATGACTGTTGCGCAAGCACCCATGTGTCGCACAAGTACACTTGCGCGATGAGGACTTGTGCACCCATGCAGGACTTGCACACCTCTCTCTTTTTGGGTTCCCCTTCAGCCTATTCACTTGCTTTCTTCAAATCCACATCTCCTTCTAAAAATTTAGCCATCATAACCTTCTTCAAAACCATTTATGGAATGGTTCCTTTGTTGGCTTCCTTATCTGAAAGGAATTATATGGAACATTTTTCAAAACCCTGTGATTTAAATATCATTATGTCACTAAGGTTAGAGGTTTCATTCATTCATCCTCATCCTTTAAAGATGAGAGGATCTTAAACCTGGGCCTCCTTTTCAAGAGTAATTCTCAATCTCAAAATCCCAAATATGGGCATCCTCCTTTGGAGTAAGCCCCAAATCGCCTAACCTAGGCCTACTTTTCAGGAGCAAGCCCTATTCATCAAGTTCCCTTAATTTTTGGGCATCCTCCTCAGGAGTAAGCCCCATCCATAATTCTTTTAATATGGGCATCCTCCTTAAGAGTAATCCCCAAGTTCACAAATATGGGCATACTCCTTAAGAGTAAGCCCCAATTCCCCAATTCCCTTAACCTAGGCATCCTCCATTGGAGTAATCCCCGGTTCTTAACTTCCTTTAACCTAGGCCTCCTTCTCAGGAATAAGCCCCAGTCATAATTTCTCTTAACCAGTCTTAATTTAATTTTGATTTGGGCTTCCGTTTCAGGATTAAAACACAATCATAAGTCCTCTCTAACTTGGGAATCATTCTCAGGATTAAGTCATAAGTTAAGTATCCAAATTTCCATAAAGAACATATACTTTTATGGGCCTTCTTCTTGGTTTTCTTCCCTTATGTGAATCCTAATCTTCATTTATCTAGGCAATCATACATACATAAGCACCACATCATTTCTTATTATTTCATCTTTCATGGAAAAATTTCCTGGTTTTATGAATACCTCTTGTTTCTCACACCGATCATAACTAACGTGAGCTTAGATTGTAAAAGTAACTATGACATATTTCTTTGAGCCATAAATCATGCATAAACCTCATACTTCATTACTCAAATTATGTGGGTTCTGATTCATTTTCTATAAAAAAAATATACATAGGTAGCCCATCTGCGGGCACGATCCCAACTCTAAAAAAATCCATGCCCTTATGAATGACAATAAACTTCACGTGCCCCGCTGAGTGGATTTAAAACTAGTATGGTTATCATAATGACCAAGAGATATCTATATATTGTGTTGAAGGATACCATTGAATAATAATCTCAATCAAATACAGATGATTCTATATCAATAAAGAACCTAGAATACATATAAAAGATTCTCTAAATCTCATACATAACAATCACTGATTGTCAGATATAAGGAATGATCATTTTCATACATGGCACTGTAATAAGGATTCCCGAACATACCATAAATCTATAAATAGAGTCCCAGAGTAGAAAATAATTCCCCCCAAAAAGGTGTGATGATTCTGACCTCCCATCCTCTCGACCAATGAAAATTATTAAGCCTCATCGGTCTACAACTAATAAGAACATACCTTTTGAAAGTAGGTCCAAATGGATATAGAATCATTGGTTGTTTCGAGTTCTATGAACAATCCTGTTAGAAACTGATTGGAATGTTTGAACCTTAAACAATTGTGGTCAACCCCAATTCTAGATGAAACAAAAAATGGTGAACTCAACGTAAATCCTTAACCATGTTAAAATAATTTTTTACTTATTTTGTTAGTCCCCTATTTAAACTCATTAAGAGGGCCAACAGAACAATCAATAATATATGTACTCATCCAAAAGATGTAGTGTCCAAACTTATCTAGATTATGTCTGTTATATCAAACATGCACTCTTTTCCAAGATCATCTGTGTTACTGAAATAGCTTCTTTGATGTTCACGCATTTGAATGCCTCTGCTGTGAAAACCTCTTCCCTGAATGCATCTGCTGCTACTCCTGCTGGATCATCGTCCACACTAAGGATGACATCACCTACCTAGCGTCTTCAACGTTGCGTATCAAATTCTCTAGTTATGGAATACCACCATAATGGTACTATTTCGACTCTGGAGGCCACTCGAGAAGCCCTTCATGTCAATAATTCACCATGGTCGTCCGGACAGCGACGACCAGCGATTAAGAAACAGGTGGTGCCAACCACCGTCTCCAACCGTTTTGGGTCGTTATCCCCAGAATGCAACAACCATTATCTCCCATATTCCTAGGAGGTGAATGAGAAGGTAACTCAAGGCCTTAATTCAAGGAAACAACAGTCCTTCCCGAGGGTTCCACCAACAATCGCCGCCAGACTCGTGTGGCAGTGCGCCCTCAACATTATGAGGGTGTCGTCTCTAGGCATTTAGCTCAGGTTTCTCGAACCCGAGCAGGAATGAACAACCACCAGAGGCGACGACCGATCAACAGTGAGCAGGTTCTTATTTCTTCCATCTCTAGAGAAGTCCACTAACCTAACTTGGTGGCAAAAAACGAGCGGGCACACACACCCATCCATTTTAATTCTGTTGTCCTGCAGACTCATCTGGCAGCAACACGCCAATCCCGCTAGGCAATTCTGCCAGAGTACTATAGACAGAAAAATACACCTATTTATAAGTCATCAGCTAGTCAACAGGATCGTCTGAATATATACGATGTAGCCCGCCAACATAATGTGTTGACAACTGGTAAACAGGAACATACACCTACATACAATAATCAATCCTTCCAGCAGATTCGTCTTCCAGTATTAAAGGAAGTTATTCAACCATGTTCGGCAGAGTGCCATCAACAGGAACATACACATACTAGTATTGATCATGCCTTCCAACATTCTCATTTGGTAGCACCCGGAGAAGTCAATTGGAAATACCCAATTACAAGAAGGAGGTAGACTCAACTCTCTGCTCCCATTCATGAGTACTGTCAGAATTCACTGGCAGGAAAATGAGGACAGGAGCAGGAACACACACCTATTCCAAGCAAGGAATGGACGTATATTCTCGTTACGACAGCTGAAGTCACCAAGAATATTATTTTAATGGTTAAAGAGAAGAATCAAATCCCTTCTCATATTATGGATGCCTTCCAGGATATTATAATAGCTTCAGCAGCATCACAGGGAGAGAAATGAAAATCTATCCCAACCAGTGGAGTGACGCATCTACAGTTCACTCCAGAACAGACACACACCTCTGTTCCAACCCAAGAGGGTTTTGGAGCATACTCCCCCATATCATACATACAACCAAGTCAGGAATAATCACATGATTTGAGTGGTGATAATCAGCCTAACCAGATCTTTTCACCTAAGAAGGAACATACACCTGCCCATAATAACCACTTTCATCAACAAGTGGTTCCTAAAGCAAGTAAGAAGGAGTCTAAGAAGAAGACCTGCCCAGCATAGCCACGAAATCAAGGGCCAATTTGTAATAAGGCCTTGCTCGATGCTGGAGTTCTTGATGCTCTCAGACAATTATCTGTTGCAACTCAAGATTCTACTCTCTCAGTTCCCAATAGTGGGAACATTAATTCTGAAGATCTGCATCAGACACTTTCTCATGAAGGCTTGCTTCATGACAGTTCGGTCAATCTTGAAGTATCGTATTCAGAAGAGAGTCATGATAACCCTCTACGTGGCCAGAAGACCAAGGAGAAAAATGTTTCATATTTTTTTGTAACCCACCATGGTGTTCCTCCCCATGATTATGAATTTAGCTACGAAATTCCTCTCCATTGTAGTAATTCACATTGCCTAGAAAATGCTCTAACAGACAATGTAGCGATGAGAAACCCCTTTTATCTTGAGGCACTTGAAAATGTGAATCCATTTATATCTGATGCTTTACCAATATAAGGTGTAATAATTTCTCAATCAGAAGATAGCCTGGGGTGTAGGTCATTCTCCGAACCACCCCTAAGTCATGCATCTTGTAGTTTGATAAGTGAATTCTTTACCGATCTTGTTGAATCTGATGAAGAAACAAAGAAGCACCAGATCTGGTCTAATCAGGTAGAAGAATCGTCATCAAATGATAAAGAGGATGTACTGAATATGAGAAAACAACTGGCGAAAGGTGATGTGCTAGTTATATTTTTCCCTTTGGCTTACTCTCAGTATGACATTCGAGAGATGTTGACGGAAGATGGAATTAATGATATTCGTCTCAACATATAAAAAACTCTTTGTCATTTGAACAATAAAATATTATCTTATGATGAATATGAAAATCATTCCAAAATAATAGAATGGTTACAACGTGAAATTGACTTCGCATCTCTCTCAGTTTCTCGATATACGAAGGCTGAAAAGCAGCAGAGAGCCCTTCAGCGTTCATGCTTTGGCGCACTAAGAAAATTGCACCAGTTAATTTCCAACACCACATTTGGTATTCCTATCAAGGGATGGCGTATCCATGGAGAAATACATTTCACTTTACTATTCAGTCTGCAATGCTCACCGAAAATGGTTTCATTATATGTTATTGCCCATGGCCGGACACAACCAATTGGTTTGGTTTGTAATCAAAGGCTTGCTCAAGAACATGACTCAACTAGTTCCTCTAAAAATCAAGAATAAATGGAAAAAGTAGTTGAATTACTCCTGCATCATGCGAACAAGAACATCGAACATGCTTATAGTTTAGAGCGTGCACATCATCAAGTGACCGTAGTGTCAGAAATCATCCAATAGTCTTTTGAGTCGGGTGATAAGAGTGGATACAGGTTAATGCATCCGACAAATTTCCGGACTAAAGTCCATAAGATCATGAGATAATTTAAAATGGTCTCAGATATAACATCTCAAGAACTGCCCCATCATTCCAGACTGGGGACTCTTTTAACCCAACCCTCAGAATCAACAAATAGGATTTGAGGAGTTGAGTAGGAACGGCAGGAACAGCCCCAGTCCATCGGACTTGGGACATTTTCAAATCCTCAATCACTTCCTCAGATAAAGTCAGTATTCTCTCGATTAGGGATGAATCCCCAAGAGTAACAAAGAGCCAAATTATCAAGAGATTCCCTCCAAATTACAGTTCGTCAAGAAGTTCCTGAGGGATCAAATCAGAAAAAGGTAGTGTCTCAACAAGGACATGGAAGAAGACAATATCTCTGAAATGCCGATAAAATAGATGCAATGTGTTATGTATCAATTAATGTCACCAATTCCGTTGTTTATAATTCCCCAATTGAGGCTCACTCAGAGGGATCAGATGAAGAGGTTCCTGCTCAAGAAGTTTTACGCACTAACACAAATGAAGAAGGTGTGCGTACACTAAATCTAAGGATTACCCAGAATATAGGTAATCCTTCATGTAACCCACCCCCCCCCTCTCCGAAATTTTTACAATAAGCGGAAAGAAAAGAATCAGGTTACTTCGCTTTCCTCTGGATAATCCCAATCACTCTCACTAGAGAAAATATTAACACAACAAGAGGAAGAGATGATGGAATTAAAGTGGTTGAATTCAGAACTACTACAAAGTAGTCTTCCTATTAAGCATGCTGGAGTTAGTCGGCCAAGGGAAATTGTTGTGTCCACTGAGATGGATCAAGAGTATCCTTCTTTACTAGTACACCCTCAGAGGTCTAATCTTATGGGTTATACGCAACAACAACCGGAAATACTACCATCAGTGGAAGTCCCGGTCGCCACACTTATCCCAGCTCCAATTAATGTACCTTCATATGTCCATGCTCAAACATATGTTTCTCAAAAGTTAATCACTACCATTGAGTCATTAACATATCGGTTTGAAGCTATGGAAGGGAAGCGTGCACCAGTTTAATAGGACAAGAGATCTTACACCGAATAGGGAGACGCAATTCCACCCCCATCAAATTTTGAAAGTACGACATTCCCATTCATTAATATTTCGAGAGACCCAGAGCAAAACATAACACATTTTATTACTCATTGCAATCCTATGATGGGAACCCCTCACCAACAAGATATAGTTAAGCTCTGGTGTTTTGTACAGTCATTACAAGGGCCTGCTTTTGTTTGGTATACAAGCTGGCAATCCCGGTCAATTACTGGGTGGGAGGATCTTGGTCAAAAATTCCTTCTTCAATTCAACTCAACATTGCCATAGACAACAATTTTTGATCTTAAAAACTGTAAGCAAATGGAGAATGAATGGTTTTTATATTTCATTGCTTGCCGGAAGGGATTAACACATTCCCTGAGCATTGCACTCCCTCATGAACAATTGTTAAAAATATATGTGGAAAATTTGCGTGATGAATTACGCATGCCACTGATCCTTGTGAAATACAAAGGAGGGTTTCGAGACCTTACTTCCATAGCTCAACAAATTGAAGACTCTCTTATAAATACTAAGGATAAATCTCATGTAATTCCATTATCTTCAGGAAGAAGAATGGGTAAAGCAGAGACTGATATAGTTATCCTTTAAACAAGAACCTTTACTTTCTTTTACTTCAAGGCCTTCATCTTCTCGAAGGGCTCCACCTCTTGAGCATCAACAACAGAGGCTGTTTCATCAAGATGATTAGAGAGATCAAAGATGAAAACAATTTGAGGATATAAATATCATAGTTTACTCTTTCTGAAATAGAAAAGTTCTTGGTTACTTCATTTCGGCTCGATAAAATAATTTGGTTCAATTGCCAATGCCCAAGAGGCCGAACTAGGAAGGATATGAAGACCATCCCAACTATTTCCCATTTCATCAGATGTTGTGGCATCCCATTATGGAGTGTTTTGTATTCAATGACCTCCTGAATAAAATGGTGGACTTAGAACAAGTCAAGTTGAATGGTTATTCAGCTCAGGATGCATGTGTTACTACTACAAATCTTGAGGAATTATGTGAGTGGAAAGAAGTCAAGAACAAAAAAGCGCAAAAATTTGATGATTGGATGATCAGAATAACGATCAACCGAACTAATTCTATTTTGCGAATGCAATTGATGAAACCAGTTGTGTCTTATGCTATGAATGCCACAGCAAAGCCCCCTTCATCAGAGGGAAAATTCTCAATGAAGCAGAATAATTAAAATCAATAAGAGAAATCAGAAGAATATGAGATCGTGTCAAAGCCCAAATTGTCTTTGACTCTGGCAGATGTTATTACATCTACTTAGATTCCACAGGATCCTCCGCACCAAATGGCATAGCCTAAATTGGCTAATCAGGCAGAGTCTTCATCAGATGAAGAGTGGATCTTCAGTTCTGTTAATATGATTCATTTAACAGATCATTATGTCAGTCACAACTTCGATTTTGATAAGACTGAATTCTTTGTATCAAACAGACGAATTAGAGGGAGTTATAGAGGTCTGGGATACAGAGGAAGACGTGGATATCCCAGAAGCCACTATTCCAATTCTACCCCTGCTAGAACTGTGTATGCAGCAGAAACTCATGGCAGAACCCTTAAACGGTCTCAACAAGAACTAGAAAATTCATCCAACAATAGGAGACTCAGTCCTGGCACATTTATTCTGGAGGATTGGTTAGAGATTCCACCTCCTTTCTCTCAGCATGTAAATAGACCTATTTGGTCTAATCATCCAAAGCTATGAGTATTTCTAGCTTTTACCCCGATACAAGATGCATCTACTTCCAAAGCATCAACTTCTAAGGTACCTGTGAAACCACATGTTCTTGTTGGGAAACACAGACCTTTGGATCAAAAGAATTATGTATTGAAACACTTGTCCCAAGTACCTGCCATGTTATTAATTTTGGATTCCTTAAATTTATCAAAGGATCTTCGGGAGGCACTCATCAAGGCTTGTTCAAGTCCTCAAGAATTTGAAACTGAAATTGTTGCAGCTGAAGTCTACCATGTAGAGAATAATCCTATAGAATGTCATGCAGTGGTATCATTCATAGATGAAGATGAGGATGAGGTTGTGCATGAACATATTATAGCCTTATACTTATCATTCAAGGTCAATGGTGTATAAGTCTAAAGAGCTTTCATTGATAATGGTTTAGGAGTCAACCTTATCCCCATTCGGACACTTCGTCGATTGGGCCTCACAGAATACGATTTATCTCCTTCTACTTTGATGTTACAAGGATATGATAAAAATGAACAAGAACCACTGGGCGAGATTACACTCAGAACTCAGTTTAGAGATATTGTATCCAATTCAGATTTCATGGTTGTTGATCATGACACAGCCTTCAATATCTTTCTTGGAAGACCCTAGCTACATCAATCTGCAGCTATCCCATAATCATACCATTAATGTCTTAAATATTGTTTTGATGGTCAAATTGGGACATTATATGGTGATAAATCCCCCTTCAAAAAATGTGAATCTAAATACATTGAAGATGAATTCTATCACATGAAGGGTAAGGAGAAATCCACAGCAAGGGAGGTTACCAAGCTTAATGCACCATTTGGTTTGGAGAAGATTCAAGTAAATCCATTTACACTTGTGAGTGCATATTATGTGTTTCCTATCAGTCAAATTGACAGGATAAACCCAAATCAAAATACTCTTATGGAAGCCTCCATAATATCAATTACAACAATCAAGCCAGATAGCATGGGACAAATTGGTGATTCACTAAGCAATGATGAAAGCTCCAATGGGGATGTCTTCATTTCATCCGCTGAAATCCAGTATATCTATACTTCACCAACCAGGCCAGAAGAAGTTATAGAAATGTCAAAGGTGAATGATGATGTCGAATCTCAATCCAGCATCTTCTCTTTATTACCCAAGGAACACCCTTCATCATAAATCAGGGTGGAAATGGAAGCATATTCTTCAAGATTTTAAAATTTTAGCATCTCTTCTGATCATTGATATTATACTTCACCATCTAATACGCAAGTATAAATAGAATAAATAACATATGTTGAAGAAGAGGAAGATCTCAGGGATGCTCCTCCAGTATTTGAAAAGGTTATCTATACCACCGTGGATGATCTCAGAGAAATAATTCTGGGTACAAAAGAATATCCACGCCCACATTAATTAGTGCGTCCATGAATCTTGAAGATCAAGAGATGCATATTTCATTTTTAAAGGAAAATCGAGATATATTTGCTTGGAACTATACAGAGATGCCATGGCTTGATCCTGATTTTTTCTACTCATCATTTGGGTTTTCCAAAAGAACATCGAGGATTTAATCAAGCCGCAAGAAGAACACACCGAACCTATGCATCCAAAATTGAAGCTGAAGGGATAATCTTATCAAATTTAACTTCATCAGAGAAGATCAATATCCCAAGTGGTTGGCTACTATTTCCCCTGTGAAAAAGAATAACAGAAAATTTAGAGTTTGCATTGATTTCAGAGATCTTAACCGACATTGTCCTAAAGATGATTTTTAGTTCATCACAGAACTCTTAATTGATCCAACAAAAAGCTATGAACCACTTTCCTTTATGGATGGATATTCAAGATATAATCAAATCCAAATGCCTCCAGAAGTTGAGGAATCTACAACCTTCAGAGCCCCTTAGGGTGTGTTTTGATATCAGGGAATGACCTTTGTCCTGAAGAATGCATGCTCAACATATCATTATGCCATGAATCTTATCTTCAAACCCTATTTAGGGAAGTTTGTTGAATGTTATGTGAACGATTTGGTGGTTAAATCTAGGAAACATTTTAATCACATGGCTGATTTGGAAATCATATTCCACAAACATTGGCAACATAATTTGAAGATGAACCCCTTAAAATGTGATTTTGGGGTAACCTCAGGAAAATTTCTCATCTTTGTTGTACACCATCGTGGATATGAAGTCAATCCTAATAATACAAAGTAAATCCTTGGTATGTAACCTCCTCATAATTTTAAATAATTAAGAGGACTTCAAGGACACTTATACTATATTTGGCGTTTCATTGCCAATTTTGTAGGAAAAAGTTTTCCCTTCACTAAATTGATATAGAAAGGAGTCACTTACCAGTGGACTCATGAATGTTAAAAACCATTCGATATTCTCAGGAAATATCGCTTGAGTCCACCTATATTAGAGCCACTTGTTGAAGGAAGACCACTTATCCTCTATGTTATAGCTTTAGAGCGATCATTGGGTGCCTTTCTTTCTTAGAAGAATGATGCTGGGAATGAAAACATCCTCTACTATCTTCGTCGGACTATGCTTGAAGAAGAAACCCGATACTCAAATATTAAGAAGTGCTACCTAGCATTAATCATTATAGTTCAGAAGTTGGGACACTACCTACAACATCACGAGGTCCAATTGGTATCTTGCAATATCCATCTAAAATTCATCCTTAGTCATTAAATGCTTACAGGATGTCTGGAAAGGTGGGCAGTTATTTTGCCGCAATTTGATATTCAGTATGTGTCTCAAAAGGAAATAAAGGGCCATTCATTGGATGATTTCCTTGTTGAACATCCTTTAGTAGAAGATACATCTTTATATATTGAACTTCCTGATGAGGAAGTATTTTCTATTCAAGATAGTCTTTAAACATGAGAAATGAACATTGATGGTGCTTCCAGAAGTCCAACAGGGAAGAAAATGGAAGATCCTAAATTCAACAAAGTTGGGTTTGGAATTTTACTCATTTCCCCAGAAAAGGCAGTGCTACCTTATTCCTTCTCATTGTTGGGAGGTGTTATAAATAATGAATTAGAATACGAAGATCTTATCGTAGGATTAGAGTTGGCGCTTCAAGCACAAGTGAATCACTTAAAGGGGAAATGTGATTCAGACCTAGTAATCAAATAAGTCAATGGGGATTATGTAATTAGAAAAGAAGAACTAATCCCTATGTATGATTACATAAGAGAGTTAATGGTGTAAGTTCCTTCAGAACTGACATTTTCTTATGTCCCAAGATCACAAAATGCCCAACCAGATGCACTAGCTAATATGGCCACAGCTCTGGAAGATCCAAATCGGAATGAGATATCCATAGGTATTTCCCACCATCATACAATTTCAACTTATGTTCAAACCAGAACATGGGAAATCAATTAAATTAGTCCCATTTGTGAACCATATGGTCATACTACAGGATGGATGACACATAATAGGGAAATCCTTGAAAATGGAACAATTCCACCTAATAGAGCCAGGAAATAACAAATCTGGCAATGTGTGGTCAATTTGACTCTGTGTGATAGCCCGGACCACCTAGATAAAATTCTCTACAAAATAGGTTTTGATGTATTTCTATTCAGATGCATTAATGGTGAAGAGACAATGTATGTCAGGAAACAAGTGCATGCAGGAATCTATGGTGCCCATCAGTCTCGACACATACTGTCTGATCAAATTAGAAGTCCTGGATACTTTTGGCATTCAATGATACAGGACTATGTTGATTTCTCAAAGAAGTGTCATTCTTGCCAAGTACATGCCAACTTCATTCATCAACCCCCAGATTTACTTCATACAGCTAAAAAAACATGACCATTTGCCTCATGGGGAATGGATGTAGTAAGACCTTATCCATCAGCTAGAACCAAGCATTTTAAGTATATTTTTACTACTACTGACTTCTTTTCCAAATGGGTAGATGAAATACCCCTCAAATAAGTCAGTTCTAAAAGCATTGTTAGCTTCATCAAGTCTAACATAATTACCAGATTTGGTGTCCCTCATACCATATTGATGGACAATGGCAGAAATTTATGTTCATCTGAGGTGAGTAAGTTGTATCATGAATAAAACATCAAGTCCCATCATTCATCTCAGTATCATGTAGCCTCCAATGGCCAGATTGATGCTTTCAACAAGAATCTTCAAAACATACTGCAAAAGATGGTGGATAAAGAAAAGAAATCATGTCCTGATAAAATATTTCATTATTTTTGGGCTTATCGGACCACCACCTGCACTACAACGTGATCAACTTCATTTTCATTGGTATATGGAACAGAAGAATACTTTCCCACTGAGGTTCAATTACCCTCGCTCATAGTATCCATTTTCAATCAATCATCTACAGATAAACAATCTCAAATGTGATTGGATGAATTGGAATGATTAGAAGAGAAATGATTGTGCACCCTGCACCACATGGATGTCTATCATAATCGAATAGAACGAGATTTAAAAAAAGTTCATCTTCGTTAATTCGTTCTGGGAGAATTGGTAATGGTTCTTAGAACTCAAATGATACCAGGAAAGAAACCTCCCATGCTGGAGCCAAAATGGGAAGGACCTTATTCAATACATAAGGTCTACTCCAATGGAGCTTATTCTTTAATCTCAATTAATTGAGAACTCATCACTACTCCAACCAATGTCAGATTTCTGAAGAATTATTTTGTATAAACATGAAATAAAACCATGGTCCATGCATATGACCTTAAACTATTTGCATCCATATCGTCCAACATGAAGTTAAATTGTGGTGTCATTACTACAAGACTTTAAACTGCACAGTCCCTTAGGTCCAGCAAAACGTTAACATTTACCATCCATGGTCTATGTATATGACCTTAACTATTGGAACTTACATCAAACATGACGAAAAATTGTTCCATCGTCCAACATGTTGTTAAACTGTGAAAAAGACCATAATACGTCCATCATGATGTTAAATTGTGTCTCTTTTTTCCTTACTACATGACATTAAACTGCACATTCCCCCTTTTGTCCAACATTATGTTAAACTGTATTGTCCCCATTGTCTTAGCTAAAGAAAGTTAAACTGTACATCACCCTTATTGTCCATCATGATGTAAAACTGTGTTCATGTCCAACATAATGTTAAACTGTGTCCCTATATTTGTCGTACATGACGTCAAAATTTACTGCTCATTCGTCCTACATGACATAAAATTGCACAAAGTCCCTTAATACATCCTATATGACGTTTAACGGTATTTTGTCCCTTCTACATGACATTAAACTGTGCAGCACCAATAGTCCTCATTGCAATACTTTAAACTACATAGTCCATTCATATGTCCTACATGACATTAAACCGTGCATCGTTAAGGTTGTTTCTACCTCTTCTTTCTCACTCTTAGTATGAATCATATGATCATAGAATAAAACATCAACCATAACACCCTCTTTGGGCCGCTGACCATGTGAATGTCCTGAAACTATTTTTTTAGGTCGTTGTACTCATAAACAACTTGATCACCAATTCATTCCTTAATTGAACTACGCGGACTTTGATCCTTTCATTCTAGGCTGATACGTAGGCAACCTCCTGAGGTTCAAGACCAAAACCAATCTCTTCACATCAGTTAACCTCCATCTCATATGATTTTGATTTGTGAAGTAGCCCTAAAACAAATAAATATTACATTGGATCACCACGAGTCCATGCATATGACCTTAAACTATTTGCAATTTTTTCCTGTACGAAAATAAACTATAACATTCTTTGACACCCTCACCTGAGATGGAATAATTATTTACATTGATCTCTGATCATGTTATATTCTAAAAACTACATTCATACATACATGGAAATTCATGAACCTTTTATCATGGGTCAAACCATCATTGCACTAAATTCCACGTTTCACCCTTCACATGTATGAACCAAATCTATAGAGATGGTATTTCAAGAAATACGTGTGGTTTTATTCCCATCCATATGGGATATGTCAGAATGTTCGAGTATCCCTCAAATCCAGCCCCATGTCTTTGGGCCTAACCCAAAATTTTACTTTCAGTCCCCTGGATGAAAAGTCCCAATGAAAACACACACTGTGTATTCATTATAATGGTCCAGACTCTATGACCATAAACTAAGATTTCCTACACTTTCATCCCACATGACGTTAAACTGTATTTCAATAACTACGTATGGCTTGATTCCCATCCTTATGGGATACATAGTGAAGTCCAACATTTCAATTCAGGACCCTGCCACAACATGATTGTGGTTTGCATTGATCTATGTATCTCTTTCATGCATTGGACAATACCCATTTTCATGTGTCATAATCTTAACCATAAATACTTCTAGATCTCCATTACCCTTTTCTTGACTTCGGGTCACAAAATGTCCAATTTCTGATAGTTCTTTTTCCTAACTATAAAGCACGTGCCCTTAGGAAGCCTTGATAAACAGTCTACATAACATACTTGTCAGCCAAAATATGCTATTATTTGACTATGCAGCCAATAACCTTAGGTGGCCCTGCATAATTCAACCTGCAAACGGGTTTGTTAAATAATGGTAAATTCATTCTTGGGATGAAAAACTCTTTTTTCCTTATTGGTCTTATTGACAATATGTAAGGATCCAAAGAAAATAGCCACCCTTAACATATGTGTCCCATGTTCTTTTTCATGATCTGAGAGTATTCAAGTCTACAGTGTATATTTCCCTTCCCTATGTTTGGGTTAATCCTTCGTAGGAGAGATATTAATACAGTTCTTAGACAATCTTGATTGGATATATCTTCTCCATATTCAAGTACCTCTCTCAATACAACAAACTCTATGCTTTAGAAAATTTGAATCTCTACAAACATCAATTTGCTTTTTAGTAGAAGAAAAGTAAATTTCTGATAGTTCTTTTACCTAACTATGTAGCATGTTCCCTTAGGCGGCCGTGCATAAGTAGTCTACATAATGGACCTGTCAGCCAAAAGATTCTATTATTTGACTATGCAGCAAATGTCCTTAAGAGGCCTTGCATAATTCACCCCCCTAACGGGTTAGTTAAATAGTGGTAACTTCATTCTTGTAAACTACTTCCCCTAATTCATTTTATCCATTTTTTATATCATTCCCCAGATTCAAAATTTCTTAAGTCATCATTTACATATTTTCCCTCTTACTTGAACATGGTAATATGTTTTCAGATAAATTATCAATGAATTGAGCCAATGTTAATCCATTCGATCAAAGATATTTTGGCCTTAAACATTAGCATTTTTATGTCCGACTAGAAATAAATTAAACATCCCATAAAAGACAATGGAACTCTGAATAAAAGTCATGTCCGAGCTCACTAAACATACATATTGTATGATTTTTGGTAATATTTAGAAATGAAAAGATTCTAAGTTTGTAGGGTTATTTATAATAATCCTAAAAAACATAAAACTATACATACTAGGCCCATTGGCTTAGATTAAAATTTAAATCAGGTAGAAAAAGAAAGAATACACAAATGATTGAAGAGGAAAGTGTTTCTTCAATGATGCACAAGAGTTAGAAGGATATCCACATGTTGAATCCTCTTCTCTTTTCCAAGAATTGCAAGAGGCTATCAACGTAACTATTCATTTTATTTACGGCATCCCGAGCTTCATCAGAAGCCACCTGGAATTAATTCATTCAACTGGATACAATAAGAGACGCAGGGATACCTGATCTTATTGGAACAATTGTAATAGAATGTTCTTGAGTGCGGTTTGAGAAAATTTTCTACTGATCAAACAGTGACTCTGTTTCTTCCCAAGAGACATGGAAGATTGATACATGGATTTGAGAATGGAGCATTGGAAGTAAAGAGACATTTGGAGAGATTAATCTTTTCAGATATTGTTTCTAATGTCATGATAGTCTTCTCTCCATCAACCGGCAGTGAAAAACATATCAGCCCATGGTTGGCCATTTTCATATCTGCAATGAAATGGCATGAAGGAAAATTTTGAAATTTCAAACCATTGTTGCTGCTCTTAATGCACAGAATATCTGAAATAGAAGAGTAATAGTGTGGATGCATCTTATCCATATACTTCTTTGCATTTGGAACATTGACATCATGCAGATGACCATACTTATAAAGAGGCAAGTAGATGCTCTGTGGAAAGTTACGATGATACTTCTTCAAGAACATGTCCAAATTTGGAAGAGTGCTATCACAGATATCATAGTAATCATGCTCTATGATTCTCATCATATCATAAATTCTCTTGATAGCTAGTTCATAAGCCATTACAATTCTTCTAGGATCCATTGAATCTGCACAAAAGGTCAAATAATTAAATCTTAAGTAAGCTGATTTTTCATAAAATTTGTGAAGAAAAGTGCAAAAATGGCTAAGGCATTAATGCACGCAATTCCCAAATTGGGGCGCAAGTATAAGTGTGTAGAACAAGTTATTGTGCGCAAATATTACCGTGCAAGTCCAAATACCTCTATAGCAGCACGACACAAAAGGAAGCAGCGGAAAACTGAGAAACTATCACGGTGAAGGCAACTTGCGCGACCAGAGATTAGAAGCATTCAGATTCGGTGCTTTTCAAGAGATTGAAGCCATATTTATAGGCACAGAAGCAACCCTGCGCACCAAATCCAACACGCTCAACACCTGCGAGACACCATCTACATGCTCAACACTTGAGCGCCGCATGTTCCTTGGTTTTCTTTCTTTACCTCAGAGTCACATCCTCATTTCTTTCGGATCTAACTCTGAGGGGGACTTTTGTTGATGATCCTTTCCGTCACAAAGTCTAATAGACTGAAAAAGGAAAATACCTTAGTCCAAAGTGATTCATCCTTTGAAGAAACATCAAAAATGAACAAAGGCATAAATAAGGATTTCTTCCCACTTAGGTCATGCAAGTTTCATCATGGTCGCGCAAGTATACTTGCGCGCTGCATAATGGTCGCGCAGGTGACTTGCGCTCCCTCTTTGATTTTCTCCCAGGGTCTTCCCTGGCCTATAAATACCCCTTGTGGGCCCCCCATTTTGAGGACGAAAAATCAAGAAACTCAGATTTGAGCTCCCAGTTCCCTAGTCTCTTCTCAAATCCATATGAACACTTATATGGAAATTTCTTACCTAGAGTAGAAGGTCTAAATATAGGGAACAAGGACCAAGTGTTGAAATTCATCAACACCTACGTGCCTAAGTGTCTAACTCTTCAGGGAATTGATGACACTTACGTTTCTCCTTATCCATTCAACAGAACTTATGTGCCACTCATTTATAATTCTTTAGGGATAACACTAAGGGCTTTAGACAATTCTCACCCAAGTATTACCCTATGGGTTGACCGTCGCGCAAGTACTCATGTGACGTGCAAGTACACTTGCGCGACCAGGAATTGCGTTCCCACACCGGACTTTCACGCCCACAAAGGACTGGCAAGCCCACGCAGGACTTTCATGCCCACGCAGGACTTGTGCGCCTATCTCTTTTTGGGTGCCCCTTATGCCTATTCACTTGATTTCTTCAAATCCACCTCTCCTTTTCAAAATCTAGCCTTCAGAACCTTCTTCAAAACCATTTATGGCATGGTTCCTTTGTTGGCTTCTTTATCTGAAAGGAATTCTGTGGAACATTTCTCAAAACCTAGTGATTTACATATCTTTATGTCACTAAGGTTATAGATTTCATTCATTCAACCTCATCCTTTAAAGATGAGAGGATCTTTAACCTGGGACTCCATTTCATGAGTAATCCCCAATCTCAAAATCCCAAATACGGGCATCCTCATTAGGAGTAAGCCCCATGTCCCCTAACATAGGCCACATTTTCAGGAGAAATCCCTAGTCTTCAAGTTCCCTTGATTTTTGGCCATCCTCCTCAAGAGTAAGCCCCCACCATAATTCTATTAATATGGGCATCCTCCATAAGAGTAAGCCCCATGTTCCCAAATATGGGAATCCTACTTAGGAGTAAACCCCAAATCCCAAATTACCTTAACCTGGGAACCCTCCTTATGAGTAAGTCGTAGTTCTTATGTTCATTTAACCTAGGCCTCCTTTTCAGGAATAAGCCCCAGTCATAATTTCTCTTAACCAGTCTTAATTTACTTTTAATTTGGCATTCCGTCTCAGGAGTAAAACCCAATCATAATTCCTCTCTAGTTTCGGCATCCTTCTCAAGATAGAGTCCTAAGTAAAGGATCCAAATCTCTATAAAGCACATATACCTTTATGGACCTTGTTCCTGGGTTTCTTCCCCAATGTAATTCCTAATATTCATTTATCTGGGTATTCATATATATATAAGCCCCACATAATTTCTTATAATTTCATCTTTCAAAGAACAATTGTCTGATTTTACCAATACCTATTGTTTCTCACACCGAGCATGTCTCACGTGAGCTTAGAGTGTAAAATTAATTACGCCATATTTCTTTGAGACATCAATCATGCATAAACCTCATACTTCTTTACTTGAACTACGTGGGTTATGATTTGTTTTCTAAAACAAAGGATACGTAGGTAGACCATCTGCGGGTACGATCCCAACTATAAAATAATCCATGTCCTTCTGAATGACAATAAACATTAAGTGCCCCGCCGAGTGTCTTTAAAACTAGTATGGTTATCATAATGACCAAGAGATATATATATATATATATAATGTGTTGATGGATACCATTGACTAAGAATCTATAACAAATACAGATGATTTTCTATCTATGAAGAACCTCCAATACAGATAAAAGATTCTATAAATCTTATACATTGGAATCATTGATTGACAGATCTAAGGAATCATCATTTTCATACATGTTAGTGTAATAAGGATTGATGAACATAACTTAAATATATAAAGAGAGTCCCAGACTATAAAATAATTCCCCCAAAAATTGTGTGATGAGTCCAACCTCCCATCCTCTCGACCAATGAAAATTCTTAAGCCTCATCGGTCAACAACTAATGAGCACAAACCTTTGGAAAGTATATTCAAATGGATATAGAATCATTGGATGTTTCCGGTTCTATGAAAAAACCCATTAGAAACCGAATGGAATTTTTGAACCTTAAACAAATGAGGTCATCCCCAATTCCAGAGGAAACAATATGCTATAAAGTTTATAAAACATGTGTAAAGGTGATTATAATGGGAACTATGGAAAGGTCACTTGATCTTTCTAAATAATGGTATGTCCCTAAAGAACTCATTACAAAAATGTAATATATTTCTCACATGGAAAAAATTTTGGTGACACAAATATTCAATACCTATTTGAGGTTAATAACCAAACTTTTTAAGGTTTATTTATATTTTAATCAAAGGGTACTACTCAATCCACAATACCTACATAATGGTAATTTTAAGATCATAGTACCTTTTTGTGGGTAAATAGAAATAGTCTGAAAACTCAAAAGACACCTAAATTCATTGATGTAGAATGGATTTTGAATTAAGGATATCATAGTACACTTTGAATTGGACTAAGATTTAGTAATATCAACATCATGATATTGTTATTTGATTCAAGGGAATATATATTTTCATCGTTGGTGGACTTTATGATAGGTCAACTGAATACATGGTATAATGAATAACTATGAGTATGGATGGATGAACCAAATGATATCAACCACATGATAGGATGTTTACATAGTAAGATGAATGACCATATGATGAGTAACCAAATGCCTTTTGTTGATCACGTAACTCTACTTCAGATGATCAACCTAGTTTTTTGAGATATTTTAATTAATTTATTTCAAGGTATGCAATTCTCCAATAAAAAATATGATACACTATTTTATTCTATTTATATATGTAAAATGAAGATAAAAGAAGTAATACCTCACATAGTATTATGTTACACAGATAGAGTTTCATATGACCAAGTTTATTACAGGCATGAATATCTATATTAAACTTCAAATGCATGTGAGGTTTAAGAACATATGAAAATGATGAAGGTTCTAGTGAAGAGGCCACAATTTCTATGTGGCGGCATGTATTTACATGATATTATTGGAAAAAGTTACATGAAATGTTATATACCAAGAATAATGGGATTTTTGATTTATACAGTTCAGTGTACAATGATGTAGATAATTCTCAATATTAATTATAATAGTTTAAATTAATGAGAATCATCATAGTGGAATTATGATCATTGGTTTGTTGAGGACTAATTATAGGATTAATGAATGGATATGAATACACATGATGATGTAAAATCTGATAATGAAGGAATATTCATGAAAATTAAAATATATGATATCATCCATTAAGGGAGATTTATGTGTTGGTGGATTTCATGGATCGAAATAATAAATAAATCATAGATAATTATCCATATCTAATTAACATGGTTTATATATAAATGAATGTAGTTCCAATAATTTAGATATGCATAGAATTATTTGAGTATTATAGATCCAATAATTCTGGGAGGTTTGAATTAATTTTTTTATATAGTTTCATAAAAAATAGATTCATAGTGAAAGGGAAGATTCAGTAACCTAATCTATAAACATTTTATTGTAGGATAAATAATGATGTGAGATCATATACAACTATTATCATTAAGAGAATTATCCTCTTTACCAAGAGGGGACTTGAAACTGATATTATTCAGAAAAAATTATATATACTACAGAAATTGAAAAAAAGAGAATATAATGTGTAATTAATTCATAATATAAAAGATAAGAATAATAAGGGGGAAGAGGAATAAAAAGTTTCCTTGTTTTATGGGAATATTATTGAATCATAAGGTGATGTGAAAACTAGTATTTTGACCTAAAAATGTAGAAATAAAAGGGGGTCTAGTGAAATATTGTTATGAATTAAAATGGAATAAGAATATGTTGTGTACAGTGTTGTGGATACAAATAGTAAAAGTGACTTAATACAATTCATGGGAATAAGAAGGAATATATAGCTCAAAAAAGAAGAATAATTATATATTAGAGTTAGAGTATATTTTTTATACCCCTATAATTCATTATAATGTAATGAGAAATATTTGAGTGTGGGATTCAAAAAAGAAATTGGGATACATAATATAAACAATTGTGATACAATAGTGTAATTATCAAATGGTTTTACATTTGGGTTGTGTGACATTAGGTATCAACAGATCGTTCCAATGGTTACCCTTCTCATAGTAATAGGGAAAAACTTTTAAACTGATGGAGCTCTTGTGAGTGAGAGAGTTATTGGTTGGGATGTGATAAAGTTCCAATATGATAATAAATAATAAAGAGACCCATTCACTTTAACCAGTGACATAAGTAAACATATAATGGTTAGAAAATATTAATTAGATTAAATGTTACCAAAATTAATTCACCTCCATTGATTTTTATTCATATATCAAACCCATCACTTGAATATACATATTAAAATTACAAGAGGAATAAAACTAAAATTAAATAAAAACCAATTAATAATAAATCTTTATCCATGTGGTTTCCTTAATGATCAAACCTCCGAATATAACTATATTTTCAAGTAAACTCAGCAAAAAAATTAGAAAAAAATTTATAGAGAAATAACCAAATTGTATGAGTTTATTTTAATGAATCATGTACGGTCATATATAAGAATTTAATATAATATATTTATTTATGTTCATTATATATATGGTCATTTGATAAAAAGTTATTGGATATATGGTCGTTGGGTACGTTGATGTTGGGTGTACATGCATAAAAAAGGAATATAGATATAATATATTTTAAAGTAAACAGTGTGCTACATATAAATTATATCATTAGAAAATATTAAAAAAAAATTTAATAACAAAAATATTTTAATTTTTTTTGAAAAATTTATATTATTTTAATGAAATTGTTTTTGGGAACATGTTTCATTTTCAATTAAATAAATTTATTTCGAAGAATTATTTAAATAAATTAAAAGAAAAAAATAAGTTAATTATTTGTAAATATTTTAAATAACACCCAATAAACGATTAATTATTTTTATAGAATAAAAATTTCACAATTCATGGTCAAGGGAAAATGTTTTATTCAAACGAAATGTTATTATATTTTATTATATATTTCTATTTTATGACATATTTATCATATTTAAATTATAAAATTGAATAAAATATAATGTTAATATATAAAAACAAATGAATTAAAATTATCTTAATGATCACTTCTTATTAAGGAAAATGAATAAATACACTTTGAAGTCCAAAATATAGTTTTCGAAAAATTATTTTTATGTGTTTTGAATTTTTTTTAAATGAATATTAATAAATATTATATTTTAAATTTATTAAAATGGATTTACCATTTTCAATTAAGGAATTGAAATTATGATAGTTGATTAATTTCTAGTTTGGGAAAAAAGTAATCTACCAAGGTAATTATTGAGTTAACACAGTGAGGTTAAAATGAGGAAAATGGGATTAAATTAAAAAAGTAAGTTTCTAAAATATATCTATAATATTATATTATTGGATTATATTATGGGATCAATGGAATATATCAATTTTATGCCCAATTTGGATCAACAATCCATGTAAACATACAATCCTTACACATTAAAAATTAATCAATTTTGAAAATTCTACTAAATAAAAGAATCCCTTATACACCCACTTAAAACCACAATTATCATAATTTTTTATAATTTTTTTTTCAAAATTACCTTTCTTAAATTCTTATTAAAAATATATTAGCTTATGGTATCCTGGAGATTAAAATATTTTATTTTAAAGGACATTGTTTTCAGAAGGAGAGAATTCATAAAAGTATATATCACATAATTGTTAATATTTTTCAATTATATTCTCATATATATTAGTTATGAACATATTTAAATAAAAAATTGATTCTATATTTCCATAATTATTATTTTTGATAATTATTTTAATATAATATAACTCTTTACTCTTGTTCATCGGTATAACATGCTATTATTTGGGTCAGTTCAACCACCTATTTGAATGATGCTATACTATATTCATCATTTCCAATAAGAATGAGTATTAAAAAAATTATATTGATAATATATAATATTAAATTGTGATTTAAGTAATAAATATGGGGTTTTAAGGTTGATACAAACATTTAGGTTCATTATAATGTAACTTATTGATATCATGAAATAACCTGAAACATGATCATCATGAATGAATTCCTAAGGAATTATACCCATACCATCCATAAAATAGACATGAGACTGAATAAAAAATTACAATACAAATATTACACCACCTTTAATAATATTCTAATTGTAAATGTTATATGAAAAAACAAGGATTGACATCACTATTATGAAACTTATATGAAACAATAAAAGATACTAACATCTGAAAATGGAATGAAATAAAAAATAACTAATATATGAAAAATAAAGGATTATAATTGGATTTTTTAAAATGTAATATATTTAAATAAATAAATTAAATTATTGAAAAATATGGATGTATATATTATGTTGAATTGTAAACCACTTTTGTTGGATTGAAGAGAAAAGGCTCAATTTTGTATTGAATCTCTATTTGAAATCAAGATTGTTTATATCTAAATTTAAATTAGGTGATATTGAATGTTATTTCTCTCTAAAACCCTTTATATAATCTCCTTTTTATGTTTATTTAGCGGTTGTATATGTATTCGTACAATTTTCCATCCTTGGTACCTACATCACCCAAAATGATTTTCTAAAATGAAATTTCTTATAAAAATTATTTTTGGTTGGATTTATTTATTACATATCCATGTTTTATATTTTGTGTCGTGGATGAATTATCTATCATTATTTATTATTCTATTATTTCATAAAGAGTATTTTAAATGGATTTTTATTTTTTAAAAATATATTTTGTAATGAATCATCTTTATCTCTCAACCATTATGTTTCACTCTCATTCATTGTTTTCCATTTTTTTTATGATTTCATTATAAATCAAATTTCCAATGACTTTATGGTGTTAATAAACATCATTGTAGATATTTTGGGTTTTATTTAAATTTATTAGTTAAAATAGTTATAAAATTCTTAGTGAATCATATTTAAGACATGCTGAGTTCATTTTATTCATACATAACATCAATTTTTTTTCAAAATAACTATCAATGGGATATATAAGATATTAATGATATGAAATTGTTTAATCCTAAAAGGTATCACTATAACATATAACATCAATATGAAGATATGAAATATATTCGAAGTGATAATAATGGTTTTCCAAATCATATTTAATATCTATCAAAATAAACATTATATATTTATTGAGTTAAAAAAAATTAATGTTTTAAGTTTATATGTACGATTTATTATTTTTTTATGTAATATAAAACTATTTAAATAAATTACATTATTTTATGGGAATATATTCAAATGATATTTATGATAATCCTTTAAAAATGTAATAATTATGATTATTAAATATAATTATAATATAAATTGAGATAACGTGGATAAGGTTTTTTCACCATGTTGTTATGATTTAAAAAAATCATATCTAGGTGATACACATGTTTTAAAACATTTCTCTAAAAGATATTTGAAGGATTTAAAATCTAATGGATCATGTGAAGAGAAAATCATGAAAATTAATTACTTGCAATGAAGATAATATTCATTGAGTTTTTAATAGAGAAAATCATAGGAGATCTAAAAAAGTCTTGACTCATTGGTAATGGTTGAAATTATTGACACAATATTCTTCCTAATTTTATATGGAAAGATATATATTTTATAGAAGGCAGACAATTTGGAAACATGGTAATCATTGTAAAATTTAATAATTTTCTATATTATAGGGAAATTTAACCAGATTAATATGGATAATAGAATATGTAGAATATTTTAGTGAATTATTAGTGAGGAAAATATGAGTTATGAACCCTATGAAAAAGATATTAGAAGAAACAATATGGGAATGTGGATTGTGTAAAAGAAATTCAGAAGCTCAGTGCTAGAGATGAAAAAATGTTTTGGGGGATATCTAAGAGTCAATAAAACTTTATCATCAACGATTTTAATTAGGTAGATAAAAATAGAGCTGATATTTACACCACATCTAGTGTAATTTATATTCTTTGTTCATGGAAGGAATAAATGATGTATTAAATGACTAGGGAGTTATATATTATTAGGAGGGCAGTGAGTTATCATTTTTTTGTTAATGTTTTAACCAAGATGGCTAGTAGAGAAACATAAAAATATAAAACAAGAAGTCTTGTTAGGGATTCTACTATATCAACACATATTCATTGTATAATCCATAGATTATTGTGACGTTGGTGAATGAATTAAAACTTATTTTCCTATCTTTATTAAATTATCACTTCAATATTATTATGAGAGCGTGGTAGAATATACTTTCTACAAACAGTGTAAAAATTGTTTTTATAATGGTATTAAATAGATTAGTATACCATAATTAATCCTCGTCAAGTTTTCATCCTGTTTTAGGGTGAATAAGTGGAATTTGAGTCAACGATTCCATTTTTTTGAGTTTTAACACTCTTAATGTCAATTGATCTAGCGGTAAATCATAAAGATATTTAGTTATTGGATAAAAAAATCTTAAAATATGTATTAAATAATAGAAACACTACTTTCAATACCTTTTTATTGATGTATACACTTTCATTATATGTGGAATTAATCTCAGTTTTATACTACAACATTAAATGATAAAGATCATAAGTAATTTCATATGAATTACCAAATATTGAATAAATTAGGAGGTTCATTGTCTAATCCAATATTCTCACTAGTAATGTTTTCTAAATCTTCTATTTCTATAAGGGAGAATTTTTTAAACATATATGAAGGCGAATCAAAATAATTTAATGAAAAATGATAGAAGGATACACCAAAATGAATCTATAGATGAATTATTTTTTTCAGTGAATGAGGTAGTCCCTGAAATATATGATCTCAAATAAACTATCAATGATATCATTATTAGAAAATGATTTTTTAGAATATTTCACCTCAATTCATTTCGATAGTTTTATTTCTCAAGGATAAGGCTCTAAAGAAACTTACATTACATAGTATTCATAACACTCTTATTGAGTAAGAAATTAGGAACAATGATAAAGATTAAGTGGTAAATAAGATATATCATGAAGTTCGCTTTAAATCACAAAAGAAACTATTCATGGTGGATTATATACAATATAGATAAACATGACGAAGTCATGTTGTTTTCTCTTCCAATATGGAGACGGTAAAATGAAAAATCATAGAAAAAATTCGACTTACATGTTTTTTTTGGAATGTTCGGGGATATTTTCGTAATGTATCCCATTAAATTTCATGATATTGGTAATGAATATTTTTATATAAATAATCCACTAAAATATGTAAAAGTCAAGAGGCCCTGTAAGCATAAATTGTACAATGATAATAACTTTATTTCACACGAATATGATAGTAATAATAAAATTAAAATGGAAGACATTACAGACTGAACAATTCTCAGTAAATAGTTTCTTATATCTATTATAGATATACCAAAAAGGAGAAAGGTAGAAAATAATGAAAATGATTTTGTTTAGGTAATGGTAGAGATCAACGATAATTTATGATATTCCACATAATTATTAGATTATTAGAGAGGCAAAATGATGAATTTTGATGTAGTGGTTCAGGATTCCAAAATTTTAATAGAATAGAAACATGAGAATATTGTAAATTTGTATATTGATATTGGAACTAATAAATATGGAAATCTATAAAAAATGTATAATTTTCTTGATATAAACCATGAAATTAAACATGCCTGAATTATTAAGGATTCAACTAACGTATTGAAAGATCATGCTTATAAAATCAAGGAGATCAAAAGAGAAATTGTTAATCTATTGTATAACTTAGAGGATCTTGTTAGGATATAGAATTTATAAATAAAATTGAGTAGTTAGATTGTTTTTTCTTTACAAAATGTAAAAAACAAACATGTATATCCAACCAAATAGATGAAGGATTTATTATAAAATCCACAAATCAATATTGAATGAAAAATTAATATTAGAATTTATTACTAGAAAACATTGATCATAAAATATGTGGATCCAAATTTACTAACTATAAGGAGGAATAGTTTTTTGTGTGAAACACAATAGAAACAATGGAGACTCTGAGTATTAGTGAAGACATACAAATACACACAAAATGTTGGGTTATATTATTATGTAAATATTTAGCACAATAAAATTCTGGGTTCCATTGGTAAGATATGTAAGGATTAAGAGTGAAAAAATTGAGGAGTATAAATTTCTAAAATTGATTGTTTTCATTTATATTGACTTTTGTGTGAAGGTTTTACACATGGTGCAATCTATATATAATCAAGGGTTTGAAGAAATCTTCTAAAATAGGAGTAAAATGGAAAATGTTATCAACTGTATACATTATGTTGTTAGCTATAGATGTAAAATAAATTATAAACATAAAATATAAAGTTGATATAATCGATATGTATTTGGAAAAAGTGTAATAACACCCCAAATAGGTGACGTGAGGGATGTGGATTAATAAGTGAACAATTCAGAATATTAACTTAGAATAGGTTTCTTTGAGTGAAAAGGTTTAATTATATGTTTGGATGCTTGATGGAGGATTCAATTGCCATATAATATGAATCATGGAACTTATCCTGGAAATAAAATGTGATGAATAAGGTTTTATAATAATTTACAATGATGAAGTGTTCAAAATTATTTACTCAGGGAGATCCAATGTTAGTGGTAAAGATATGGGATGCTTAGATGTCTTGGATGTTGAAGGCTTTAGGAAAAAAATTATTAGTGTTAATCAGTTCAGTGACCTAGGGAATCAAATAAATTTAACTAAGAAGAATATAAATAAAATATTAATTGTGGTGATATTATGATATATGAAAATAATTATAAAGGTAATCATTACCATATTTGTGGAAAAGAATTAATGTTAATTTTCTAATGAAGTTGAAAATAGATTAGGGTGTCAAAGTACTTGGAATCTTGAGCTAAAAGTCATTAGAATATTATGTGAATAATGATGGACCTCGTGATATACTAAATCTCACTCATCATTTTACTCACACATGTACTATTTTAATAAATGTAAATAACATTTATAAATTATATCATCTAAAATATTAGAGTTTAGCACATTTTCTTGAATTGATACATATTAATGTGTGTGAGCCAATATCACCAAAAACCATAGATGAAAAAAAGGTAATGTGTGTAGTTTAGTTTTTATAACAATAGGATACATAGGATAATGATGATTTCCCACATGATCAAAGTGTTCAACTACATTACAGGTTATCAAATAATGGTGGAGTTGATACGTTAGTAGAACCACTTGATGTTTGACACTGATAATTGCCTGGATCATACCAATAGAAATGTAGTGGATTATCTGAAGAATCATGGTATATTATAGAATTTCTAAATAATAAGGACTCATTATTAGAATAATTTAGTTTAAAGGATGATACTAGTATTAAAAAACAAAGCCCAAAAATTCTCATATAGAATGACATATTGGAAAAATAATGGAAGGAAGCCATATTCACATTGGAAAACACAAAAAATAAGGATTTTTTATTTCCTTGAGAATATAATACTCCTTATTATATTTTTGTTAAAAAAATAAAACACTAATTCAATTTAGAATCCATTGAGGTAATTTTTTTTATTCTTAATAATGAAAAGAGACATCAGATGTTTGACTGTCATGGAGATAAAAGTATATGTTTGGGATAATATTCAAATTAAATGGCATAAAAATATATTAATAAATGGATTGAGATTTTTTTTAATGATTAGATTTTATTGTTTTGTAAAATAATAATATTTAGAAAATAAATACATGAATTCTAAGTGAAAGTAACAAATAATTGAAAAGTTTTAGTGGTGCACAAGTGGATGATGATGATTATAATAGGATATTGAAAGTGATGAATTGAAAAAATGTTCTTTACCTATAAAAATATTGATAAGAATGGTTGTAATTTATGAGTAGAATATTGTTGGTGACCAAATAGATCTAATGGGATGTCTAAAAAATTTCCAAAACCAAAAATCAATCTTATACATGGTAGAGCCTAGTTTTTTTTACAAATTCCAATGATTATTATAATTGGATGATAGATATCTGTTAATATCTTGAGATAATAATGAAAAATAATACATGGAAAAAAAAATTCAGGTAGGGAAATAATATAATTTCAACCAAGTGAATAATTAATAACAAACTCAATGAAGATGAAAAATTTACTCCAAAAATTGTATATTGTGTGAAAAAGATATTCATAAATTTAAGGAATTAATTGGAATGAGACACGTTTTATGAGGGAATGGTTGAAAAAAATACAATTATTTTTGTTCTCAGTTGTGAAAAAAAGATTCAAGGTTTTCCTAATATATGTTAATGATTAATCATTAAATGGATTACATAAAGTAGAGGTGTGTATTGAGTAGCTATATTGTTTTTTAATTCATGAATATTAAGCAATGTTTTAAATTTTAATAAAAAACATTATTGCTTGAAGTAAGAACCAAGAGCATAATATTCCAGAAATTAAATTTCATTTATAAAGTTTTATTTTTAGTGAGGTATAGTTGATCATTATATCTATATCCAAAATGAGAATGATAAAATTATTATCAATATTATTTAAGAATATGACAAAAAATATTTAATATAAAAAATCATAATACATACAGTTTTTTGAATTAAAGAGCTACAAGTTCAAAAAGTTAATGATTAGTGATTTATATTTTTTATTAGTTTTTAGGTGATACAAGGGAGTCATAAAACATTTATTTTATAATCAAAATGTGACTAAGATGATTTCAAATGATTTAGAATGGGGGATTCCAAGGCTTTGACATTACCAGTTTCTATATGCAAATCTTCTCAAGAGATTATGATGGAAATGAGGACAATATCATAAAGGGTAAAACATCACTAAAATCCTATTATAATTTAAAAAAATACAAGGCATTTGTTTTAAATATTAAGATAAAAGTTAACTATTATATCCCATATAAATATATTATATAAATTGGAAAGTTATACATTTTTATATCATTTGAAAATTATATTTTGGGATATTTTTTCACGCCACAACACAATAAAGGTTATTGGGATACCCAAATAAATACTGAGATGGTTTATAGTGTGATAAAAAGACTACATTGGGTAGTTATGTTTCTCATCTACTTTTTCGATTCTCTTCAATGTGAAAGATGTAATATTTCATTTTATTTAATATTATTGAAGAATAATATATTTTAGAAACTCAATTATTTATACCACTTTTGTGTATGAATAAATAGATAAATATCATTTGAGTTAAAGTGAAATATCCCATTACAACAATGTGTAACAACTCATGTTATTTTAATCATTGAAAAAATAATATAAATTATTTAAGGAAATAACACATTGATATTAAATATAACTTTTTTAATGATAAGGTTAAGAATAGATTGGTGAAGATGGAGTACGTGTCTAAATGACATCAAGTTGCAGGCATCATGAAAAAAGAAATTACCCAAATATGTTATTAAAAACATTGGTTATCAGTTAGAGACAAACAATTTTCATCCACCTAGATATTTTAAAAAGGTCCCACACTCCATGATGTATTTTTACATAATTATTTAATAAGTTCAACTAATATATATCTTTTATGGAATTTTATGGATTTTATCTTTTTATTTTCTAAAAAAGGGAGTGATATATATTTATATTATTCAAAGGGGATAATTTGTTTATTTGTTCCAATTGTGATAAGGGGATGTTATTACATGTTTTGGTAGAAAATGAGATTTTTATTTAGGGGGAGATTATGTGAAATGATGATTTATCCCTCACACCCAATTAGGGGAATTATGAGGATGATTTTTATATTCTTTTAAATAATGGTAACAAATGAATAATTGCATAGTCATGGTGCGCTACTAAATGGTTCCATGAGAAAAGCGCAGTGGTCAATGAGTTGTTCCATAATGAAAATTTATTTTACTCTTTTATAGCATGTTTATTGTAAATCATTGGATCTTAATGTGGATAATTACATAAATATGTGAAGTAAAAATCTTTTTATGTATTTAGGTTACTATAGTAGGTGTGTGAGATATATAGTTTTAGTGTGAAGTTTTATTAGTTTGTTGTCAAAAAACTAAAAGGGTTATACTAATATCAAAATTCATTGAAAGTAATTTTTTTTTGATATATCAAGGATAAAATCCTCATAAAATCACTATTAATACATGTTGAGTTTTCTATTGTTTATAAATAGAATACAAAATGTAAATGAAAAATAGTAAATGGATATTCATGTGTTGCGAACAAGAGGTTTCATATTAAAATGTTTGATAGTATGTGTTCTAATTTTTAATAATGACTAATGGTTGGAATTAGAAGGCCTGAGGATGTGAATGAAGAATCGGATGGATACGATGAACATGGGAATTACATTTAGGTTATTAAGGAATCGTGAAAGTGGAATTCCGGGAAACAAATTTTTATGATGATCATACCATATCTCGAATGGAAACATTGAATTAATAGTAGTGTTTATATGGTGGATATTATGAGTGAATATTATTTGTTACATCTAGATATCTTGTTCATGACATGAGAATATTTTGATTTGGATCATGATGATGAATATTTCATTAGAGGTAAGATTATATTCTAAACATTACATATTCTAGTCCATTATGGTATTAAAGAGATGGTGGGAATATATTTAACAGTTTGAAAATAGATGAAAGAAGTAGAGTGATGGTATCCAATTACACTTTAAATCTAGTAGTCATTTTGAAAATGAAATCCTTTTCAGATTCATCTATGTCCACTAAAGTTTCTACATTATATTAAGAAGGGTTTTAAAAGATTGTGTTTGATTAAAATTAACTCAATCATTTTCTAAGAATATAAACCTTGAAAATATGTGATTTGTGAATGTTTAAATTAATTTCATGTAAGATGAATCTGCGAAGTTGTATACATTGTTTTTACATAAAGGATAAGACCATTTTATAAAGGGATATAACATAATAATACTATATAATGGATGACATCTAGAAGAGGTTAACCAGTGAGCCTTATAAAATAAAACATGATATTAAACTGAAAGGTATTTGGATGTGTTACACCATGATAACTATCACTTTATCAAAATTCAATCTATATAATGTTATAGATAATTAGGGTGTAAAAATTATAGGGAGAAGCCAAACTTCAATGCTTGTCCATGATAAAAATTTGCAATGTAATTTTGTGAAAGGTAAATGGATCTCATTACATTAAGGGTTTTCATACCACAAAAGGTGAAATATTGCGATGAACTATTCCATAACATAGTGGCTACATTGTGTGAGGTGAATATATCATAGAATTATATATATTTGGTAATTCTATGTAAATAAGGATTTCTTCTATAAATAATTATATCAATCCAAAATAAGCATTAATATTGAGATGATTTAAAGTATCATTCCACAATATTTGATGATTTTTAAATGAGATATTCTATCAAATCATAAATATCAAATTGTTGATTGAGAACCATGCAATAATAAAGAAGATTGTAACGACCTGAAATTTTGAATAAATCTTGTTTCCTAATTTTATGTGTTATTTTATTTTATTTTTATACTCAAAAAAATGTTTCATTTGATAACATCAGTATAATTAAAATGAGACCATTGGGTTTTGACTGTTATATGACCATTGGTCAATATGACCGCTGTAAACTAAATGTTTCGATTATTGTCTCTAAATACAAGTAATCTTGGTTAATTATTATATAAAGAAGATTCGATGGCCTCACCCTATAGTTTTGGACCGATCGAAGCCCATCTAATAGAACTTGGGAAGGAGGTAGCACCACTGGGATTTGCACTGGACTAAACCCAAGCTGAACTTCATCGTGTGAAGCTAAAACAGAATCGCCTTCGTGAGAAGTTCAAACTGATAGAAATTACTACTTGTGTGATGTTGGACGAGCCTCCCTAGGATTCTCTCACCTTATCACACCTTACACTTAGGTCCTATGCTGGCGTGATAAGGGGCTATGTAAGGAGACCGTAACTGCTTGTGTAATCCTTTGTTTTAAATAAAAATTGGGATTTCTTCTTATGATGATGTTTATGACTTTTCAAATGTCTGGATAAATATAGTATGCATATTTTTGGTGAATTTTAGAAAAATGATATTTTAAAAAATGTTTATGTAAACAATAAATAATTAAAAATATGTAATGATTTTCAAAAAATAGTCTTCTACAATTATATTCAGTACGAAATTTAGAGTCTAATAAGATCAACTTAATTTTTGATGAATAGTAAATTATGAAAAGTGATTTTATGCTTAGGATTAGTAATGTGACCAAATGGATTAGTAATTTCACTTAAAGAAAGTATTAATATAATCTAGGCACCTTGATTAAGTAATGTGATTCAATAAAATGGTTAAATAATGGTTTCATAAATTATTATTGATGTGTTAGTTTTTTCAGGTGAATAGTTTTTTTAATTAAATGTTAAATTAAAAATATTTAGAAATTTGTTTTTATTAAATGGATTACATTTTTGAACTCAGAGCATCGATATTATGTTAAGGTAAATTTTGGGGATTTTTCTGAAAAAAATGAATTTTCGGTGAATAGTGTAATTATTTAAAAATAAATTAAAAATATTTAGAAGATTATTTTTAATAAATGGAGTTTATTGTTTAAATCAGAGCATTGATATTTGGTTAAGGTGATATTTTGTGATTTTTCTGAGAAAGTTGAATTTTCAGTGAATAGTAACAATACAGTTTTAGGGTTTTGGTATGTTTAATGACATCATAACTGTGTCATGATGATTTCAAGAGATATTCCATGGTTTGGCCGACCAAAGGTGATGAATTATTGTATTATGGGCCCCATGTTGCCTAACTATATGGGAAATATCATGGGAGAGCACATGGTTTTGAGAAAACCACTTGTGAGGTGTCCCTTGGTCATTAATGCCTTGTCCCCTCACTTTCCCTATAAATACCAAGCCATCCTCTCATCCATTTCTACTCCCCAATCTCCCCCAAAGAATTTATCGTCTTATTACCTCCCAAGGAGGCCTCCCAAGGTGACCACAAGCCCTCAAGGTCCCAACCTTTGTGTTTTAAGAGTTACGTTTTAAGGTAAGGGATTTGACCCCTCTCATTCTTTTCTAGTGATATTTTTTATGTAATTTCATTTATTATCCATATTATTATGTTGGAGGAGGTTCTTTTATATTCATTATACTGTACTTTTTATGTTCAATTGATGATAGACCCACTCTTACTCTCATAATTTATTTTTAAGAATGTTAAGTGGCGCCGTTAGGCTACCGAATTTTTAAGGGATTCTTTCACCCTTCTCATTTTCAAGATCTATTTTCTTGTCAAGTATTTAAAGTTACTTTTTGTTGGGGTATGATCTCTATATCTATCATACTGATCATTTATGTTAATATTATTAGATACCCTTTTTTATCTCATCAATTCATTTTATTTGTTGAAGTTTAAGTGGCGCCGTTAAGCTACAGAATTTTTAAGGGATTCGTTCACCTTTCTCATTTTTCAAAGTTCGACATTCATGTCAAGTCATTCACGTTCTTTTTTTTATATTGGGTTATTATATCTATATATATAATACTGATATTTTATTTCCATATGATTAGAGAGCCTATTTGATCTCTTCAATTCATTTTTGTTGAAGTTTAAGTGGCATCGTTAGGCTGCCGAATTTTTATGGGATACTTTCTGCTTTCTCATTTTTCAAAGATCAACTTTCATGTCAAGTCATTCATGTACCTTTTTATTATGTTATGGTATGATCTATATATCTATAATACTTATCTTCTATGTTGATATGATGAGATACCCTATTTTATCTCTTCAATTCATTTTGTTGATGTTTAAGTGACGTCGTTAGGCTGCCGAATTTTCATAAGAGAAATATTATTTTTGTACTCCTTTGATGTTCTTCATTTCATATGGTATATCATTAAAAATTCATTACCATGTGCTTAAATCCTTTTTATTCTATCCCTATACTGTTTTATGGGTCATTTATGAATTTTTGACCCATTTCCCCTCTCTTTTCATTGTTTTCTAGAACCCGAAAACATAGCCGTTATGCTACAGAATTTCCGTCTCAAAATGTCTCTCTATTTTTCTAAAGTTATTTTATTTTATTAAGTGAATACTCAAATACCTATCTTCTATAGGGGTATACACATATATACCATGTTTTTCTATTTTTAATTCAGGTATTTACATACATGAGACCCGCTCTCCCTTTCCGTGGGTTTAAAGTGACGTAAAGATCATGTCTTTAAAAAGGTTTTTAAACCTTACGATTATGAAATGAAACCCATTACTTTTTTTCTAAATGGGTTGTTTATGAAATTATTGGTGATGATATATGTGGATCACATGATAATAAAGACAAATTTAATGACACCTTGGGGATGGACCTTGGTGAAACGAAATTATTTTCAATATTAAATGTTGTATCCAAATATTCAAGTTATGAAAAATGTTTTTTTATTATGATATGCCTCATTATTTCATTATCATGCCTTAACTTTCTTTTCATGACTTTATTGATGTATCTCAAGTTCACATGTTAGATGCTTCCATTTTTTCCCTTACTGGGCCTTCTTCTCACCCATTCTTTTGATGTATGTCTCCATGTTATGATATACAGTAATGAACGTATGATGAACATGAGGATAACCCTTTCAAGTGTTTAAGGAGAATGCTTTATGTTTTCATGTTTTATGTTCCTGGTTTCCAAGACACTAAACCATAAAGATCCTCGGTTTTGTAAAATGTAATGAAAGTTTATGTGATAAAACAGCGGGATGCTATAGTTGGTATCAAAGGATGGTTTAGTTATTTGTGGAAATAATGATATGAAAACATTAGAAAGAAGCCTATAGAAAAGTTTATATATTGGAAATCTTCCTGGTATTTTGGTGAGTATTGAGTAAGGGGTTTCCAAGAAAATACATCCCTATCTCGATATGAGCAGGTAGAGGTGGATCTGGAACAGATGTACATAGGGGTAAAACCTGAAAACACTGTTTTGAGCTATTCTTGAATGGGAACTGGTACACGACAACGGGCCTTGCTGCACTATTGGTTACGACACTCCCGGGGGATATGCTTTGGTAAATTCATAAGCTTAGTATGAACCATTATTAAAGGAAAAAGATAATGTAAAATAAATATTCACATAAGAATATATGATCATGGATAACCTAGATGGGAACCTATGGGATCACAATTAGGGTATACTTTTCTTCTATAAGTTATCCTTATATGCTTTAAGTTCCTTTTCATGATTATTGGATAAGTATTTAAGCCACTAATTATACTTTCTATTATTAGTTAAAGGTGGTAAATGGAAGAACATGTCCCAACAACCAATGTTATAGGAAATGCGACGATTTCCGTATTAATATGACAGATATGATTAGGGGATTAAAAGATAATTATTATTTTGGAAGACGTTCACTATTTTGGGGACCCTATATGATCGAGGTAAATAGATTACTATGGTATTTTCATTGAGGAGTAAGGTTGACTTGTATTTTGAAGAATCGATGAATTTAAGGTGGACTTCTAGTAATTTAGGTTACTTATGGGAATTATTAATCTATCTTGGGTAAAATATGTTTAGGTAAGCTACTTTTGTTATAAGATGTTAGGAGTGGTTAATGTTGTTTTTAGATGAACAATAAAGTTTATTTTGGAAGACAATGTTATCAAATCCTTCTTGTATTTGGGTTTCAATCTTAGTTTGGTTTGTTTTGAAGAATTTTAAGGACAACTATTTATGGAATGGTCTATGATGAACTTTGGGTAGTACCATGGAACTTTGAAGATTTAAAAGTAGTTTCCATTCCTATGGGATTATTTCTTTTTGAAGAGTTGTTTTACCTTACCTTTTCTGTTTTTGGGATAATGTTTAATGATATAAGAAATAGATAGTTAATCTTTTGTAGATTATTTGATTCTCTAGAAGATGATTCTTGTGTTTTTATGAGACCAAGTAGTTTTGAATGCTCATCGTTTGGAGAAATTATTAGTTTTGGTAGAAACATATTAAAGGATGAAACTCTACATGATGGTAGGTATATTTCGTATGTTTTTATTCTATGTAGTAAATCAATTCCTCAAAATTATGAAAAGGAACGTAAAATAAAAACATTGTTGGTTTACGTTTCCTACTAGGTAATCAAAGACCGTTTACACACATCATATGTTTGGGATTTTCTTATGGATAATTTTCTCCTAATCATGTTTTCTATCACTCTCCCTCAGAACATGACCCTTTTTTTCTCCTCCATGTCAATGTTTTCCTACATGGAATCCTAGTGTGGGTTAACTCAGGTGACCTTTTTTCTTCCCTTTCATTCATTTAAAGTAATAGTTTTACTGACTCCTTTTCCGATGTGGGAATATCAATAAAATTTCAAAACCCAATTTTAAAAATTGCGAGAACGCAATTTCATAAGGGGGGAAGATTGTAACGACCCGAAATTTTGAATAAATCTTGTTTCCTAATTTTATGTGTTATTTTATTTTATTTTTATTCTCAACAAAAAATTTTCATTTGATAACATGAGTATAATTAAAATGAGACCGTTGGGTTTTGACTGTTATATGACCATTGGTCAATATGACCGCTGTAAACTAAACGTTTTGATTATTGTCTCTAAATACAAGTAATCTTGGTTAATTATTATAGAAAGAAGATTCGATGGCCTCACCCAGTAGTCTTGGATCGATCGAAGACCATCTAACTGAACTTGCGAAAGAGGTAGCACCACCGGGCTTTGCTCTTGTCCAAACCCAAGCCGAACTTCATCGTGTGAGGCTAGAACATAATCTCCTTCCCGAGAAGTTCAAACTGATAGAAATTACTACTCGTGCGATGTTGGCCGAGCCTCCCTCAGATTCTCTCACCTTAGCACACCTTACACTTAGGTCCTATTCTGGCATGATAAGGGGCTATGTAAGGAGACTGTAACTGCCTTGTGTAATCCTTTGTTTTAAATAAAAATTTGGATTTCTTCTTATGATCATGTTTATGACTTTTCAAATGTCCGGATAAATATAGAATGCATATTTTTGGTGAATTATAGAGAAATGATATTTTCAAAAATGTTTATGTAAACCTTAAATAATTAAAAATGTGTAATGATTTTCAGAAAATAGTCTTATACAATTATGTTCAGTACGAAATTTAGATTCTAACAAGATCAAATTAATTTTTGATGAATAGTAAATTATGAATAGTGGTTTTATACTTAGGATTAGTAATGCGACCAAATGGATTAGTAATCTCACTTAAATAAAGTATTAATATAATCTAGGCACCTTGATTAAGTAATGTGATTCAATAAAATGGTTAAATAACAGTTTCATAAATTATTATTCAAGTATTAGTTTTTTCGGGTGAATAGTTTTTTTTAAATAAAAATTAAATTAAAATTATTTAGAAAATTATTTTTATAAAATGGATATCAATTTTGAACTCAGAGCATCGATATTATGTTAAGGTAAATTTTGGGGATTTTTCTGAAAAAAATGAATTTTTGGTCAATAGTGTATTATTTAAAAAATAAATTAAAAATATTTAGAAAATTATTTTTATAAAATTAAGTTTATTTTTGAAATCAGAGCATTGATATTTGGTTAAGGTGAAATTTTGTGATTTTTCTGAGAAAGTTGAATTTTCAGTGAATAGTAAAAATACAGTTTTAGGGTTTCGGTATATTTAATGACATCATAACTGTGTCATGATGATGTCATGAGATATTTTATGGGTTGGCTGACCAAAGGTGATGAATTATTGTATTAGGGGACCCATGTGGTTTAACATCATGGGAAATATCATGGGAGACCACACGGTTTTGAAAAAACCACTTGTGAGGTGTCCCTTGGCCATTAATGCCTTGTCCCCTCACTTTCTCTATAAATACCAAGCCATCCACTCATCCATTTCGACTCCCCACTCTCCCCCAACGAAGTTCTGGTCTCATTACCTCTCAAGGTGTCCTCTCAGGGTGCCCCCAAGCCCTCAAGAGCCCAACCTTTGAGTTTTAAGAGGTACGTTTTAAGGAAAGGGATCTGACCCCTCTCTTTCTTTTCAAGTGATCTCTTTTATGTCATTTATTTTATAATCCATATTCTTATGTTTTAGGAGGATCTTTTATATTCATTATACTTTCCTTTTTTATGTTCATTTGATGTGATACCCCCTCTTACTCTCATCATTTCATTTTAAGAATGTTAAGTGGCATCGTTAGGCTGCCGAATTTTTAAGGGATTCTTCCACCCTTCTCATTTTCAAGTTCTATTTTCTTGTCAAGTCTTTAAAGTTACATTATGTTGGGGTATGATATCTATATCTATCATGCTTATCATTTATGTTCATATTATGAGAGACCCTTTTTGATCTCATCAATTCATTATTTTTAAGTTTAAGTGTCGCTATTAGGCTTCCGAATTTTTAAGGGATTCATTCACCTTTCTCATTTTTCAAAATTCTACATTCATGTCAAGTCTTTCAAGTTACTTTTTATTATTTTGGGGTATTATCTTTATATATATCATACTGATATTATTTTTTAATATGATGATAGACCCTATTTTATCTCTTCATTTCATTTTTGTTGAAGTTTAAGTGGCGTCGTTAGGCTGCCGAATTTTTAAGGGATTCTTTCACCTTTCTCATTTTTCAAAGATCAAATTTCATGTCAAGTATTTAAAGTTCCTTTTTATTATGTTGGGTTATGATATCTATATCCATCATACTTATCTTATATATTAATATTATTAGATACCCTATTTTATCTTTTCAATTCATTTTGTTGAAGATTAATTGACGTCATTAGGCTGCCGAATTTTCATAAGAGAAATTTTATTTTTGTCCTCCTTTCATGATCTTCATTTCATATGTTATATCTTTCAAAATTCATTACCATGTGCTTAAATACTTTTTATTCTATACCTATACTATTTTATGGGTCATTTATGATTGTTTGACCCATGTCCCCTCTATTTTAAATGTTTTCTAGAACCCCAAAACATAGCTGTTATGCTGCAGAATTTCTGTCTCAAAATGTCTCTCTTTTTCTAAAGCTTATTTATTTTATTAAGTGAATACTCAATGAACTATCTTCTATAGGGATATTCAAATATATACCATGTTTTTCTATTTTTAATTCTGGGATTTACATACATGATACCCGCTCTCCCTTTCCGTGGGTTTAAAGTGACGTAAAGATCATGTCATTAAAAAGGTTTTTAAACGTTATGATTATGAAATGAAACCCATTATTTTTTGCTAAATGGGTTGTTTATGAAATTATTGGTGATGATCTATGTGGCTCACATGATAATAAAGACAAATTTAAGGGTTTGCCCTGATAGTGATCTAATGCATTGGGTAAAGACTTAATCTCTAGAGATGACCATTTAGACTGATACCTTGGTGAATAACTTTGGTAATTTTTAATGACACCTTGGGGACAGACCTTGGTGAAATGAAATGATTTTCAATATTAAATGTTGCAGCCACATCTTGAAGTTATGAAAAATTTTATTTTTATTATGATATGCCTCATGATTTCATTCTCATGCCTTAAAGTTCTTTTCATGACTTTATTGATGTATCTCAAGTTCACATGTTAAATGTTTCCCTTGTTTCCCTTACTAGGCCTTCTGCTCACTCTTCAATTTGATGTATGTTTCCAGGTTATGAGTTGCAGTAATCAACCTAGGATGAACATGAGGAGAATCCTTTCAAGTTTTTAAGAAGAATGATTTATGTTTTCATGTTTTATGTTCCTGGTTTTAAAGACAATAAACCTTAAAGATCCTCAGTTTTGTAAAATGTAATGAAAGTTTATGTGATAAAAAGGTGGGATTCTATAAAGATCGTGCTGTAGAAAGACTAGATTCTTGGAAATATATGACATAATTCATGGAAAACATGTCTTGTTCAGACTTTTTATAGGAAATCTAAAAATTTTGACATGATTTTAAAATGTATGTCTTTGGATCAAAAATTTAGAAGGTTTACATTAATTATTGTTTTAAGAACTATTATTGCGTGAACACAATTCATGATTATGTTGAAATATAATTCATCCAAACAATTTGAACTACAGTTAAATACATAAAAGTATTTATAAAAACAAATCATAGTAGTTTTGGGAATGTATTAATTTTAAAAATATTGAAAAATGTTATTCAGAGAAGAATAATAATAGAGGATTTCCCTAGAGTATTTCCATACAAATAGGTAGTTATATTAAATTGAGAAGGGAAAAATAATGACTATAAGTTAAATCAATATCTGAATACTAAATAAGGAACAAAATAATAATTATAGTGTGGGGTTATCTTTAGTGGGAGAAACTAGTGATGTTTCAATGTTGTTATGGATAGTAAATAATTGAAACTCACGTTGATTAGTTTCTCTCTGTAGGACTTTGAATATTAATGTAAAATTGAATATGGATATTAAAAGATAATTTACTTGTAGATGATTATGTATGTTGTCTCAATATCCTATACTAAACATGAAGACGCCTTATGTCTATAAATAGTTAAATAGACCCTCCTTTTTAAAAGCATAATTCTCCTTCATTAATGTATTGAATGTATAAGAAGATGTATGAGTGATCCTTATATCAATAATGAGTCCTTCATAATCCTTTTAATGGTTGTATTCTTTGGTATAGAGTGACCATAACCTAAAATCTATACCAACCCAATAGTGTATGAGAGTGGCTTTATGTACACTGGCACACCACCATGAGTATTATATTTTGATTGGACCTAATTTTCAAAACCAGTATATACTTTTATGTTCTTTTTCTGTTATATTTTCATTTTTATTTAATATGAGGTGTTATTGGAAATGAGGGAAATATAGATTGAACTCATTCCTTTTAATGAGGTAATAATATCCATACATGCAAGGGGATATTATTGATGAAATTATTATTTTTTATTTTGTACCCTAATCTACCCTCTGGCTTCTCATGATGAGTACATTCAGTTAAATCATAAAAAGTGTCTTATGTGTCCCATGTTTTTTATTTTAATTTTAATATATAAATATGGTTTTTTATTTTTCATCATGAATTTATTCAATGATAAATCCTCATACTTTTTTATTGCACAAACGTATATGTTCCTAAAAATGAGTTGTATTAATACATATATTCTTATAGGGAGAGACTGTGGATGATTTCAACATGAAGATTACATAAAAAATATTGAAAGTGTTATTAATAAAAAGACATGAATAGTTCTAAATAGAGGAATCAATAGTGTAGTATTAATGAAAACTATTCATTCTACTAATGATTTTGATATTTGGATATTTTGAGAAACAATTAATCAGAAATCAGTGGAGGGGAAATTATATTTATAGTTCTTACCTTAATATATTAATGTAAATCAGGTTGTAATGAGAAATTAGTGAAACAATACGATGAATAATAAATTTAATCAAAATGAAAGAACATTAGCTATAGTTAGAAGTCATATAAATATATGGTCACATCCACTTATGTAGGAAAGTTTGAGATCAGTGGTAAATATAATTTTAAAATTTGTTTTAATGAACCTTGAAATGTTGAAAATTTAAATTCTTCCATTGATAATTATTTGTAAGGTCCCATTCAGAAGAAGGTGAAATAATTTTAACATACCAATTATAATATTATTCTTATAAACGTTTTTTTGAGATCTAATCTCTATGTGAGAATGTGAATTAAAATAATATTATTCAGGGAGAAAATTTATTATTCATGGAAGAGTTCAATTTAGATAATAAAATAGTAAAGAATATAGTGGTTTCAATTTAATGGATACATCATGATAAAATATTAAAAGAAAATTAAGAGATTAGATAAATTTAACATGAGATACGAGAAAAATATCCATAGATATGGAACTAAAAGCTATCATTATCCATGGAATGAAAAACATGAATAGAGGATAAAGTCAAAAAACATAAATTGGATCAAGCTTGAAAGGAATGGATTCCCAATAAAGTTTAAGGATGTGAAGATCATGGATCATTAGATGAGGATAAAAAACATATGAAAAGAATAATATTTCTCTCATGCCAGCATAAGTAATGGATTTCACAATGAGAAAAACAAGTAACTAGTGAATTAGAAGAATATTCATGAAATATTTGTAACTAAAGGTTGTCAAAGGAATATATTTAAAATACGATACTATTATGAAGGATTGGGAGTCACCTTGGATAATTTTCTAGAAGCCAAAGTTATCACTAATAAAAAATCATCTATTAAAAAATGTCATCGAAATCATGATTATATATGGTAGGAACATTCTCGGTGATTTTTTATTTGTTCTAACCATTTTTATATGGCTATAATTTTTAATAATATGAGATCTAAAGGGATCATAATAAATCATTTATTCCTTTGAAAAATGACAAGAATGTTTTCAATAAATAAAGATTTATTTTTCTATAAAAAATCATACCATATTTTAGGAAAATAATGTATATTAGCAAAGGGTCCAGAAATAAATGTTTTACTCACTTTATAAATCTTATATTGAACAAAACAAATTTGATGCAGAAGATGGAATCTTCTTCACTGTGATAAATAAGGACATGCATGTAAATAGATATTAATCAAGGGAAAATATATTTGAGGTGAATAATATGGATTTAAAAAAGAATAGAAATTAAGAATGCCTAAGTGGTTTCACAATTCATAAATTAGTAAAGAGTTGAAGGCTAGCATAATATCAAAAATATATTATATTAATCACGATGAATGATTCAATAACAAAGCATCTAAAGAATAACATTATATAAGTGGTACTGATCTGAAAATTGAATTGAATATAATGAAATAGAATATCGATAAATCTAAAGAATATTTATTTATTGATGTATATATATATATTTTTGATTAAAAAGGGGAACCACAATATATTATTAGAAGTGTGTAAAAAGAAAAGGTTTTCTTTTCAAAGATCGAACACATTCCTCAACTTGACGATAATTGGGATGCTCCCCTCTCCCTACACAATTTATTTTTTCAATAATTATTGGAAGTGATACATAATTAATAGGGATGTATGATCTATTTTGTATTATTTTTATGGAAAAAATAATGTAAGAATTTATATCAGGAAACTAATTTGGATTAACAATATGATTATGGAATTTTATGTTTTGATAAATCCTGATGGATGATTACAATGGTGTGAGAGACATATCTAAAATAATTAATGGATTAAATCCTTCATCAGTGATAAACATATTATATCATTAATTCTCTCAGGTGTTATGAGGCCTCTATAATAAATAAAAGAAAATTGAACAAAATAATAAAAACATTCATGGAATTCATGTTTATATATTAATTTAATAATAATATGGTATTAGTTGAATGTTTTTGAGATTGAAAAAATATACTCAGAAAAAAGTTTCAAAACTATCATGACCCGACCCTAACCAGGCTCGAGCCACAACTACCCCAAGCCTGCCTCCATAGGCTAAGGGCTGGTGACCAGCACTTAAGGAACAACAACTCGAGGAGGCCTTTGCCTAAGCACCTGTACACACACACACAACACACTCAATGAAAAAATGCAGAGTAAAAAAAGAAAACTAAGGACAACTGCCATAAATAAACCACAATGTGCATCAACCTCTAAAATTACAAAGTACATGCTGAAGGTAACTGAAAAAGAAAATGGGAAAAACATGTTCCCAACCAGAAAAAGTGCCAAAACCTGGTAACAGATAAAAAAAAGAAAGACAGCTAGAAGGGGTCCCCCACCTGGTACCTAACCACGACCACCGCACGCGGTCTAAGCTCATGAACTCCTAAGATCCACTAAAGTCATGACCAACCTGTCTGTCACATGCAAGGGCACACCAAGTGCGGGAAAAGCCCAAGCAGGGGTGAGTATAAAAATACTCAGTAGGATACCCCGAATGCTCGATGGAGCAACAAAGGAGGTACCGAAGGGTGAGTAGTAGAGAAAACAGAGAATAGTAAAAGAATACAACAGAGAGTGAAGTAAAGAGTACAAAAGTAAAGAGTCCAGCTCATCCCAACAAGATAAAAGAAGGTAGACTCGTCCATACACAAGGAGATGGAAACGGTGAGAATATGAACTTCTCATTGACTATTCTCTACCTATATCAGGAGAGTAGACTCGTCCAACCACGAGAAGCTAGACACAGAAAGCACGTGGCATACCCCACGCGTATTCGCCTCTCCTAGAAGGAGAGTAACCAAAACCCAAGAAGTGGGAACTGGAACAAGGCATACATATATATATGGTTTGTCAAGAAACCCCAACAAGACCATAAGGGGATCTTCATCCTGTAGCTTAGCCCAAGAAACATGAGTCGCCAATAGTCCCAGAAATAACACCATCGATGCCCAACATCCCACATGTCTGCCCCGAACTACAAGTCCAGGGACTCAAATCACCACACCTCGACATTATCCACTTTGAGTGGCACTGACTCGCCCGCACGGTGTTAGGTCTCCTTACAAGGACACGTCTCAGTGGGGAAAGCGCCCCTCGTACTTGAGAGTTCCGGGTTAAGTCAAACCACCCCTCGTCACTGCCCCGCAGTCGAGAGGTCTCCTCAAAGTCAAAGATGTCACATCACTGACCCGTACAGACAATGGTCCCACTCCGGTAGTCACAGAGTAAGTCCAAAAACTATCCTAGCATAAAGGACTAAGTCCGGAATACCAATGAATGACCCACTTCCCAACCCTGCTGGAGGGTAATTCATAATATGATATCGGGTGACCCACTGCCCAACCCTGCTAGAGGTTAAACCATAATACATCATCAGGCGACCCACTGCCCTACCCCACTGGAGGGTAGACCTTAATACATCATCAGGCGACCCACTGCCTAGCCCCGCTGGAGAGTAAACCTGGAATAAGTCGACAGGCAACCCACTGCCCAGCCTTGTTGGAGGGTAGACCTGGAACTAGACGACGGGCGACCCACTGCCCAGCCCTGCTGGAGGGTAGACCCTAAGAAATCGTCGGGTGACCCACTGCCCAGTCTCTGCTGGAGGGTAGACCACAAAAGTGTCGTGTGACCCACTGCACAGTCTCTACTAGAGGATAGACCCTATGTGCGTCGGGTGACCCACTACCCAGTGTCTACTGGAGGGTAGACCATAAGAGTGCCGAGTGACCCACATCCCAGTCTCTGCTAGAGTGTAAACCCTTGAAGTCAGTGAGAAACCCACTACCCAGCCCTTCTAGAGGGTAAACCTGAAACTGTTCTAGCCATCCATACTGAATGGTACAACACTAATCAACTGAGCACTGAGTGGGTACCACACAACCACTCAACTCCAGGACAACTCGCCCAATAGACGTTTAGTGCCTGATCCATCACTGGCTGTCACTAGTCCTGCTACCTGCCGATCCATCAAGAAAGAAACCAGGGGGTGACCACTCAACCCTGCTAATCTAAACCATCGATTACAGATCCTGGGGAGAAACTCAACCCCGCTGGTCAACAACAGAGGGACCCTCTACGACACGAGAGGTCAAAGTACACAAAGAAGAGCATGGAACGCACATGGGGCCCACACGACGTGTGGCCCCAAGTCAACCCCAACCAAGAACAGAAATGTTCTCAGGTACCAACATCCAAATGTACCTCACAACGTTCCTGTATACTCCCAGATTATACCATGTTCCAGCCCAAAGGCTATCATTCACATGGCACCCAACATCAACGCGAAGGCGTGACATAACTTCTCCAACATTACCCCTCAACGATTGGGGCACATCCAACCAAATATATTCAAGAATTACTTCACTCACACTGGAGTGCACGCGATCACACGCCAAGGGTCCGCTACAAACACAGTAGAAGGACCGCCACCGGGGAACCTTTCATATTCCACATTTAATATGATCGTGAATGAGGCTCTGCTCGCCTGAACAGATTACACCGTTTTAATCCTCACAGAAAAAAATGGTATATAGACTACTTACTCGCCTCAAATGGATATCTGATGGAAAAGTCGCCAACACTGCCTCACGCCCGAACGGCGTCTAGTGATCCCGAGCCTCAGCCCCGAAAACAGTCGGGCGCATCCCACCAATGTGATCCTCTCGATAAAACACATCAAAAGCACTACTCACATGAGTGAAACAAATATCTGGATAAAAAGGTGCATTCCGGTGCACCGCAAACGAGCGGTGCTTCATGGGACCCTCAACCCGGTCCCGAAACACAACGAACGGATCACACTGTTGCGATCCTCTCGAAAAAGCACACAAGATGGACTATTCACTTGTCCAAAACCGTCACCTGGTGATAAAGATGGAAAATCACCGTCAATGCCCAAACGACCCTTGTGGTCCCCGCATCATCATGCCGAATTAGAGTGGGTGGATTGCACCATTGCAATCCCCTTGGAAAACATCCAGAAAAGACTGCTCGCATGTCCTGAACAGACGTCCGATGAAAAAGTTGTGAAATGCTGCACGTAGCTCAAAAGATGGGCCAAGGGGCCCATGCCTCAACTTCATCCTCCATTCCTAAAACCACCTTGGAAAGCTCCTTCTCGGTGCCAGGGTCCCAATGCTACTGACGTCGCACAAAACGGACATCGGGCGCGTTCGCGCCGTCCAAAAAAGAATTCCCGAGAAGCCCGCTAAGCTACTTTACGCACGTTCCATGCCCCCTAGGCCCCTTTTTTTGGAAATTAAAAATTTGTGAAACCATCTCAAAAGGTTCCCCTCAATCCCAGGAACACGTCGCCGTAGACGGCACACAAAACGGACGCCCGTATCGGAAAGTACGGGCGTCCAAAACCTGAGGGACAAGGCCCCTTGGGCTGGATGGGCCTGGGTCGGCCGGTCCACCCGGTCTGGGCCGTCCCATGCTGGTCACCCTAGCTCGCCACGCCTGGCCCATGGCTTGGCCACGTGACAACCCGCGCGACGCAGGTCGTGCTCCCTCGCGGGGTCTCATGCTGTAACCCCTTTCCACAGCGGGGCACTGCTGGCGTCCGCCGCCTGCCTCCTGAAGCACGACCACCGCGCTCCGAGCCGCCGCTGCCGTCGAGCCGCCACCTGCTGAGGAGTCTGCCACCTACACCCAGGTCCGCCGCGCCGCCAGCACCCTAGAACAGAGCCGCCGCCGCGCCAGGGCTTGCCGGACCGCCGGAAAACCCCCCCAGAACACCCGAAATTCTCGTGAACTTCTCCAGACCGCTACGGCCTCCTTGTAAGTCGGAATTCGATTCCAAAAGAAGTGATGGAAAGAAAAAAATGTATACTACACTTATATGGGAATTTTTTGAAGGTTTAACTGCAAATCGACGTATAAAATTTGATTCAAAGGTAGGTTCGGAAAGGGAAATGCAATGGAAACCTCCTACCTCGAAGGGCGTTGCCTGACGCTTCACGGATAATCTGCCGCCGCGTTGCCGCCATGCCGAAGCTACCTCGCCGGAGTGGAGGAGAAGAGGGTATGTGCTGCTGATGTCCAGGCAAAGAAGTTGAAGCAGAGGGAGGGTGTGGGTTAAGTGTTTAAATAGAAACACTTGACCACCCGCCCGCCAGCCCGAACCCGAACTCCCCACGAGGTCAAGATTAAGCGTCCCCTAGGCTATAAACAATGCTCTAAACGCAATGGCAGTCTCGGAATTTTCATCTGAGGCCCCGTTCAAAAGTAATTAAGTTTAACGTCTGAAGCTGCGAAATTATGAAAACACACCTGGGGCCATTTTTCACTGATGGCCCGCGCCCGAAAAACATACACCCCTCCTAGGGTAAAAGACATGCTCTGAACTCAAAGGCTCCTTCAGTTTTCCAATCCGATCCACCTTTTAAGAGATACTTGTGTTTCAACATTAAACCAATAAATTAATTAATTTAATTATCCTTGTAACGTTCTAATAGCGTGTGAGGGGTCAAAACGTCCTACGCCGACAAGTTTTATGTCGTTCCTAGGGTAAACACCCCATTCCGGACCCATCCGTACACTCGGATCCCGGATACGGAACACGTTTTAGGAGTTATATCATTTATTTGGCGTGACCAGTGTGAACGCACTGAAAATTTAATTTCGGCCACTCCGGGGCTCGGAATTCCACGCCTTCAGAAGGCTCTACTCTAGAATATCATCGAGAATATTACAAAGTCTTCCTCAGCAAAAACTGGGTTCTTACATCATTCCCTATTTCAATCATTTCGTCCCAAAAATGAGAAACTAGGGAGAAACACAGGGTACTAAGCCCACACCCGGCTCTTCCTTACCCAGAAGAACTCTCGCACAGCTCTGCGCCACCGCACACAGACCAAAAGGATTGATCCCTTCACGCGAGGTCTACCCTTGCCGATGTCATGCACCCACTCCAGACTTTTGGGATAGGGAAAGGTGGTATGGAACCTCGCCATCCCTTGGCAAGGTTTCAAACGGCCTAAAGGCTCCTAGGGGTAGCTCACCTCCCGGACCGAACCCTTACGTTACATGTCGTGACTGGAATCACCGCCCGCACCTAGAACAAGGCCCAGTGATTCTATCCTTCATAATATCCATATGGTGGAACACCCAAGTATATCTGGTAACACAAGATTCCACAGTCGATGTCTCACAGCCAAGTCCCTCTTACATGCTCGGAAGCGAAGGAGTCGACACCATCGACTAAAGGAAAAGGTCCCACACCTTTTATGATAACAACACAGGGTTACACCGACACCCTATGCCACCCTGGTAACACCTCATGCAAGGAGCAAGGAGGAAAGCATTCCACACACAGAGTCTATCAATTCTACTGCAAGAAGTAGAAGAGCTGTTGAGCGTACCTCTTATCACCCCATGCTCTGCAGGATCATGGAAATCCAAAGCTTGCGACTGTCCGTGGTCCCAACTGTCAGCTCCTGGAGCCTGACGTGGACCGCATAGAAGTAATGAGAAGGCCTTGTAAGGTAATCCCTCACTACCATCTCCTCCCGCTCCACTGCTATCACAACGTCTCTGGTCGATACTCTGATCACGTCGCTGCCACTATCGTGGTGGTGCACATGTTGCCAACCTGAAGCTCTCCACATGCCTGGTCGGGTAGTCTCGTGTCAGGTGACCTCGCACATAGCAAGAATAGCACCAAATCTCTTCGGGTCGCACTGGTGCCCTTCGACGCCACTGTGGTATATAACCATGCCCCAGAGTCCGGTTTTCAGAAAGCGACCTATGTCGAGGTTCTTCTTGCCGGTGCCTGTTAGCTGCGGCAGAAGTCTCGGCTCCAACGTGCCTGCTGCCACTACCAACTCTAAAACGTGACAGGAAGCTCTCTGTCACCAGCACCTGCTCTAGCACCCTGGAATATGTGGAAATTACCACGGGTACTATGACATCACTAATCTCTCGGCGGAGACCCTACTCAAAAATCCGCGCTCGGATGTTGTCGTCATGGACCAAGTCTGGGTAAAAGCGTGCACAGTCTGCGAAACCAGCCACGTACTCGGCCATTGTCATCCCTCCCTACTGAAATTGAAGGAGCTCCTGAATCCAAAATGAGCGCAAGCAGGAGGGGAAAAACTACTCATGGACCAACAACTGAATTTCGCCCCATGAAAGTGATGAATCGTCATGAAACTGAGTCACCAGACTCCACCAACGTCAAGCTGCTCCACGAAAAAGGTTGGTTTCCCAAAACACTCTCTGATCTAACGACATCTGCACAATCCTGAAAAGGCGAACCACTTCCTCTAGACAAAACTCTGATGCCTGAGGGTCTGGCTCACCACTGAACCTCAGCGGTCTCTGCTGCTGGAACTCACGGAGCTCGCTCAACCTGAGCTCAAACTCAACCTGCCCTGCTGAAGCTGTCTGCTGCTCAACAGGTGGGGGTGTTGCTACCGGCCCACCTGGAGAAAGGCGCTCACATGATGGGTCCTAGAATGTGGCCTCGTAGCTCACAGGGTCGTCATCACGAACCAAAGTGGGTATCCTGGATGGATGTCTTTGTGGAGACGTCCTGAAATTTATCAAGGAGTTCCGCAGTCAGATGAGCATATAAGTAGATACCAATGACAACAACGATGGGGAGCTGACTCAAGAAGGATATTCAACATTCATTCCTATGTGATGCACAAACAAGTTTTCCCTGAAACAAGTGTCTCAGCATGCCGAGTCTACAAGCGGGTTATCAAGGTCATGGTGAATGGATACGTCGGCCGCCACACCATCACTGGACTCCTTGGCATGAGAGCCTCTCTCGAGACACGTTAACATTGTTTCACTAAATCCCAACCAATTAATCTTTTAGGGACGTCCGCACAATGTCCCAAGGAATGAACCACCTCTGATACCACTTTGTCACGACCCGAACCTACCCGGGCTCGAGCCGCAACTAACCTAAGCCTACCTCCATAGGCCAGGGGCTTACGACCAGCGTCGAAGGCACAACAACTTGGGGAGGCCTTTACCTAAGAACCTGTACCCACACACACATCACACTCAATGAGAAAATGTAGAGTAAAAAGGAAAACAATGGGAAACTGCTATAAATAAAGAAAAATGTGTATCGACCTCTAAAATTACAAAGTACATGCTGAAGGTAACTATAAATGAAAAGGGGAAAAACATGTGCCCAGCCAGAAAAGGTGCCACAACCCGAAAACAGGTAAACAAAAGAAAAACAGCCGGATGGGGTCCCCCACCTGGGACCTAACCACGACCACTACACGCAGTCCAAGCTCCTGAACTCCTAAGGTCACCTGAAGTCACGAACAACCTGTCTGTCACCTGCAAGGGCACAACATGTGCGGGAAAAGCCCAAGCAGGGGTGAGTATAAAAATACTCAGTAGGATACCCTGAAGGCTCGAGGTAGAAACAAAGGAGGTACCGAAGGGTGAGCAGTAGAGCGAACATAGAATAGTAAAGGAATAAAATAGAGAGTGAAGTAAGGAGTACAGCAGTAAATAGTCCAGCCCAACCCAACAAAAGAAAAGAAGGTAGACTCATCCAGTCACAAGGAGCTGGAAACGGCGAGAAGATGAACTTATCGTCGAGTCTTCGATACCTATTGCAGGAGAGTAGACTCGTCCAACCACGAGAATATAGAAATAGAAAACACGTGGCATACCCCGTGCGTCTTCACGTCTCTTGGAAGGAGAGTAACCAAACCCCAAGAAGTGGGAACTTGAATAAGGTATACATATATATATGCTCTGCCAAGAAACCCGAACAAGAATAAAAGGGGATCTCCATCCCATAGCTCATCCCAAGACAATTGAGTCGCCAACAGTCCCAGAAATAACACCATTGATGTCCAGCATCCTGCACATCTTCCCCGAACTACAAGTCAAGGGACTCAAATCACCGCATCTCTACACTATCCGATTTGGGCGACACTGACTCACCCGCACGGTTTTAGGTCATATCACAAGGATACGTCTCGGTGGGGAAAGCACCACTCGTACTTGAGAGTTTCGGGTTAAGTCAAACCACCCCTCGTCACTACCCCGCAGTCGAGAGGCCTCCTCAAAGTCAAAGATGTCACATCACTGACCCGTACAAACAAGGGTCCCGCTATGGTAGTCACGGAGTAAAGACACAGACTAGCCTAGCATAAAGGACGGTGTCTCGAATACCAACAGATGACCCACTTCCCAGCCCTATTGATGGGTAATTCATAATATGATATCGGGTAAACTACTTCCCAACCCCGCTTGAGGGTAGAACTTAATACATCATCAGGCGACCCACTGCCCAGCCCCGCTGGAGGGTAGACCTAGAATAAGTCGATAGGCGACCCACTGGCCTTCCTTGCTGGATGGTAGACCTGGAACGAGACGACGGGTGACCCACTGCCCAGCCCTACTGGAGGGTAGACCCTAAGAGGTCGTTGAGTGACCCACTGACCAGTCTTTGCTGGAGGGTAGTCCCCAAGAGTGTCAGGTGAACCACTACCCAGTCTCGGCTGGAGGGTAGACCCTATGTGCATCGGGTGACCCGCTTCCCAGTCTCTGTAGGAGGGTAGACCCTAAGAGTGTCGGGTGACCCACTGCCCAGTCACTGCTTGAGGGTAAACCCTAGAAGTCAGTGAGAAACCCACTACCCAACCCTACTGGAGGGTAAAACTAGAACTATTCTGGCTATCCCTACTAGATGGTACAACACTGGCCAGCCGAGCACTGAGTGGGTACCGCACAACCACTCAACTCCAGGACAACTCACCCAATAGGGGTTCAGTGCCTGATCAATCATTAGGTGTCACTAGCCCCACTACGGGCCGATCCATCGAGAAAGAAACCAGGGGCAGGCCACTCAACCCTGATGATCTAAACCAACGAGTGCAAACCCTGGGGAAGAACTCAACCCCGCTGCTCAACAAAAGAGGGACCCTCTACGTTGCGAATGGTCAATGTACGCAAAGTAGAGCATAGTATGAAAATGGGTCCACACGACGTGTGGCCCCAAGTCAACCCCAACCAAGCGCATGAACGTTCTCAGGTACCAACATCCACATGTACCTCCCATCGTTCCCTTATACTCCTAGAGTATACCACATTCCATCCCAAAAACTTTCTTGCACACGACACCCAAAGCCAACGCGAAGGCATGAAATACCATCTCCAACTTGCCGCCTCAACAACTAGGGCAGAACCAACCACATATATTAAAGAATTACTTCACTCACACAGGAGTGCATGCGCTCACACGCCAAGGGTCTTCTACAAAAACAGCAGAATGACCACCACCAGGGCACATTTCGTATTCAACATTTAATAAGATCGCGAATGAGGCTCTGCTCGCCTGAACAGATTACACCGTTGTAATCCTCACGAAAAAACATGCGAGATAGACTACTTACTCGCCTCAAATGGATATATGACAGAAAAGTCGCCAACACCGCCTCACGCATGAACGACGTCCCGTGATCCTGAGACTCGGCCCTGAAAACAGTTGGCCGCATCGCACCAATGTGATCCCCTCAGGAAAACACGTCAAAAGCACTACTCACATGAGTGAAATGGATATCGGGATAAAAAGGTGCATTCTGACGCACCGCACACGAGCGGTGCTTTGTGGGACCCGCAACCCGGTCCCGAAACACAATGAACAGATCACACCATTGTGATCCTCTCGAAAAATCACATAAGATGGACTATTCACTTGTCGAAAACGGTCGCCTGGTGATAAAGATGAAAAATCACTATCGACTCCCAAACGGCACTAGTGGGCCCCACACAATCATGCCGAATTAGAGCAGGCGTATTGAACCATTGCAATCCCCTCGGAAAAACAACCAGAAACAACTTCTCGAATGCCACGAACGGACGTCCGATGAAAAAGTCATGAAACGCTGCACGCAGCTCAAAAACGGGTCGTGGGGCCCGCACCTCAACTTCGTCCTCCATGCCTGAAACCACCCTGGAAAGCTCCGCTTCGGTGCCAGGGTCCCAACACTACTGACATCGCTTAAAATGGACGTCGGACGAATCCGGTCCGTCCAAACAAGAATTCTCGGGAAGCCCGCTAAGCTGCTTCACGGACGTGCCGTGGCCCCGAGGCCCCTCGTTTCAGGAATTAAAAATTCCTAGAACCATCTAAAAACGTTCCCTGTGATCCCAGGATCACATCTCCATAGACGGAATTCAAAACGGACTCCCGTAACGGAAAATACGGTCGTCCGAAACCTGAGGGGCAAGGCCCCTCGGGCGAGACCGACCTGGGTCGGCCGGTCCGCCCGGTCTGGGCCTGCCCGCGCTGGCTGGCCCGACATGCCATGCCTGGCTCGCGGCTCGGTCGCGCGGGCTGATGATGGACCCGGTCCCCTGCATGGTCGATCGGCCGAGGCCGGTCGCCGCGGGACGACCCGCACGATGAGGGTTGTGCTCCCTCGCAGTGTCGCATGTCGCGACCCCGGACCACAGCGGGGCGCCGCGGGCGTCCGCCACCTGCCGCCTGAAGCGCGGCCGCCACGCTGAGAGCCCCCGCCATCAAGCTGCCGCCTACCGAGGAGTCCGCCGCCTGCACCTGGGTCCACCACGCCGCCAGCACCCTGGAACCAAGCCACCGCCGCGCCAGGGCTCGCCGGACTGTCGGAAAACCCCCGAGAACTCCCGAAATCCCCGTGAATTGTGCCGGACCGCTGCGGCCTCCTTGTAACTCGGATTTTGATTCCAAAAGTAGCGATCGAAAGAAAAAAATATATACTACCCATCTATGGGATTTTTTCGAAGGTTTAACATCAAATCGATGCATAAAATTTGATTCAAATGTAGGTTCGGAAAGGGAAACGCAACCGAGACTTCCTACCTCGAAGGGCGTTACCAAGCACTTCACGAAGAATCCGTCGCTGCATCACCGCCTTTCTAGAGCTACCACGCCGGAGTGGAGGAGAAGTGGGTGTGGGCTGCCATTTTCCAGATGAAGAAGAAGAAGCAGAGGGAGGGGGTAGGTTATGTGTTTAAATAGAAACACTTAACCACCCGCCCACCTGCCCGAACTCGAGCTCCCGGAGGGGTCTGGATTAAGCCTTCACTAGGCTATAAACAATGATCTGAATGCAACGGCGGTCTCAGAATTTTAATCTGAGTTCCCATTCAAAAGTTATTAAATTTAACATCTGAAGCCTCTAAATTACGAAAACGCCCATGGGGCCATTTTTCACTAACGGCCCGCACCCACAAAACTTACACCCCTCCTCGGGTAAAAGACATTCTCTGAACTCAACGGCACCCTGATTTTTTGAATTTGAGACACCGTGTAATTGATACTTTCATTTCAACATTAAACGAATAAATTAATTAATTTACTTATCTGTTTAACATTCTGATAGCGGGTGAGGGGTCCAAACTTCCTGTGCTGACAAGTTTTATGTCGTTCCTAGGGTAAAAACCACATTCCGGACCCATACGTACACTCGGATACCTGATCCGGATCTCTGTTTAGGAGTTATATCATTTATTTGGCATTCCCAGTGTGAACACACTGAAAATTTAATTTCGGCCACTCCGGGGCTCGGAATTCCACTCCGTCTGAAGGCGCTACTCTGGAATATCATCAAGAATATTCCAGAGTCTTCCACAAAAAAAATTGGGTTCTTACAAAAACCAACAAGTGATTTCATTATGATTAATATCATATAAATATTTAGTTCCAAGAGATTGAATAGATAAATTTAGTGTTATTGATGACCAATCAAATTCTAGTAAGTCTTATTGAGAAAATGGGAGTTCCTATATAGAGAGAATGTATATGGATATAAATTTGTATCACATGTTTAACATGAGTAATTGGTATAAATTGATTCAATATATGGTATGAATCACACAATTTTTATATTATAGTTTATTCACTGATGATATTCGGTAAGTGTGATTGAGATCATTAGGGGATTTGTTTAATTAATTAAATTCTCAAGATATGCATCCTTATAAGTAAGTGAGTGACACAGATAGATTGGATGTTGTTAAAAACTAATGAGAATTAGTGTTTCCTTATGTCATGTGTTGAATTTGTCATCAACCTATCACTTTCAACACTGATGTTTTAGTGTATTGGATATGGTTTTTCTCTTGACATGGTTTGGTGGAGCATATGTGATTTTTTGTTCAACATGTCAAAAGTTTCATTGGAATATTGATTACCTGATTAACAAAAATTGGTGTATTGCATGAAGTAATGTTCGAGGACATAATTTCAATCAGGATAACAATGGGCTATTAGTTAAAGATATCCATGGAATTAGAGAACATAGACATGGATGAATAATGAAAATTTCATGGAAAAGTTAAATAGCAATGAATAACTTGATGTATTCATAAATAAATAATTATATAAGAGTGTAAGAGAACGTGGTAATTTTTAATAGAAAAATAGGGAAGATAAAGAAGGCATGTGGAGATTCGAATTTGTGTGAACATGGTGTTTCTGAATCACCTAAAAAAATGGTACAAGAATGACTTTTTCACCAATGAAAAAGATATGTGAAAAATAGAAGGGGATTCATTGTGTTTTTAAATTTTGAATATTCAAGATGGGATTTTATAAAAATAGAAAATCTATGAGGACAACAATTTTTTTTCATAATAAATATGTGTGTGAACATGTGAAATGTTTTGTGAAAGTGGTGTTTTGATGATTCCTTGTTCATATTTGGAAAATTTAAGGTTTTAGTGAATGTGTGGTGAGGTTTAAAAGGTGTATTTTCATGAAGTATATAGATTCACATGAAATCTAAAATTAAATATGGTGTTATATACTAAATGCATTGTCAAATAGATGATATTTCGTGAATTTTGAAAGTTGCACGCTATTAGGCTGCTGCGCTAGGTAGTTGCATGATAGGATGACAATGTCTACACATAGGGAGATAAAAAATTTATTTTAGAAGCTAAAATTGGTGAATATTTAAGGGATTTGATTCATGAAATATTTTTGTGATGATATTTATTACACAATGTATAAATTCAAACATGATTTCAATGTTGAAAGGTCATGTGTTACTTTGACCTAGAATGTTTTTTGAATACATTCAATGTAATATTAGTTTTGTGAAAATAAATTTATTTTTTCTATATAAACCAATGAAGATTCAAAAAATATTATAATCCTTAAAAATGATGCGAGGTTAATGATATCGGGAAAATGGGATGGAAAGGTTGAGTTTTGCGACACACTACATTTTGGACTAAGGAGTCACTACTGGAATTTAGCTTTTTCCCAACGGCAGTATACCAACGGTTTACTTAAACCGTTGGGATATTGAGTCTTTGCCAACGGTTTAAGAAAACCGTTGGCAAAGATAATTTCAGCAGAATTTTTCCCAACGGTTCACTGGAACCGTTGGGAAAAGGAGACATTTCCCAACGGTTCAATGGAACCGTTGGGAAAAGGCAGCTCAAACTCACACATTCCCAACGGTTCCTGTAAACCGTTGGGAAATGTGTGCCTTTGCCAACGGTTTTTATAAACCGTTGGCAAAGGTTTCCCCCAAATTGCAGGCCGCGATCTCCTCTCCCCATTCGCGTTACAGAGCCCTAACGGGAGCAGCAGCAGGCGATTTTGGAGTACTGCCGGCCGGACCTTGAAGCTCTTTCTTCAGGTTATTCTTCTTTATCTCAAAAGGTATTCAAATGTTTGGATAGTATTGAAACTTATTTTTATTTTTCCCTTCAGTTTAGACGATTTTGGAGCTACTGCCGGCGCCTAAGGGTGAGTTTTATTGAAAATTCCTTTTTGGATTTTACCCTTTGAACATGGGATGTCATTTGTGAAAGGTTACATAAATCGAATTGATTGTTCGATTTCTGAATTGAATTGTAAAATAAATTAATTAAGGGTATTTTATGGTTTGCATTCCCCTTTTTAACACATGAATGCCAATTATTTTTTAACACATGTTTTAATTGTATTGCCTTGCCAATGTGAGTAAAGTAGAGACTATGCTATGAATCTATGAAATTGGATTGAATTTATCTTATATTTTATGTTACCATGTTAGATATATTATAACTAATGCATGTGATATCTTTATAGTCTTGTTAGGAGTGTTCTATTAAAAATTCCCATGTGAGTGCTTGAATTTTCATTGAATTGCTAGCCATTATGAGTTATGTTGATACCTTGATTATTTTCTTCCTTTATCGTTTACTTAAATGTATATTCTATTATAGTTAATGCCTATTGAATTGTTTATGACAAAATGACTTATATAAATTCGTTTTACAGAATGGACAGAAGTTGGATGTATGAAACCGATCGGATCTCAGATGATTTTCAAAACAATTTGGAGAGCTTTATAGATTTTGCATTTGACAATGCTTCAGATAGTGGTCGCATACACTGCCCATGTTCCAATTGTGTTGGTAGACCTTGGTTGAGCCGTGAAGTAGTCAGCTACCACATAACCAAAAATGGGTTTCAAGCAAACTACTTTCTGTGGTATCACAATGGGGAGAAAACGAAATCTCAAATTGGTGATGATCGAAATGAAAAGACTGGAATGGAGAATTTGTTAGATGATCGGTTTCCGTTTATTCGTCATCATGAAAAAGAAAGGATTTCGACTCAAGAAGACTTCGATATGAGGACAGCTGATGCATCTAGTGAAAATGATGATATTGATAGGGTGAAAAAATTGAATGATGCTGCCACGACTCCAGTATATCGGCAATGCGATAAAATGAAAAAGCTGGAATTTTTAATCCGATTATTTCATGGGAAAACTATGTATGGGATTTCTAATACAGCAATCGATTACATTCTTACCCTCTTGAAGGATTTACTTCCAGATGATGCAGATATTCCCTCAAACCACTATATGGCATGGAAGTTAGTTGAGGAACTTGGATTTTCAAGAAACAAAATTCATGCTTGCCCGAAAGATTGCAGTTTATTCTGGGAGGAAACCGCTGAACGAAATGATTGTATAAAATGTGGCACATCCCGCTGGAAGTCAAAATCTGATGGAACACCATCCCGCGTTCCACAGAAAGTAATGTGGCACTTTCCATTGATTCCCAGACTCCAGAATCTTTTTATGTCTGATGACATATCAATAAAAATGAGATGGCATGATACCGAGAGAAAGAAGACTGATGATGAGTTGGTTCATCCTGCAGATGGATTTGCATGGAAGAGATTTGATGCTCGACATCCTGATTTTGCAGCTGACGTGCGTAATGTGAGGTTGGGTGTTTCATGCGACGGTTTTAATCCGTTTGGGCAGATGCTTACTTCGCACAGCACATGGCCAGTTTTTATACACATTTATAATCTTCCCCCATGGTTGTGTATGAAAAAACCTTTCACTTTCATGAGTATACTCATATCTGGTCCTTCTGATCCTGGCATTGATATTGATGTATACATGCAACCTTTAATAAAAGAGTTGAAGCTTCTTTGGGATGTGGGTGTGCGCACATACGATGCATGTTCGAAAGACATATTTCAGATGCGCGCTGCGCTTATGTGGACAATCAATGATTTTCCGACTTATGCAATGATGTCTGGATGGAGCACGAAGGGGAAACTGTCATGTCCAGTTTGTATGAAGAATACACGATCCAGAAGACTGAAACATCGTTGTAGTTTCAGTTTTATGGGACATCGACGATTTTTGCCAAAGGATCATCCATATAGAATGAATCGTCGAAGATTTGATAATACTATAGAGACCGATGATCCACCTCAGCGTATGTCTGGAACTGATGTGCTTAATGAATTGAAAGATTTCAGTTTTTCGTTCGGGAAGGGTCAAATGAAATCTGGAAAGAGAACGAATGTTTCCACAGAAACCTGTTACAATTGGAGGAAGAGGAGTATCTTTTTTGATTTGCCTTATTGGTCAACCAATTTGCTACGTCATTGCTTAGACGTAATGCATATTGAAAAGAATATATGTGAAATGTTGCTTTCAGTTCTTCTAAATGTCAAGGGGAAGACAAAAGATGATTTACGATCTCGACGTGACTTGGTGGATTGGGGCATCAGACCAGAATTGCATCCTGTGCGTATCAGTGAAAATAAATGGCAACTTCCATGTGCTTCTTATGTGATGACACCTACTGAAAAAAAAACAATTTTTGGAAGTATTAGAGACTATTAGAGTTCCTGATGGCTATTCAAGCAACATATCTAAACGGGTCAACAGAAGAGAGTTGAAGCTAAAATCTTGGAAGACTCATGATTATCACGTTCTACTGCATGAGTTGCTTCCAATAGCAATCCGTCATCTTTTGTCCAATAATGTAAGGGTGGGTGTTATTCGGTTGTGCCATTTGTTTAGAGATCTTTGTGCTAAGAAGTTGTCGAAGTCTTTCTTGCAAAAAATGTTGACAGATGCCCCATTAATTTTGTGTGAGTTGGAGAAAATATTTCCCCCATCATTTTTCACATGCATGCTGCATCTGACTGTCCATATTCCAACTGAAATACTTCTCGGAGGACCTGTTTCTTTTCGTTGGATGTATCCAACTGAAAGAAATATGTTCACATTAAAGTCTTATGTTCGAAACAAGAATCATCCCGAAGGTTCTATCGTGAACGGTTACTTAGCTCAAGAATGTATGGATTTCTGTTCAATGTATTTGTCTGATCTTACTACAAGAATGAGCAGACCAATGAGAAATGAAGAAGAACAATATGAGCAAATTGAACCCAGTTTTCCATCACTTCCTCAAACATGAGGAATTCCTGGATCATATACATTGAAGACATTAATCCATGAAGAGCGGGAGATGGCACATCGCACAGTTTTGTTCAACTGTGATTTGTTCGATGACTATATCAGGTAACAAAATTGAATATGTATATCTTACATATATATCTGTTAAACTATTCATATTTTTTTATCTACAGGGAACATAAAACAATGATAAATAGGAAGCATCGTTCTTTATCTTTGAGAAGGAGAGAGACTTTGCATAGCAAAGAGTTTTCTGCTTGGTTAAAATTGAAGGTAAAAATATTACTGTTTAAATTAATTATTTCAATATTTACTTAAGTTTAGCTGTCATTTATATTGCAGGTATTGAGTTTGTCTGCTGACTCTTTCTCTGAGGAAATAAGAGCTTTGGCTTTTGGTCCTAATACCGTGGTTCGTGACTGTAAATCAATTGTTATCAATGGGTACAGATTTATTGTCACTGAACGAGCCAAAAACATGAGAACACAACATGATGGTATTATGGTTACTGCCACAACAGATTGTTATGCCAGCGCATCAGATAGTAGACCGCGACTTGAAAATGTGGGTTATTATGGAGTCGTTGAGAAAATAATAATATTGGATTATTACTCTCATGGACGAGTCACAATGATGAAATGCCATTGGTTTGATTCGATGACGAGACATGGCACATTTATTGATGATTGTGGATTTCGAGTAATTAATATGACCCGCACTCTTGCAACCGAAGAACCATATGTGTTGGCATCAATGGCTAAACAAGTTTTTTATGTCAAAGATCAACTTCAACCTGAATTTGGTGTCGTAGTTGAAGTAATTCCAAGACATATTTTTGATGATGCTGATGATGGAATTGACACTGTCCCTATTGCCATTGGAACCAATCCATTTATTTCTTTTGATGACTCCAATAGCTCAATTGTCAGAGTTGATTGTGAACCTGAAGTTGTGGTTGGAAATATATAGAATCATTCATCCATGTTCTCAATTCTTTTGGTTTACCTCGAGTTGGGTTGTTAAGGTTGGTAATATTCATATTTATTTAGTATTGATCACAAATATGTTTTAGCTGACTTGACCGTTATGTGAATTTTCAATGTTTATTGGTTGCTGTTTTATTTGAATTGCATTTTCTAATTTGGAATTGAACTGTATTCAAACCAAATCAAACAATATTTCTAACTTGGTGAACATTACAACTTGTATGTTTTATTAAATTCATTCAAGCTCTTCTGAAACAATTGATAGCTAAATTACCAATGAATCCCCTCATTCCCTCATATATTTAGTTTTTTGGTTTACACATTAATTTTCTTTTTCTAATTAATTACATATTTGTTTTCCAATGCAGGAAATGAAGCCAATTGAAGAGAGACGAAGAAAAAAAATGGCGGAGAACAATCGTCGGATGGAGGAGATGGGCATTCCACCGTTAGTGCCTACAGTGAGTACTTTATTTCAAATATATATATATATATTTACAGAATATATAATGTCATGTGATTAATTTTTTTTGTAAACTTTTTTGTAGGATCCACCATTACGTCGACAGTTATTCGACGAGGAGCCTAGTACTGGTCCGAGTACTCAGGCCGGTGGTACGAGGAGGGTTCGTACCAGAGGTGGACATAGAGCTGCGCGTGCCCGACTAGACCCTGCCCCTCCCTCTGACATTTCAGCCTTCCCACATTCTGATCCCGGTGTGTCGTTAGGGACACACGGGATATTTAGACCTCCCATGTTTTCGCTACCTTCAGTATCTTCTGCCCCATAATTTTCACATCCCATGATGATTCCCACTCCCCAGTCAGCATCAGGTCATACAGTTGTTCCATCTTCTTTTCCTTCTACTTCTGTCTCTCCGAGCTTTTATATTCCATCGTCTTCGACTCCTGTTCCACCAGAGGGTGTTCCATCAGGTTCTGTGGATCCGGCGCCACTCATTGATCAGACTAGCACAGGTATATTTATAAAACCCTATCAAATTTTTATAGTAATATTTATTTTCATTATAACATGTTTTGATAAAATATTTGTTTTTCTTTCATGACAGATACATCTACTGAAAGGAGGCGGGGGCGGGGCTGTACACGCATGCGTTCGGTGTGGAACCGTCGCACACAGGTTATGGTGGAATATAATGAAGACAATCAGATGGTTGAGAAAACAGGGCAGCAATGTCGGAGTTTTATGGCGACGCTTGCCAAATACTCCGACATCATTCCCGTCAGCCCGCTGTCGTGGAGACATTTGCCACATGAGGTCAAAGATAGAGCTTGGGCAGAGATATGGGTAAAAAAATCTGTTGTATTTAATGCCATGAATTTTTTTGTATTTATATAAATTAATATTTTCATTTCAGCTTCGATTTAATTTTCCTGATGGTGAGGGTGCACGAATGGAACGTCTAAAGGATTTAGGCGAGCTTTGGAGAGCCTACAAGCATGAGCTGTATATTGGCTGGCATGCTAGAGTTGGCACTGAGTTAGAGGCGGTACCAGTCGTGGATGATTGTCCTATAGAGCAGTATCGTCAGATGATTACTCATTGGACGAGTACCCAGTTTAAGGTATGAATTACATTTGAGGTATTTAAATAATAACTTTCAAGTTTTGCATTAATATTATCCTTTGCATTATCGAATTTTATTTAGGAATCATCTGGAAAAAATAAAAAAAACATTGATGCAAAAAAATACCTCCATACACTAGGACGCACGACGATGCCGGATCATGAGAGGCAGCAGGTATGACAATTGTTTATAAGTTTTCTTTACGACTTACATTTTCTTTTTTTTCCTCAATTATTTAATTATTTGCTGAAGTCTTTATATAAATTTTGTTTTCAATGTCATTGTAGAGGAAAGTACAAAATATTGAAGGACGTGTGCCTCGAGCAAAACTGTTTTGCTCGAGTAGACGAAAAAAGGATGGACGTGCTATCAACGAAGCGACTCAGCAGCAGATTGTAAGTTTTAATCTGTTGATTTTATATTTTAATATCTATTTCGTAACTTAACAATATATTTATATTTGTAACAGGATGCTTTAGAGGCCCTCGATGCCCAAGAAGCAGACAATTTTGGGCCATCTGATCACTTACATCAGGTGTTGGGAGATGATCATTCTGGCAGAGTACGCTGCCGACCTAGGATAGCCCCGACGAGGTATTGGCCTACCTCAGGTACGAGTTGTAGTGCCACCGAGCTGCAGCAAGTTAGGGCACAGGCAGAACAGGCTGAGAAAAGGGCCACAGAGACGGCAGAACAGTCTGCAAGGGCAAACAGTGCATTTATGAAATTTATTGAAGTTCTACGTCCAACACTTCCAGCAGAGGCCAGCCCAGCGATTGATGAATACATGTCGTCGATACATTCTATATATGGTGCACCAGGTGGCAGTTCCAGTGGTGGTCAGGCCGATGTCGAGCTTGAAGATGATGATGGCGAGCAGTCTGATGCGGAAGAGGATGGAGATGAGGAGGGCGAGGAGGAGGGCGAAGGCGAGGAGGAAGGCGTTGTGGAGGGTGATGACGATGAGGAGGACGATGACGAGGGCGATGATGATGATGATGATGGAGATGGTGATGCTGATGTGGGATATATTGATCCGTTACATTTTTGACTTGAGATTTGATGTTTAATCTATTCTAGTTGTTGGTTTTATCTAGACTCGTAGTATAGTATTGTAGTTGAATTATTTTAATCAGTCACCCGTATTTGTCGTCTTATTTCAGGCCATTCCGACATCGTTCGGCCCATTTGGACCCCCCTCACGCGCGTTTACGAAGCGCGTGCATCACTTAAAACACGAATATTGAGCCGTACCGCGCAAACCGCATGTCTGATTGAGGTGCCGTCTGCGCGTACACGTCACGAATAATAATTAGAATGTTCCACGGTGGTTTCAGATCAATCCGAGGCCGTCCGCTATGAATTTGACCGTTGGACGCCCGTTCTGGCCGTTTTTGACACCATAACTGCGTTGTCGGTCACCGCGGGCACACGACAAGTCCGATTGACGTGCCGTCTGCTCGTCCACTTCAGAAATCACTCAACCATATTTGTCGTCTGATTTCAGGCCTTTCTGACATCGTTCGGCCCGTTTGGACCCCCCTCACGCGCGTTTACGAAGCACGCGCATCACTTAAAACACTAATATTGAGCCGTACCGCGCAAACCGCACGTCCGATTGACGTGCCGTCTGCGCGTACACGTCACGAATAATAATTAGAATGTTTCACGGTGGTTTCAGCTCAATCCGGAGATGCGGTGTGGCCGACACCACTCAAAGTGTCCGTCTTTTGTTTCAAAAGGACGTCATTTTAAGTGAAAAGAATCAACTGGCTTACGGAAAACCGACCAAACGCATTCCGAATCTGTTGATAATTTATCCCATCAATCCATGGGTCATATGTGACGTGTACGAGCCAACCCGGGATGAATCCGAGTCGCGGTGTGGCCGGGATAAGTTTAAGTGGCTCTCTTTTGTTTAAAATGAACACCATTTTAAGTACATACGGAAAAACGACCAAACGGATTCGGTTTCCGTTGAAACTTTAGGAGAACGATCCATGGGTCATATGTGACGTGTACGAATCAACCCCTCCACAATCGGAGACGCGGTGTGGCCGACACCACTCAAAAAGTGTCGGTCTTTTGTTTCAAAAAGACGTCATTTTAAGTGAAAATCATAAGTATTTTTGATGATAGGAAATAGGGTGCCTAGAAGCTGGCCCAAGAAAAATTCAAAATGGACTGTTTAAGTCCACCGGCCAGCCGGTGGGGTCACCGGCCAGCCGGATCCAGCCCATCGGCCAGCCGGTGGACAAGGCAGAAGGCCTTGCCCTCTGCCAGGTGCCACCGGTCAGTCGGTGTCTGGCCACCGGCCTACCGGTGGGCCCAGACAGAATGGCATACCTTCTGTCCAGACCACCGGCCAGCCGGTGCCAGACCACCGGCCAGCCGGTGGAACCCAGACAGAATAGCATGCTTCTGTCCAGACCACCGGCCAGCCGGTGGAGCCAGAGAAATCCCTTGCTTCTGTCTGGTGCACCGGCCAGCCGGTGGATCAGCACCGGCCAGCCGGTGTGCTCAGTCAAACTGACCAGGCTTGCCCACTTGATCCCCAACGGCTCCGAAAACCCTCCAACAGCTATTTTGAAGTATTTGGGAGCATTTCTCCTATAAATAGACGTCCATGGATGCCAGGAACACTACCGATCATATACCGAAGCATACCAAAGCTATTTTAATCATTTGAGACTCCTACGACAATTCTCAAAGGCTACTTGAGATCCAATTGCCATCCTTGAAGCTTGGGCTGCCTCTACATCAACTACACTCACCTCTTGGCGCTCAAGGATTCCTCTAGTTTGTTCTAAATTATTTACTTCAGTTGTTTAGTTCTTAATTGGGTTTGTATTAAAACAAACCACCCTTTTTCTTCTTTCAATTTGGGTTTCTTGCTACAACCATAATAAAAAAGCAAGCTGTAAGAAGGTGATCTAGCCTACCTTAAAACGGCTAGTGGGTTTCTTGCTATAACCATTAAAAAGCAAGCGGTCGTATAAATCTCCTAACGGTTGAGTTGGGAGCGGAGACGTAGGCTTGAGTTTAAATCCGAACTCCGTTATCAATTGTGTCTTGCCATTTTACTTTCCGCTGCATTTAAATTTGTTTTAAATTGTTAATTAATTTTAAAAAGGCAATTCACCCCCCCTCTTGCCATCACCTCCGACCCAACATCCATCAGTCATATGTGACATGTACGAGCCCACTCGGGCTCAATCCGAGTCGCGGTGTGGCCGGGATCAGTCTAAGTGGCTCTCTTTTGTTTAAAATGGACATCATTTTAAGTAAATACGGAAAACCGACCAAACGCATTCGGTTTCCATTGAAACTTTAGGAGAACGATTCATGGGTCATATGTGAGGTGTACGAATCATCCCCGTCACAATCCGAGGCGCGGTGTGGTCAACACTGCTCTAACTGTGTCTGTTTTGTTTAAAATGGGTAGGATTATAAGTGAAAAGAACTGGCATACGCAAAACCAACAAAACGCATTCGGTTTCCATTGAAACTTTAGGAGAATGATCCATGGGTCATATGTGACGTGTACCAATCATCCCCGTCTCAATCCGAGACGCGGTGTGGCCGACACCGCTCTAACTATGTCTCTTCTGTTTAAAATGGGCATGATTATAAGTGAAAAAGAACAACTGGCATACGCAAAACCGACCAAACGCATTCCAAATCTTTTGATCAATTATCACAACAATCCATGGGTCATATGTGACCTGTACGAGGCAACCCGGGTTCAATCCGAGTCGCGGTGTGGCCGAGATCAGTCTAAGTGGCTCTCTTTTGTTTAAAATGGACACCATTTTAAGTACATACGGAAAACCGACCAAACGCATTCGGTTTCCATTGAAACTTTAGGAGAACGATCCATGAGTCATATGTGACGTGTACGAATCATCCCCGCCTCAATCCGAGCCGCGGTGTGGCCGACACCGCTCTAACTGTGTCTGTTTTGTTTAAAATGGACAGGATTATAAGTGAAAAGAACAACTGGCATACGCAAAACCAACCAAACGCATTCAGAATCTTTTGATAATTTATCACAACGATCCATGGGTCATATGTGACGTGTACGAGCCAACCCGGGTCAATCCGAGTCGCGGTGTGACCGGGATCAGTCTAAATGGCTCTCTTTTGTTTAAAATGTACACCATTTTAAGTACATACGGAAAACCGACCAAACGCATTCGGTTTCCATTGTAACTTTAGGAGAACGATCCATGGGTCCTATGTGACGTGTACGAATCATCCCGCCTCAATCCGACATGCGGTTCGGCTGACACCACTCAAAGTGTCCGTCTTTTGTTTCAAAAGGACGTCATTTTAAGTGAAAAACATCAACTGACATACGGAAGACCGACCAAACGCATTCGGATTCTATCGATACTTTAGAACAACGATCCATGGGTCATATGTGACGTGTACAAGTCAACCCCGTCTTAATCTGAGATGTGGTGTGGCCGACACCGCTCTAACTATGTCTCTTTTGTTTAAAATGGACATGATTATAAATGAAAAGAACAACTGGCATACGCAAAACCGACCAAACGCATTCAGAATCTTTTGATAATTTATCACAATGATCCATGGGTCATATGTGACATGTACGAGCCAACCCGGGATGAATCTGAGTCGCGGTGTGGGCGGGATGAGTCTAAGTGTCACTCTTTTGTTTAAAATGGACAACATTTTAGGTACATACGGAAAACCGACCAAACGCATTCGGTTTCCATTTAAACTTTAGGAGAACGATCCATGAGTCATATGTGACGTGTACGAATCAACCCCGCCTCAATTGGAGACGCGGTGTGGTCGGCACCACTCATAGTGTCCGTCTTGTGTTTCAAAAGGACGCCATTTTAAGTGAAAAACATCAACTGGCATACGGAAAACCGACCAAACGCATTAGGATTCTGTCGATACTTTAGCACAATGATCCATGAGTCAAATGTGACGTGTACGAGTTAACCCCGCCTCAATCTGAGGTGCGGTGTGGCCGGTATCACTTTAGGTGTATGTATTTTGTTTAAAATGGACATCATTTGAGGTAAAACTATATGGTATAGAAAAAACCGATCATATTATGAATTGAATTTCAGATTCCACATATAATTGTCATCTAAATTTTAAATTGAATTCTATATGAATTATGTATGTTTATGAATTGTAATTTAATTATGGATTTGTATAGTTTCAGGATCCATTATATGTTAAATGTGTATGAATTTGTTCGTAATTGAATATGTATGTTTTATTTTATTAGTGGTACAATAGTTGGATCGAAAATGAGGTGAAAATGAGGTGAAAATGAGGTGAAAATGAGGTGAAAATGAGGCCTGATGACTGGTGCTGATGGACAGGGGACAGGGGGCTGTGCAAATTGCAGGGTGCTGCAATTTGCAGCATAGGTATGCCAACGGTTTCAAACCGTTGGCATATAAGTTTTTAGCATGTCTTTCCCAACGGTTTTAAACCGTTGGGAAAGACTTCACCAATTCCCAACCCACTTCACCAATTCCCAACGGTTGGAACCGTTGGGAAAATGTTCCAAACCGTTGGAAAAACTATCCCAACGGTTCAACCAAACCGTTGGGGTAGGGTAAATTTTATGGCTCTATTGCCACGGTTTCCTGTAAACCGTTGGGAAAAGTTTTCCCAACGGCTTACTTCCCAACGGTTCTTAGAACCGTTGGGAAAACCTTTCCCAACGGTTTCAGGGGCTTTCCCAACGGTTCTGAACCGTTGGGAAATAGTGTATTTCCAGTAGTGAGTGTTTTGTTTTGACATAATGAAAGTAGTATGAATTTGGTGAATTTCATAATAGAGATGTAGTTTAATTATAAATAAATTGATTTGAATAAGATAAAATAGTTTTTATAAATTAAATATTGTTCATTCATATCACGAGAACATTATAGAATGTGATTGAAACTCATTGAATACCCTTCCAAAGGATGTTTGTATTCTTTGAAGAGTTGTTGTGAAGGGAAATTGATGTTGCATAAATGGTGATTTTCATAACTAGAATGTGGAATATATGATTGAATATTAATGATCACTAATAAATGTATCAATAATCATACACTGAAGTTGTACATTTTCATGTGATCAAAAAACAACTCCATATGTAGTAGTGAGAAAAGGGAGAGGGTAGAGTAGTGACCCATGGGAGGTTGTGAGATGTCCCTAAATCTTATAAGTTCTGTTACTATAGGTATAAAAGTTACCTAACCTAAATCCACCATTGAAATATTAATCTTGGATTGTATCACATTGACACAACATTGGTGTTTTATCTTTGGACTTATCCTATTGCAGGTATGCCGAGTAAAATAATTTGTCTTGGGTGGATGATTTTATTATAATCTATCAGATAATAATCAATTTGTGTGGATTTATCAATCAATTATATTATCAAAATAAGGTTAATATAAGAAAAAAAATTAATCAAATCCTAATTTAATAGGTGAAATAGTGTGACCCTACTAACATGTGAGGCCATTATTTTTTAGGTAAATTTTATAATCAAGGTTACTTTGGGAAACATGAATAAGTTATATTTAATGATTCACCTCTAGGGAATATCTCATTAATGTACCTAATAGGACCAATAATTGGTATCAAGGGAAGTTTTATCTTGTTTGATTTTTTATTTAAATTCATCTAATGAGTGTGTAGAGGATAAATGTTTTTTTCCATAAAACAAGGTAAAAATAATTAATCACAAGATTAATTTGGACAATAAAGAAATTACATATAATGGAAGAGTATTTTAGAATTAAAAAAAATGAGATAAAGGATCTCAGTGACTCAAAAAAAGTTGGTATGGATGAATCTGATTATATATATACATTTTTTTTATATAACTATTCCACAATTCTATTTTAGGAGTTTGATATGCCATGAAATATCATAACTACTAATGATAATGAGATATCAAGAGAATAAATGGTGGAAGTTTACTAAATGTCAATGAATTTTCATCAGAGCCTGAAGAATGAAAACATGGAGCTGAAAAAGAAAAATAAATCATATAGAATCATTGATTATGTGTTTAAAATTGATCTTAAAAAAATAAGGAGACTCAAAAAAAGTATAATTGACATCACTACATATTTGATGGTGAAAAATTATACTCAGGCTAAGGAGTGAGAGGAAATTTCTTCCAAAGTGTAAGTTTATAAATCTAGTTCCAAAGATACATTATTAAATAAAATGAAGATCTAAATATTAGGTCTAAGAAGGAAGAATAGTTTTCAAACATGTAAGAGTTTGTTTTGGAGAACAAAAGTCTATGACTAGTAATGATGGCCAAAATTGATGACTTTCTGAAGATGAGTGAAAAAATAAATCTCAAAGTGACTTATTTTAAGAACATTCTCGTGATGTTTAAAATATAATGGCTCTAGATATGACGTTTAAAAATATAATTATCCTTCTGAAAACTCAACTATAAATGAGATTAAAATCTAAAAAATTAGAAAGATCAAGTATTAAATTTATGACTTCCCTATTAAAGGAGAAGAATGTGAAGATCAAGGAACTCTATTTAAGGATAAATCCTCTAAATGAGAAAATGAATACCCCCCATATAAAATAATTAACAAGAATTTTACACAGAAATGGAAATATGATGATATAAAGTAAGAATATGAGTCATTACAACCCTAAAAATACTACTCTCAGAGGAAGGAATCCACTATGTTCTTCTACTATGGAATAATGGTACAAACCACGAGTGACTTCCTTGAAGTCTATGGGATCAAAAGAAGACGTAAATCCTCTGAAAAAACATCTATGTAGATGCAGGATTATAGATTGTATGGTTTGATTAGATATAATTTATTAGTGATAATTGAGGTCATATGGATAATATTTATAATAAAAAGGGAATTAAAAGTTTCACAGGGAAAGCCTGTATTCTTAGGAATAACAGGAAGAATGTTTTCATGGAAATAATTTTAATTTAGATGGAGATATTTTTTATTGATATTTTGGAAAATAATATAACTCAAAAAGAATTTCTTTAACTAAAAATTTCAATTTTATCCCAGAATCCCTCTAAGAAAGAAAGAAAACGAAACGGGAATTAAAAGAGGAAAGTTTTTATCTCTGAGAAAGGTAGATGAAAGAATTATAAAAGATACGATAAGGAATAAAATATATCAGGTGTCTCTATATTCAATAAAATAGAACTAATATAATATATATGTAAGTGGTTTTAAAAAATTGTCATAATGGAAGAGATAAAAAGAACTATGGGTTTTATTTAGAAAAGGTAAAACAATGATATAAAGTGAAATTAAAAATCAAGCATTAAATAAAAGTATTTATAGAAAGAATACAATAAGATGTGGAAAACTATAAGGAATCAAAAAGACAATTTGTGGTAAAAGATACCCCAAAATTAGGCATGGTTTAGGAAATTTGGAAAATAATATAAGAAGAAACCAATATGACAAAATAAATGGAGAAGATGAATCTAATTAGTGACATATGTAGAGATCCTTATTAGTAAGTGTTCCAAAAAAATAACTTATTGTGAGTTGGGTGATAAATAAAAGGAATTTCTCAAACCATGATAGGTTAATTCTAAAAAAACATATGAAATAATGTTTATGTAAGTGGTATGACTCAATGTATAAATGCTTGTAAGGAACCAAAGAATCATACCATGAATAATGACTTTGTAGAAGAAGAGGTTGATGAGTTGATGAAATTACTTTCCTTTAACTAAAATATTGGAAATAGAAAGTGTGATATAGTCTACCGAGACTAGCCTCATTCCTAAACACGAGGAATCAAAATTTCCCCTCTCCATATGTGGTGAAATGATATTAACTGTTTTTGATGTGTTTCACGTTCTAGGGGAGATATGATCCATGTGGAATATGCATCAATAAATGAGAAGTAGTGTTATAAAATTACCAAAAATTTCAAATGATTTAAATCAGTACAAGGGGGAAAAGTCTATATATAGATTCAAAACAAATGAAAATATAATAAGAATCATAATAGTAATGAGGATTTGTAACGATTTTCGTCAAGAGTTGAAATATAATATTTAAATTGATCTCAATTAGTTTAAATGTCCATAAAGCATTTATGTCAAGATAACCTGATCAATCTAACATCATATCTTGATGATTTATAAATGGGGAACCATCAACAAAAAGAGTTTTCATGTTTTATTTGATTTTGATCTAAAATGTGATATCGGCTGACTATTATCATTATATCAAATGCCAAAATGGATGGATAAATCTCATTTTGAATTTAAATGCTATATTTGGTTTTAAATATGTTAAATCCAGGGGTATTTTTACATGGAATTATGATAGTTGGTATCACCAATAAAAAAATAAATACACAATATGAATGACCAAAGAAATTACTTATGATGTACAGTTCCTAAGGTAGTCTTTAAATCTAATCAGATCAGTCATCATTTCAAAATTTTGTATCAAGTATGATTAAATGAATGGTATCATCCATCATATTTGAATTTGTGATAGTCGGTATCAATTTCAAAAATGGGTATCAACTTGGTGTCTGGAGATGAAGAATTAATCTTGAATAAGTCTTTAAAATAAGTTGATGTTCTATGACTAATTGAGATGTACATAAGTAAGTGTGTGTAATAGATACTGAGGGTGTTATTAATCTTATATTATGATTCCTCCTCCATGGTCCAACTATGCACCCCATTACTCAACATTATGGGAACCTACATAGTTTGGTTGCATAGTTTGGTAAATGGTGGTCCAACCACACAACCTAGATTTATTAAAAATTTCATAACCAGGGACAAATATTCTACATGGTTTTGTATAACCATGATGAGTCCATCTATTAATAACCAAATACACCAAAATACCCACACATTTTCTCTTAGGAGTCATACAATTTGATTCAAACCCTGATGAATCCATACAACTCCAACCATGAAATTTCATACTAAACTAAAAAGGGACGTGGCAATATGAGGTAGCACAGTTACCCCTTAACTTTGAACCTAAACTATTCAAAATAGGGAAAACATCCTGAAACTCAATATTTTTTTTTGAAACACCCAACAAACACAAGATAAACCAATGGAAAAAGATAAACCAAAATAATTAAAAAAATAAAAACTATGTTGTGAAAATTCTCTCCACCATTACACTTTCTTCCCCCAAAAATACACAATATTTCCAGTTGATCAGGTCGATGAAAAAGACTCACTCTCCCAAAATATATTATTCATCAAACAAAAAATCACTTTAAATGTCACAAAGATGATTGTACAATCTTCTACATGAAACAATCCAAAAAACACAAACCCCTTTTCAAAATTTGATGGAAAACTCAAACAAAAAACCCTAAAACCCTACCATAACAAAAAATGAAAATTGTACATCAAAATACAAACATACTCCTAGAAATAAAATACCCATAATCAAAAAAATTCAAAGGAAACGTTCTGTTTAATAGATAATACCAATGGCTAAACCGGATTTTGAGCATAAGAGTCCATAATGGACTCCCCTCCATGTTATAGTTCTAGTCAGGTTCCTAAAAAAATCACCCACTAACACCAAACCTCAAAATAGAATCACATGAGAAAAAACCCCAGAAGGAACTAAAATAACACAACACACCCTGACAATCGATTAACTCATAAATGAAACTTCCATAAAAATAAGGATTCAAAAGAGTGACACACATCAACCACTTTCACCCCAAATGAGTAGCGATAGAAACAAGATATAAAATTGGACACATGGCCACTCATAATAGAAAAATTCATAATTTTAAAAAATACATGATTTTATTGAGGAAAAGGTTCTCAAATATAAAATCATCATTAGTTACTATACTAAAAGGTAAAACTATAAAAGTCACAACCACTATAATAAGAGGAACACTAAACTATAGAGGGACACTAAACTAAACCTTAACCAACACCTTACTCTTAAAAATTGAACGTGGTGTCCTTAAAAGGGGAATATATAAAAACACATTTCCTCTAGGAAACACCCCAATATAACCATTAAAAATGACTTAGAAATCCACAGGAATGATATATAAATGAAGAATTTGGACATGATAACTTCTCGTGAACAGACAAACTGCATTTGTGACAAACCATGGTCCTATTACCAGAAATAACTAATGAGATATTTTTTGGGATTTTAATAATACTACCAACATTATCCACACCATGATTATTTCTTATAACTATTTATTAATTTCAATCATCACCTCAAATGGATGCTGGAAGATTGGCTACCTTAATCACTCATGCTAAAACTCATTCAACCCAATAATCTTACCTCACCATACTGGAAAAAATGTTTGATCAAACATATGCACCCTTGATTAGAGATCAAAATGAATCAAATTACCAAAATTTCATGCCTTCAAGGAAAAATACTTGTCCCACTCTATTATATGAATAAAAAGATCAAAATATTGTTGCAAAAACTCCCACACCATTCCATCAGCTTACTAAATGAAGCACATCTCCACTACCTTCTTCAGCTTTATAGACTTGGAGAAAAACCTCTAGTTAAAAAAATAATTGAAGTATTAATTGGACAATACATCCCAAGGATTGGTCTGAATAAAAGACATCCATCTCTTACAATGCATAACATTGAGAATAAAGGTAGAAAGCTTCACCTTTAGCTGATCAAATAGAGGGTCTGCTAATGGTGAACAACATGTAGCTGTGCCTCGAATATACATCAAGTATTTAGTAGGGGTTATATAATAAATAATAAATAAAATATAAAATCAATAATACCCAAACCACCATAGAAAATGCAATAAAAAAATGAATCACAAAAGGGATACCAGCTAAAAACATCCAAAAATATATTTCAAACCGCCCATTAAACACCGATTCAAAACCATTTTTTAAAAATTCCACTCAAATCCTCTTGATTACACAAAATAATCCCATTATTTCCATCCATGAAACATTTTCCCCATGAAATGAATTTCCATTATCTATAAAAAATCCCTATTTCAGAAAAAATAATTTAATTAAAACCCAAATTTATCAAATATAACATTATTTGGAAATTTGTTTTACAATGATTTCCTTAAAAAAATGTGAAAACCTATTTACCATTTCCAATGTAAAAAAATTAACAAATTAAATCTAGTTTCAAAAATTTAAAAATAAGGTTTTCTAAAATGATTTAAAAATCAAGAAGACTAGAAAAATTCTAATGAAGGGGAATACTAGTGTTGATAGGTGAGTTGACCATATGGTTAGAGGCCATATTCCAATCATGACATCTACACAGAGTGTCTTTTAAGACATTATCCACAGATTGAACTGGATTTACTGTCCCTATGAGATCAACAAGACCAATAGCTCGAATCACAGTTCATTTCTCTAACATAAAAATACCCACAACAACAAAATAATCCAAACTAAACTCGAAATCCAATGGTAACCGAAGGTTTTGTACATAAAGTGATGTCCAGACACTTCTTCATACCTACACCCCATGATCAAATAGTCCTACTCCATCTACCTCAACATCCCAAATAACAATAATTTATTTGTAATATATGTCCTCTAATAAACCATTACTCAGATAAAAATTTTCATCAAATCACCCTGAGTCAACCCTAAACTAGTTAGCCGATAAAACCCATGACAAGGCCCGAGATAGATTCTTGATCCTAATGGTTTGATGAAATTACCTAAGGGAATATATTAGAACCAATGTGAATTATTTAACCCTATAAAAAACTAATTTTTTTGAAATAAATAGAGAAGACCAAAAATAAATAGAAAAAACACTACAAAATATCTATACATAAACTGAAAAATACAACAAAAATCAACATAAAAACCCAACTTGTACCTGATTACCATTGAATCACCATGTGACCTTGAGGGTCATTCTTTAATCCCAAAACCCTATATATTCCATGGTGAATGATATCATATTGGAACCTAGACCATAAGATAAAAAGGAAAGTAGAATAAGAATGAGTATTAAAACACAGTAAGTGAGCATAAACAGTCTATTCCTAGTGTATTTACTTTAAATTAAGTATTAATCAATTAAATTTATGAAATAGAATATATAAAACATAGGTTTTTAAACATTTTCCCCTTCAAAAAATCACATTTTATTTCTCTTTTTATTTAAAACAAGTTATTTTTCCAATGTGGGAGATTTAGAATTTTAAATAAATTGGGAAACGGAAAGTGGGATCAATTTTTATTTATAAAGGATAAAATAGTGTAAAAAATTATTAAAACACGTCTACAAAACATTCCAAAACCAACTTTTCACTTTCACAAAAGAGGGGCACTATATAAAGAAGAAAGAATAATAATCACACATCTACATAAATGGAAGATAGAAGAAAATAATATTCCATAAAACAAGGAACCTTAATAATTTTCTATTGAAAACTATGTGATGAAGTAAATGAGAGAACCTATGATCCCAATGAATAATATATATCATAGTAAAACCTGAAATATCTTATATTAATACCATACATAAAGACAAAAATTCACCCACAGACTCGGGCTTATCCTGCTTGGCTTAACCGAGGGACACAATCCCAATATATAGGAAGGTCCATATTAAAAGACACTAGCCTAGGAAAACTACTAAGCTAGTGAAACTAACATTATCATAAAATCTAATATATTTTCCAAGTTACCAAGACAAGACAAAATAGGATGTTTTCTGTGTGAAACCAAACAAGCAGTTAACCACACATATACTTATATATTGCATATGCATACATACAAGAAAACCCACCAAATCAACCCAAGGAATAATCTATTTCCTTTCATATAATTATCCAATTCCCACCTAAAAATCCCTACCATACTCCTTGAGTCCCCCATTTGGGATGAAATCCATCCATATATTCCCTTTGGTGTAAATGAAAAAGAGTTACTCAATAATGAGGTAACATCCTTCTACAAGATCCTTTATTTTATTCTCTTTGTCTATAACCTAAATTATTCTTATTAAATTCTTAAATACTAATAGAATTATCCTAAATATGCTGATATGTTGTTATTATAGTGGTTCTACCTATACTTACACACACTTCTATTTAATGGGTAATGAACATATATTTCTTATTTACGACAAACTATGACATCACGAAATGATGTTGTTTATTTTTTTCCATTACCACCTCTCATTATTGTAATTATGACAGAATATATATTTTTATATATTATATAATATATTTAGATTTTATTTAGTCTTATTTAATTATTATATAACTCATTCCTTAATTATTTCCATTTTATGTTATTACGATAATTTCGTTTCGGGAAGTGTAGACTACAACCTCATCAAAGCGATGTGATATGTTCACACACTACATGTAATCTATTAAGGATGGATTAAACTAATCATATATGACATAATTAGAAACCATAGTTATTTATGAAAAAATTACCTTACTATAAATATAAATCAAAATTTTCTTCAACACTTTTTCACACATTGAAAATGAGATAACGTTGCTCGTTGATGCGTAGACTACTACCTCCTCGATGAGATGTGTTTAATTTAAAATAACAGGAATTATATATAATTATAAATATAATAATATGTATTTATTATGTAATTATAATTATATAAATATAGAATTTACTTAACTTCATTCAATAATTATCATTGAAAAATGAGAATGTTACAGACGCGTACACACGACCTAACATCTATGTCATTGTCATGTTTCTTCATTTTTCATAACCATCATTAATGATTAGAATTAAAATCATAATTGTTATATAATTATGATAATTAATTCAAGATTATTATAATGAATATTTTTTCATAATAACACCATTGATCAAGCTTGTCTAACCAAAGTTATTTTTGGCAATAAACCGAAGATGGTCAAAACACCTGATGTAAACATAATTGTTTAATTAATTGTTTTATAAATTGTAAGAAGTGAAATAAAATTAATTTTAATTATGAAAAAGTTAATTAATATGAAAAATAATTAACATTAGTTTTTTATTAATGAATATATTGACACACAAGACAAGTTAGACTCAAGGTAAGGTATTTCCTCTCAATATCCTTCCCTTGAGGAATTTTTTAATGATATAAACTTTTATTCATTTATAATGTTTATATAATGACCCTTTGAAATTACATAACAAAAATTTCTCTATTATAATATTATTTAATGTTTTTTTAATTGTTATAATTTATTGGGGATTATTATTTAACTGTTCAATGTTGTATAAGATTCGTAAAATGTTTAACGATTTAATCCTTCACTTTAAATACTCTGGATATTATTTTACATATTTATTTAAAACGATATAAAAGGATTATTAAGGACATTTTATGTCTATTGTTAATTTCATTAAAACATTTTCAAAATAAATCGAATCATTTTTCTTTGTTTATATGTATATTTTTTTACAAACAATAAATGGAATGCTTTATTATTAACGTACACTATGACATTGACTTTTTTACTATCATGGGAAATTATTTTATTTTGTTCATTAATTAATAGACTTATGTTGGAATCCTTGTGTACTAATCATGTATTGATGATAAAAAATCTCATTAATGATCGCAAATATTATTCAACCTAGTTAACACCTATAAATTATATCCAATCATGTATATTTATGTTTCAAGTTCTCTCATACTATATAATGGTTAAGCTAATTCCATTTCATGAATATCACTATTTAAGTCTGAATATAGTTTTTTTCCTAAGTACAAGACACCGTAAGCTAGACACCATAAGACAGAATCCTTGAATCCGAACATCGTATTCCAGAGACCGTAATCCAAACACCGTAAGCAAGACACCATAAGCAAGACACCGTAATTCAGACACCGTTAGCCTGACACCATAAGCAAGACACCTTAAGCTAGACACCGTGAAGCTAGACACCATGAATCAAGACACCGTGAAGCAAGACACCGTGAACAAGACACCATGACACTCAGGCACGATGACACCCAGACACTATGTGAAGGAGACACCATTTTCATAACATACTGTGACACTGTTTCTTAAAATACATCGTTGTCTTTCAATTTAATTTTTAATGGTCATATTTGATGCCTTTAATGCACTGACATAATTAATGTTTCTTTGTAGACATAGTATGAGGTACGAGGTACGAAGCACATGGAACCTGTCAGCTATTACTCGTGCATTTGAAGATAAAGAGTGATGTGTTCCCAAGATCAATACAACGCGATACAGAACGTAAAACAACCCTTTGAGAACGAACGTGAAGAACATATTGCAAGATTTTAAAAGAAAGAAATCTCTCATGCATGCAATCCGACTCTACTGAAGAACATAAGAAGTACAATGGAATCTAAAGAACATCTTCATTTTATCAAAACTCGTGAAGAACACAAGATAAATTGTGACACTCTATTTTTGAAGGCAAAATCATTGAAGGACTCAGAAGCATTTCAGTTTAATCAAAGGAGTCGAGAGCTGCACTTCAAATCACTAGAGCATTCTAAACTCATATATACTCTCTCTCAGTGATTATTTTACTTAATTTTCTGAGCAGTGTGTGTACTATGTATATTCCATACACACACTGACTCTTGTGCTAAATTGGAGGATTTCTAAATCCTTACACCAAACTCTTTATACTTATGTTTACCCACAAAAACTGTGGAAGAGGTCCATGTGTGACCTAGATAGTCTATGTATTGTTGTTAACCCTGATCCAGGGTGTGGATCAAAGTTTATTTATATAAACTACTTTGTGGCGGGTGATCACCAAGTGGAGTAGATTAGGTATTTTCTTGAGACAAAACCACTTGATTCATATCTATTGTGCTGTTTAAATTTAGTCTTCTATGTTTTACTGCTTAATTGCATAATCCAGAAACCACTAATTTCACTTTGATAGTGAGTTTTTGAAAGAATTTATCACTAATTTGTCTTAGTAGTATAAGTTCAAAATTAATATTAATAATACAAATTAAGATTACTGGGAATTAATCAATCTTATATGAAGTTGTTTTAAAATTCATACTCTTATAATAATATAACATTGACTAACATGGTAGTATCTATTTTTGGGGAAACCATTTATTTTGAAAATAATATTCTTTTAATAGAAATTTTTATTGTCACTCAATTCACCCATCCCCTATTTAGTAAACTACTCCGACCAACATTTGGTATCAGAGGTCTCTTTATTAGGACTCTGTGTAATATTACTCAACTGTGACTGTATTTGTACTTTTGAAATCTGTAAATTTCTATTAATTCTGAATTTATAGCTCTTTTAAATTAATTTTTTAGTATGGACAATAGATTGGAAGGTGTTGTAACCAACAGACCACCATTCTTTAATGGATCCAATTATGCTCAATGGAAAATTAAAATGAAAATGCATGTAGTGAGTATGAGCATTAAAATTTAGTCATCCATTATAGATGAATAAATACTTCTTTTGATTGATAGAATTACATGGGACGAACCTACCATACTTTCTTACAATATTAATTTCAAATCCATGAATGCTTTGTACTGTTCCTTAGGAGATGATGAATTTAATAGGATTTCTTCTTGTAAAACTGCCCATGAAATTTGGGATACCTTGTCTATCTCACATGAAGGCACATCTAGTGTAATGGAAATGAGAATTAATACTTATACTATAAAATATGATAATTTTACTATGAAACCTGATGAACCTATTTCTAAAATGTATCTCAGGTTCAATGAGATTGTCAACACAATGATTTCTCTTGGAAGAGAAGTCACTTCCAAAGAATAGATCATGTGACTTCTTAGATGTCTACCTGATAGATGGAGGGGAACCTCTGTCTCAGTTAGATAATCATGCGACATCACCAATCTACCTATAAAAGAACTACTTGGGAAAATGATGATGTATGAGGAAGAGATAAAAGTCAACAAAGAAGAGGAGTATGAACTAAATAGGAAATTTGTAGCATTCAAGACCACCTTCTCGAAGTACAATGACAAAGGGAAACTAGATGCTTCTGTAGAAAGTTCCACCACTGAAAAATCATCACCTGACAGTGATGAGGAGATGGCTAAATTGGCTAGAAGATTCAAATGATTTTACAAAAAGAAGAACTTTTTCAGAAATCCTAACTTCAAGGGAATGTATGATCTAAATGGAAATTGGAAAAGGGACTGGAAAAGATGTGACAAAACTGAATAAATTGTATGCTATGAATATAAGAGAAAAGAACATATAAAGGCTGACTGTCCAAAGCTCAAGTATAAGAAGAAATATGAGGACAAGGATAATAAGTACAATAAGTCAATGAAAGCAACTTGGAGTTCCTCTAAGGATAGTTCAAGCGACTCATAGACATCACATGATGAATAGGTTATCAAATCCAACATGTGTTTTATGAAAAACACATCTGAGGTAACACTGAACTCTTCTGTACATAATTCATAGTATTCTAAAGAGGAAATTTTCTCTAAATATATGACTAATGATGAAAATTTTGAATATTGTAACATGCATGAAGAGACATGTAATGAATTAAAATATAAATATAAATCATTGAATAAAGCGCATCCTCTCACTCTAAATGTTAAATCTGAACATACTACTAAAAAGGAGAAAAATCATAGAATTCTCAAAGAAAACAGTGAATTAAATATATCTAATGAGAAATTAGAAAGTGACTTAGAAAATTTTAGTCACGGGAAAAATACCCATACCCAAATGCTAGGAAAAGAACTTGCCCCCAAATAAAATACTACAATTGGTTATCAACCTAGTAAAAGAAACCTTGGTAGAACAAATTTTGTTTCAATGTCTAGGACACATGGTTTTGTTCCCAGTTATGGACACAACTCAACTAGCTCAATTCATGATACATATTATATGGTTTCATGTTATTGTGGACCAAATACAGTTTGTTTTTCAAATAATTTACATAATTCTTATTGGAAACCTATGAGACAAATATGGGTTCTTAAAGCACTTATTACTAATGTTGCTGGACCCAAACGAGTGTGGGTTCCCAAATCTGTCTTTGCTTGATCATGTTATAGGAAACCTGCTTAAAGAGATCCGGAAAAAATATATGGTAATTGGATAGTGGATGCTCAAGGCACATGACAAGAGACTACTCATGCTTCATGAACCTAATAAAAGTAGTTGGATGACATGTTACATTTGGTGACAATGCCAATGGGAAAATCATTGGCTTAGGCTAGATTGGTAACACTGATTCTATTTTAATTTATAATGTACTATTTGTTAATGGCTTAAAATATAATCTGCATAGTATCTCCCAATTATGTGATGATGGATATCATGTTAAATTTGAAATTGATGCATGTAATTTCTTTAATTCTAAAGATAAATTAGTATTTTCTGCATCAAGGAATGAGAACGCTTATTTTGTTAATTTTGATTCCTTTGTTTCTCAAAATGTTTCATGCTTAAGTGTATTTCATAGAGAATCATAGCTCTGGCATAGGAGACTATTACACTATAATGTTCACTCCACTAGATAGCTAACTATAAAAGGTCTAGTTAAAGACATACCCAAACATGGGTTTCTATATGACAAAGTATGTAATCGTAGTCAAAAGGGAAAACAACACATAATTTCTTAAAAAAAAGAATGAAGTTTCTACATCTCAACCTCTCAAATTGGTTCACATGGATTTGTTTGGACTATCTAGAGTTTCTATTTTAAATGGGAAGCACTATGTTTATGTTTTGGTAAATAATTTTTCTTGATATACCTAGACCTTCATCATGGCTCACAAAATTGAAGCCTAGTCTTATTTTACTAAGTATGCCAAGTTTGTAGAAAATCGTAGCGGCCTTAAAATCAAATATTTAAGAAGTGATCATGGCTATGAGTTTGAAAATAAAGAGTTTGAATCCTTTTTCTCTAAAAATGGTTATAGTAACAAATTCTATTCCCGTAGAACACCTCATTAGAATGGTTATGTTGAAATAAGAAATATAACCCTGCAAAAATTTGATAGAACAATGCATAGTGAATATGAATTACCTATTTACTTTTGGGCTAAAGCTGTTAATACAGCATGCTACATAATCAATAGAGTCTTGATTAGACCAATTCTCAAAATGTCCCCGTATTAACTCTGGAACAATAGGAAGACTATGTTTAATTACTTTTGATTTTTTGTTTGCAAAGTCTTTATTCTCAACACTAAGGTTAATCAGGAAAAATTTTCATCCAAAAGTGATGAAGTGATTTTCCTAGGTTACTCAATATTACGTAAAGCTTATAGAGAATTAAATAAGATAACTAAATGTGTGGAAGAATATATTCATATCATGTTTGATGAAACATATCCACATGAGCTTATAACCATCCTAGAAAATATGGAAGATGATGTATCAAATCTGAACATCAACTCAAAATCCTTAGATTCCTCTGTGAAAGAATCTGTGAATACTTCAATTTGTGGAAATTCTCTACAATCGAGTCATAATGAACATAAATCTATTGATGAACATGAAATCACTAGTCCCTCTTTTTCTAGAAAGGTTATAACCCCTAAAAACCACCCCTTAGATGCTATTGTAGGAGTCTTAGAGAAAGGACCACAATCTATAGCTTCTCTTAGAAATCAGGTTAAACATCAAGACTTCTTATCACAAATTAAACATAAATACATTGATGATTCCATCCACAATGAATTTTGGGTAATGGATATACAAGAAGAACTTAATCAGTTTGAAAGAAACAAATTTTGGAATCTTGTTGAAAGTCCCAACGACACATTCATCAATGGCACTAAATGGGAGTTTAGAAATAAGGTAGATGATGTTGGAAATATAGTTAGGAACATGGCGAGATTAGTTTCACAATGCTATAGTCAATAAGAAGGAATTGACTATGAGGAGACCTTTTCTCTAGTAGCCAGACATGATGCCCTCAACATCCTACTTTCTTATGCTTTACATATTAATTTCAAACCACATAAAATGGATGTTAAGATTGCATTCTAAAATGGGTGTATAGATGAGAATGTATTTTTTGAATAACCCCCTAGATTTAAAAATCCTAACTTTCCCAATCATATTTTCAAACTATCAAAATATTTTTATGGTTTAAAGCAAGATCCAAGATCTTGGTATGATTGATTGAGTACATTTCTCCTTTTCAAAGGTTTTACAAAAGAATAGATGATCCTACCCTTTTTATAAAACAAATTTCTAATGATGTTTTATTTGTCCCAATCTTTGTATATGATATTATTTTTGGATCTTCAAAAAATTCATTATGTATTAATTTTTCTAAAATGATGCAAAACGAATTTGAAATGACTTTAATGGGAGAACTAAAATTCTTTCTTGGATTTCAAATATTTCAAAATAATGATGTAATTGGTTTAACTCAAATTAAATACAATAGATATATTCTAAAACATTTTGGATTAGATAACACTAAATGCAGTGACATTCCCATGAGTACCACCTGTAAGTTGGATCTTGATGAATATGGAAAATCTGTTGATCAAACCACATATAGAGGAATTATTGGAAGTTTAATCTACTTAACTGCTAGTCGTCCGGACATTATATTTAGTGTGTGTATGTGTGCTTGTTTTCAATACAATCCTAAAGAATCTCATTTAAATGATGTAAAGAGAATTTTCAAATACCTCAATCATACACCCAATATAGGATTGTTCCATCCTAAAGGAAAATCATTTGAACTAGTTCTTTATTCAGATGCTGACATTAGTGGCAGTAAGTTAGATAGAAAGAGAACCTCTAGAATAAGTCACCATTTAGGGAAGTCACTAGTATCATGGTGTAGTGAGAAACAAATTTTTTTTGCATTATCTACTGCAGAACCTGAATACATATCTATTGGCAGTTGTTGTGCCCAAATTTTTTGTATGAAACAGAGATTAATAGATTATGGATATCAATTTTGAAATGTACCAATAAATTGTGACCACACAAGTGCTATTAACATCTCAAAAAATCATGTTTCACATTATATGACAAAACATATTGATGTAAGACATCACTTTTTGAGAGATCATTATCAAAAAGGTGGTATCACCATGGAATTCATTGGTACTGAATATAATCTTGCTGATATATTCACTAAAACATTAAATTTTGAGATAATAGACTACATCATATATGATCTTCTCCTGATAAATATAAAATTGTAATCTTACTTGTCTTACTGTTCAAAATTTTACTATGTTTTACTTTACTATTTCATGATTATGGTTTCTCAGTTACTTTGTCTCATGTTTATGGTCTCACCCTTAGGACCTTGTACTTAGGGACTGATATTTACTGTCTCCCCATAACGTGCACTGAAAATTTCACTTACTGTGTGACCGTGACGACCATTCACTATCTCATCGTGATGACCTCTCACTGTTTCACCATGACGACCACTAACTATCTCACTGTAGCGACCATTCACTGTATCACTGTGGAAATTATTTATGATTTTCTTTAAACCCGTATCACGGTAATTATTATTTCACCTCTTTTACTTTCCAGCGTTTTTACTTTTGTGACGATTGGAATTCCTAAATGATAAAAAAAAAGTTTCACTCGGTTCTTCACTCAGACTTTCTCTCATTTTGAACCCTTTCAACCTTGAAACACCTTCTCTCTCTCTCTATAACTTTCAGTGGATGCCAAAAATTAAACTTCCATCATCATCCACACCTGAGAAGTGCAACCAAAAGAAGAAGAAGATTTCACCTAAGATGACACCTGAATGACCTTTAAATCCGAATCTGCTAAATCGAAGTGTTGTACCTGAGAAATACATTTTCCCGGAATGGCTTCTGTCTAGAAAATCTAGGTTCATGAAGGTGCTAAAAGAACAATACTGGTTAGAGTGGTTCTCAAGGGAGAATAGACACATCTATCCTAGGTTAGTGGCTTAGTTCTACCAGTACATACAGTTCTCTTTTGATTTAGGTGAATGTTCTGTTGTGAGGAGATGGATTAATGGCCAAAGATGCTCTTTCTTTTCGAGGTCAGGGGGTGCATGCCTTAGGATACCTCATTAAGTTATATATGAGGATTATCAGAGAGGACCTCCTCCTTCATCTGATTTCTTTGATCTTAAAGATTATATGAAAAACCTAATTGGGAATGGCACCAAGAGAAGGGCCATCAGTGCTAAACTCGATGGAGAAACAAGACCTTTGTTTAAGTTTGTTCAAAATATGGTTAGTCCATGATAAGGTGATTTTTCTATGTTAAAGTATAAATATGTGTTTTGATTCATCTTATAAAAAATGGACATAATATCAACCTGTGCAAGTACATCATTCACTATATGTGTGAGTTGAACAAGGTTAAATCCATGTCCACTTCTCTGTTATACTCTCGGCTTATATCAGCCATAATTTTTGTAAAAGGCGTGGTTGGACCTAATGAATAAGTGATTATGGACTATGAATACTATCTATCTAATGCCACCATCAAGAGAATGAAGATAAACTAGAATCCTTGGAAAATGGAATGGGTGGAAGACAATGATATGTTTTATTAGAAGTTTAATGCTGTGGATAATCCATCAAAGCCGATAGACATTTCTGATCCTGGTTTGGAACCAGATGAACATGTTGATTATTCAGAATAAGAGCAAGAAGAGGCCGAAGTACCACATAGGGATGTAGTTATTATTGAGGAAGAAAGGAATATTGTTCCTCACATTGTCCTCGAAGAAGAAGCCCATGCCCCTAGAAACGATGTCAATCTAAAAATTCAACCTGAAGCTGAAAATGAATTAGTTGTCACAGAAGTTGAGTAGAGAGCCATGGAAGAGCCTATATTAGAAGAACTCCCTATTCTGCAAGATGCGAATCTAGAAGAACTCCCTGTTGTGAAAAAAGATAATCTAGAAGAACTCTATGTTGTCCAACAAGAGAACCTGGAAGAACTCTCTAGGGAACATTCTGTTCCTGAAATAATACCCTCTACTAAAGAGTGGATGGAGATGGACTTTCAACTCGCTAGACAAGAAATGAACGAGGAACATAGAAATGAAACTGTGGATTTTGACCTTGCTCCTGAGCCTCTCAGTCCTAAGGAGGAGACACCTATTAAGGGGGAGAAAACACCAAATCTTGAGACTGATGAAGCCTCACATCCAACTGAGTCATGTCCTGTGGAAACTCAGTACACATTTACAAGTTTCTATGATGTGAATGAGTCTCAGAAGGTTACTGCAACTGGGCTTGATCTATCTTCCCTATTTCAGTTGAAATCATTCACTAAATTTTCATTTGTGAAGGAACCTAAACCTGAACCTGTCCATGTACCAATTCCTACACATGAACCATTATCTTAACAACTTCCCTTTTTCAGTAAGGATGATCTGAAGGATTTTGGAGAGACTCCCTTATCTGTAGTTAAGAAGCTTATGAACTCCCAACCTCATCCTGTGACAAATCTACGTGAGATATATTCCTCCCTATTATGGGAAAATATCATTTGGAAAATACAACCTAATATGCTCTATGAGATTCAAGAAGTACAAGTTGAAAATATGTTTCTCAATAACGAAGTCACAACCCTGAGAAGCATGGTTGAAGACATGAAGAAAGAGCTGCATTTGAGATCAGATCCCGCTACTGCTCTTCTAGAACCCACTATTTCAAAAATCTCTCGAGATTTTGTGTCTTAGATTCACACTTATCTGGCATCCTTTGATGAAAAGATTATGTAAAGGCAAAACAGATGTTGAAGGAAATGAGAGAGCTTGAGGTGAACCTTAATAAACTCACTGATGAGTACACTAATTGTCTTCAAAAGGTACTAAATCATCTAAAATCTCTAACCATAGCCGTCAAATATTCTAATACCTATGTTCAATCCTCTACACCTTCCTTGGATAGTACTTTCCTCAGATCAATAGTCAAAGAAAAGATTCAGATTTCTTTTAGTGGCTTTAATATGGCTTCTTTCTCGGAAGTTGTCAAGAACAGTGGTAGGGTTTTTGATCTTGTGCAAATTCACCCCAAGATTTCAAATGATGCCCCGTAGGAGATTTCTAAGAAAGTGGATTTCTATATCAACCGAATTTTCTACAATACTGATATGAACAACCACTTCAAATACCTTTTAGATAATATGCGAATTCCAACTGTGAATCAAACCTTCAAAAGCCATGTCCAAAAGTTAATGGATTTTACACGATTTTTGGACAAGTTTATGGAAAACAAATATGACATTGAAAAAGCCATGCAGTATGGTGTAGAGATTATTTCCGACTTCATCAATCATTTGAGACCCTATCTTCATGTCCAGAGTACACCAATTATTGCTCCAGTAGCTGCACCTATCAGACCTAGGTTGCCTACCTTCACCTCTGCCTTAGCCTCAACTACCATGTCTGTTTCCCAAGCTCTCAGTCAGATCAGGCATGTGATTATTGATCAGAAAATACCTAGATCATTTACTACTCCTACCTTGGCTCCCTTAGTATTTAAAGGTCTCCCTTTACCCTCTCTATCTACCATGTCTCATTATTCTTCTACATAAAACATATCACATATGGCTTCCTCGTCTGCTACTGATAAAGGCAAAGAAAAGGACCGTCCCTGAAGAATATCGGTGATAACTCCTTTCTAATAGGGATTCCATTGTTTTTTTTTGTATTTCTCCTTTATTTTGTACTAAACTCTGTTTACTCTTAATGGAATGTGCACTGTTTACCCTCTCTTGTTTCATCTTTTTGATAATCCCAAAAGGGGGAGAAGTTTCTATATGTTATTTTATCTATAGTTGCATACAATTTACACTTTAACTATAAATGATTTGTGATCATAAAAAGGGGGAGATTATTGGACTCCTAATTATTTAATCGTGTTTTAATGATAAAAAATCTCATTAATGATCAAAAATATTATTCAACCTTTTTAACTCCTATAATTTATATCCAATCATGTGTATTTAGGTTTCAAGTTCTCTCATGCTTTATAATGGTTATGCTCAATCGATTTCATGCATATCACTGTTTAAGTCTGAATACAGTTGTTTTCTTAAGTACAAGACACCGTAAGCCAAACACCGTAACCCAGACACCGTGAAGCCAAACACCGTGAATCAAGACACCGTGAAGCAAGACACCGTGAATAAGACACTGTGACACTCAGAAACTGTGTCACTCAGACACCGTGTGAAGGAGACACCATTTTCATAACATACTGTGATACCATTCCTTAAACTATTTTGTCATCTTTCAATTTAATTTTTAACGGTCATATTTTATGCCTTAAATCAATGAAATAATTAATCTTTCTTTGTAGACATAGTACGAGGTACGAGGTACGAAGCACATGCAACATGTCAGCTAAAATTCATGCATTTGAAGATAAAGAGTGAGGTGTGCCCAAGAGCAATACAATGTGATACTAAACAAAAAAGAAGCATATGAGAACGACCAAGAAGAACATATTGCAAGATTTTCAAATAAATCATTGTCTCATGCATGCAATCCGACTCTTCTGAAGAACATCTGAAGTACACTGGAATCCAGAGAACGTCTTCAAATTATCAAAACTCATTAAGAACACAAGATGAATCGCGACACTCTATTTTTCAAGACAAAAACCAGAGATGGACTCAAGTGTAGTTCAGTTTAACCAATGGAGTCCAGAGCTGCACTTCAAATCACTAGAGCATTCTAAACTCATATCTAATCTATCTCAGTGATTATTTTAAATACTTTTTGAGAAGTGTGTGTATTGTGTATATTCCATACACACACTGACTCCTGTGCTAAACAGGAGGATTTCTAAATCATTACACCAAACTCTTTATACCTCTGTTTACCCATGATGACTATGGAAGAGGTCCCTATGTGGCCTGGTTATTATTTTTGTTTACCCACGAAAACTGTGGAAGAGGTCCCTATGTGACCTGGACAGTATGTGTACATTTGTTAACCCGGATCCAGGGTCTGGATCAAAGTTTTTTTTATATAAACTCCTTGGTGACGGGTGATCACCATGTGGATTGGATTAGGCCTCCCCTATAGACTGAACCACTTGTTTCATATCCGTTGTTCTGTTTAAATTTTGTCTTATCTATTTTTCTACCTTATTGCATAATCTAGAAAACACTAATTTCACATTAATAGTTAGTCTAGGAAAAAAGTTATAACTAATTTGTCTTAGTAGGACAACTTCCAAAGTAATATTATTAATACAAAATAATATTACTGAGAATTAATCAATCATCTAAGAAGTCGTTTAAAATTCAAACTCTTATTACAGTATAACCATAATTAATCAGGATGTATCTATTTTGGGGAAACCATTTCTTTTGAAAATAATATTCTTTTAACAGAAATTTTTATAGTTACTCAATTCACCCCTCCCCTCTTGAGTAAATTAATCCGTCAAAAAATTTATTATTTAATTAAATAAATTATCTATTTTTATGTTATTATATAAATTTATTTTGAATTTGGTTTTTCAAAATAGTGTTTTATTCTATATTTAAAATTGGATTTTTCAAAATGATTTTATATTTTAATATCTAAATGCAATTTTCATTAGAGTTTAATTTTTTTTTTCAAATGACGAAATGTTTTATTTCATGTTCTAGTTCTTGGAAATTAAAAATTATGGTTCAACCTAGATAACACATCAATTCAATGGGTGATTATTATATCCTATGGAGAATTATTTTGGAATTTTCAATATGGTTATTCTAATCTATAATTGTTCTATAAGGATTTATCATTGAATAAATGTGTTGATGTCCCAAGGTTCCTAGATGAATTTTATCTATTTTCTACGGAGTATTCTTGGACTTAATTTGTTTCTAAAATTTTAAATAATATATATTTATTAAACAATGATATTTTCCAATTTGGGTAACATTTTATATTTTCAAGTTAGTGTTTACATGTTTCTTAATGTTTAGCAATGCACTAATGCTTACCAAATTTTTATATCCCTTATGAATATTTTTATTATAATCCAATGGTTTTTAATGGTTTCACATGACTTAATGGTGATTAAGGGATTGTAATAATTTTTGTTGAAATTTTCAGTGTTTTTATAAAAGATATCAGGCCTGATTTTAAAAGTTTTAGATTATTGAAAAAATGGAAATTATTCATAAATAACCATATTATAGTTTAATGTTTTTGTTTTGCTTGATTTATAACCTAATTATTATAAACTATAAACCATAAAATATCCTCAGTGCGAAATAATGTTATGTATTGCCTAAAACTCACGATTATGTATTGTTATGTATGAGGCCTTATAGTTGGTATCAAAGATTCAGTATAAATAACTTTAGATGTTAGGGTAGTATTAATAGCATTCCCTTAGAAGATTTTACCTTATAGTCAAGGTAAAATGTTATAGCATTTAAATATTACAATATTTATTTTTCTATAATATGAATATTCGGAATGGTTTTCCACGAGGAAATAGAGAAGTGATAGAGTGAAGGAACCAAGAGAATAATATCATTTCAAATCAGCATCTTGAGATTTTCGGAATCGGAACATAATAGTTTGTTACACCGATGGATCTTTTGACTTAAGGGATAAATGGTGGTGGTATCCATGCTAGAGAGGAACTTAATATACCCTAATTAATTTTTTTTGATAATTTAAAGAGGCAACATCCCAAATAATTCATTGGATCATCTGATGTAGTAATAATTGAAGGGTGGATCAATTTTATAGAAAATATGTTTTAGGTCATGGTATATTCAGACATCAAAAGGTAAACCTTTCCATTTATGATTTTTATGGTGATTATAGTCAATGGTGGTATATGGTTATGAATAAAATGATATGGATGATCCAGATTTCATGAAATGGAAAACATTAGAAGATTTTTTCATTGATAAATTTTTCCCTATGATTATTCATCTTTAAAAGGAAAATAATTTCTTGAACTGTGGAAAAATGATATGAATTGTACAGTTGTATATAATGGAAACTTCCCAATATTGGAAAGGAAGTGCGCTATTTTATTTTGGGTCTCTAATTAAAAAAATAATCAATTTTTCTCAGGATTGAAACCATGTATATGAAGTGATTTTTCCATGCGAGAATTTAAAATCTATGAGAAAATATTTTATTGTGCTACAAATGTTGAGATGGAGTTTTAGAATTATTTTTGGCTTAGGATAATGAAAGTATAAAGAAGTCTAGTTAAAATGTGATAGGGAATCATGAAACAATGGAATATGTATGTAAGAGAACAATGTTCCAATATTGTATTAGTTATGTTAAAAACAACCATGTAGAATGTCTTATAAAGATATGGAAGTGTTAATGTTGTGGAATATTTGCCACATCACCCCTGAATGCAATGAAAATAATCCTAAGGAATCATAAAATGTGGTAACTAATAGCCATCTTATTGTAAGATTTTTTTTCTATAATGAAATGGTTTATTATGATAATCCATGTCCAATGTTAGTTTCACAGTATGTAAATCTTTATGATCAGAATTAGAAATGTGTATAGAGGTCAATTTCTATCACTACATTTGATGTTAGGTCATAAAATGAAGTTGTGGTAGGTATGAGACATATGTTTGAAAATTATTCTAATACCCTCTTTGATTATGGATATACATATTCTTTAATTTTTGACAAATTTTCTGGAGAATTAGGAAAACCACCCCATTAATGTAAGATAGAAAATTAGGTAAAAAATCCTAGTGGAAGAATCAAAGAAAACAATATTTATAGGGATCTTACCATTATTATAAATTGGATGATATTTCCTACAAATATTATTAAACTAGATATATTATTGTTTTATATCATTCTTGGTAAGGAGTGGATTTCAGTTTATCATTCTAAGAGATATTTCAGTACTAAGAAAGTTGTTTTCAATGATTTTATTCCATTTATAACTTACCATGAATCCAAGAAATTGATTTGGGATGGATATTAAAGTTACCTAGCACATATTTTTGGAAATGAATAAAATTTTCAAATTGGTTATGTTCTAGTAGTAAATGAATAAATTGGATATTTTTCTTGAGGATTCTAATTATGTTATTCCTAATTAAGAGTTTTAATTTACATTTTTTACTTAGTACCCGATACATAGACTATTTCTAAACCCCATTTTGGAATAAATCAAGTGTAACTTTTAGAGGTGAAAAATAAATTACTAGATTTATTAGATAACGTTTTCGACTGACCTAGAACATCACCATGGGGCACCCTATCACGTTTTTTAAATATATATGGATAAATGAGACTTAACATTGATTATATATCTTTCAATAACATAACCATTATGAAAAAGTATCTTTTCCTCATATCAATGATTTGTTTCATCATCTATATAGAGAAAAATATTTTACGAAGGTTTACCAAAGGTTAGGATACCATCAGTTGAATGTGATTGAAGCTAACATTCCAAAAATTGTTCTTCAAACATGACATGGACTCAATTGATTTTTAGTTATAATATTTGGGTAACTGTTGATCAATTAAAAAAACCTTCACATTTTCTTCATTCACAAGATACAAGTTCTCTAGATAATATTTATAGATAATATATAAAAGTGTTTATCAGGTTACATGGAGTGGCTCTCTCCATTTTATCAGATCTTGAGCCGAAGTTCACATCCGATTTTTTAATGTAATTTTGAAATCAGTTGGTACTGAATTAAATTTCAGTACAACTATTTATAAGAATCTAATGCACAGTATGAGTAGACGATTAAAACCATGGATGATATTATTCATTCTAGATCAATGGATTAATAGGGATGTTGGGATTTTTATATTTCAAAGGTTGAGTATTTTTATAATAAAATTTTTCATTACAATATATAGATAGTAACTTTCAAGGCCTTATATAGAAAATAGTGTGGGACACTGACTTTCTAGATGATGTAGGATAAAGGATGATTAAGGGAACATATTATATAGAGAAAAAAACATAGGCGGTTTTGTTGATTCATTAACTTATGAGGATAGATCATAGTAGGACTAAAATTTATGAGGATAAATTGACGAATGTCATTTTTTAAGTAGGTGATCATGTATTTTTTAAATGTTTCTCCACAGAAAAGTTTGATGCATTTTTGTAAGAATGGGAAGTTGAGTCCACGATTCATTGGATCATACGAAATAATAAAAAACATTATATTTGTTTCATACAATGTGGAAATACCCCTTATTTATCAATGGTAAAACTAGTATTTCATGTTTGAATGTTAAAGATGTATGTATCAGATTCATCTCATCTTTTGTGTCCTGAATTAGTCTAATTGGGAAAGAATCATTCTAATAAGTAATATCCAATTATGTTTCTTGTACATGGATATGGTGTATAGTTGCATAAGATGAATCATTCGGTTATGGTTTTATGGAAAATCCATATGGTATAAGAGGTAACATGGGAATCAAAAAATTATATGAGGTAAAAAAACATCCACTTATTTGAAAAGTGAATAAAATTATGAGGACAAAACTTCCAAATTTGGGGAAGGATGTAAAATCCTTGTTAATTATAGAATAATAATTTATTATTTATATATAAGTTTAAATTAGATAGTAATTTGACTTCAAAATGGATGTTATCCACTATAGAGTACCTGACACACAACACTGACCTAATTTGTGTTACATGCAACACTGAGTTTCTATGAAGCAAAACTTTATTATTATAATTATTTAAAGAGATAGTTATAACATATCCATTAAATAAAGTAATATAAATATAAATAACTAGTTTATAAATTTTATTTATAATAGTTTCAAATAATAAAACATGTTGGCAATGAAACAAATAAATTTTGGTAAAGTCCTTATATGTTTAAAAATAATATTTTCTTAAAGGAACTTCTTTCTATATCATTTTATATACAATAATAAAAATAATTTTAGATAGTATTAGAAATCTAAAATGATGAAATATACTTTATTTTTGAACATATAATGTAAAAATTATTTTAGGGTAATTTTTTTTATTTTCATAAAAATTTCATTTTTGGATGAATATTCAAAAACACTGAATTTTAATTCAAAAATAATATTTCATATAATTTATTTTTATAGAAAAATTATATTTCAAGTCGTTTTTAAATTAAATATTGATAAATTATATATATATTAATCATATTTAGGTCATTGGAATCCTTTTATATTGAATTTAGATATAAAATCATTTTGAACTTTTGTACACTCTCACTTTTATAACCATCTTTCTCACCTCGCCTATGGGATTAACATTAAACATAATTTTTCTTATTCTATGAGTTGAATTTAAAAAACAACTCATAAATAGAATTAATTATTATACTCTATAGATTATACCAAAATCAACATAATTTTTTTCCAATAATATTCATCAAAGTAATTACAGTTAATTACAATGATTAAGGTAAAAATATTCTTAATAAGGGAATAAAATTAATACTAAGGACCAAATTGACCTTGAAACTTTTTTCACACCCATTTTATGGAAATATTTAGGCTAAAAACAATATAATATAGTGTTTCTTTGTTTTTTATGGCTTTTATTAGCTAAAACCATTGTTTCAACTAACTTTGGATCAAAAAATGCAAAGTGTCTCCCCTCCATCCCTTATAAAAAGATACCACATCTCCTCAATTTCATAAAAATTAAAAACCAATAAGGATTGGACAATATCTTCCCAATTCAGTTCCAAAAATCCATACATTACTCTATGAAGCCTCCCTTCAGTCATAATTTCCCCCAATTAATCCCATTTGTGAAATGTAAAAGGAGTTACACCAAAAATAGGTAACATCCTTCCTCAAGTGCCTTTCTTTTATTTTATTTCTCCACCACCTAGATTGATATTATTACATGATTAAATAATAACACTATTATAATCAACCAACTAATATGTTTTTTATTATAATTTTTCTTCCTACACATACACAAACTTCCATATAATGGGTAACAAACTTACTATTCTGATGTACGACGAACTACAACCTTAGGAATTCATGTTGCTCCGTTTGCTTTGTCACCTCTCATGGTTGAGAATTAGTATGGAAACTATATTTTTTATATTTTTTATATTATATTTATGATTTATTTATGACTATGGAATTATTATATAAGACATACCTTAATTAATGGATTTTTATAAGTACGAATTTTTTTTTCGGGAAGTGTGGACTACCACCTCTTCAAAGTGATGTGATACATTCACTAAATAAAAGAAATGTGTTAAGGATGGGTTTAAAAAACATATTTTATATAAATATAATCTATATGACAATACTGAAATAATTAGGAGACTATAAATATAATACATATCTTCATTAAAATCTTATCACACACTGAAAAAGTGATATCATCATTCAGGGACACGTGGACTACTGACACCTCGACGCATTGCGATTATTTTATAAATCATATGAATTATATATATATATATATATATATGTATGTATGTATATATGTGTAAATAATATGTTATAAATAATATAAATCTAATTAAAGGAAGGTAAATTTCAATTACCTTATTTCCATAACTATAATTGAAAAATGGGGATGATACTTATCTGTACGTACGACCTACCGTCTCCATGATTCAAATGTTGACTCATTTTTCATAACAATATTATATGATAGGGTTTAAATGTTAAATTTATTTATAATATTTATAATTATTTCATGATTATTATTTCGGTGGTTTTCACATTATGACCCATTTGACCATATTTGACTTACCATAGTCGTTTATGACCCATAAATTGAATATGATCAAATCACCCATAATAAACACAAATGTTAAAATAGTCATTTAAAAAATTATTATAAGTGGAATAAAATTAATTATACACATGAATTAGGTATCAAGAAAGTAAATAATTAATATTAGTTTATTTTTCAGGAAGATAAAGACACAAATGACATGTCAAACTCAACATAATGGATTTCATATCAATCTCCTTTCATTGGGACATTTATTGATGGTATGAACCATTATTATTTTATAAGGTGTATAACCCATTTGTCATGATATATCCATATTTTATATATTATCAAAATTTTTAATTTCTATTTAAATGTTATACATTCATGTGAATTACGATTTAAATGTTAAAAGTGGAATGAGATTCTTCGAATGTTTAACTATTTAATAATTTTTTTAATAATATTGATGTTATTTTACATACTTATTTAAATTGATATATAAGGATTATAAGAGACATATTGTGATCATTTTTCATTTCATTTAAATTATTTCCCAACATGATTATTTTTTTATGTTTTATAGGGAACATTTTTGAAAATGATAAAAGGAACATTCTTTTCTTAAAAAAAACATTCTAAAAATGACTTTTCTACAACCATAGAAAAATAATTTATTTTTAGATTCCTTTAAAAGAGGTCACCTTTTATTTAATGAATAATAAAATTTCTATATTTTTGGATATTTGTGTAGAGAAATGGGTTTTCAAAATAAAGTTATATATTTCATAATAAATGGCATTTTAGAATGAAAACTTTATTTTAATTACTGAAATTGATTTTCATACATGAATAAAAGGGTTTTTAAAATGGTGAAATGTTTTATTTCATGTTGTATTTCTTCTACACTATAAATTATTGGTTACCAAAATAGTGGTCCAATATATTGGGTAATGATTATACTCTCCAGATAATTTTATTTCAAGTTGGACATATGGTTATTTTAATATGTAAAGGTTTTATATGGGTTTTATAAGAGATCAACGTGATAATCTCCCAAGGAACCTATATGAATTTTCTATGTTTTATAAGGATTTTTCATGGAATTAATTTGTTTTTTAATGGTAAAACAGATGATATTTAATAAATTATTATATCTCCCTATTTAAATAAAATGCTTCAGTTTCAAGTAACTGTTATCATGTGTTTTAATGTATATTAATGGACTAATAGTTTCCTTATTTTCATACCCCTTATAGAGCTTTGTATACTCCTACAACTTTTTTAATGTTATTAAAAATACCTAAGGATGATTTAGGGATCGAAAGAATTCTTGATAAAATCCATGAAGTGTTTTTATAGAATATATTTTTTCTTCTTTTAATAGTTTTAGAATATGGGAAAAATGGTTACTCTTCATAAGTGTACAATTTTTATTTTTACAGTTTTCTTTTGTATGAGTTATATCCAAATTATGTAAAACTAAAATCCTTAAAAGATCCTCAAGGTGAAAGAATTTAATTTATTGACAAAAACATAATGTTATGTAATGTTTAACTATTGGGAATTATAATATTAATTCAGTTTTATGTTATTCATTTTCTATAACACCATTAGATTACAGAATATAAATATATTTTCTTTGTTTAAATTGTAAATGTTTGATAAATTTCTATACATGTGATACCGAGTCTATATGAACCACGATATAGTATACCATTATAAGTCGTCTGTTAAATTAGTAGTGTGAATAGTAATAAACACATTTAGAAAATATATATAATGTTTTTAAAAAATACAAACATAACAATTAATACATAACAAATATGTACTCAATTTTCCGTAAAGTCATTTTATTATACAAAACAATTTTTACTTCAAATTTAGTTTTTATTACATTTTAAATGAATATAAATTAAAATTAGGAATAATTTTTGAATTTATAAATATATATTTTTTAATCATGAGGAAATATTTTATTAGGGTAAATCTTTTAGAATATTCAAAAACAATCAGTGAATTATGAAAATACCAATTTTCTGTAAAAACTGTCATTTATTTTCATGTAAAAGTCCCATTATATTTTGGATTTGGTCTATTATTATCATAATTATTATATAATTAGAAATAATACAATTAATTACATAGTAATTCTCATTATATTTTATATTGGAGTATGTTTATTTTTGTAAATAAAAACACATTTGTCTAAAAACTGTTTTTAAATGCGCAATGTCTAGTTATCTTAAAAATCATATTAATATTTTAATATTTATGTATTTAATGAAATATATTTATTAAATAATAAATATGATATTTTAACATTAATTTTATTGCTTTTAAAAGGAAGTAAATATATGTAAATTATGTTTCATGCCTAAAGATTCATTTGTCTAAAATGGTGTTTCATTACGGGTTGTGCGATTATTTAAAATTAAATTAAACCAATTATAGTAACTGAATATGGTAAAATATATTACATATTTTTAATCGTAATTTTTAAAATAATATAATAGGTTCAAGTTAATTTTTTTGTAGTGAATAGTAAAAATAGTATAATTTTGTTAGCACGGTTAAGGTTAAAATAGGTTTACCATGGGAGGGAGATAAACCAAAAGATAATAGTTGGATTTAAAAAAAAACATAATATTTAATAATTGTTAAAATATTTAAATCTTATCTTATGAATAAATTATTATCTATTTCAATTTCAAGCTACTAACAATGAAATATACCTTATATAATTGAAATCTTTTAAGAATTACCATGTGCATTTATCCCCTCACTAATAAAATGGTACCTATCTTACTCCCTTATTCACACCATTTATGCTTTAAATATTTGATTTTACTTCCTAAAATACCTTATACTATCATTTCATTTATCATATATACTATTTTTATCTCTTAATATAAAATATGCAATGCATAAGTTGTAAACTAAACGGGGTCTCCAAAAGAAGAGGCATTAATCATAACCAAGATCATTCAATATTATTTATACTTATAACATATATATAATAATTTAAAAACAAAAAATTATTAATATTGTATAATAAATATAATTATATATTATTATGGTGATTTCACAATCATTTTTCACCTATTCTCTATCAAATGGGAAATATATTTATCTCTTGTGAGTCTATATAGACTATAGATTCTACATAGCTATACAATTCATTTCCTACCACAATCATTCATGGGGGGTTATAATAACAGATTTAATGATTGAATATTATATTTATAACGCAATTATGATTCTATAATTAAAAAATATTATCTATAATCATACCTTTGGGTCCATCAGTAAATGATAAAGTCACTCGTGCATATGTGTGGACTACGTCCTCCATGGAGAGATGTATTTTTTTTATAATTTTGGTTTTAATTTTTTGAAATAATAGTATAATTAATATAAATATATGACTTTTTTGATATGATAATTATTTTGGAATGTCTATTTATCGTTTTCATTTCTTTTTTTCATATATCAATAGTGGAACCATCACATGTGTTTATGTAAAGATTACCATCCCTACAAAATGATTTAATTTATTTTCCAACATCACATAATATTATTGGGTCTAAAGATGTATATATAGAATAAATATTATATTTATATCATTAATAATATTGTATATATGTTGAAAAAATGATCAATATTAATGGAATATAATTGCTAAATCGAAATATATATGAAAAACAAAGCATTTAATACATGAAATGGAGACTTTAATAGAGGATTATCAATAAGAATTTATTTAACTGTTATAATTGGATCTTATATGATGTCATAAGTACTATTATGGTTATTTTATTGAATTATAATAAATATATTTTTTTATACTGGTGGTTATATCTGAAAAAAATCAAGTTACATAAAAGGTAGGGGTTATATCTCAATTTCTCTTTATTGGGACTTGTTTTAGTATAATGTAGCAATTTATTAATTATAAGGTGTATATACAACACAATATGGTATTTTATGTGAACAAATGATTAAATTAAAGGAATATATTGAATAATATTATTAACAATCTTCTAATGAGTTTCAATTCAAGAATTTAAAATTCCATAAGTGTTTTTCATTTAAATTTTGTTTCATTGAGAATTGATTGATGTTATATATATATATAGTATTTTAAGATGATTATATAATAACACTTATATATGTTGTATCATGATTGTCCATAATTTCATGGTATTTAGGGTTTCATTTGATGTTATTTATTTCCAGTGATTTATTATTCACCATTTATTACAAAGTTAAGAATTATATGTTAAAATCATATTTTTATTGGGATTGTTTATGATTCGATTTCGGGATAATAAAATTGTATGATATATATCTCAAAAATCTTATGTACTTTATTATACTCTATTTATTTCAATAAATTTTATTTTAACCTTTCATGTTCCTTTTCTTATACTAAAGAGAATGAAAAAATGTTTATAAAGAAAAATAACCATGCTTTTCCCTTCAGTGAGAATATTTTTAGTCTATGTCCATATTTTATTTATTTTTTTTATAATTATTGATTAATTATTAAAATTATATTTTAATATATTTAAATTTAATTATAAAGCTCTAAAAATAACTTTCTTATCATTTTCAAAACATCATAATTTTGATTTTTTACTGAAAATCTGATTGGAGTTTTGGATTCAACATACACCAATTGAACGAATTTCCCCGCCCACACAAATAAAATTTTATTTCAATATAACATTGTATTTTTCACTTTTTCATTTTAAAATAAAATATTTTACTTAATATTTTTAAATTTATCGATTATAAATAAGAGATTTTGTAAAAATGGTATTTTCCTCAAGTAATGTTTTGGTGATATATTAAAGGTATTGTTTTCTATAAAAAATACATTGATGTTTCTTATGATTTATTTAGTATATTATCCATTATTACCATATTTGTTGATATGATGATTGTTTTAAGATCTTATGGAACACATATGTTTTGTTTTCATTTTGTTTTAGTTGGGACTAGAATTATATACTTCACCAATGCATTGGGAAAATAAAAACATTTCATGAGATAATAAGTGCTAGAATGGGGAGTGAACCTAGTTTAGTGAAGTAAATTATTCATTAAGATAATCATAGTAATAAACCATGACAAAGGAAATTATAGAAAGTGGAGTAAACCTAATCCACAATGATTTTCTTGGTAGTAAACCATGACTAATGAAATTATTTTCTATGAATATATGCATGCGACAAAGTTTTATATCATTATTATCATATTTTTTCAACTATAATGATTTATTATTGACTATTACACACTATTTTTTATTATATATTTTGATTGAAAATAGTTTTTCCAATGTTTTATTATTTGGATTTATGAATTCATGGGTATAATTTTATAATTTCAAGATAATTTTAATTCAAAATTATACTTATCCAATTATAATCTGTGACCATTTATTGATATCTCTTATATTTACCCTTAATTATAATCTTAGATCACCCTTTATTATGTTCCCCTTAACCATGTTATGGAGATTGGTCTAATGTCTAATAAGGGTTTTACTCATGAATAAATTATTTGGGAATGATTTTGATCATTTATTTACCAATAATTTATCTATTCATGTTTCCAAAGACACCCTTTGTAGTTCTTGGATAGGTCACATACATATGTAATGGATATTTATGTCAATATGTTATAGTATTTTTGTATAAAATGTATGGGTCACTATGCTGGTATTAGAGAAAGGTATAGTAACTTTTTGAAACTATGATGAGAAAGATTTAGTGAGAACCCTAATGAAAATATTATGAATCAGATAACATCATAATTTTTTCTAAGGTAAAAATTATGTGGTTTTTATAGAAATAAATCTCTTTATGAATGATACAAATGGATTTTGTTTTGGTGCAGATGCATTTAGGGGGAATATCATCTAAAATTGTTTTTAGGTATATCTTTTCCATCATTCATGTTCATGAATAATAATACCTTAATACACACATATATTGACACTCCGAGGGGATATTCATGTGTTAATCCACATTTAATTTATCATATATTATGAATTATTTGAATTTATGTTAACCAGAAATGACTTTGGTTAATGCTAATTTGTTATAGATTAAAAATAATGAGTCATGATTTAGAAATATATTAAATTATTTTCATGATTTTATGATTTACCACTATTATTATTGTTTCTCGTAATATGTTTTTTTGAATTTAATAAATTGATGGATCCAAATTAAATCATGTAATAACTGGATGTGATAAACAATAATATGATTTTACTCATGAGAGACTAGATGAAATGGGAGATGGAATGTGAAATCATACCATTATACCTAATAATCCATCACATTATACGAATTACATTCTCAACATGGTTGAGTTTTATAACACACATAATAATAGAAAAATAGAGTTTCATGAATTTCATGGAGGGGTAATATTCTACTTCTTATATGTTGATAATGTTCGAAGAATCACCAAGGGAAATGTTTCAATGTAATTATAAGATGTTTAATGTGGGTGAAAATGACATAGAGAACATACATATATGGGGAAAATAAATAGTTTAATATAAAGAAGTAAATTGTGTCCAAATGTACCATTTATAGTTCAACATATTATGTGTGGGGATGATGGGAATTATCCAATCTGATTTCCTAATCTAATGGAAAAATCCTAGAACAAGGAAGGGTATATTCCATGAAAATTATGGAAGTTGATTAATTTATGTCTTTATGTAGTATGATTTTAGAATTCTGTTGTAAATGCTTTTTATAAATTATATTCTGGTTTTACGTATCATGAAACTTCTAAGGATTTATCCATTATAATTTATAATTGTGGGTTTTGATGAATATGTTGAATGACATTGATATACCCAAAAATTTATTTATAATTAAGGAGATACTTTTGGAAATAACATGATCTAGGGATAAATAACACATAATATGTTCCCAAAGATGGGGTAATAATATTTTGTTGGATTGACAAATATATAAATATTGATAAACTAAAATGGATATTATTGTAGATCAGGAAATTTAATAGTGATTTTATAGAAAAGTCATTTATGTTATGTTTGATGAACATTATTATATTTTAAAAATTACAAAATATGTTGGATCTGTGGTTTTATTTTAGAAATATATATAGAGTTAATTTATTGGAAGAATATATGTTTTCGTTGATCTTTTATGGCAATTTATGTTATTTGGATATATTTAAAGAATATATGATTAAAGTATTTTCATGAATAGAAAGTGACATTAAGAGATACATTATGTTGTTTAGGTATTAATGTTATGTTGATTTTAGAAATTTTGTGAAATGTTTTAAAATTTATGTATTGAATATTTTATGAAAATTCCATTATAATTTGGGATATCTATTTTTTTGGACATGGCTAAGGATTATGATAGAACCCAACTCAAATAAAACTTAGTTTAACAAAAAATGATATTTTTTATACTAAAATAACTATAAGGAAACATGGATGATAAACATAAGTATCCAGTATGAAATTGTAAAAAAGGGAAATCCTATGGAACTACTACAACTAGGAGATGGTTATGTAAATTAATAGAATATTGTTCACTTATCCACTACTCTAGAGTTTTGGATTACTTTTTCAATTCCTATTACATCAACATTAGTGTATCAAAGATGTTTTCAAGGAGTATTAAATAACTACCCTAATGATTTGAATATCGATTGAAACTTATAGTAATGTGATTATTGTAATCCAAGTAGATTTTTAGTGAAATATAAATCTTTTTGTTCTACCTATACATATAATATATGCATTTATAGTAATGGATTAACTATTTCAACATAGGAAACCATTCACAGAATAATTATTAGATTATCCAAAAAATATTCATTGTTGAAATATTAATTAGGTTAGTGACCACAACACAAAACCATTGTAGAGATAACTTACATCCAAAAAAAATTAAATAAATATATGGATCATCTATATAATTATTCTTTAATGCCCAAATGTCGTGTATAAGCCTCAATATAGTCAAAAAATATAAACTAAAATTTACAATGGATGAAGTTGAATATAAATCCAATCCATCACCACTTGTAAAACAAGATATGTTAGTGATGCTAAAAATGGTGAGGCCATCCTTTGACCCCAAGGATGGGAATATTTAATGAATCATGTTTGATGCCATAGAAAATGTGATCCCACACAGTGTGTGGGAAATAATTCATCTCTTTTATGTTAATGTTTGGGAATATGAAGTTCCAAATAGAGATGATATGGTTTGTTTTCCATAAACAAAAAAAGTATCTAGAAGGAATTTATAGTGTAAAGATTATATAAATTAGTGAGATAGGCATGAAGAGAGATTTGTTGTATTCTATTGATGTTTGAGACTAAGGAAAGGGGTAATTTAGAAAGGTTACAAGATTGTGTAGGGGAGGTAACTACTCCAAAATGTGATGAAAGTGGACTAAATTTGGATATAAAAAATCTTTATGAGATGGTTAAGGAACATTATTTTTTAATATCATCATTTTACCTCAACCTCTCACCAATTCTTCCATATTGAAGAGGTGTGTGTGACGATAGATGGATGTGTGTAGTATATCGATGCTTATGTATGAATACTAATTACAAAAATTGGAAATCATATATCATAAAAACCATTGAAAATATACAACTATAATTCTAAATATATACTTATGGATAAATAAAATTTTTCTTGACACCTAATAATTATAGGAACTTTTCTCAAATGGTTGGAAAAAAATTAATATGAAGATATTCCTATAAGTGACCTTCCAATCCCTCCCTATGATAGTAATGATGATATCCTAGTATATATTAACCTTAAAGATACCAATAGATATATTTTATAGATAAAAATTAAAATTATGTGGATAAATGTTTTTGAATGGAGATGAATATAACCCATTCATATTTTAGTATATATTTTTTGTCTTTAAAAAAATTATAAGTATTCAATTGATTAACTCACTCGCATCCTTGAATCTATAATAACCTTGATATAAAAACCAATTAAAATCTCAAGGTTATTTCATAATTTAGGAAATTAATAACCATATGATGAATAATATTTATAAATAATTTATATAATGTAAATTTATTAATTAATTTAAAATAATTACATGCTACATTTTATGTAAAAGTATTTTATGCTTCAAAAATATATATTTTTTACAAATGGTTATTATTTTATTAAACATGGAAATATATTATATTTATAAATTTTATTTTATGAAATAAATATTATTTTTCAAATAACCATGTCAATGTTAGGGGAGGGTGAAATTTTAGGATTTTTCAAAAAGGATATATATTTTTAGTAAATACTGAATAATAACAATTTTTAAAAAGAAGTCATTTTATTTCAAGTTAATATCAAACAATGTTTTATGAGTTTAATCATGAAATAATAGAGATAAAATTTTATTTGAAATAATAAAATTTCTAACATAATAATAATCACTATTCTTTAATGTTGTATAATTTTATTTTTCGTCTTGAAAACACATTTATCTAAAAACAATTTTAACAAATTTAATATGTTTTTTATTAATAAATAAAATTAATATTTATAGATGAATGTATTTAATGAAATTTATTTATTAAATATTAATTATTATATTTTATTATCCATTTTAAGGTTGTTACTTGTAAAGGAATGTATTTAAATTATATTTTATTCTCAATTCTTCATATTTCTAATATGTGTTTTCATTATGGGTTGAGTGCTTATTTAAATTAAACACCACCACTTAACAAAATTTAATACGATAAAAATAATTATTTGTTTTTAATGAGAATAATTAATATAATATAATATGTTTAAGAAGGTATTTTATCGTAATGAATAATAAATAAAAAATGTTTCTTACCACGGTCAATGTTAAAACAGGTTTACACACATGGGGGGTTAAAACATGGGATAATGGTAGAAATAACACCCAATAATATATAATTGTTATTTTATAAATATTTTTCGACATTACATTATCATAAAATTAGATCCCTTCCATTATGAGCCACTTTACCATGAATGTTACCCTGTATAATTGAAATATTTTATGAAATTCCATGTGTGTCCCTCCCCACACTTATTAAAGCTAACCTCTATCCCTCCCATATTCACACCATTTAATCCTTATATGTAATCAAAGACCTAATAAATATCATTACTATTATCCTTACCTAAATTATATATCTTCTTGAATTTCTTAAATAAATCCTTCATGTTCTAAAAAGTAATCTAACACGGGTCTCTCAATGAAGAAGTACAAATATTATCCGAGCTCTTTAAATTTTAAATCTACTTATAAATTATCTAAACTATTTTTATACATAAAAACAATATTAATAACATAACATTGATATAATGATATGTTATTATTATAATGTAACAACCATTTTCCACCCCTTCTCTATCAAATGGGAAATTAAATTATCTTTCAAGCATATGTGTGACCTACCGCCTCCAATTAGCAATACAATTCATTTCCTATAACCAACCCCTTTGGGTGGTCATAATGTTGTATGTAATTTTAATATATTATAATCATAGAATAACTATACATATCTAATTATAACAACATATATACCTTATATCATTTTGATCTATTGATAAATGATGACAACGCTCGAGCGTACGTGTGGACTACCATGTCCATGAAGAGACGTGATTTTTATCATTTTATATTTTCATGGATGGTAAAAACGTGGGATTTAATGAAAATATCTGAAATTAATGATATAATATTTATCTTTTAATATTAAATTTTTATTTAATTTTATAATTTGTTCTACTGAAATGTTAGAACATCACTTGTGTGTTCATACAGAATACCATCCCCAAAAAGTGATGTAATTTAATTTTAATCACAAAATAATACAAAATTTAAAAAAAAATCTATATAATTAATATAAATAATATTTATATCATTATTTAAATTACATATATAGTGGATCCATGATCAATTTTAAAGGAACATAATGGAAAAACAAAAACATACATGAAAAACATAATAGTTAACACATGAAAAATCTAATTTTATAGAGAATAGTAAATAAATAGGTATTGAAATATTATAAGTGGTTAAAAAATGATATTATAATAAATAATGTGGTTCTATTATATAATTATAATATATATAAATTTATTATAAAAGAGGATATAGTGATTAAAAATAAAGTCACACATTAGGTAATAGTTATATATCATTTTCTATTTATTGAGATATGTTTTAATGTTATGGGAAAATTTCATTTTTTGTGGGGTATATAATAAAAAATATATTATTTTTAAATAATAAATTAAATTATCAGATGGAGTTATTGGACTTTATTATTTTATTTCTCGCAATGATTTTTTATCAAAAAGTACCACAGCCTTAATGTTTCTTCTTCTCAATATTGTATTATTTATAAATGTTTGATTTTGTATGCCTATATTATTTTAAGATGTGTATATAAATCCACGTTGATATTTTGTATCATTAATATCCTAATGTTCATGGAATATAAGGTTTCATTTGATGTTATTTTATTCATGGGGGTTATGATTAAATTCTTTCACAATGATAAGGGTATTATATCACAACATTATTTTTATCAGTATTAGATATGATTAAAAGGAAAATTCGTATCATTTTACAAACACTGTACTTTATGAAGTTTTACCAAAAAAGGGAACTAAATTTTTATTTTAAGATAAATGACATGAACAACATTATCTACCTTCAATAATAAAATTCTATCTAAATTATCTTCTATTAGTTTTCTATTATTCAAAAAAATATTTCCATAATATTTTGAAATTTTTTTATTCTAAATATTCGATTAAAAAGGGTTTTTTCATGAAGTATTATTCTAGTGATATTTTAAAGGTATTTTTATCTATAGAAACATCATTGGATTTTTCTTATGATTTATATGGGATATGAATAAATGTTAACATCTTTATTATTTTTCAATAATTATTTCATATTATGATGATGAAATGTATCTGAAACACATATTCTTTTCATGAGTTATTATTTTATTATATGATGAATATTTTATTATCTTCTCTCAGACATATATATGGTTTTGATTATGTGATTAGTAGGATTACAGACATATAATCCTCCACTAAATTGGGTATGGAATGATATATCATGAGTTAATAAGTGATAGATTGAGGAGTGCATCTAGTGTAGCAATAGTATTTTTATAAAAGGGAGTCTTGGGAGTGAATATATACTATGTAAATGATGGAATGTGGAGTGGACTAAAAGCTCTAATAGTCTTGGTTGTGATGATTACTAAGTAAATTTCTCTCTATACCTAATGTGAATTCCAAAAACTCATGTCTTATGATTATGATATGTTTTCGTAGTTCATGATCGATTATTGATGATTCCACACTCTTATGTCCAATGTATTTTGATTCAATCAAATTTAAGACATGATTCATGATTATTTTATTTTAGTTAATGGGTATGATTTTCTAATGTAAATATTATGTTCTCATACCCCTTTTTCTTATATTATTCTCAATAATGATCATTTATTGATATCTCTTATGTTTACCCTTACTTATCATCTCATCTCACCATTTTATATGTATCCCTTTCTTAGGTTTTGTAGAAATACATAAGTATATTTTGTCTAATAAGGTTTCTAGTTGTGAATCACTTAATGGGAAAGGATTTATATCATTTATGTACCACTTTTTATGTAACTATATTTCTAAATAAACTAAAACTTTTAGGTTCTAAAATGGGTTGTATTGATATGAAATTTATATTTCAACTAATAAGATATAGAATTTATTTATTAAATGTATGGATCACTATAATTTCATGTCCCATATCACATTAATTATGATCTGTGAATAATTGGATATGGATTATTTATGTATCACTAGTATACCCATATACTAATCATATTATTACTTAAAATATTCAAATATTATAACTTAAATTATCCCTTGATGAGAATATAAATTTGACTCATTCTGGTTTTCTATTTCCCTCAGTTATAATGAAAAAAATTATGAAATTTATATAATTGTACCTTATGTGGAGTAATATTAGATGATTTTGAAGGGTTTATATAGATTATTTAGTTGCTTATATTGTGAAAAAATGTTCTTTAGTTGAAAAAGACTTTAGTTTTTTAGTTAATGTTTTGCCCTAATTTCATTATACTCTAAACCACGAAGGTCTTGGGAATGTATTGCTAAGTAATATTTTATTTATTTCATGTAATTTATTTTTCCATGTCTTTGAGTAATCCTTATTGGTACCAAGTTATAGTTTTGGTATCTTTAGAGGATATAATGTTAATAAAGTATAATTTATGGGATGATCAGATATGTCTTATCAATATTATAAAAGGAATAGATAACCCTTTAGGGATTTTGAGGTTATATTGAGTATTTTAGGGATTGAGATAATAGATCTTTAGTGAAAAAACTAAGGGATATTTCTAGGGGATAAGTTTAAGTATATGATAACATACTGAAATTTTGGTAGAGTATATATTTTTTAGATCTAATGGAAATTATATCTCAATTTAGAAACTATTAAGTGGATACATATGTCACATAGATGCACCTATGCTTAGTCACCCTAAAAAATACTAGTTGAGAATAAAATCATCTTAACATGGGTGCATGATGAGTCGGAATAAGATTGCACAGTTTTCTAGAAAATCTCGTGGGGACATTATTTGGTTAATCACAATTTATTTATAATCCATTATAAAGTATTATTTATTTCAATGAATTTGGATAAGGACCATGATATAACCCATACAAAAGTAATAGAGATCTAACTAATAGAAATTTTTGAAGAACTGAAATATGATGTAATAATTTAAATAAGTAATTAATTTTGAGAATTAATTTATCATGTAATTATCATATAATAATTATATTATTGTACTCATTATTAAAAATTAACTCATTTTTGTTTTATTAATGCATGAATCTTTAAGAAACCAAGTTTATAATGGATTCCTTGGAAAGTGAAATTATTTTCCCATTGACCAATCCAAAAGAATAAAATATGTAGAAATAAATATTATTATTAAGATAAAATAGTGATCGATAATCATGATAATTTTTTTTACATTTTTAAATTTTCAAAAATACATAATAAGATATGGATGGAGTATAATGTAATTTCATGGGATGAAGATGATGATGGAAAGAAGATTCATTTTCCATTATGCAAAAAAATGTGTTATGAATGAACAAGGGGGAAGTTTTAATTGATATAAGAGATGTTTCATGTTTATAAAATGATGGCCTGGAGAAATTACTTACCGATTAAAGGTTAAGAGGTCATTGGACATGGTGAAATGGAAAAGTGTTTATCTAAAAGTGCAACTAATAGTTCATTATTATAAATGCAGGAAACCAGGACTTTATCTAACTTAATACTCTAATCCAAGGAACAAAAAAGTATATAGGCATGAGTAATTTACAAGATAAGGGAGATCCTTTGAAACCAAAACATGGAAAATGGATTCAAAAAATTATATATACTGAATAACACTGAATACTCACTCAATAATTGTGAGTTTTGTATTCGTATCCTTCTCAAAGTACTCCTATATAACTAGTATATTTATAAAAATCATAAAATATCTACCATAATTATTAGATGATAACTTTTTAATTTAAACAACTAGAGGTATTAATATTGTATCCCAATTATATAAGTTAAATATAAATTATTTTTATATGAATGTCTGTTTAATAAAATCTTATTATTTTTCCTTTAGTCCAAATTGATGTGATATTAGGCATGTATTTTATCCCATAACATAGGAACTATGATAATTTCAAAAATAGTAAAATCATATATATAAAGTTAACCCGTGTTAACCTATTAATACCTTTCTGACTATAAACTCGATGAGAATTTACTCTCAATGTATTGGGGTATTTAACACAAATGGTTAATAAAAAACACAATAGTAGTTATATTTTTATTACCAGAGAAATCATAGGTTACCGTCTTCCCTAATATGGAAATGGTTTCATCACATATAATATAAATCTTGATTCATGATTATCTTTATATACCATTCATTATTTTTATTAGTAACAAATAATTAAAATTTTAAATATATAATTTAATTATGGTGAAAAACAAAGCACCATAAGATTTCAAAATATATATTCTTTTAAAAATAAATTTTATCAAGAGATTGTTTCACCTAAAAAACAATACTGATACAAACCAAATTATATTTAGTATAATATGAATAATAAAACATATGTTATAGAAAAATATAGTAATAATTTAGAAATAGATGAAAATTTTAATTCAGAATACTTAATATTTAAAAGATAATTTTTCTATAAATTAGGGTTTCCTTCTTATATTATAAATTTATTTAATATATAATTTTTTAATTTTTAGAATTTTATATCGATAATAATATCATCATTTTTTATCATTCCAATATTATCTTAGGATGGAATTTTCATTTTTTTATAAAATGATTGATTGTTAGGTGAATAATGAAAAAATATTAATTTTGTTAATATTGATACTTTGATGAATTATATTTTATAAAAATTTATTTTATATAAACGTAAAATTTAATGAAGTAAAATAAATCATTTATAAAATAATATTTTTAATTATAAAAAACATGTAAGAAATTTTGGAAACATGAGTAAATATATACAAAAAAAACTTTTTCGGCTATTTTATATTAAAAAGTAGTTTCATAACATTCTATATTAAAATATAAAAAACATGATATAATAATTGATATAAACATGATCATATTTTTATATAATATCTAATTAATTTTTAATCATTAATGTATGATTAGTAGGACTAAAGTTAATTACTGTGATAATGCTAAATTATTATCTTTAAATAATTGTGTTTTTAACATTGTGTAATTTTTATATACTGAATTAAATTAATTTATTTAATCTAATATTATTTTTAAATATGTATATAGTTATATTAAAAATAATTTAATTTCTAATCAATATTAAATAATTTTTTGAATACATTATCGTTAGATCCAATTTTTTATACAAAACAATAGTTTTTCTATATATAAATTTTATAATTTAAAAGATAATTATCACTTATTTAAAAATTTAATTAGATATAATAATGATTACTCTTTGGTCACTAACCCCAAATTTTTATGAGGGTTTACATAATGCCTTTATTAAAACAAATTATATTTAGTAAAGAATTAGTTACATTGATAAAAACAAAAACAAAATGTAAAGGAAAAGTATTTTAATAAAATACTTCAAACATGAATAAAAAATGTTTGAAAATACATGGTTATTGATTAATCAACCAAGTATCACCCAAAAATCCATTATTTAGAACCTTTTGTGTCTTTAAACCTTTAGTAGTGTAATTATATCATGGAAAAGTAAATGGTATTCAAAAAAGTTCCATTTCCTACACTTATCAAAGGGGGTCACATCCATCCTTTCAATGACACACGTAAAATTTGAAATATAATTTAAAATAGGAAAAAATTTCCACTAATGTAATTCCATTAAATTTATTAAATCCCTTGGTCCCTAAAATATTTCTAACTTCCTTCAAATACTAAAGAGTTCATCAAGAGGACATTCAATGTCTCGATATTAGTATTAATCACTCCGTAACTTTTCTACTTATGATTTCTATTACAAACCTACCATATCCATTCTAATATCATCTCATAACTATAATTATGATACTACTTTTATATAAATGTGATACCACTTATTTATTCCTTCCAATACACATATAAAAACAAAATAATGATGATTGTGTGTTTTGCAGATTACTGCTTACATTAATTTTTCACCATCCCCTCTCTTAACTGGTTATAAGGATGGAATTGAAGAATAATTTGGACCAATATTTTATAATTATTATTATTTATAAAAATCTTATCATCTATCTCCATTATTTACAATTATATGGAGATTAAAATGTTAAACATGCGTTGTGCAGACTACTGTCTCTATGAAGTGACATTTTTTGTTATATTGATTTTCATTATTTACCCAGTCCACATGAAATTTGATTAAATATATTTAAAAATATAAATAATATAATAATTCTACTCTTATAATGATATTATACACTTCTTTCCCATACTCACCCATACATTTATTATGTGTTCTTTTTAGGCCAGTTTTACAAATTATATGAACAACACTATAAAAATATTTTATAGATTACTATTTGAATTTAAATATTAATATTTTTATATGTTAATAAGAAAATAATTATTGTTTTATATTTTATTCAAGGTTATATTTATTATTTAAGTTAATATTAAAATATTATATTTGATCACTGAAATCATCAAAATAAGCCAAACCAATTACATTATCAAAAAACATTTACCAATATTTGGAAACAAATATATAAACAATATATATAATATGATAAAAATAATAATTAAGTTGCATATTTGTGGGTATGTTTTTTAATATGGTATCTAATATACTTAATTTTATTATTCTTTAATTTAGGGACATTCAAAAAGAAAATAGGGACCATAATAATTGTATCATTTCCCATTTTTTAATCCAATGAGACATATATCTTATTGTACACCATTTTTTTGTAATGGTGTTTCTACAATCCATTTAATATTTTATACCATCGCTATAAAATTATTAATATTATTTAATATTTAATTTTAAATCAAATATTTCAGGGTGTTTTGATTTTATGCTTTCAAAAATATTAGGGTTTCCTAATAAATCATATTTTCTTTCGTTGAGTAAAAATCTTTTTTATGGAAATATATGATTACAAGTATAATTTATTCAAAAAATATATTTTTTTTATTGTGTTCAATAATTATTTTCTTTTTTTTATAATTAATATTTATAACATCATTATCGAATTATTTTTACATCAACAATTTTTTAATTAAAAAGTCTTTCTTAGTGTCAAATCAAATTTTTTTGTCAAACATATTATTGTGAACTAATTCAATTTTATATGGTTTGTGTATATACTTTTTGTTATATTATACCATGAAATATATTTTGTGAATGTTATATTATGTTAATTTTAACTCTTTTCATTATTAAAGGGTATTGATTTGATGTTATTGATGTTTTAATCTTTATTTTACGAATCTAATTTTAAAATTTAGTTCTATCAAATTTTGTAACCAAAATGGGGAATTTGGTTAACGTTTCATTCTAATATGAATATCATTTTATTCCCCAATTAATAATTTGAAAATAAATTATATTTTACATGAAGTGTTCTCTTTTTATTTTCATGGTTTAAAAGAGAAATTATATTTCTAGTAGTTTTTTAAAATATAGTTTATTTTAAAATTAGTTGAAAATATCAAGGGAGTTTCTTATTTCCAAAGTGGTTTATCTTAAACATCTAAAAATTATTTCCATAAAAGTCATTGTACATTGATATATATTATTTTTTATTGAGGCTATCCATGTTCCTTATTTGTATGGATTGTGTATTGTGATATTCTTTAATTGAAATGATTCATCAATTTATTTGTCTTAACTAATCATCTCTAGTATATAACCAGTATTTCACTTCCAATGAATTTATCTTATGAATAACATATTATTTATTCCATTAATCTAAGTGTGTTCAAATTCATTCAATTGATCAATTAACTGGCTAAATTGTTGTATAATCTATAATCCATTTATCTATATTGTGAAAATATCATGTGTTATCATATTTTAATTTTGTTTACTAATAGGGTCATCTAATATCATTACATACCCATTTATATTTCATGGGATTATCAGGTTTTTTGATGGAATTATGAATTTTCTCCTTAAATGATTTAATTATAAATGGAAATAGAACCCATTTTATTTCCATGACATTATTATTATAAGATGATTATTTATTTTATTGGCACACATATATATATGTATAACTATAGATGGTATCTTATATATCCCTCTAATTAATTGGTTAAATGTTTATATCTCACGAGGCTTGTAAATGTGAACCCAATTATGTTGAATTTCAAGAATGCATATAAGTATGTGAAACATTATGGTGATGTATATGAAGGTATAATTATGTTTTATCACAAGCGTTGATTAAATTGTAGGTCTCAATAAAATGATGTTTTCCTATGATAACGTTTTCACCAAATTCTTATGATTTTTTATGAATATGTTATGTTCTAATGGATAATGTTTATTGAATTATGTTTTTATAATATCTTGAATAATTTCTTATATTATTCCATGTTGTATACAATGAATAAAGTTTCATTTTCTAATATTTGTTGGATATTAATTTTCTTATGTATCATGATTATACCAGTATGCTCATATTATGCTCAGTTATGATCAATAGTTTATATGGCTTATGTTTAGCCTTATTTATCATCTAGGGTCACTCCTTTTTTAGGTTTCCATTTCTCCATTTATGAATATAAGAAATGTTTTAGTATTATCATAATATTTAATATTTTACAAGATGAGTGGGTTTAATACTGCACACATTGCGAGCAAAAAGTTTGGGATATTTCTAGTTTAATCACAATATATTTAAAACCAATTATATAGGATTTTGAAGTTAATGAATTAGGCTAAGGAAATGAGAGAACCCAATATAATGGAATCTAGATTGAATTGTGAGTGATTTAGGTTAAACAAAAATATAATGTAATAATTATGATGAATATGATAATTTAAGCATGAATATTTCTTGTCATTTTGTAAAAATAATTATATTATTATTTTCATAATTTCATGGCTAACTTATTTTTTTAGTAATTTTTGAATCAAGATAAAAAATTAGCAATTTATTCTATAGACAATTCAAAAATTGGCCTAATGAGAAACTGAATGAGATAAAATCTAAAGTAATAAATCTTATGATTATGAAAAAAAATATCAATAATAGTTTATAATAATATAAAATTAGTATGATTTACAAACACACCAAATATAGGACGGATAAAGTCTCATGAAAGTTCATGTGATAATGATGATATAGAAAAGAAGATTAGATTTTCTTCAAGTAAAAAATGGTATAAGAATGACCAAGGGGGATATATTAATTGACATATAAGTTTTTTATTTTTGAAAATAGAAATAATAAGGCAATTAATTACTCAGGAAAAATGATTATTTTTGTTGACATTTTTAATGAAAAAAAAGAGTTTATCCCAATGTACAACTGAAATTTTATTTTATTAAATATAGAAAACATGTACATTAACCAAGTCAATGCCCTAATCCAATGTCTACAAAAATATTATAGATACCACTAATTCTCAAGATAAGATAAATATTATATTGCCCAAATATTAAAGCAGTTTATAAATATGATATATAAGTAGGAAACCTGATCATACACTTAAGAACCATGAGTGTTTTATTCACATCATTCCTAATATTCTTTGACATACCCAAAATGTTTAATAATAACCTTAAATCACAATGTTGATGATTTTATGATGAATTACTAATAAATACAATAAGTGGTATCACTATTTATTTTATAGATTATAAATAAGATCTAATATGTCTTTATTGAAATGTTCATCTTATAAAATCCAATTATTCATCCTTTAGACAAAAGTAATGTCATATTTGGCATGGATTAGATATCTTGACATGGAGACCATTCTAATTTACAAGTTAGAAAATTAAAATATAAAAATCATCCATGATCACCTATTAACACACTAATAACCTATTAATACAAGACTAACTATAAAAACACATTGAAAACTTACTCCTATTATATTGGGATAATTATGAAAAAATGTTAGAGAAAATCTAAAGTTTAGTTATATTCCTATTATGATGGAAAATATAAGTTACCTAGTATTCCCTAAGATAAAAAATAATGTATCACTTAGATGTCATAACTTAAGAAATTTTTTTCATTATATACTGTTAATTATTTTTATTAGTAAATTCTAAATAAAATTATGAGGAAGAAATTTATTTAAGGGGGTGTGTAACACCCTATGCTTTCATAATATTTTTCCCCTTAAATAGGCATTGCACTATCATCTTGTTTCAAAGGAAAAAATGAAATATAATGATATAAAACATATTATATTATAAAAGTAAAACAAAAATAAAAACTTCATTGTATAAAATAATATTAATCAATTATATGTTCATGAAAATATAATAAAGAATACTTTATGTTTTAAAAGGGAATTTTTTGGAAAAAAGTATTTTGGTTTTAATTTTTTTATTTTAATTAACATATATATTTATAAATAATAATGTTTGAAACTAATACAGTTTACTTAATTTTTGGATTAATCGGTTCAATATTAAATTAGGATGATTTTTGGCGTTTTTTCAAAAATAATTTTTTTTTGGTGAATAGAGGGAAAAAATATTTTTTTAATAACATATCTTTTTTATCTTCAAAGCTATTGAATCATTATTTTATATGAAAATATATATTCGTAAAGTAAAATAATTAATTTTAAATTATTATATTGAATATATAATATAGTTATCTAGTATTCTCAAACATAATTATTAAACATTTTAGAAGAATATTTTTTACATTACACAAACACACAGGTGAAGATCACAATAGTTTAGTGCCTCTAGAAATATGTGCCACAATCCTATTAATTCATGAAATATATTAAATCTAAACCATATAGATCTTCCTATTATGTAAAATTCATAACCTTTTACTATATAAAACCATTCTTCATAACCATGAGAAATGAAGAATAATAAAGGGTGAGCATAGATGTTTAGAAAGAGTAATCATAATAAATATAAATCTACAATCACATGAAATAATAATGTATGAATAAGGGTTTGTGATCAAGAACATAAATTACAATGTTCCATATTGTTAATGACAATAATCATTAGTTATGTAATAAAACATTATCATTTCATAAAACATAGGATAATATACGGAAACCCATCATAAATCAATCAGGAACCATAATATCAAGTCATAAAAGTGTGATAACATCATAAATATTGAAAACCATTTATTTTTAATTTTTAAATACCATAACCATCAATATAGTGGATTAACACAATTTTTTCATCCATAGGGGATCAAGACACACCTATTTCCCATAGTGGATTAGGGTACACCTGTTTCCCATAGTATATGAGGAGAGACCTATTTTCCTTAGTGGATCAGTCCCATTAACTATTTTCTTATTATTATCTCTTAAGATAAAAACCTTACCCAATGAATTTTAGGGAGACATAGATCCCACCCATTACATATTAAAAATCATACATTTCTTTTATAATAGATCATAAAAAATTAATCATATGATAAACCATCAAATGAAATAAGTTTTAAAAATATCATGCCCTCATAATAATTAAACATTTATAGAATTAATAAGAAAAAATTTCCTAGGTTCATATCACCTAGAAATAATATATTTCATCAAAATACGTCATATTATATGGAGTATTATTTTGAATGATAAATCACATGGAATATCTCTTAAATATGAATTTTTCCATTGAAAATAATTTTTTAAAATTAAAAAATCATGAAATATTTTATAATTCTTTTTCTATGAAAACACCATTGACATATTACAATGGAAGCTTTAAAATTATTTAAATTATTCATTGACGATAATATAATTTCGGCACTAATTTTTTTTAAAATTATTTCTTTAAAATCAATTTATTTGAAAATAACCTTGTAAAATAATAAATTAATCCTCGAATAAATTAATGTTGATAATTATTGGATTTTCTGTCCATGCCATAAATGTTTAAAAAATATTTCATTCACATTTTCAGAATAAGTAAAAAAAGAACATTTTTTTTAAAACGAAATGATGATTCCTTTTCAAAATACTATGTAAATAGTCAAAAATGGTATAGAATTTACATTAAAATTATCAGAAAAGTAGAATAATAGTTTTTTAGAAAACATGATTTTTGGTGAAAATATATATTCAACTGAAGAGAGAAATACTCATATTTTCTTAAAACAATTTTCAATTTTATTAAGTACCAGAGAATTAAAAAATGGTACTATTATAAAACAAAATGAATAACCATATTATAATTAAATTAATGGTTTTATTTTGATTTATATCATAAAATTTTATAATTGGAATTGTAATCATGAGAAATCGCGTTAAACTATTCAATTGTAACATAAAAACCTTACAAAATGGTATCTTTTAACCATAAAACCCATGAAATAGTATCATTAAAAAACTAAAAATATATTTAGGATAAATAAATTCTTCATATTAAAAGTCATAGGGTCTATGTATACACCTCCTAAAATAACATAAGTTTATAACATAATCATATGTGTTAAAAAGGGAAAATTGAGGTAAAACAATCCCAAATCGCTTTGGTAACATTTGAACAGTAATCCCATGAAAGGGAGATAAAAAAATGGATTTCTAAATAACCATAATTTTAAGTTTAATAATTCTAAAATACATTCATGGGAAGTATATACATTACATAAAATAAATATGTTGTGAATATGGAAAGTGTCACACATAAGTAAAAAATGAGATGAAAATCCTTAACCATAAGACTTAGCTTCCTTCATATATGTTTTAAAATATTGTATAATAAATTAATTTTCATTATAAATCTAGTAAAGAACCATTATTATATAAAATACCATTTCTTATTTACTTATGCCTTTTTATTACCCATTTAATTACCATTCCTTGTTAAAATAAGATTTAAGGTAATGACCGCTTTATTTTCATGTAAGTATTAATTTTTTAATTTTATTACTCTTACTTGGATCATGGTTAAATAACATCTAGAATTTAAAACATTATATATATATATATAAATTCATTATATATTTATTAATATTAATTCATAATATTTATAGATATAAAATGGAATACCTCGTTCATGGTGACGACATGTCGTACATATGTATGAACGTTGCTTCCATTTTCTAGAAATATTAATGGAAATAAAGGTAAATAATATATTATCATTCCATAATCATATTTATGTTATATATAACATACATTTTCAATAAAAAAATCATTATCAATGTCTGTGTAATGTGTCAATGAAACATATCGCTTCGCGATGCCGTAGTCCACCATACACATAAATGACAATATAGTATTCCCATGAAATGGATATAAAAAAGTAACATATAATATAATTATTAAAGAAAAATAATAAAATCATAAATATCATATATAAGTAATAAAGATATAATTATTTCTATCCTTGATAGGTGTCAATGGAAAAATGAATGACATTGGTTAGTGAGGCAGAAGTCTTCTATAGACACGAATGATGATTTCGTAACTAATTTTATAAAAGTTGAGATAATTTTAGGTTCTTAAATTAACCTAATAACATATATTTATATATTATTTAATTATTTTATTATATTATAACATTTAATATATAATTAATTGTGTAAAAATAATAAATAAAAGTAAGTATCTTATTGAAGATAATTATGTTCGCATAGATGAACCTCCTTTGGATCTCATATTAAGAACTCTAGAGTTGGTATTGTGGGAGTAAGCCAAAATCTAGAGAATAGATAAGGATGTTGGGGATGGATTTTTTTGCGGGGTTAAAATCTATATGCCTTGATATGTGGTAATAAATGTAGGGTGGAGGTGGCCTTTTATAGGCGGGGAAAAGAAACCCACTCAGATACTACATGTAAATTTAAAAAAAGAATCCATAATAAAAACGTAATTCACATCAATAAATCTTCTAAATTACCATATTTTATAAATTCCTAAGAATAATATGTAAATATGGATATTAAATAGTTTTTTGATATGTTTTGGGTCATTTTTAACCCATATCATTTTAGTTTAACCCACAGTAAACCCATTTTTACCTTAAATGTAGAAAATAATTTCTAATATTGTCACTATACATTTCGATAAGAAAATTAATTTATCATTATTATATAATAATAATTTTTTTATAAATATGGAATTCATTTTTTAAAATTAAATTCATAGAAGTTGAAATTTTTCATTTAAATTTAATATCAGAGGTGTAATGAGAAACTATGGTTTCAAAAAGAAAATGTCAAATATTTTACAATGTTTTTATATCAGAAATTCAATATAAAATTGATTAAATTGACCTTAAATGGATTAGTATATATAAAATTTCACTATTTTTACTTTAAAACCAATTTATAATTTAATTTTACTTTATAAATAATTTAAATAAAATGGCAGTTTCCAAATAAAATTCGGTATTTTTCAATATTAATAAAAAAATTAATATTCTAAGAGAAATAAAAAAAATACTAATATAATTTTAAAATTAAAACTTAAAATTAATATTTTTTAAATACATTTTCAAAAAATGGAATAAAAATAAATTAATAAAACCTGTAGTTGCAACGAAATATCTGGTTATTGGGAAGTGTTTTTTTCAATAATATGACGATTTTATATTATATCTAAATATATTATTAATAATTAATTTATATATATTAAAATTTATTGATTTATTATCTATAAATTTCATTTAAAATATTCTCTATCAGAGATTAATTTATTTAATTAACATGTTGAAAAATTATGCACATTAAAACATAATAAAAACCCTTTAATCCCTAAAAAAATCCTATACTAAAATCAAATATAATGTTGGTTCAAATGTAATTAAGTGTATTAAATATAAATAAATAATAATACTTATAATTTAAAATATTATAGAGAATTAAAATTTCATTACATGTCGATAATAAATGAATGTCATACAAAATATTATAATGATTCACTATTCACTGAAAAATCAACATATTTTGACAAGTAACAATATTTAACCATGAATTAATTTTGATAAGATGATTTAAAAAATTATAATAAATTTAAAAATTTAATTTTCTAATATATATTAATGAATTATAATATTTTATCACAAAAATACATAAATATCATTTTTAAAGAAAACATATTTTTTTGAAGAACATAATTACATTGTTATAAATTAATTGATTATTTAATAATAATTTATAAATAAAACTTGACTGAGTTGGAAATTTATATGTATATTTCAAAAATTATTTATTAATATTTGTACCGACCTATATAATGAATAGGTTATAGAAATATTATTTTATGGTTCACTGAAGCTCAATGAATCTTATCAAACATTATATCAAAGAAACCCACTAATTCATGTTACATAATATAAACATGGTATTGAAAATTACAAAATATAACTAAAAAAATAAATTAATTTGAAAAAAAAATATTTCATAAAATCTCAGAGTGTCACATTCTACCCCACTTAAAATTCATTTCATCCTCAAAATTTGTCTCGGTCGTCAAAGATTTAATATTTGAAAATTCCTTAATTGAAGCACAGGTCCTTAAAAGCATTAACACCAAAATGTATTGAAAAATAGAATGTGGTATGATATAGTTATCGCAAATAACACATATTAGGTTTCTCGATAGAATAACATAGTTGGGATGTGAAAATAAGGACATGGATGGGAAAAAACTAAAACCCAAAGAATGATGGATGCCGAAAGAGAACATTGACCAAAAGAATGTGGATGATCTAGAGATGGGTAGTGAAAAAAACCATAAATATATAATGATTTAAGGGACCATTTTATTTATCTAAAATGAAGGTACTATGATTTCATTTTTATTTAAAAGTAATTTTCCTATGGTTTAGGAATTACTTTAGCATCTAGACGGAGAGAATATGAAAATTTTCTTACATGATATTATTTTATTTCATATGAACAATTTCATCATTTGGTTTTTTGTAGATCAATTTAAACACCATCTCTTACAATAAGAGATGGTCTTTTCAAGTCTGAATCACTACATAATATTCATAAAAGAATTATAATTTATTTTCAAAAAAACAATTTAGTGCAACATATGCAAAAATAATTATATAGTGAAGTAATATATTAATTTTCAAAACCTCATCCAAAGGTAAACATAAATGATTTCATAAATGGTTAACCTTTTTCACCACATAAAAGATTAAAATCCTATACTTTAGAAATGATGTCACTAAATTTTAAATATTATATTATCATTAATCCCACAAACAGCATGGGGTAGCTCTTAATTTTCACATACTAACATGTGAATACCATCATCATGTATTCTATTGAAACTCAGTGATAACCTAAATTAACATAAATCCTTACTGAAGACATACATGTTTTCCCATTCCTTTAATATACACATTGTTTATTAAATATATTGCATAAATATAATATTTTTGTAAATTCCATAAATGAAAACATAATCCACCTTGTTAACAAATCATTAATATTTTATAATGAAATTATCACTATCCAATTTACATTATCCAAATCAATATACCTTTATCCCAAAATTAATATATCAATATCAGGAATATATTATCTGTTATCTTTCACTTAATTAGGTGTTTTACATGAATATAACCTTACCATTAATTCAATTTTATAGGGTCATCGATATCTTTAAACATATTCATTTGAATCCATAATGAAAAACATATATTGAACAATCCTTATACATTTCTATATTTAGATAATGAAATTATTTCATTCTACTATGTAAACACTTCAATAATTCCACCTTATTTTTAAGCCCATGACTAGGCTTTATCATATTATTCTTTAATAAATTATTTCTTTCATATGCCATTCATAGTCTCTTCATCATTGGTATTATAACGATTCCTCATATCACCTATCTGATTTTCTTCACACAATTTCCACCTAAGAAATCAATTTGTATAGTTACAATATAATCTAAAGTTTAAACATTTATCTATTGATAAAACCTTATGAAGACAAATATTTTCATACATTGCATCAACTGAAATTTTCATTTTTCCTTGGAAATTTCTTACTTTTCTTATATACACATAAAACATCTTCTTGTTACATTAATTCATTCCATGGAGTGCATGTTCACATACTATAGAGATATAGGAATCTAAATATTCTTTATTCTAGGGTCTCTATTAACTGGACTCTCAAAATAATCTATCCTCCACTTCTTGAGAGAGTCCAATAGTTGGTTAAAGTGTTCGTTGTTAATAATATATTGTGAAAACTAATTAGGCATAATCACAACATTTTCCATTATAGTTGTCATCCAATTTTGTTTCTATTCAAAAACATTTCCTTCATATTAAATATTTATCTACTTCGATATGGTTCATTCCATTAACCATTATAAAGACAAATGTGTTCAATTTTAATTATAAAAGGAAACCAAATAATCATAAAAATAACTTCTAAGTTGTATAAATAATAAAACATTTTTTTTAATATAAGAAACCCAAGTTTTATCATAGGTAATTCATAGAAACAATCTATTTAAATCCATCAAGATGGTTCAAAAATAGTTTATTAATTCGAAAAATATCCCATGAGAGTGTAAAACTAGGTTTATAATAAGGATCATTTTCAAGCAAATGGTGATAACCAATCTGAAGTCAATGCACCATTTTCAAAGTTGTTACCCCAATGTACCTCTGGTCTAGAGATACATACTTCTTTAGTACCCAATAATGATGTACTTTCTTAGAATCAACATGCTTTAACCCTTACCAAAATTCCATTACATTTTACAATTCTTTGACTCACCCTTAGAATTATCCTAAAACACATCCCTATAAATATCCTTATATATATCTCAGGGGATCTCACTAATATCTTCTCGTATTATTTTCCAAAGGATTACTAAACCATTCCTATAATGAAAAAACAGTGACCCTAGATTCTCATAAATTGATATTAAATATTTTAAGATGAATATTCATTAAATTACACAAAAACACACTTGAGGACTGTAATAGTTCAGTGTCTTTGGAAAACTGGAACATAATATTATTAATTCATGAAATATCATCAATATCAACCATAAAGATCTTCCCATTAAGTAATCCACAAATAAATAACCTATATAAAACCTATATTCATAACCTAGAGAAATCAGTTATAATAATGGTTTCTCTTAGATTCACATTAAGGGTAAGTATAAGAGATATTAATCTATGATCACATACAAGAATAAAATAGCATAATGTCTTATGACCACAAAATAAGGAACAAATATTCAACCTTTCAATGATCCGAAACATGAGTTATGGTATAAAACATTATCATTTAAAAAAGGGATAATAGAGTGAGGATAAGGATAAATCATTCATGATCAATTAGCTAATGTAATTACATTATTGAACCACAATAAATATTTAAAACCATTTCATATGTCAAGGTAAACTACCCAGAACATAAAAATAGTGGACTAGGAAACACCTATTTACCATAGTGGACTAGGACACACATATTTTCTATAGTGGATTAGGGAACACATATTTCCCATAATATATTCTGAGACACCTGTTTCTCATAGTGCATAAATCCTGTCGACTTTTTTCCCATTGTTAACTCATGAGATACAAATATTTATCCAATGTATTTGAGGGAGATACAGGTACTACCAATCACTTAATAAAAATCATACACATGCATGCCACAATGTCATAAAACATTCATCATATCATAACCCATGAAATGAAATTAGTTTCGTAAACATCATGCACCCTTAAATATATACCATTCAATGAAATAATAAAAATAGTGTCCTTGGTTCATATACCCAGAAAAGAATAACCTACATAAAAAAATATAATATTAGATAGAGAATTATTTATAAAGATAAATCACTATGATTTTTTATTATGTAAGATAAATTTTCATTGAAAATCACATTTTGAAATTAAAAATTGTTAAAATATTTTAGATATAATTTTTATTTAAAATAACCTTTAAAAAGTATAATTTAAATTTAAAAATAATTTAAAATATTTCTTCAGGAAAATATACTTTGGTATTTTTTTAAAAAATACATATTAAAAATACTTTTATTGGAAAATAAACCTGAAAATTTAAAAATTTATCATCATAGAAAATAATGGTTATGAAGATAGGATGTCTGGTTCATTCCATACATTAAAAAAATTCTTTTCACATTTTCAGAAAAATAAAAATTTGCATTATTTTTAAAAATGACATATATATACCTATTAAATAACATTATAAAAATAAAAACTTGGTCAAAAATTTATTTCAAAAATCATAGGATAATAGTAAAAAAATTGAAAACATTTTTATAAAACATTGTTTTAGAAGAAACCATATTTTGACGGAAGAGAATAATAAAGATGGATTTTAATAAAAACAATCTAAATTATTTTATGTTCCAATGACTGTGAAAATGGTACTATTACATTCAAATATCATGAATATTCAAAGGAGAAGAAAATACATGACTTTCTTATGAGACATAATATACGATTTAATTATTGGAAACATAATCATGAGAAATCTTGATAAATAATGAGATTGTAACATAAAAACCATACCACATTGGGAACATTTAATCCTAATACCCCTAAAATAATATTATTTAAATATTGTTAAAATATCAGTATGAAAAATAATTTTTTGATATAATATTTCAAATTGTATATATATACCCCTCTGAAAATAAGATAGGTGAATAATATAACCCCATGTCTCAATAAATCCCAATTGAAACAAATATTCTTTACCGGTATTGTAACTTTTTCACTATATATCCCATGAAATAGAGATCATAAAATGGATTTGTAAATACAAATAATTATATGGAAAAACATCATAATATCATTTTATGGAAGGCATATACCCAACATAAATTAAAAAGTTGGGGAGCACATTATGTCTCATAGAAGTAAAAACTGAGATGAAATTTTTTTACTGCACGTCTCAAATTCCTCCATACACAATATAAAATAATGTATAATATATATAATTTTCGTATAAATATGTTCTAGAACCAAATTTATATATACCATATCATATAATATTTACTGATTCCCTCTTATAGACATTTTTAAATGTCAAAAGTAAAAAAACATTATTTAAATGTCTTAAAGGCCCAATAAGGTCATGGGTGATTAAAGTAGTTGAGCCCAAGAGAGTCTGTACGTACGAGGAAAGCACACTCAGGAGGTAATTCACCCATGTTAGAAAAAAATTCAAGGATTTTTATAAGAGACCTTTGAAGACATGTTATCCTTCACATTGTTACCATTATGCCTTGTATTCCTCAAGTTCACATGGTTGAAGATCCCCTTACACCTACTGATATGAATTATAATAATCCAAGGGATGCTATAAAAATTATAGAGAGAATTAAGGGAAACTAGAGAGTCTAATTCAACCTCATAAAATCTGATATTATTGGATATAAAAACCTCAATCCCACTATGAAAAGAGAAATCATCCATAAGAAATGATTTACCTTGGTTATAGAAGTAGTAGAAAATGAAATCAACTAAGCCTTTTTATCATCCCCACTTCTCTATCATAAATGAGACATAGCTAAAAATAAACCTAAATGTTAATTCTATGCCCCTAACAAGGTGGTTCCCACTAAACCCATCTCTCTATAGTTAATTGTATTCCCGACTTCCTCTACCATTCTCATGGAGAAAAAATAATACAAATTTCTTAGGAGAACTATATGTTCCAATGAATGGAATCTAGATGGTAACTTTATTAACAAGAACAAGCCTAAAAACCTTCAATTCAGGCCCCATTCATTGCACATCAAATATACTAGCAAGATGTGGATAATAATATCATCTTTTGTTTTTGTTCAAGAATGGAAATCACCACACAATGGATACAATCCTATAAAACCCCAAATCAAGACTCCCATGATTTCAAAAGTAAATGTGATTTCCTATACTAGTGAAAACATCATGTGCCCAGTCCCCATTGAACAATGAAAATAAGTCATCTCTTAAATAGAATTCTAACAACCCCAATAGTTTAAGGCTATCTTAGCACCATTTACTTTTATCACCTCATATGTGAGAACTATATCATTTAGGTCATTTTCAAACTGGAAAATTATACTTCTCAAGAATATCATTACTCAAATGGCCCATTATATAGTCATCTTGAATAGGTATAACATACAGAAAATGACAATATACATTAGAAAAAAAGTGACCCGATGCTGCCTCAATGAGGATAAGGTGATCCTGATCAGATGACATCAGTTTTTCATTGAAAAACCTACATTATTCTTCATCCAATACCACATGAATATATATAGGATAATTTCAATCCTCAACATATGTGATGTAAGGATTTGGATAACCCGGAAACCCAGAAGTTGTCGTAGCCCAATTTTGAGGCCATAAGATAATATCCCCTTGACAAAAAAATCCACATCTATTGACATTATAGCTTATGTAGAGTACCAAATAACACATTTCAGCTATGGCAGATCTTTAAATTACCCATTTATTATGCATTAAATTTTTTAAAAGGTTTAGTATGAAGACTCTATTTATTATTTAAATAAAACACCTTTTTAGTGTGGGTAGAGGGAGATCAATTACATTACCTGAAGGCCCATATCCAATTGGCCTGAATACAAGGCTTAAAGCCCATTTTTTTGGCCTGAAGGACCCCTTGGTGAATAGTACTCCTACAGTACCTGCACTGATAGCATCCATGATACAATAACACCACCTCTTTAGTGCCATCTATAGTGCCTCCACCACTACTATGTCACCGCTTCTACAGTTACACCGCTCATATAGTGCCTTACTACAGTTCTGGGTAATAACAGCTTTATTTTTCATATATATATATATATATATATATATTTGATATTTTGGTCCTCTTACTTGGATCATGGTTACATATTATAAGTAATTTTAAACGTGATATAAATATAATATATATTCATTGTATTCTTATATCTATTAATTTATTAAATGTATGTATAAAAAATTGATTACCCCATTCATGGAGATGGTAGGTAGTACGTACGCATGAATGTTGTTTCTATTTTCATGATAGATTGAGACAATAATGGTAAATAATATATTATAAATAAATAATAATTTTTATTTTATATATGTATCATATTTTCATTAAAACCTTCCTTATTACCATATATATAATGTTTGAATAAAACACATCACTTCTCGTTGAGGTAGTTTTATGTATAGAGGAACAACATTATCATATTCTCATGAAATTCAAAGTAAATAAGGAACATGTAACATCATGATTAAATAAGAATAATATTAATATTAATATCATATATAAATAATAAAACCATAATTATTTCGAACCATGATAGGTGGTAATAAAAAGAAAGTCCCATGAGTTCATGAAGTAGTTGTCCTCCATACACATGAATGATTATTTTATAACCCATTTAACGGAAGTAGATATGGTTTTATATTATTAAATTTATATAATAACATATTATTATATAGTATATACTATTTTTATTATATTATAAGAGATAATATATAATTAGTTTTGTAAAAATAATAAATAAAAAAAGGATCTCGTGTAGAAAAATACCAATGCTTAGAATAACCATATTTGGATTTTTTATTAAGGACTCTGATGATAGTCATTTGGGAGAGAATCAAGCACTAAAAAGTAGATAAGGATTTTTATTGCGATTTTAAGTATGGTTTCTGAGCTATATTTTTGAATGGGAATTTATAAGTGATGTTTGTTGGTGGCCTTTTAATAGTGGGAGAAAAGAACCCACTATGAAACTACTTGAAAAGTTTCAAAAAATCCAAAATGATAAATTCTTTCACATGAAAAACTATTCTAAATGAAAATATATTATAATTAATAAAGGTAATATTGAACTATTTCAATAAAATAGGATTTATATATGTGGTGGGTCATTTTTAACCCTCCTATTTTAGTTTAACCCTGAGAAAATCAATTATTGTCAAAACCCCTGTAAAAGTGTTTTTTATTGTATTCAATATTCATTTAAGTATAAAAATAATTTTTAATTATAAATTAATATAAATTACTCGGATTTTAATTGTGGAATCTATTTTTTCAATTTTCATATAGAAAACTGAATGATTTTATATATAAAACTAATCACACAGACACGACAAGAAATGTGCTTTTCAAAGAGAAAATATCAAAATGTTTACAAACATTTTATAAAAAAATTAAAATACAAATAATTAAATTTACATAAATTGTATTAATATATTGATAATGTAACTAGTTTACCTTTAAAACAAATTATAAATATAATTTAACTTCATAAATAATTTAAATGAAAATTCTGTTTTAAATTAAAATTTCTATTTTTCCCTATCAATCACAAATTAATATTATCAAAAAATTATAAAAAATTAAAACGAGCATAATTTTAAAATTATGATCTCGAAAATAAATTTATTTTATAATAGCGTATAAAATTAATTTAAATCAAAACCCACAGATGTGATGAAAAAGGGTGTTTTCGAGGAGTGTATTTTTTCACACAAAATATGATTTTATATTTTCTCTATGTTTACTAGTAATCATTGTAAGAATATTAGATTTAAATTATTCATATTAAATATAAAAATTTAATTAAAAAATTCCTCATTTGGTATTTTTTTATTAATTATATGGAGAAACATTATTCAATAGAAACCAGTTTAGAAACCCATTTTGATCCATAAAATAAAATTATACTAAAATATAATATATAGTCGATGAAAAATTAATTTAGTGGATGAAATAAATATAAATAACACATATATAAATTTAAAACAGAATTTATAATTTAAATTACCTAATTTATTTAAAAAATCATAGTTTAAAAAAAAAATCACTATTCCATGAAGAAAAAATATGTTCTGAAGAATCCATTAATTTCACCATGAGTAAATTTTTATATGGTGATTTAAAAAATGAATTTAATTTTCTATGATAAATTTTATAAAGTCTATATAAATTATTTATAATATTTTATCATAAAAATAAATAAATATCATTTTTCATGAAAAAATAGTTTTTGAAGATTATAATTACCATACTAAAATTGATAGATAATTTCCTAAGAAGATATAAATAAATCTATATTGAGTTGAAAATGTATATTTATATTTAATAAATAATTCAACTTTATTAATACCCACATACATAATGACAAGGTTATGATAATAATATTTCATGGCTAACAGAAGCACACAGTTGAGTGTTATGCACAATATCGATGAAACTCATTGTTTCATGTGACATGAGATAAAATTATATTTGAATATAACAAAATATATCATAAATTATAAATTAATTTGAAATAATATACATGAATAAATCTCAACTCATTATATATAAATCCCTTGTTTATCATTTTGGAAACTTGATAAATATTTTACTCTAAAATATGTTTTTATTCATTGATAATGATTTTTTTATCACCTTAAGAAATTAACTCTAACGAGAGTGATATAATAATTAATATTCAAATTAATATTTTTTTATATGAAATCAGATACATTTTTATCACAAAATTCTGATTACTAGGATAAAATTTTATTACAGCAATAATAATAAAATTATTATTTTCAATGAATTTTTTTATTAACATTGTGTAATTTTTATCATATAAATTAAATAAGTCTATTTAAATAATTTATAAAAATTTATTGACAATCACATATTATATTATATTAATACACATTTAATTTTTTAATCAATTATTAATAATATTAAGAAGATGAAGTGGTTAAAACCTTATTTTTCGATAAAAACAATTTTTCTAAATATAATTTTTTTAATTTAAATGTTATTTTCTTGTTATTTTTAATTTGAATTAGATTAAATGGATATTAAATTTAGGTTAATTAGTGAAAGAACTGGTCATATTGGTTATCTTTTATGTATTGTAATATATAAGTTAGGTAAAAACTTGTTATCTTAGTAAAATCTAGAAATTGTAAAAATAAAAATATAAGAGTAAATCACTTCAAACACATTTAAAAAAGTGTAAATAATATTTTTGGGGATTAATATAAAAAATAACACCCTAAATCCAATATTTATATCTCTTATATTCATTTACCAAGTCAATGATTAATTATATCTTTTAAAATTGAATTTTATTCAAAAACGTTATATTTCTTCACTTATAAAAGGGGATCACATCCAAACATTCATTTATACACTTTTCATTATAAATATCATTGAAACCACTACCAATAATCCAATACTATAATAAAATATAATTTTAACGAATCAGCTATTAACAAATTTTTTTCCTAATTCCTTCAATTATATCCAGTTTATCTAGAGAAAGTTTTTGGTCTCATCATAAGTAGTACTTAGTTTTTACGTTTAATTATGAATATATTTATATATATATATATATTAAAAACCAACCAAAGGTATCATGATAAAATAGACTAAGTATCATTAATATAATTATGTATTATTAAATTAATTGAAAAAACATTATTTATCCCTTCTCTTTCACTTAAAAATAACAAATGATCATCGTTTTTGCTTTTCGTGGATTGCCATCTCCAAGAAGTGACAACTTTCATTTTTCACAATTAACAGTATTCACCAGTTATAAGGATGGAATTTTAGACTAAAAGAGAAGTATTTAATAATATTATTATTATTAGGAGATAAATTATGATCCACCTTCATTCCCTCTCATTCATGGGAAATGTAAACATTAACATTGTGTCATATAGACTTACACCTCATTGAAGTACCATTTTTATTTTTCCATATTTATTTTCATTATTACTCCAAAACAGTAAAACTATGATTCAAAAACTAAAATATTATGAATAATATCATCAATATTATATTATAAAAAAATTATTCACTTTACCATACACACCAATATAGTTATATCATGTTTTTGGGTCATCTTAATCATCTTCAGGAACGACACTATAAAACACAATCATGGATAATATTGGGGAGTAAAATACTAATATTGTAATAATTTTATAAAAGAACCTTTAATTTTTTTATAGATATAATATATTATGTATTTCACTTATTATTAAAATATCATCTTAAATTTCAAAAATTATCACAATAAGATCACACCAATTAAATTTTACCACTAAATTAAAATAATAATAAATAATAATAATAAGTAGATGAAATATCATAATAAATATAACTTATTAAATAAAATATATATGAATATGGTTACTAATATGGTATCTAATTTATTTTATTTTATTATTCTTGAGTTTAGGTTCATGCACATAACAAATCAGGATCTCAGTAAGGGTTTCTTATCTAATTATTCAATCCCTTGAGACATACTTCTTATTATAAACCATGTTTTCTTTGGAATTGTGTATATAATTCCACTTTAGTATTTAAAATCTTGATCTTATGATTTTTTATGTAATATAATGTTTAATTATGTATCACATACTTCATGAGGGTTTGATTTTTAATGTTGTGAATGTTATGAGGGTCTATCCAAACTCAAATTTTCTACCATTGAGTATGAAACTTTATTACTAAAATATATTATTAAAATTTTGATCTATTAGAACTAATGAATAATTTTTATTTTATTTATTCATTATTTTATGGGTCATTTAAATTCTTCATTATAATCTCATTGTAAAATGATTCTTAGATATATAATTATGTAACATAATAGGGTATCTTGGTCAAAATTCCCATTTCTTGTGAAATATTTTTTATTCTGCCCCAACTTACTAATATATGGTTTATTTAATAAATATTTTTATATTATATCATAAAATTATAATTTTAATGGTATTATAATTTCAGGTTTATGTACATATTCATTCATTTTTTTTGATTTTAATGTTTCTCAATCTATAACGTTTCTTTTCCGAACCTCAATTTAAAATTGAGATCTCCCAATTATGATAACGAATTAGGGTAATTTTTATTGTATTTATTTATAATATCAAAAATCATTTCCATAAAAAATTTTACCCATGTTTCAAATGTTTTCCTCTTTATATTGTCTTTAATTATAATTTTTAAAATATTTTTAGGTCATGAAGTTTAAATAAATATAATTTTTATACAATATAAATGGAATTCCTTTTCACTCATATTTTATCTTTAACTAGTAATTTTGTGGATATCACTACATTTGATTCAAAAATTAAAAATCCATTTTAAACTACCTTTACTATATTTTTCTTTCTTTTAAAATAAAATAAATTATTCATTTTTAATGTGGGACATTTTCAATAAAAAAAAGTTATTTTATCTTTTTGATGTGAAAATATTATTCTTTCACCTTTATCATTTTAAATGAAACATTATCACTATATTTTAATGGTTTGAAAATGAAATTTTTTTCTCCTATTTTTTAAAAACATTTTTATAAAATTATGACAACTGATAAATGGTATTTTTCTTCCCAAATATTTTTTTATAAAAATACTAAAATGGGTTTTTCATTGAAGGAATTTTAGTATCACATATCTTTTTACTGGATGAGGACATTCATCAAATTATTTCATCTATCTTCAATCTATAATTGACTTATTTAATTTTTTTCTATCAAAAAAATGACACATCACTTCATTTTTAATTTTTAATCATCTTAAATTTTTAACCATAATATTTCATCCATTATCATTCCCCTATTAAAGCCCAATTTTTTATTCCCTTATTTGAAGGGTATTTATATATATTCCATTAATCTACTGATTAGAGAAATTATAGACTAATCTATATAAAATTTTTATTCATATTGTAAATACCACGTTGTTTATTTATTTTAAATGTATCTCATTTGAGGGTTACTTAATATCAATATATACCCATTTATATTTTATTGGATTATCTTGTGTATTAATGGAATTATATATGTTACATTTATATTATTCCATTTTAATTGGATATTAAACCAATTTTTTCCATGGGTTTATTATGATTTGATGATGAATGAATTTATTTGATCTCAAATGTATTGATGTTGATGAATGGGGTCCTATATGTCCCTCAAATATATTGATTTAATGTTTATATCTTATGATACATGTATCATCCCATCCTTTTACAAGGTATTTTCCTCATCATGTATTTTTTTGAACCACTTTATGCCCTATAAATGATTCTTATTCATAGTTAATGTGACGTTTTAATGGTGTTTGGGGGATGAAAATATCCAATATAATGGAAGGATAGAGGTGGTGTGTTTCATTGGAGATGTTGTGACATCAACTAGCCGTTGGGATGATAAAAACTAAATAAACCTACAGAAGTATCATAAATTTTATGATTGTTCTTGGTTTTTGTGGTTATACTTTATAAGGACAACTATCAAGCATGTGGAGGCCCATCAGACATCCATTAGTGTCTTCTTCCCTACAGGTTCACTGGAGGACTCCATTTTCTAGCAGATGGTGACCTCCAACCATCAGGTGGTGACGGGATGGGCCATGATAGTTAGGCATATAAATAAATTTTATACCCTTTTTAAATCCTAACTAACCTATATTTAAAATCTAACAGTACAATGGTGATTGTTAAGGGTTCATTTATATTCATAGGGATTATTCAATAACTTTTCATTGGTTATACGATTCATGGTTTGATAAAAAAATATGACTAGATAAGACTCTGTTGTTTTGGTGCAAGACTATTACTTTCTTATTGGATACAACTATTCTCGAAGTTATGGAGTCTGATAATCATTAAATATAAGGGATCATGATGTTTCATATTTATTTGGATTCGTGATCATTTCAGTTCTTCCTTATTGTTTTATGTGGTTGTTCTCAAACAACTCTATATGGTTTACTATGTTTATCTAGTATATGAAACATGTTTTATGAAACCAAAACATATTTAGAGAGACATACATTAGTTGTAATTATTAAATTATTTATTATTATACCTCCCATGGATCCTGTTTTGTTTTTTTTTTTGAATTAAGACTGAGTCTTGCGACCACCTAAGTGTCGTATCTACCCTTGAGAGTAGTTCAGGACATCAAATGTATAAACCTAGAGCACTATTTTGTATTAGATATTATTTAAGGAACAAAATAACATGTGAATTGGGGTAATTTTATTGGTAAATAATCACTTAAATTTTAAGGGGTTAATTGGTATGAAATCAGATTTGGAATTATTATAAGACAAATTAAATGTATAACTGACTTGTGAAATAATAATTAGTAATAAATGTATAAGATATAGAATTATTACAAATATTTTGATAATTTGTAAATTTTAATTAAAATATTATTTTGATTAAAGGGAATTATTGAATGTAAATGAAATTGGAAATATAATTAGTATTTTGTATGAATTAAATTGTTTAAAATATGTTAACATGTTTGGTATTTTGGTTAGCCTGGATATTGTTGGAATTTTGTTAGAATTAAATCAATTTCCATAGATTTTAAATTCACATATTTTATGAGGTCCTCAAAACATGTAAGTGACCCTAACATGGGAATTCACACATGCCCTATTGAGTCTTTTTCCCCTGGTATAGTCTTGAACTATGGGAATATTTATGAGGTTATTGAAAGGTTTTTTAAATAAAGTCCCATAAATAAAGAGTTTTTATCATCCCATATTCATGTTACTATTACTTTAAAAAATTATATATAGAAATAAAATTATCATGTTTTATAATAGAACATGATAATATGACTGAGAGTTTTCATGAGAATCCACAAATATTAAGTGATGGAACAAGTAGAGATATCTGACATCGTGTAAATGTAGGTATTGGATAACACCAATGTTTAATACATATATCAGGGGTTAGTGGGTTATTTTTTGAGTTAATATAGGGATTAATTAACTTAAGTATTTTACATTTTAATGAACTATTATTTCAGATTGTATTTTTTTAGATATGGTTGGTGTCAACCATCATAGTTTTACTCCCAAACTCTTTAGGCCACTATTTGTCACCTGATAAGACATCATTGATATAGGTCTGGACATTTGTAAGGGGCCTTATTCTTGATTGATTACTTTACTAGCTATGGTTAAATATTTGACTTTGGATTAATAATTTTATTCATGACTGGTTTTTAGGAGCCTTTATCTTTATATAATTATTTTACTTCGATGATTATATAATATTTAGATATCATACTGTATGACATCACATGGTTTATTATATTTTGTTTTTTGGAAATAATTTATTATATGATGGATTTGTATGTTGTGTTTGGTTTATATTATTTCTATTATGATCGATACTATATTTTAGTTGATGTAGTCTCCTCATAATATTCATTATATCCATATTTCTAGTCTTCCTCTTCTAGTATATGGGGATACATACATTAGGTTATGTAGAGAACCATCTTGGTAACACTAGTGATAAACATGCTAGGGATGTTACATAGTGATATAAATGATCATGTATCTTTTTCATTTCTATTTGTGGAAGGAATACATGAGACTATGATTTTTTAGGGATTGGTAAAGAGCTCATTAATGGGGGTAGCTAAACCATGTGTAGGGGAAAACAAATGTTACTAAGGATGATAATACTATTCTTTCTATTTTATTTTTATAATATTGATATAATTTATCCTTTGATGATTGAGTTTTAGTATGATGTTACTTTTTCATGAGATTTTACTCCAAGGATAATATAATTATTGGTGATTATTCATGCATCATGGTAGTCACAAAGGGGAAATATATTGACATGTATTGTTCAAGCTAGAGACAATTTAATGCCTATTATATATCTGCCAATATAAATTTTGAAATGGAAGACCTTTATATATCAAATAAATAGAAATTAATGAAACTACTGTAATATGTTAACGTGTTTATTAAACCATGTTTTGAGTGACCTTATTCTGATGGTTCTCTATTATGTTTTTGTCATTCAATGTTTATATTGTTATATATACTATGATATGATGAGTGTGTTGACCCTTATATAAAAAATGGACCTGCATCCTCTTAAAATTGAGTATTAGGAGATTGGAAATAATTACAAAACTCACTTAAAAAAAATTTAAACTTCTTATATCTCCTAAGACCCAAATAGAAAATCCACTTCATGACCGTTTCTTATGGGTTGCGCAATCAATGGAGAGAAATAATAATCATTCAATTACTTCAATGACCAATATTTTGGGGGAGTTCAAGTAATTAAACCCACCAAAACTCACTAGGTGGTGGGGAACTCAGTGAGCTGATTTTTGTATAAATTATATCCATAAAATCATTAAATACATAGAGCCACCCATAGAGAAGAGGGAATGGTTTTCCAATTATATTTTATGAGGACCATACAAGTGCTAGTGGGATATCATAGATAAATAGAGGCATTATGAGGTAATAACCTAGATGTAATTTAAAGATAATATTCTCATTCAATTTTATCCATAGAATTTGAGGGATGAGAGGAACCATGAATTCATTCACCTGATGTAGAGGAGCATTCACATCATGTCAGTGATGAAATACAATCGTTTTTTTATCGATAAGGAATGTTTCTCTGAATAGTTTTATATAGTGGATATATATAGAGTGAATTACTTAATGAAATAGATTTTACATTTTATGAAGTCATATTTTAATGTTTTTTTCTTGAAACACTTATAAAATGAGATGAATTGGGATCTCATCACATAAGGGAACATGAAGGAGGCCCTGTATAGTGAGAAGACGATCTGAGAAAGGGATTAGGGATATATTATTTAGGAAACAAGAAACACCTATATGAGAATTACTACAAGTTAAGTGGATGTAAAATAAATCAAGGGATTGTAAAAAAGATAAGGACTATGGCTAGGGTAACTTTTCAATGTGTAAAGGATGGACACAATCTCTTCCAACATTCTTTTCCTACTAGGTAGTGTGCTTCCTGAAGGAAAAATGTACCATATTCCATGGTTCTATAGGATCAATTAGTAGTGGAGTGGGGTAGAGGATCTTGGAAGGAACTAAAGTCATGAAAGGACTCAAATACCCACCATGAGAATGGTAGATAGACTTACACTAGTCTCTCAGCCCAAAGTAGGGGATGTGGTACTGAAATGCGGGAATGATAGTATCAAATCGATGGGGTATCGTTGGGTATTCAAAATGGTGTATAGGATTGGGGTGGAAGCTATATACATGATATATAGTCCACTCTGACCATTAATTTTATAGGACTATTCACTACTAGAGGTATTATTACTATATCATCAACCCATACAATCATTTTGTTTGACCTAAGGGTATCATATTAGTTTTTTTACTTCTAAATTTTATATTATTTTGAGTTTTCAGGTGGAACTATTGGATAAGGTTAGGAACATCTATAAACCATTATGGGCATTACCATAGTTCATTATATTTTATAAGGTGTTTTCCCTCGAAATTGGTGGCTATTTACTCTATTGGGAGCTATTCTTGATGAAAATGGTTGTTTGTTATTTATTTTGGTTATGGATTAGATTGTTTTGTACTAGGTTCACATTGAAATTAATCATAGGATAGTTAATTTTCTATCACCAGAATGGAAAATTAATATCCCAAATGGTGAATGGGCTCTTAACGTAGGTCATGAAGGTCCAATTTATAGTTAATTGGATTGTCTCATAGCCCAGGTAGAAATCATGATTCTGAATTATGGTGAGTTACAATTGAATGAGTACCCTAAAGTAGTAGAATTGTTTTTAATCCTTTCATAAAGTTCTATTCATATTAAAACTGGATTTAGGGATCGGTTTCACTATCAAGTTGGTTCTAGGAGTTGAACTTATTTACATAACAACATACATGATGGATCCATATGAGATTCAAGGGTTAAAAGGTAATTTGGATGACGGGGAAGCCAAAGTATTGACATGGCCAGTAATTCACCGTGGAGTTCTCCTATACTTTTATCTAATAATCATGATGGTACTTTTCACATTTTTTTAGATTACTATATTATTATCCAGATAACAGTCAAGAAAAAGTACCCCCATCCACAAATCGATGATCTCATCCATCAAATTAGAGGTGAACAAATTTTCTCAAAGATTAAATTGTGTTTAATGTACCAATGGGTTCTGTTAAGGACATATGACATACCATAAGAAACTTTTAGAATGAGGTAAAGCATTTATGAGTTCATGGTAAATCCATTTAGTCAAAATATTTCACCAGTTGTATTCAAGGATATGATTAATTGGATATTCCATCCATTTCTGATTAGTTTTCAGTGGTTTTCATTGAAGACACCTTGGTGTAATACCTATAAAGAGAATATAATTCCCTATATCTTGACACTATCCCTTGTATGTTGGAAAATAATCTTATATGTGCCAATATATATAAGTATATTTTCTATATTGGAAAAGTTACCTTCATTAGTCATGTTATCTTAGATTCTAGAGTGTCAGTGGACTCAGAGAAGGTTGAAGCAATGTTATCATTGGAATATACCAATAATATGTTAAATATTAGGATCTTATGATATCATTTTCTATTACTAATGTTTCATCCTCAAATTCCTCTATCTAGAAGAACCTATTCCTAATATAACCAAACAAATGGTTGAGTTCTCTTGATCTGCTTAATTCATGTAGTATTTATATAAATTTATAAACACGTTGATACCATCATTGATCGTCACTATACTTGAGTTAGGTAAAGTATAAAATGTTAACCATGATGCATTAGTAATTAGTCTCATTGTAGTTTTGATGAATGGGGGTCAATTGTTTTATGTTTTAATGTAGACATTTAAGGCCACATGATTGGAATTATATTAATAATGTCCTTGTGTTAGAAATAATGGTAAACACCCCACAATTATGGTGATATTATCTATTAGAAGAGAGTTTTAAGGTGTATATAGATCAAAAAATCTTTGAGAACATACGATGCGGTCATTTCCCATACTAGTACAAATATGGTAAGACATAACCATGTATTTGGTCCTAGGACTCCCCAGGAAACCTAATGTAAATTAATCAATTTGGGTGGTAGTTTTTCGACTTAAAAAGTTTGAACATTTTTTACTATCAATGAATATTTCTACATTGACTAACATGAATGGAAATATTTAAGGTAACTGGAAAAATTTCATGTAGTTCTGATCTCTATTTTATTATAATGAGATCTAATGTTTACATTATGGTTTTAGAGAAACATTAAACATGTGATGGATTTAAACATCATATTTTATACTACAAATCACCCTCAAATAGATAGTCTGTCTAAATGATCCATCCAAATAGTATATGATTTGATGAGGTCATATTCAATGGATTTCCATGAATTTTGGGATCATAGCTTTCCCCTAGTGGAGTTCTTATCTAACAATATTTTCAATTATTCAAAATAAATTGAACATTATGAGGATCATTATGGGATATTGTGTGAGACTCTAACATGATGGGATAAAGTTAGAGAGTAGAAGGTAATGTGACTTGGTATTTTCTAAGAGATGATATTAAAGGTTCAAGACATTAAATATCATTTGAAATCTGTTAGACATCGACAAAAAATATATATATACAATTGTTGATTAGACCTAGAGTTCGAGGTCTGGGATAAGCCGTTCCTTTGCATTTCCGCATGGAAAATGTGATGAGGGTTGAGAAGAATGGATATATTATTCCTAGACACATCATCCCCTAAGAGATATTTCATCACATCAAAGTGATGTCCAATGAACTTGCACTCCTGCCTAACTTATATCAAGTATATTTTATGTTCCATGTATCCCTCTTGAGGAAGTACATACGAGACCCCTCACATATACTGAATCAATAGTTGGTACAATTAGAGAAATAGATTTCATAAAATTGAATATATAGTGATTATAATGGATTATAGATAAATGGTTCTACAAAAAAGTAAACTATCATGCTCAAAGTGATTTAGTGAAGCCACATGTTTTAAAAAACATTAGAAATAGATGTGGTGATGAAGCAAAAGAAAAACCACTTATTTTCACCTTAGTTTGTGAAATTAAAATTTTAGGGCTTAATATTGTAACACCTTTATAGTTTATTCTAAACATATTTTTAGATAAACTCAATTTTATCTATATGTTTTGATGCACAAAACATTGGGTTCAAACAAAATGTGATACTCTATTAAAACATTATCATTTAAACAAGGCCTTTAAAAACATTCTTTTATGTTAGTGGGTATAAATATGACTAACTACATTATAAAAACTAATATGGTTTACATATGTATAAAATAAAATCAATGTTAATAAAACGATTAAAAGTAAAATATAAACCATTTGAAAAAAATATAAATGTTTTATAAAGACAATATTTTATAATAAGTCACTTTAGTCACGCTTTGTACACATAATTTATCATTGTTTGTTTTCTAAATTTATAAAATTTATTTTACAAAATGAAATTAATTTTTAAAACCATAATATCAGAATTCTATTCGGGTTTATTATTCTAATTTTTTTTAAAAAAATCATTTCTCAATGAATAGTGAAATAATATTGCTTTTTATTAAAATATTATTTTTCATATTATGAATTTAAAAGCCCAATTTTATTTTAATGTTTGTTTAAGGAAAATTAGTTCAATTCTGTATTAGTTAATCTAAATAATTTCATATTAATCAAATATATATTAATTTTTGATATAAAACCATGGAATGTTGTTTTGTTGGAAAACCCTTTTTTCAATACGTCTATGAGTTTAATATTAAATTAAATTCTTTTACTTTTGTGAGTTTAATTTGAAAAATAGATTAAATATTTATAATTATAATAATTTATTCTATCTAATATGGTCAACTTACTCTTGTTCTATAATGAATAGTGAAAATGTATAATATATTTACCACTATTAAGGTATGACAAGTTTACTAGGGGAATAAACTAGAAAGGAAAGGGTCCAAAATGATATAAAACATGAATAATTCAAATTTTAAATTTATATTTAAACCTTTTCCTTTCTAAAATATGATTACGGTGCATTTTGGGCTTTTTTTTAGAAAGAAATGGGTGGAATTCTTTTAAAAAAAATTCATTGTGTGTCCTCTCACCTACTTATAAAATGTCAGCACTTAGATATCCTTTACACACATAAAAAACCCACTATTTATTTTAATAAATAAAAATATAACTTCCCTAATTCCTTATAGTAATCATATTATCCATATTTTTACATAAATCAAACCTATTATGGATTTTGATTAAAAAGAAAAGTAGTTTCCTAAAGAGTAACTTACATCCTTAATGAATAATTTTATTTTATTTATTTCTCCAAATCATTAAAATTTTATTCTCCCATGGGAATATAAAAAAATTATTATATTACAAGTAATTATATTTTAATGTTTGGTTCATTACCTAGAATTATCTCATCATTCCTTAAACGGGAAATAAAATTGTAAATTTTGTATACGGGGGAATACATCCTCGTGAAATGATGCAATTCATTTATCATCACCGCTTCTGAAAGATTTAAGGAATGATTATCTGTTTTTATTTTTTATTTATTATAAAATTATACATACATAATGGTAATATCATAAATACCTTCTTACATTCTATTTCTGAGAGAATATGATAACTTCACTCAGGTGTACGGTGGACTACCATCTCACAAAGTGTTGTGATATATTTTTCACATAAGCTTTAAATGTAAGGTAATATGAATTAATTTTATATTTATATATGAAAATTAAAACATATTAATTATTCTGATAAAGAAATATATAATATAATTTTATACATTATAATTTTTTGAATAAATGATAATGTCGTTCATGGGTACGATGGACTACCACCTCGCGAAGTGTTGTGATTTTTTTTTGTTACCACATTACATGGTTGGTATGTGTATGGGTATTTAATGAAATAATATTTTATTTATGATATAATAATAATCCTTCAAAAATAATATAACGTTTACCTTATTTCTATCATGTTATTATAAAAATAAAATCTTTAGTCATGTGTACATATGACATACCATCTCCATGATTGAAACATGGATGATTTTTCATAGTCATATATCAAATTTGGTTCTAAAAGAATTATTTTATAAATTTTTTTTGTTATTTAATTAATAACCATATAGATAAGAATAATTAAAAATATCTTTGACCATGTCCAAATTACCAATGTGATTTTGGAAATATGAGCCGAACAATGTGAAAATGTCTAAGAAGAACCTAAATGATTAAGTAATTTAATATGACATGGAAATGAATAAAAATGAATCAAAGGGATTGAAAAGGTTCTTAAGATACTAAATAACGAATTTAAAACTATTATTTAAGATGATTAATAATACATGAGATGAGTAAGGCTCAATGTAAGGGATATCTCTAAACCTCTATTTCCTTCACGTTATGAATTTTATCTCTCAAAAACACTGTATATTTCTGTTAATGTTATAGAATGATTTAAATTTTAGTATATATGTCTCCCAAGTATATCAATATCTTATTCTAACTTCATTTTATGGGGCAATACATTCCGTACGATAATTTATGAACATATTTCGTTATAAAACATCATTTGATTATGATATCAAGCAAGAATATGCACACCATTTTCTATTAATGGGTATTTCATATATTATACCATATGATTGATTACATTATGTTGAATAAATATATTTCTTAAAATTTTTATGATGGGTTCAATAAGATAATTGTCTAATTCATTTGATGAATATTTTTTCTTATGAGGTGTCAAATGTGAGAGTAAAGAGTAAACATTTTCCATTATGGAAATTTTACCACCACGTGATATTGTATATTCAGTTATCCTCAACTCATATTTATATCATGTTATATGTTTTTTACACATTTACTAATATTCCATGATATTATTAAACCATATCCTTTTGGATATTCTTCCATGCGATTATTCATAATCCTTATCTTTATGAAATCAGATTATAGTTTTTACTCACATGTTGTGTTTCCTTACCATGTTTATTCCATTAATGGTATTTTTAGCTCACCCCTTTTATGTGTTTATTCCCTAGATTTCCCCATATATTTTAGTAGAACAAAATTATATAGGATCTCTTTTAGATATAAAATAGTAATATTTAATTTTTATACATACTTTCATGTACAATGAACCTAGACTTGCAATGACACTATGCCTTTATGATACTTGTGTATTATTAATGGATATTTGTATCAAGAAATAACGAAAAAATATCTATAAATTATTTGTTAGTCATATTAAGCTTCACTAATTTTTTATTTTGGGGAACCAATGTTTTTAAAAAAAATTCTAGACTTATTGGTGTATAATTCTATACTGATCTTCATCAATGTGGCCTAAATACATTTCTATGTCTCTGTTGACTAGTCGTTCAAAATATAAATAAGTTCTGTTTTTCAATATTTACAAATTCACCACAATGTATCCATTTATGAGTTTCTATGACCTTCATATAGTCACACTGAAAACATTACACAACATTTCATCATCTTAGCATCATGTTTTTAAATTTTTAACAGAACTTTTCTATCATAGATAAGTGGAGGTACATATTCAATTGAATTATAGCTTCCATGGTGATTTAAAATAAGTGATTTAACTTCTGGTTTGATGTTATGTTAATTTTTTTAATTTAATTAGTATTGTATTATGGTTAGTCTCACCCTATGAAACTAGGTTTTCAATCATCTAAATGTCTTCTTCAATTAAGTGATTGTACTTGGGATTTTTAAAACTCTACTACTACCATGAAGATATTACGGAAAAGAATCTATCACCGGGAATTTAATCTTAAATAGATTCATATCCATTATTATGGGGAAGGTTTTTTACTCTTAATCTCTAGTATTCTATCCCATGAAAACATATAACACACCAAAAAACAAAAAAAAAAATCATCAAAAATCAAACATGATACTAAAAATTCAACATATTCATGTCTTATTCTACCTAATAAAACTCAAGTAAATTGTGTAAGAACAATAAAACCAAGGATATTAAAAATAAATCTCAAAATTTGTTTAGCCTATATTTTTTAGAAATAAAAAACAACATCACCCAGGATTTATTAGTGTTCAAATGTTTTTAATCATGTATTTAAGAAAAATATATGGTCATAATGTCATATTAAAATCCACAATGAGAGAATCTCCCCTCCTCCTAAGAATTTGTAGTAGGTACTTAAGTCCATATAGCTCATGGATAATATTAACATATAAAAATATTTCTTCATGATCTAGTGAATTTCATGTTGGGTCTTCTTCCGTCATATTTGAATTGGTCAGTTTTTTCCTTCTTCTATTATTATTTGTCTCATACTTCATCACCTCCCAAGCCTCAAGTCCAACCTAGTGGGGGATCATGTATCGGTATCAATGTGAGATCATATTTTGAATCTTATTAAAAAATATATTTTATTTTCCAATATATATTCTCCCTGATAGTTTTATTCAATAGGCTTGGATCAGTTTTCCCCTCTTCATCAAATTCCTAGATCAAGATTTAGGAAATTTCATCTTTAAATATTTAATAATTTAACAATATCCCAGACGTTCGGTAAAGTTAGTTAAACATGATAAGACAATATAACAAAAATGCGATAGTATGTATATATTCATAAATTAATTGGATCTTCACAGGTCAAAAAAATCCTCTTGTTAAGGCATAATCACTACACTCTCCACATTCTGGCATATATGGTCCAACATGTGCATGATTGGAAATTACAATTGTTTTAATATCAATAACATAAAAATTTCAAAGAGGATTTTTAGTTTACATGAATGATTTAAGTAAATTCAATATTTTTTTACAAAAATTTATGCATAGTAGGTTAATCGACTATGGGTTCTTTCTTTCGATAGGTTAACTTCCTTCTTTGAGTCAATTCAGCGCTATCAAAAATTAGGCATACAGTCACTTATCTTATACTCAGTTCAACAACCACACCACATTTATGTGGGAGGGTTTCCACATCCTATACATTGATCATGCCTCTTTCAATTGGTCACTTGTCCACTAACATAATTTATATCATAAAAGTGTAGACTTAATGAATAAAAAACGAAATGAAAAATAAAATTACTCAAAAAGAGAAATGAATTTATGAAAAATGGATTACACAATTGATGTTTAATATAAAATATTGAATTATGAAACAATTATTTCTAAAATAAAAATATCATAAAATTAGCATATTTTTTTAAAAAATAAATGGGTAATTATCATCAAGAATTATTTAGAAAATAAATCTCCAAAAAATTGATGTTTTTGATCATATTAAATGAATTTATTATTTCAACTTCAATGAAGTCAACATTTTCTAATTATCCATAATAATCATAGTTTCTCGTTTTAAAATAAGTTATTTAACCAAAATTATGTGAAAAAATGTGAAAAACACATACCACATAATGGAAAAAATTTATTATAATATACCCAGCTTGTTTCATTTTAGTTTCAAGATTAATGTATAATAACTTATTAATATATGATTTATTTCACAAAAATACTTAGTTAAGTGTTGGTTCTTAACATTTCCCCCACTTAAATAAATTAAATCATTATAATTTTAATTATCACATACTAATAACAATACATCAGGGTATTTAAAAATATCAAAGTCATAATATATTTCTTATTAAAAATTCAAACTATTCTATCATAGGGACAACTAGGTATCATATTTTTCCCTCATAATATGTGTATATTAGTTTTATCAATAGTTTATTCCAATTATGGAACTATAGATAAGTATTAGGAGTTTCTATATATATAGTTGCACATTTTCATTTTCTAGATCATATTTCCAACAAAATTTGAAAACCAAAATGATTTTTATAAAATTAATTAAAATCAAATGAAATAACCATATAAATATAAAATCGCAATCCTTTGATTTATTATCTAATGTGACCACCATTTCCACTTATGGTGCATTATATTCAACTATGTCAGACTTTTTTCATTTTATATGTCTCACGGTTCAACCAATATTTCATTATATTGGGTTCTCACTTTTTCTTTAACGTAATAACGTAATTTAATTTGTATATAACTCCTTTATAATGGATATCAAAATAGTATATGATCAACAAAAATATATCCACTAAATGTTTACATCCAAATATGTAGTATTAGGCCCACTAAGTATGCACCAGAGTTAAGATTGAGTTAATACTCAACCATCCATTTTCAGGGAGATTACCCCAAGGTTAATATATTCTATAGGAACATCCAGTTTCTAGTATATTGATAGATATATAATTTCTTGGATAACCACACAATGTTTACCTTACGAAAACATTGGTTTGTTATCATATACATAGACTTTTCCATTAGGCTTCTCCCTTAAACATATCCTTAAAGATGCCACTAAATAACCCTTATCCCAATAACAAAAATATTCGATATTTCCTATTTAGATTTTAAATTAAGAAAAAACATAACTTATCAACCCTTGAATTATTCTCAACTGACGTCATAACCACTAATGTTAGTAGAGCCCTACTATAATACCATATATGATGATCCATAGACATGAGCATCTCAATCACCTGAATTTAAAGAAAATATTTCATTATAACACATTACAATGATCTTTTAGGGTTACATTTTTCGAGAATTAAGGAATCATAATAACCAAAAAACTCATGTGTTTTACAACTAATAAAAATATTTCCCCACTATATTAGGAAATACTTAATCCAAAAAAATCATCAACATCTATCACAAATTCTACACATAAAATACTGTTGTGGACACAACGTATATATTAATTTTCTTTATAACCTTAGGTAATTTATAACATGACAAAGGTGTGACCTCATATTACCTATTATGGTACTATTTCCTCTAGAAATGGAGATTACCTCATTTGCTTAAGGTTCAAACATTCCAATCTGTTTCTAACGGGTTTGTTCATAGAACCAGAAACATCCAATGATTCTATATTAATTTTGACCTACTTTAAAAAGGTAAGTGATCACTAGGTGTGGATCGATGAGGCTTAAGAATTTACATTGGTCGAGAGAATGGAAGTTCGGACCCATCACACCTTTTTGGGGGGAATTATTGTATACTCTTGGACTCTCTTTATAGATTTAAGTTATGTTCATGAATCCTTATTACACTACCAAGTATGAAAATGATCTTTCCTTAAGATCTAACAATAAATGATCAATATTTATGAGATTTGGAGAATATTTTATATGTATTTGAGGTTCTTCATCAATAGAGAATCATCTATATTTGTTAGAGATTCTTAGTCAGTGGAATCCTTCAACACAATATATAAAGATATCTTGGTCATTATGATAACCATACTGGTTTTAAAGCCCCTCAGCGGGTCACATGAAGTTTATTGTCGTTCAGAAGGACATGAATTATTTCAGAGTTGGGATCATACCTGTAGATGGGCTACCTATATATCCTTTTTTAGAAAAGTGATCCGAACCCACATAGTTTGGGAATTAAGATATAGTTTAATGTTATATGGGACAGATGAGAAATAATGGATGATAGTCTTGAACATTATAAAGGCTTCCTATATACTCCACTATTAAGGTAAAGATCAAAGTCCATATAGTTCGGTTAAGTATTTTGGGGCTTACGTATGATTAAGGTCCCTAAGAGCTGTGTTGTGGTTTCTTTTACACTCTATGCTCACGTGAGTCATGCTTGGTGTGAGAAACTAGAGGTATTAGTAAACCAGACAATTTGTGCCACAAAAGATGCAGTCATAAAGAATGATGTGGGGCTTGTTTATGTATGATTTCCCAAATAGATAAATATCAAGACTTATTCTAGAGAAGAAACCTAGGAACAGGGTCCATAAAGGTATATGTGCTTTATGGATATTTGGATACTCTATCTTGGGGATTACTCCAGAGGAGGATGCCCAAATTAAGAGGGGACTTGTGATTGTGTTTTATTCCTGAGAAGCAAGCCCAAATCAAAAGAAGTTAAGACTGGTTAAGAGAAATTATGACTGGGGCGTACTCTTGAGAGGGAGTCCTAAGTTACGGAAATTTGGAATTTGGGGATTACTCCTAAGGAGGATGCCCAGAATAAGGGAACTTGGACTGGGGCTTACTACTGAAAAGGAGGCCCGTGTTAAATTAATTTAAGACATGGGGCTTACTCCTATGAAGGATGTACAAAAATAGGGAACTTGGGGCCTACTCCAAAGAAATATTCCCAAATTAAAAATCTTCTCATCTTTAAAGGATGAGGTTGAATGAATGAAATATCCAACCTTAGTGACATAAAGACATATAAATCGCTAGGTTTTGGGAGATGTTCCACATAATTTCTTTCAGATAAGGATGGAAACGAAGGAACCATGCCATAAATGACTTTGAAGAGGGTTTTGAAGGCAAAATATTTAAGAGGAGAGGTGGATTTGAGGAAAAGAGTTGAATAAGCAGGAGGGGCACCCAAAAAGAGGTAAGCGCGCAAGTCTTGTTGGGGTGCACAAGTCCTGATCTCACAAGTATATCTATGAGACACATGGGTACTTGTGCTCTCGTCAACCCATAGGGTAATACATGGGAGAAGCATGGCTTAAGCCCTTAGTATCATCCCTAATGAATTCCAAATGATTGGTGCATAGGTTCTGTTGAAGGGATAAGGTGGCGCGCAAGTGTGGCCATTTTCTCTTAAGGGTTACACCCTTAGGCATGCATGTGTTGTTGAATTTCAACACATAGGCCTTGTTCCCCCTCTTTATATCTTCCATTATAGGTAAGAAATTACCGTATAAGTGTTCGGAAAACATCATGAAGAGACTAGGGCGCCAGGAGCTCAAATCTGACTTTTGGAATTTTTCATTCCCAAAATCGGGGGACCACAAGTGGAATTTATAGGCTTCTAAAGACCATGGGAGAAAATTAAATAGGGCACGCAAGTCACCTTCATGCCCAATATGTGGAACGCAGGTATACCTACGCGACCATCTTGGAACTTTCGCGGCCCATGTTCAAAGAAATCCATGTTCATGCATTTGTCAATTTTTGATGTTTCTTCAAAGGATGAATCACTTTGTGTTTATGGTATTTCCCTTTTCATTCGTTGGACTCTGTGACAGAATGGAAAGTCATAAAAAGTCCCCCCTAATAGTTGGATCCGAAAGGAAGGAGGATTTGACTCTGAGGTAAAGGAGAAAACCAAGGAAAAACAGCGCGCAAGTTTTGAGTGTTCATGTTGCGTCGCGCAGGTGCGAGCCGCGGAGGCCTCAGAGCGCAGGGATGTGGCTTTGCCTATAAATATGTTCCTCATTCTCGCAAAAGCACCCGGATTTTAATTCCTCTTAGCTCTCGCCGTGTAGGTTTCTATCATCGCACAATTTGCTGATTTTCCACGGTTTTATTACTTCTATTCGTGTCGCGCTTCTGCAGCGGTATTTTGACCTCCGCGGTGATACCTATGCGCCAAAACCTACGTCACCTGATGAAACATGCGTGCCAACATTTGGACTTGCGCGCCTTAATGCCTTATCCATTTTTTCAATTTTCTTCAAAAATCTTATGATTAATCAACTTACTTAAGGGTTAATTATTAGACCCTTATGTAGATTCAATGGCTCCTAGAAGAATTGGAATGGCTGATGAACTCGCTAGCAAGCGAATTGATGACATGATGAACGTTGTTGGACAAGATTTATATGATATCTGTGACAGAACACTCCTAGATCTGGAAAACTACTTGAAGAGGTGTCATCCTAATTTTCCACACATCATCTACTTGCCTCTATATGGGCATGGTCATCTGCAAGAAGTCAATATTCTAGAGGCAAATAATTATCTCCCACATTCTTGGTTTTAGAATTACACCAATTTTTCTTCTGAAAATATCTCAATTGAAGGATCATTTTTTTAATATAGGGACAGTGGAGAATGCCTACATAATTCATCATAGCCCTTTTTCCCTATATCTGAAACCTCACAAGCCCGAGCTACAACCACATTGTTATTCTTCAATCTTCCTAAATTCTCAGATGGATCAATCCAAAGGCTAGATGAAGAGTAGGGAATTCTATCTTTGAGGATGTGTGTTTCCAACTTGGATGTGAGAATATTCGGTGCGACAAACCAGTGTATATTTTGTCGACGATTTAAAAGGATCTACAATATATGAAGTTGTCTGGGCTGGGAAGACATATGTCTATAGAAATGATGACTTTATACCAGAGCTAATCAGCCGCTGGAGCCAAAAAACCAATTCTTTCCATCCAAATCATGGAGAAGTAGGAATCAGTTAGTTGGATGTCTACAAGATCTCGGAGGCTCCAATTTTGGTCAATATGTATGATAGTTTCATCCCCCAAAAGGTGACTTGGAATAATTCCGAGAAGACTCCAGCTTTGGCTCAGGAGTTGTTGAAAATATTCTATAAGCTCAAGAATTCCAAGACCTCCAAAACTCATTCCAGAAAGGGTAAAAATACCGAGGAGTGGATGTATATGTTTCTTACTAGGAAGGAGGGGGAGTGGCCCAGCTTTAATCGTCCTACTATTCGCTCTAGAATAGAGAAGAGTGGTGCTTCTGGTATATTCTGGATGACTCTAGAAGCAGGATAATTTGATAAGTGGGGGTACAAAGTGGATCAAATAATTCCAAAAAATACCCATCTAGTGGGATTCTTAGCCTTGTGGCTCAGTGTTTATCTTTTTCCAGTTAGGGATTCGAAGCTAGGCATTAGACCAGGGACCTTTGTTGTGGCAGACAAGTTGGCTATGAAACAAATGGTTGGGTTGGCCACCCATATTTTGGAGAAGAATCACAGGAACATACTCCATGTATTTATGGGTAAGTCTCATTTGATAATGGTGGTACCATTCTATGTTTTGTGAGGATGGATCGCTACTGATTTCAGGACCTATGTCGTATAGAATAGAGTACAGGTTCCTGATAGTTCTTTCAGGCCATCAGTGCTGGCATTTTCTGGAGTTGCTCTGTTAGCCCTCAACATCTACGATATGAAGTTGAGGGTGGGCATGTTCTTGGAATTAAATTTATTTCCTTAGGGAAACCCACCAATCGGGTGGTTTTTTGATAATGGAACAGCCGTCCTAGAACTGAGGTTATACATGCTATCTTGCAGAGATGGTGTACTGGCCACCAGGATTGACATAGAGATTATATGTGAGGCCTATGCTCCATACAGATTTTCATGCCAATTCACGTGTCTGCAGCAGACTGTTGTACCCCCTCTTGTGCATGTCATGTCAGAGAAGCATCCTCTGGTTGCCTAACAACTATGGTTGCTGACATCTATGGAGAAGACCGAGGCAGTGTTTGATCTACCAGTTGATAAAGCAGTGAGTAATTTGACTACATGGTATGCCGAGAACTAGATAGCATCATACCCTTAAGGGGTACTAAATCATCTAGTTCATCAGGTGGGGAAAATGAAAATAATTGTAGAGAAATAAACCCTTTATCGGGAAGGTGACACTTCCCCACCAGGAGCTGATTCCCCAGGTTCCTCACATAGGGATGACTCGCCATATTCCCGAGATGGGGATGATGAGGAGAAACATGTGTCAAAGCGGCCACATGCCAGATATAATCCTTCTGTCAGAATCAAGAGACTAATTCCATTAACTCTTAGTGAGTTACTTCATTGGGGAAATTTAATCACCATTACTTTATAAGGAAACAAGTCTTATTTTCTTATCCTTTATCGGTAGTTTCCGAAGCTGGGAAGAAGCTGACGTCTAAGATTGTAGGACCCTACTCACAACCTTCTAGTACACATGTTGAATATCTACAACTAGAGGATGTCCAGACGTGGCAGATTTTATATTGTGATGCTAAAACTGCCTATCTTGATCTGTGCGAGGGGATACACATCCTTGGAATAGGGAATCTTCGGGCTTCTACATACATATGTTACAATGATAACCCCGATGAAGTGAGGGATTACATCAGAGAGCTGGAGATGCTCATATATGCCACCAATTATTCCATTCCTATAACCAAGTGGGTGAAGGAAATGATAGATCGTGGAATCACTGAGGGGACTGGTGGTTCTGAAGATGAGGAGTGGCATTATTACATGGCTCTTGAAGATGTAAGTCTCTTTATTTATTTGCATTGTAACTTGAGTTAAGTTAAATATTTTTTAATCAAGGAAATTACATTCATCATCATGTAGCTTGAAAATAAAGGAACTTTTGAGGTTCCTTCACCACAATATAGCCCTGGTGGTACTGCCATCGGGGCTGCTGAAACTCATCACGAGCCGGGTGAAATATCTCCAGGCCAGCAAGCCATGGATGTGGAGTTAGATATGGCTCTTCATTCCCAAATTCCTGTATTTGGAGATGATGATGTCATCACTCCCAAAGAGACGAAGAAACAAAATATTTGAAGGAAGAAGTCTACAGCTAAACTCTTCATCGGTAGTGGTAAGTCCTTCGAATAGTCATGAGTCTTAACCCATGAAATGATTGCTCATATTTCATGGGATTGTAGGGGCTCCTTCAATTTACCCTTTTAGGGAGGGGAATGACCCTCCATTCAGGATAAAAGAAGGTACTGGTGAACAATCACAAGTTCATTCTAGCTTGGCTACTTCTGAAATAGAGTCAGCGTTTGTTCCCAGTACCACTCCTGCTGCTGCTGCAAGGAGAGAAGAGCCTGCTTCTAGTAAATTAACAATGATTCATAATATGTTGAATGAAAACATCAACTAACTTCCATTACGTGATACATTAGGTTCAACCCATGCACCGGATCTTTTGGAGGCCACTGAAATTGATGCCGAAATTTTATCTGAAGAAACTGTCTGGGGTCAGAGGATGGAGGATGTGGGTTGCCAAGTAGATATTTTGAATTCTCTCACTGGTGAGACTAACAATGAATCTAAGATATCATTCGATGAAATGATGAAACTTGGTGCACCTTTTCATGATAATTTAGATTAAGTAAAATTAACATGTAATTTAGAGGATTTTGAACATGAGTGTTATCCTTCGTCCTGTAAAAATAACTTCTTCTTACATCTCTAACCATGATTGGTTCAAATGTGCAGTTCCATCTGAACAAGATACCGAACTTCCAATGCGTGAACGGGGTAAAGACAACCCTACTATTATAGAGACACTAGATCAAGTGGAGCTGATCCCAGTAGAGCTTCCTCAAACTCGTCCTGAAAATCCTGTTGAAGCTTAGAAACATGGGGAGGAGCCTTATCCTGTTGTTGATCTACTATTGGGTAAGTGATAACAATATATGTGGCTGCACTTAATTTTCAAGACAACTTAATCAACTTATTTTATCCTGTGAAACTAACCAAAAAATTAAATTAACTATGTAGGGCCATCAATTTCATTGGCTAGATCTGGAGGTCAATCCTCAGCCTCCGCCCCAACGGGAATAGAAAGTGGAATAACAAGGGTCAGGGGGGAAGGAGCAGAACATGTCACTTTTCAAAGTTCATTAATCCCGAATTATATTCACCCTTGTGACAGTGATGCTGAGTCAGACCCAGAGGTACAAGAGGTGCTCCAATTTTCATGATGCAAGGCATGAAATGACATATGGAAGATCATATCATAAGTTACTCTTTAAGAACTATCTTCGACGATCCCTCAACTATCATCCTTGATCATCATGTTGGGACTTCGCAGTTTTGGATATCAAGAGATCCATGCCACGGTGAAACAAGTCAATTTAGGGAGGGATCAGGAGCAGAGGTACCGTCACGACCTGACCAGAGTAAGGTTGTCAGCCAATATCTTGGAATTTGAGGTTGTGGTGTCCCGAGCTGAGGCTGATCATGCTGCCAAGTTGAAGGATCTAAAGAATTAGATTAGGGAGAATTTTGTCCAGCAGATGCACCTTCAGAAACAGTAAGATGTTGTTACGAGGGAACATGACTAGCTTAACAATTCACTGGAAGGAGGTAAAACGAATGGTATGAAATCCACTGCAGATTCTAATAAATCACTCCATTAATCTGAAAAGAGTGAAGCTGGTCGAGTGCATGAGCTTCAAGTAGCTGCGGATGAAGCTCGGGATGCCGTGAAGCAAGTGAAGAGTTATGTTGACATCCTTTTTTAATTCGTGGGAAAGAGAATAGGATCCACTCTATGTATGTCCTTCTAACTCTTGTTCATCAATAAAGAATACTTTAATCTTCAATCATTTGTGTCTGCATTATTTTTCTACCTTCTAATTTTTTTTACCTAATCCAATGGGCCTGGTAAGCATAATTTGATTTTTTCTAGGATTATAAAAATAATCCTACACACTATTAATCTTTAATTTCTCAATATTACCAAAATCATAAAACATGTATGTTTAGTGAGTTGGGACTTGAATTTTGTTTAGAGTTCCCTTGTATTTTGTGGGCAACATAAAGTCATGCACGTCAGACATAAAAAGGATAATATTTAATGTCGAAATAGCTTTGACCGAATGGATTAAAATCAACGCAATTACGTGATAATTTATCTGAAAACATAATACCATATTCACATATTAGGGAAATCATGTAAACTATGACTTAAGAAATTTTTAATATGAGGAATGTTACGAAAAAGGGATAAAAGGCATTAGAAGATGTATTTCCCCAGAATGAAGTTACTATTATTTAACAAACCTGTTAGGGGGTTGAATTATGCAGAGCCACCTAAGGAAATTGGATGCATAGTCAAATAATAGCATCTATTGGCTAACCAATCCGTTATGTATACTGTTTATGCAAGTTCGCCTAACGGCACGTGCTGCATAGTTAGGTAAAATAACTCTGAGAAATTTTACCTTTCTATTGATAGAAACCCAGTGAATGTTTATGGAGATTCAAATTTTCCAAACCATAGAGTCTACTGTATGGAGAGAGGTACTTGAATATGGACAGGATATTTCCAATCAATATTGTCAAATAATTGGATGAATGCCACTCCTACGAAGGTCTGACCCTAATGTAGGGAATTGAAATATAAACCATAGACATGAATACTTTCAGATCATGAAGATGTGTATGGGAAAAATATGTTAAGGATGGGTATTTTTGAGGATCCCTACATATTTTCATTAAGAAAATTAAGGACAAAAGAGGTTTTCCTCCTAATAACAATGTTACTACTATTTAAAAAACATTTTAGGGGGGTTGAATTATGCAGGTCCACCTAAGGGCATTGGCTGCATAGTCAAATAATAGAAACTTTTGGATGATAGTTCCATTATTTAGACTACTTATGTAAGGCCGCCTAAGGGCACGTGCTGCATAGTAAGGAAAAATAATTCTCGAGTATCATACATTTTGTGACTAGAGGTTAAGAAAATGGTTATGGAGATCTAGAAGTATCAAAGTTTAGGAGTATGGTACATGAAAATGAGTATTTTCCAATGCATGAATGAGATATACAATCCAATTCTAATGATAATGATGTTGTGGCGCGGGGCCCTGAATTGATATGTTGGACATCACTACATATTTCATTAAAATTAGAATCAAGCCAAATGTAGTTCTTGAAATACAATTTAAAGTCATATGGGACAAGAGTATAGGAAAATCTTAGTTTAGGGTCTTAGAGCTCTGACAATAATTATGAATACAAAGTGTGGGTTTTATAAACCTGATGTGAATGAAGACCAGGGTTTTCATACCACATTCATGTTTTCACAAGGGGACTTTTCAGTCAAGGGAATGAAAATGGAATTTGGGGTTAGGTGGAATTTGGGGTTAGGCCCAAAGACTTGGGTCTGGATTTGAGGGATGCTTGAATGTTCCTATGTATCCCATAAAGAAGTAAATAAAACCTCATGTAGTTCTTTAAATACCCTCTGTACTAATTTGGTTCGTAAAAGTGAAGGGTGAAAGGGGACTTTAGTGCAATGATGGTTTGACCAAAGATTAAAGGTTCGAAAATTGCCATGTATGCACGTAGTCTTTGTAATATAACATGATTGGAGATCAATGTAAATAACGATTCCCTCTCAGGTGAGGGTGTCAAATAATTTTGTAATTTATTATCATACATGACAAAATTGAGAATAGTTTAACGTCATATAGCAATGACGATGGTGAACCAATGTAAAAAATATTGGTTCTGAGGGCAGCTTCACGAATCAACGTCATATGAGATGGAGGTGAACCGATGTGAATATATTGGTTTTGGGATTGAACCTCTAGAGGTTGCCTATGTACCCAACCTAGAAGGAAAGGATCAAAGTCTGAGTAGTTCGATTGAAGAATGAATTGGTGATCAAGTTGTTATTGAGGAAAACGATCTAAAAAATGGTGTTGGGACTTATGCATGGTTAGCGGCCCAGAGAGGCTGTTATGGTTGATGTTTACTCTAAGATCACGTGATTCATACTCTATGTGAGAAACAAGAGGTAGCAACACCCCTAATGATGCACTGTTTAATGTCATATTGGACGAAGAAGAGACTGTGCAGTTTAATGTCTTGTAGTAAGGACATACGGAGCGACTATGAAGTCTAATGTCATGCAGTAAGGACAAAAGAGAGGTTGTATAGTTTAACGTCATATAACAAGGATGGGTTATATATAGTTTAGTGTCATGTAGCAAGGAAGTACAACTATGCAGTTTAATGTCTTTCAGTGTGGACAATGGGGACACAGTTTAACACCATGTTGGATGTATTAGGGGCTTTTTCACAGTTTAACGTCAAGTTGGACGTAAGGGTGCTATACAGTTTAGCGTCATATAGATAGGACATATGAGGGAAAACACAGTTTAACTCCATGTTGGATGATGGCATAGTTCAACATCATATATCTAGGACGTATGGTATGATGTTTAATGTCTTACTGGACATAAAAGTATTTGTGTTACACAAAATACTTCTTCTGAAATCTAGCATTTGTTGGAGGAGTGATGAGTTCTCCATCTATTGAGATTAAATAATAAGATCCATTGTAGTAGAACTTATGTATTGAGTAAGGTCCTTCCAAATTAGCTTCAGCTTTGGAGGATTCTTTCTGTGTATCATTGGAGTTCTGAGAACCAATACCAATTCTCCATGAATGAATCAATGAAGAAGAAATTTTCTGTTGAATTCTCATTCTATTCGATTCTGATGGACATCTAAGTGGTGCAGGCTGTACAATATTTTTTCATCTAATCATTCCAATTAATCCAATTGATTTTTAGAATGTTCATCTGTAGATGAATGTCCAAAAATGGCTACTCTGAGTGAGGGTAATTGAACCTCAATGGGCAAGACTACTTCTATTCCATATACCAATGAATATGGAGTTGACCGCATTGCAGTGTGGGTGGTGGTCCGATAAGCCCATAAAGAATTAATGAGTTTATCAGGCCATGATTTCTTATTTTTATCCACCATCTTTTACAGTATGTTTAAACGAGTGTTGTTGAAGACTTCTATTTTTCCATTGGACTCTACATGATACTGAGATGAATGATTGGATATGATGATGTATTTTTTATTCAACTTCCTTAACTCAGATGAATAGAATTTGGTGCCATTGTCCGTCAATATGGTATGAGGGAAACCAAATCTGGTAATGATGTTATACTTGATGAAGTTATCAATGGTTTTAGAACTAACTTCTTTGAGAGATATTTCCTCTTCCCATTTGGAATAGAATTCAGTATCAATAGAAATGTACTTAAACTGATTGGATGTAGCCGAAGGGTAAGGTCACACTACATCCATTACCCACATGGAAAATGGCCACGAGTATTTAGCTATAAAAGCAAATCTTGGTGTTGAGGAATGAAGTTGGCACATAATTGGAAACAATGACACTTCTTTGTGAAATCAACACAATATTGTATTATTGAAGGCCAAAAGTATCCATGCCTTCGAATTTGATCAATATTCTATGTCCAGACAGGTGGGCACCACAGACTCCTGCATGTACTTATTTCATGAAAGCCAATGTCTCTTCAACATCAATGAAATTGAAGAGAAATCCATCAAAACCTATTTTTAGTGGATTTTTTCTAGGTGAACTGGGCTATCATAAATATTTAAATTGACCACACATCTCCAGACTTGTTCTTTCCTAGCTCTATCAGGTGGGAGTGTTCCATTTTGAAGGTAATCCCTGACAGGTGTAAACCATCCTTTAGTATGACCATATGGTTCAGGAATTGGAATAATTTCATTGATTTTTTCTATTCTTGTTTGAACATAAGGTGAAATTGTACAACGGTGGGAAATATTGATTATTGTCTCGTCCCGATTTGGATCTACCAGAGCCGTAGCTATATTATCCAATGCATCAGCTTGAGCATTTTGTGATTGCGGGACATAAGAAAATATCAGGTTCGAAGGAAATTCTGCCATTAACTCTCTAACGTAATCATACAAAGAGATTAAATTTTATTTTCTATTTGCATAATCCCCATTGACTTGTTTGATTACCATGTTTGAATCTCTTTCACTTTTAAGTGATTCACTTGTGCTTGAAGCGCCAACTCTAATCCCGCGATGAGATCTTGATATTATAATTCATTTATTGTACCACCTTCCCGAAATAAGAAATAATAAGGTAGCACAACCTTTTCTGGGGAAATATGCACAATTCACAACAAAAAATTGTTGAATTTTGGATCTTTCATTTTCTTCCCTGTTCGACTTCTGGAAGCCCCATCAAAGTACATTTCCCATGTTTGAAGACTATCTTGAATAGAGAAGATTTCCTCATCAGGAAGTTCAATATCTATAGATGTATCTACTAATGAAGGGTGTTCATCAAGGAAATCAGCTAGAGCTTGGACCATTATTGTCTTTGGAGACACATATTGGATATCAAATCGCTGCAAAATAACTTCCCACATTGCTAGATGTTCTGTAAGCATTGGGAGACTAAGGATGAATTTGAGCGGGTTATTGAGAGATACCAATTTGACCTCATGATGTTTCAGGTAGTGTCTCAATTTCTGAACCGAGAATATTAATGCTAGGTAGCACTTTTCCATACTTGAATATTGGTTTTTTTCTTTAAGCGTAGTCTGACTAAGAGAGTGAAGGCTATTTTCATTCCAAGTATCATTAATTTTGGGCATGGAAGGCGCCCAATGATCGCTCTAAGGCTGTCACATAAAGAATAAGTTGTCTTCCTTCAAAAGGTGGCATTAATACCAGTGGACTCAGGAGATATTTCTTGAGAATATTGAATTCTTCTTGACATTCCTCAGTCCACTAGTAAGTGACTCCCTTCTTAATCAATTTGGTGAAGGGTAAACCTTTTCCTGCCAAATTGGCGATGAAACACCGAATATAGGCCATGTGTCCATGAATTCCTCTCAATTATTTCAAATTCTGAGGAGGTGTTATTCCAAGGATTGACTTTGTCTTCTCCTGATCGACTTCGATACCATGATTGCATACAAAAAACCAAGAAATATTCCGGAGTTTACCCCAAAAGCCCATTTCAAGGGGTTCATTTTCAAATTGTGTTGTTGATGTTTCTGGAATATGACTTCTAAATCATCCAACTAATTAGAAGAATGTTTTGATTTAACCAGCAAATCGCCCACATAAAATTCACAAAATTTCCCTGAAAAGGGTTTGAAGATACGGTGCATGGCACGTTGATATGTTGCACCTACATTCTTCAGGCCAAAGGAAATTACCCGAGAGCAAAACAGAACCTGAGGGGATCTGAAGGCTATAGATTCTTCATCTTCTGGAGCCATTAGGATTTGATTATATCAAGAATATCTATCAATGAATAAATGTGGTTCATATCCATTTGTTTCATCAATTAAAAGTTCTGTAATCGGGACTAGAAAATCATCTTTGGGACAATGCCGATTAAGATATATGAAATCAATGAAAACTCTAATTTTTTCATTCTTCTTTTTCATAGGGACAATATTATCCAACCATTTTTGATATTGAACTTCTCTGACGATGTTATCTTTGATAAGATTATCCACTTCAGCTTCAATTTTGGAAGTAAAAGTTATGTTTGTTCTTCTTGCGGCTTGCTTAAATCCTCGATGTTGTTCTGGAAAACACCAACGATGAGTATCAACATCAGAGTCCAGCCCTACAATTTATGTATAATTCCATGCAAATATATCTCAGTATTTCTTTAAAAATGAAATATATATTTCTATCTCTTCAAGATTCATGGACACACTAATTAAAGTAGGGCATGGATCTTCTTTTGTACCCAAATTAATTTTTTGACTTCATACACAGTAGTAAAGATACCCCCTTCAAATGTTGGAGAAGCATCCCTGAGATCTTCCTCTTCTTCTTCAAAATGTGTTACTTCATCTGTATCTACTTGCATAATAGATGATGAAGAATAATTTCGATGATTAGAAGAGATGTTAAAATTTGAACATCTTGAAGAAGAGTCTTCCATTTCTGACCATATTGGTGATGAAGGGTCTTACTTGGGTAATAAAGAGGATATGATTGATGGAGAATAGACATCATCATTCACCTCTGGCATTGCTATAACTTCTTCTAGCCTGGTTGGTGATGTATGGACTTTCTATATTTCAGCGGATTGAATGAATACATCTCTATATGATCTTTCATCATTGCTTGGTGAATCACCACTTTCTCCCATGTTGTCTGGCTTGATTTCTGTAATTTTCATTATAGAAGTTTCCATAATATTACTTGGATTTGGGTCTATCCTGTCAATTTGACTGATAAGAAATACATAATCTGTACTCATATGTATGAATGGGTTACTGGAATCTTTTCCAAATCATATGGAACATTAACCTTGGTAACCTCCCTTATTGTGGATTTCTCCTTATCCTCCATGTGATAGAATTATGCCTCAATGTATTGAGATTCACATGTTTTGAATGGGGCCATATCACCATTCAATGTCCCAATTTGTCCATTCAAACAATATTTGAGGCATTGATGGTGTGATGAAGGGATATCTGCATGTTGATATAGACAAGGTCTTCCAAGAAAAATGTTGAAGGTTGTATCGTGATCAACAACCATTAAATCTGAATTGGATACAAGGTCTGCAAACTGAGTTCTGAGTGTAATATGGCCCAGTGGTTCTTGTTCATTTTTATCATATCCTTGTAACATCACAGTAGAAGGAGATAAATCAGATTCTTGTGAGGCCCAATTGACTAAGTGTACGAATGGGGATGCGGTTGACTCCTAAACCATTATTAATGAATTCTTTTTGTATGTCTACACCATTGACCTTGCCACATAAATAGAAAAGTCTAATATGTCCATGCACAAAATCATCTTCATCTTCATCTGTAAAAGATATCACTGCATGGAATTCTTCATGACCATTCTCTACATGTTAGACATCAGCCACAACAATTTGAGTTTCAAATTCCTTAGGACTTGACAAACCCTAGATGAGTGCCTCTCGAAGATCCTTTGATAGATTCAAGAAATCCAGAATTGATAACTGGTCTGGTACTTGGTCCAAATGCTTCAAGACATCATATTTTTGATCCAAACAAGAACATGTGGTTTCACAGGTGCCTTAGATGTTAATGCTTTGGAAGTAGATGCATCTTTTATTGGGGTAGGAGTTGGAAATACTCCTGGATTTAGAAGATTAGACCGAATAGGTATATTTACATGTTGAGAGGAAGAAGGTGGAACCTCTAACAGATCCTCCAGAATAATTATTCCAGGACTGAATCTGCTATTGGGGGAAGAATTTGCTTGTTCATGTTGAGCCCACTAAAGGGCTCTGCCACGAGTTTCTACTTCATATATAGTTCTAGCAGAGGTTGGATTGGAATAGTGGCTTCTGTGATATCCACGTATTCCTCTGTATTCCAGACCTCTGGAACTCCCTCTAATTCTTCTATTTGATACAAGGAACTCATTCTCATCAGGATCAAAACTGTGACTAGCATAAGGATTTGTTAAATGAATCATGTAAACAGAACCAATGATCAACTCTTATTTTGAGGAAGACTCTGCCTGATTAGCCAGTTTAGGCTATGCCATTTGGTGGGGCGGTACCCGTGGCTTTGAAGTAGATGGCATAAAATCTGCAGATTCAAAGACAACTTGAGCATTCAAACAATTTCATCTTCTTCTGATTGTTCCTCTTTCTTCGAATTATGCCGCCCCTTTGAGGATTTTCCCTCTGATGAAGAGGGTTTTTCTGTGGAATTCATAGAATAAGACACAATTGGTTTCTTCAATTGCATTCAGAAAATTGCATGAGTTCGGTTGATCATTTTGTTGACCATCCAGTCATCATATTTTTGCACATTCTTGTTTTTGACTTCCTGCCACTCACCTTCTTGCTCTGGATCTGTAGCAGTAACACATGCTTCATGAGCTGAAGAACCTTTCAATTTTACTTGTCCTGAGTCCACCATTTTTTCAAGAAGTCTTTGAAGACAAAACACTCGTGAATGGGATGTCCCAAAAACTAATGAAATGGGAAATAGTTGGGACGGTCTTCATCTCCTTCCATGTTAGGTCTATTGGGCCATGGAAACTAAACCAAATTATTTTCCAGAGCTGAAATGATGTAACCAGGAACTTGTTCATTTTGGATAGAGTAAACGTTTCTCTTTAGATACTCAAATTGATTCAGTCTTTGATCTCTTTGCTCATTTTGACGAAATGGCCTCTATTGTTGTCACTCAAGAGGTGGGGCCCTTCGATAAGATGAAGGTTTTGAAGTAGAAGAAGATACAGGTGATTGTTTAAGTGTAGCTGTAGTAGTCTCTGTTTTACCCATTCTACTTCTTCGAGCTGATGGAATTACATGAGTTTTAACCTTAGTCTTTGTAAGAGAGTCTTCAATATACTAAGCGATCAAAGTAAGGTCTTGAAACCATCCTATGTATTTCACAGGGATCATTGATGTGCATAATTTATCACACAAAATTTCCAGACATATTAGAAACAACTCTTCTTGAGGGAGTGCTAAGATTAAGGAATATGTTAATCCCTTCCAGCAAGCAATGAAATCTGAAACTCATTCAATCTCCCTTTTCTTAAAGTTTTTAAGTTAAAAAACTTTTGTCTTTGGAAAAATTGAGCTGAATTGAAGAAGGAATCGTTGACGGAGATCCTCCAACCTGGTAATTGACCGGGATTGCAGACTTATATACCAAAAAAAAGTAGGCTCTTGTAATTACTGCACAAAACACCTGAGCTTAACTGCTTCTTATTGCTAAGGGGTTCCCATCATAGGTTCGCAACGAGAAACAAAATGCGTTATGTGTTGCTCTGGGTCTCCTGAACCATTAAATAATGGAAATGTGGTACTTAAAAAATTTGATGGGGGGGGGGGGAATTGCATCAACCCATTCAAAACAAGATCTCTTTTCTGGTTTAATTTGTGCATGTTTTCTCTCCATAGCATCCAATCGAGATTTTAATGAATCAATGTTATTTATTAAATTTTGAGAAACATCCTATTGAGCTTGAACCTGAGAAGGTGGAATAACATGATCTTGGATAGATGTGGTGGATGTTACTGCAACTGAGGATAACACCACCTATTATTGTTGCACCCGAACCATAGGATTAGACTTATGAGGGTGTACTATTAAAGTAGGATACTCATGATCTATCTCAGTAGCCGCAAAAAATTACCTGGCTGACTGACTCTAGCACGCATAGGAGGAAGACTACCTCGAAGTAGATCTGTATTCAACCTCCTTAATTCCTTCATTTATTCCTCTTTTTGTGTGAATCCTTGTTCTAGTGAGAGTGATTGGCCTTCTCAAGAGGAAGGGTATGTAACCTAATTCTTTCTTTTCCCCTTGTTGGACGCCTTTCGGAGAGGGGGAAGTTGATTATTGTAAATAATACCTTGATTCTGAGTAATACTTTGATTTCTTGTACGCACACCATCTTCATTTGTTTCTGTGTGTATAACTTATTGAGCAGAAACTTCTTCATCTAATCCCTCTAAATGAGCCTCATGTTCTGGAGGATCAGCAACAATGGAATTGATGACATTTATTGATACATAACGCATTGCATCCCTTCTATTGGCATTTTTGTGATACTTCCTTATTCCATGTACTTGATGAGACATTGCCTTTTGTTGAGTTGATCCCTTGGGAACTTCATGATGAACCGATATTTGGAGGGAATATCCTGATAATTCGGATCTTCGTTCCTCTTGTGGAATCTTCCCTAATCGAGAGAAGACTGACTTTCTCTGAGGGAGAGTTTGAGTATTTGAATAAGTCCCCAGTCCAGTGGACTAAGGCTGTTTCTTCTATTTCTGCTCAACTCCTCGAATCCTATTTGTTGAATCTGAGGGTTGGGATAAAAGAGTCCCCTGTCTGGAAAGCTGCAGTGGCTCTTGAGCTGCTACAAATGAGACTTTCTTAATCTCTCTCCTTATCTAGAGGAATTTAGTCCAGAAATTGGCTAGATGCATTAACCTACATCCACTCAAATCACCTGGTTCAAATGAATGTTGGATGATTTCAGACACTTCTGTCACCTGAAGACAAAATCTCTCTAAACAAGAAGCATGTTCGATATTCTCATTTTTCCGATGCAAGAGTAATTAGAAAACTTGTTCTCAGTATGCCTGAATTTGAGAAGAACTAGTTGAGGCATGTTCTTGAGCAGGCCTCTGATTACAAACAAAGCCAATTGGTTGTGGACAGCCATGGACAATAAAACTGGATGAGACCATTTTTGGTGGGCTATGTTGGATGGAGAGTATAGTGAAATGTAGTTCTCCATGGACACTCCATCCCCTGATAATAATACCAGATGGGGCATTGGAAATTAACTGGTGAAATATTCTTAATGTGCTAAGGCATGAATGTTGAAGGGCTCTCTGCTCATTTTCAGCCTTCAGATATCAAGAAACTGGGAGAGAGGCCAAATCAATTTTTCATTATAACTCTTATATTATATTGACATTATTTCCATATTCATCATAAGATAATATTTTATTTTTCAATTGAAAAAGAGTTGTCCACATGTTGAGATGAATGTTTTGAATAAAATAATCTGTCAACATCTCTGTAATGTCATGCTGAGAGTCAGCCAAAGGGAAAAACATAACTGGCACTTCGCCTTTCGCCAGTTTTTTTCTCATATTCAGCACTGCCTATTTATCATTCAATGAAGATTATTCTACCTGATTAGACCAGAGTTGGTGCTTCCTTGTTTCTTCATCAGATTCAATAAGATTGGTAGAGAATTCACTTATCAGACTTGAAGTTGAATGACCCGTGGGTGGTTCGGAGAATGACCTACACCCTGGGTTATCTTCTTATTCAGAAAGTATTTCACCTACTAGCGGTAAAGAATCAGACATGACTAGCTTCACATTTGCATGTGCCTCAAGATTAGAGGGATTTATCATTACTACATTATCTATTGGAGCATTTTCTAGGCAATGTGAATTACAACTGCAGAGTGGACTTTCATAGCTAAATTCATCATCCTGGGAGGACCACCCTTGTGGGTTACATCAAAAGATGAAAACTTTTTCTCTTTGATCTTCGGGCCACACATAGGGTTATCGTGACTCTCATCTGAAGATGATACTTCGAGATCGACCGAAGATTCATAAAGCAAGCCTTCATGAGGATGTGTCTGATGTAGAACTTCAGAATTAATGTTCCCACTATTGGGAAATGAGAGAGTAGAATCTATAGTTGCAACAGATAATTTTCTGTGTGCATCAAGAACTCCTGCATCTAGCAAGGCCTTATTACAGATTGGCTCGTGATTTCTTGACTGTGCCGGATGTGTCTTTTTCTTAGTCACCTTATTACTCGCTTTGGGAACCACTTATTGATGAAAGTGGTTATTATGGGAAGGTGTATGTGCCTAATTATACGAAATACTCAGTTTAGGCTGATTATCTCTATTCAAATCAAGTGTATTTCCTTACTTGATTGTCCATATGATATGGGGGAGTATTCCCCACACCCCTCTTGGACTAGAAAAGAGTTGTGTATCTGTTCCAGAGTTATCTGTTGATGTGCCACTCATCTGGTAGGGACATATTTTCATTTCGTTCACTGTGATGCTGCTGAAGCTGTTTTAATATTCCGGAAGGCATCTAGAATATGAGAAAGGATTTTCATCCACTCTTTCACCATCATCAGATTGTACTTGGTGACTACATCTATCAGAAAAAGAATATACATCCATTCTGTGCTTGGAGTAGGTGTGTGTTACTGCTCCTGTCCTCATTTTGCTGTCAGTGAGTTCTGAAAATACTTATGCGTGGGGGTAGAGATTTGAGTCTGCTCCAATTTTGTCGTCGGGGCTTTCTGACTGACTTCTCTGAGTGCTACCAAACAAGACTGTTCGTAGGATAGATATACATTGGTAGGTGTATGTGCCAGATTTTTATTCTTCATCAAGTATGGTTGACGATTTTATTTAAATACTGGAAGATGAGACTACTGACAGAATTGTTGATTGTAAGCAGTTGAATGTTCCTGTTTATCAGTTTCCACCATATCAGATTGGTGACCTTATTTGGTTGTAGTCAGACGAGCCTGCTAACTAGTCTATGAGTTATAAATAGGTGTATATGCCTGCCTATAATACTCTACCAGAATTTCCTGTCGGATTGTTGGGTTGTTGCCAGATGAGTCTGCTGGGCAATAACATTAGGACAGATAGGTGTATGTGCCCGCTCGTTACTTTCCATCAGGTTGGATTGATGGACTTCTTTGGAGGGTCCAGAAGTAAGAACATGCTCCCTGTTGACCATATTTCACCTCTGGCGGTTCGTCTTGTGTGCTCGGATATGAGAAACATCAGCTGAACCCCTAATGGTGATACCGTCATCATGTTGAGGGTGCACTGTTGCACGAGTCTGGAGGCGACTGTTGATGGGAGCCCTCGGGAAAGACTTATGTATCATTTAATTAAGTCACTGAGTGACCATATCATTCACCTCCCCATAATATGGGAGGGACTGGTGATTGCATTTCGGGGATAACGACCAGAAACGGTTGGAGACGGTGGTTTTCACCACCTGCTTCTTGATCACTGGTCGTCGATGTCCAAACAACCTTAGAGAATTACTGTCTTGGAGAGGATATCGAGCAGCCTCTAGAGTTGGAATTGTACTGTGTTGATGGTATTGTTTAACCAGTGCATTTGATACCCAGTGTTAAAGATGCTGAGTAGGTGATGTCGTTCTTAGAGTGGACGAAGATCTATCAGGAGTAGTAGCAGATGCGTTCACAAGTGTGAACATTAGAGAAGCCATTTCTGTAACGCCGAAGATCTTGGAAAAAAGTGCATGTTTGATATAATTGACCTAATCAAGATAAGTTCGTCCAATACATTTTTTGGATGAGCACATATGTTACTGATTTTTTTGTTGGACCTCTCATTGAGTTTAAATAGGGGCCTAACAAATAATTAAAACATCATTTTAACTTGGTCAAGGATTAATGTCGGGTTAACCATTTTTTGTTTCTTCTGGAAATGGGGATGGCCTCGTTTGTTTAAGTTTCAAACATTCCAATCAGTTTTTAACGGGTTTGTTCATAGAACCGGAAACATCTAATGATTCTATATCCATTTCAACCTACTTTCCAAAGGTAGGTGCTCACTAGTTGTGGACTGATGAGGCTTAAGAATTTGCATTGGTCGAGAGGATTGGAGGTCAGACTCATCACACCTTGTGGAGAATTATTGTCGAATCTGGGACTCTCTTTATAGATTTAAGTTATGTTCATGAATCCTTATTACACTACCAAGTTTGAAAATGATATTTCCATAATATATAACAATCAATGATTAATATGTATGATATTTAGAGAATCTTTTATATGTATTTGAGGTTCTTCATCGATAGAGAATAATCTATATTTGTTAGAGATTCTTAGTCAATGGTATCCTCCAACACATTATATAAATATCTCTTGGTCATTATGATAACCATACTGGTTTTAAATCCACTAAGCGGGTCACTTGATGTTTATTGTCATTCATTAGGACATGGATTATTTCAAACTTGGGATCATACCCATAGATGGGATACCTACGTATCCTTGTTTAGGAAAGGAATCCGAACCCACGTAGTTCGGGAATTAAGATATAATCTAACGTCATATGGCACAGATGATAATTAATGGATGATAGGCTTCGACCTTTGAAAGGCTTCCTACGTACTCAACTTTTAAGGTAGAGATCATAGTCTACGTATTTCAGTTAAGAATTGTGGGGCTTACGTATGATTAACGGCCTGAAGAGATGTGTCTCGGTTACTATTACACTCTAAGTTCACATGAGTCAAGATCGGTGTGAGAGAAAAGAGGTATCAATAAACTTGAAAATTTGTTCCACCAAAGATGCGGTCACAAAAAATGATGTGGGGATTATATATGTATGATTTTCCAAATAAATAAAGATCAGGACTTACATTAGAGAAGAAAACCAGGAACAATGTCCATAAAGGTATATATGATTTTTGGATATTTGGATACTCTAACATGGGTCTTACTCATGAGGAGGATACCCAAATTAAGAGGGGACTTGTGATTGGGTTTTATTCATGAGAAGGAAGCCCAAATCAAAATAAGTTAAGACTGGTTTAGAGAAATTATGACCAGGGCTTACTCCTAAGAAGGAGGCCCAGGTTAAGGGAATTTGGAATTCAGGGCTTACTCCTAAAGAGGATGCCCATTTTATGGGAACTTGGACTGGGGATTACTCTTGAAAACGAGGCCCATGTTAAAGGAATTTAAGACTTGGGGAATACTCCTAAGAATGATTCCCAAAAATAGGGAACATGGGGCATACTCCTAAGAAGGATACCCAAATTAAATATATTCTCATCTTTAATGGATGAGGTTGAATGAATGAAATCTCTAACCTTAATGACGTAAAGACATGTTAATCACTTGGTTTTGAGAGATGTTCCACAGAATTCCTTTCAGTAAGGAATCCAACAAAGGAACCATTCCATAAATGACTTTGAAGAGGGTTTTGAATTCTAAATATTGAATAGGAGAGGTGGATTTGAAGAAAATACTTGAATAAGCAAGAGGGGCACCCAAAAAGTGGGAGGCGTGCAAGTCCTGGTCACGCAGGTATACCTACGCGACACTTGTGTACTTGCGTGTCTGTCAACCCATACGGAAGTACATGTGCGAAGCATGGCTCAAGCCCTTAGTATTATCCCTAAATACTTCCAAATGAGTGACGTGCAGGTTCTGTTGAAGGGATAAGGCAGTGTGCAAGTGTGGCCATTTTCCCTTAAGGGTTAGACCCTTAGGCGCGCAACTATTGGTGAATTTCAACACTTAGGCCTTTCTACCCCTCAATAGATCTTCCATTATGTGTAAGAAATTACAATATAAGTGTTCGGAAGACTTCAAGAAGTGACTAGGGTTCCAGGAGCTCAAATCTGACATTTGGAAATTTTTGTCCCCGAAATGGGGGGCCCACAAGGGGTATTTATAGGCTGCTAAAGACCTTGGGTACAAATTAAAAAGGGAGCGCAGGTCACCTATGTGCCCAATATGTGGTCCATAAGTATACCTGCATGACCATCTAGGAACTTTCATGACCCATTCTCAAATAAATCCTTGTTCATGCCTTTGTCAATTTTTGATGTTTCTTCAATGGATGAATCAATTGGTGTTTATGGTATTTCCCTTTTCATTCATTGGACTCCATGAACGAAACGAGTGTCAATAGGTACACATAAAATATAACAATAGAAGATCATACGTGAGAATTGGATGAGAATATGGGTATAATTATGATATAAAAGAAAGTTATAATAAATCATTTAATGATCATAAATAATGTAATTATGAATTAAAAATCATAAAAGTGAAGAATAAAATTGAAATGAGGAAAGACACTATATTTTTACATATCCTTAGAAGGAATAAATTAGTAAAGAACAATAGTAACAAATATAATAAAATCATATGAGAGTACTCATTATTCCCATGCCTTTTTGAAAAGACATATTATGTATATGCCTAAAAATGTGAGAAATATCATTATATCCACCCCTTTATTAATAGTAATTAATTTCATTAATAAAAATATCATGAGATATCAAAATGAAAAAATGAATTAGAGGGTGATATAGTACACTAATTATCGTTATCCAAACAGATGACTGCCACTTGAAATAAATAATTCATCATTTCACTAAGAACCCAAAGAAATAAAATGTTTTTACATAATTTTCAAAAGGAATAAAATAACCAAAGAAATCATAACTCCATAAATAGTTGTATATACCCCTGTCAAATAAATAGGCATACAAAGATATCCAATATCATTATAGGTAAATACACTTAAATCATGATTGTAGAGTATAAGGTATTTACACCATACAGATAAGGGTCATATGGTTATGTCAGTAATTTCCCTAATAAATTTATGTATGACATCAATGTGAACAAATTTATATCTAATAAATGGTATAAATGGTGTTCATAAAGGAACCGAATTATAAGGAATGTAATGCTTATTCATAATGAATTGTTAGTTAAGAAAAAACATAGTGATGGATTATCTTATGATAGAATAGAATATTTCCTAAATCATCATGATAAAGAAAGTAGACGTTATCCTTTTACGAATATCCCTCATCAATTGTAAAATATGTCAAAGGATATTGAGTTGGATGAAAAAAATTAGGACCATTTGTAAAATCAATTCTTAAATAAGAAAAATTATTTATGTTTATGAAAAAATTTATTACAGAGGAAATATTTAATGAAATATATTGAATTGTAATTTATTTTAAAATTATTAAAACATTTATAATAAATTTCATATAAAATGGTTAAAATAAAACAAAGAATCTTTCACATAGGTTTTGAAAGGATATTCTTTTCACACATAGGTGAAAATGAACCATATAGAGACATTAAAAATTACATTAATTTTTTAAGTAGGTTGGTTAGTAGAAAAAACCCAATTATTGATGCATAGATATATTTTTTAAAAATAATCCAATTAATATGGTCATTCAAGATATTTATTCCTGACCAAAACAAAGAGGTAGGGTCAGTTTCCATATAGAGGTAAAATAATAAGAAAACGGGGAGAATGAAATAGGGAGAACACAACTAAAACCTAATGAACGACCATATTATAATAACAATATAGTGTTTTTGGATAGTCATGTATACAGATACTCCATTAGGTTTTTCTTTAAAATAAAATATCTAATTGAAAAATCATTTGGCAACAAACCCCTCATTTTATTAATATGGTTTGAATCTAATGTGGTTGAGAAAAATATCATTAAAAAGACATGAAAATACAATTAAATGGAATATATTTTCATAAATTAACATAATAGGTAATTTAATACAACCTATAATATAAATTATGGGTTTCAATACAAAACATATCATATAAATTTAAAATGGGACAAAGAAACCCTCATAAGTAACAATATATTTAATTAAAGAGTTATTACATAATGCGATTATAAGTATGAATTATAGAGCCATATTTTGTAATTATAAGATTATATAAATATTTTTTAATATGTAAAATAAATTTAACATAGAATAATTATATTTAATATGATTTTTTGTATCTCAATAAATGAAATTTTAATTTTCACATACTCTTACCTTAATTCCAAACTTCTACTAATGTGATCTAATTTCCTATAAAAAATAACAATGTTAATTTTATATTATATGAAAATTAGTAATAACCTAAAGTACTATAGACATAGTTTTTTAATTATTATATACTAATATATCAATTATTATATATTTTAAATATTGGGTCTGTGAAATCTAGAGCATTTTGAAGTAGTTACATAACAATGGGTTTGTTTGTCATTCATCTCCTATATTTCATCATTCTATGATCACAGATTTTATTCTAATTTATTGTTTATAATTATTTATAATTTTTTAATTTCATTCATTGGGGGTTTTGGTAATGATCCTTTTAGATGAAATTGGTGATAATCATGTTTGAGTGTTTTTTAGTAAATGAATGGTAGTATTTTTTTTTAAAATGGGTGGTGCCTCAGTCAAAGACTCAGGCACAATTTATTAGAAGATAATGAAAAATTATATGAGTCTAAAAGATGGAATCTTATTAAAATATTTATCAAAAAGAGGGAGTATGTCTTTAGGAAAATCATCGTGCCAAGCAATATCCTAGATGATCCCGTGTTGTCAAGACAGTCAGCAACCGTGTTAGCTTCCTAAAACGCATGAGTGGAAATGTAATTGAAATCTGCGAGTGACTCAAGACAGTTGATCCAAAGGGAGGTAAGAATCCCGGAAAGATTCCCCACCCCATTTCAAATAACTTGGACGATAGTGGTTGAGTCACTTTCCATCAAGATATTGTTCCATCCTTTTTTCTTGGAAAAAGAAATGGCATAGATAACTCCCATCATTTCTGCTTCCAGGGTTGTGGTCTTACCACAACTACTAAAAAAACATACCTAACATCTTCCAAGATAGTATTTGAAAATGGAACCACATCCTTCTGGTCCCAGGTATCCTTTTGAAGCACCATCGACATTATCTTTAAGCCATCCAAGAAATTGGACTTTCCAGAAGACCTCAAAGGTGCGCTGTGACTGTCTGTAAATTTCATTGATCCGGAGACGATGTAGGATTTCAAAGTCACGAAAAGAATTTTCACAATACACTTTATGTATGGAGGCATATTACCAAATGTAAATGACAATTTGAGCATTAACTGTATTGAGATTAAAGGAGAAGTTATTAAAAATGAAATTATTCATTTCATACCAGATAACACGGAGATGTTTAGTAACAAACAGCCAAAAAGAGATTCTTTATTTTTTGAGAGGAATCAAGATTTACAAAATTCTGCAATTGAGAGTTAATAGAGTCAAATAAAAGCCACCTGCATTCAAAAATGTCAAGAATATAGTTTCAGAGAGCTGCAACAGTATCACATGATAGAAAAAAATGATTGACAAACTCTCTATACTGATTACATAAGTAGCAATGAGAGTAGAGATTAATCCCAAAGGATTGAAGACAATCATCTGTGGGGATTCAATGTTGTGCAATACGCCAAACAAGAGAAAATATCAAGGGTCTAATCTTGGGATTCTTGAACATTTTCATCCAACACAGGTTAGAAATAGAGTTTATGATGTTGTAATTGTAGTAATTTTGGGATTCCAAAACACCATTATGAGAAGGTTCCCAAATGAGAAAGTCCCTAGAGTTGGAAAAGTGATAATTGTTGATAATGTGGGTGATAACATTCTGGAGAATTTTGTCTTGAGAATTGAAAACGTCCCTGATGGAGGAGTTGATATCAACAGGAAGAATGTTGGGTGACAACATGGAGAAAAGAGGAACACCACTCCAATTATCAATCCAAAATTTAATAGAGGAATTATAACTAACCATCCATCTGGAATTGTTCATAATGTTGGAATAGGAGTGACGAATGGATTTCCAAATGGAAGAAGTGATGTTGTTTAGATTTTCATTCTTAGTCCTTGAAATAAGTCTTCTCGAAAGGAAGGCATTGGAATCCGAGTTAGTATAAAGAAACCTCCAAGTCAACTTAGCTTGAAGAGCATCATTAAAGAACAATGGATTCTTGATTCCAAAGACACCCTTGACAAAAGGTTTGCAGCAGGTAGACCAAGGTATGGTCACATGATTTCTTTCAATAGTACTTCTAGACCAGACAAAGTTTTTGATATAGATGTTGATTTTTTTAAGAATACTATAATGCCAATGGTAAACCATCATCGAGTAAACCATTTTGGAGATGATAGTTGATTTCACAAGACAGGTTCTACCAGTAATAGAGAGAGTTTTACCCTTCCATGAAAAGAGCGGTTTCGTTATTTGGTTGACAATGTTGTCAAAATAGCTGGACTTAGGTCTTCCCGAGAATATTGGAACACCAAGATAAATGAAAGAGAAATAACATTCCTTAATGCCTATGTAATTTCTGATAGTACATTTCCTGTTAGGAGAGAATTTTTTTTCCATAGAACACAAAGGATTTGTTCCAGCTTATTGATTGGCCAGAGATATCTTCATAGTGAGACAAGGCATTTTTATGATTTTGGATGTTCCTTTTTTCTCCATGAAGGAAATGAATAATGTCATCAGGGTATAAGAGATTTGGGGGAACAAATAAGTTTCTAGAAGAATGTAAAGGTTTAATCTTGTTCGGATTCACGAGGCGAGTAAAGAGTCTGCTTAAATAGTCCTCTTCAATGGAAAAAATAATCACCGAGAGAGGGTCTCCTTGACGAAATCCCTTATTACATTTGAAATAGCCCTTAGGAGCCCCGTTTAATAGAATAAAGATGGATGCTGAATTGAATAAGTTATTTTTCATACCTGTGAAGGAGTCATTAAACCCGAAGCTTTTGAGAACATTGTAAATAAAACCCCAATCCATGGTATCAAAATCCTTCATGATATCCAGCTTAATGGAAACACTACCACCTATAGAGCCATTTTTTAAAATGTAAGTATATTCCGAATCAGGGAAAATGAAATCTTGAATAGGACTACCTTTAATAAAACCAAATTGATTCCAAGAGAAAATTATATTACAAATGGGGGTATGCCTATTACCAAGGAGCTTGGTAATGATTTTGTAGATGGTATTGATAAGATCAATGGGGCGAAAAAGATGAATCTTGGAATCATTATCCACTTTTGGAATAAGGGTAAGAAACATGGCACTAATACCATATGGTAGAAATCCAGTGGAAAAGAATGATTTAGAAAGATTACAAAAATTCAAATGTATAATATCTCATCCGTGTTGGAATAAACCATTATTGAAACCATCAGGACCCAGGGCACTATCAGGATTAAGGATAAAATCTGTGTCCTTGATTACAAGATCAAGAGGAATTCTTAGGAGAGCATCATTGTCATCAGCAGTCACCAAAGCCAGAATAATGTCGGGAAAGAGGTCTTTACTAACAACCAGACCATTAAAAATATTATGAATGTAAGAGGTAATGTGATTCGCTATGTCCTCTTCAGAGTAAAACAGAGTATCATCAACATCAAGAAGGGAAAAAGGCATATAGACTTTTCTAATTATATGGAGAGAGTTATAGAATTTTGTATTCTGATCACCATCTAAAAGCAATTTGGTTTTAAAAATTTTCTGTCTCAAATATTCATTATGTCTCAAAAGGGAGTTGACTTTTAGAGTAACATTGATTTATGTATGTGGATCCAAAGAGAAGTCAGAACATGTGTTAGAGGTTTGAATTTGTATAAGGTCGCTTTCCAGATAGGAGATTTCCTTCTCAATCTGCTTAGATTTGGAATTACACTGGCATTTGAGACATTGCATGAGGAGTTTTAATTTGGTCATGCAAGAGAAAGAATCATTGTGATGTTGCATGCCTTACCATACTCATTTAATAAATATGGAATAATCGGAGTCCTCATCCAGACATTATTAAATTTTAAAGGAAGAGGGTGTTTAATATTTCTAGTGAGAAGACTAACCAGGATGGGATGCTGATTAGAGTTTATTCTATATAAGGTAATACAATATATGAAGTCGCATTTGTGAATGGAAAAGATATTAGTAAAAGCTGTATCTAGATTACTAGAAACAATATTATTAATATGCCTTCTATACAAAGTATATTTCACCCCAGTTGGATTGATTTATAGAAGGTTACAACCACAAATGTAACATTTAAATTCCCTTGAAAAAATAGAAGAGTGAGAGGGGAAATTTTTTTCAGGGGATTTAAGAATTGCATTAACATCTCCTATCACAAACCAGGGGGCCTGAATAACATTGGCCAGAGCACTAAGATCATACCAAAGGTTCTACGGTCTTGATATCTTATTTTAACATAGATCATAGTACAAAATGAATGAAAACCATCCAAGGAAAAATCCCAGGTAATCATTTTCTTAGAGACATTAAAATCATTAACAGATTGTAAGATAGAGTGAGAAAAAACCCAAAAGGATTTAGTAGAATTTCCATCCTTGCAAGCACCTAAAACGTTATAACAAAAGGATAGAATATGAAAACATTTATAAGATAAATTAATTTCGGGCTCAACAATTGAATTTTTTTGGTTTATGAGTCAAAAGAAATCATTTTAAGAAAACAAAAGGGCAGTGTTCACAAGACCCTGACAATTCCAAAAAAGACAATTCATTGAAACCTGCGTTTGGAGTTAGAACTCCCTTTTTTGGTCCCCATGATCCCTTCTTCCTCCCTAATCTTTTGACTGCTTGGGAAGGGGGTGGGGGCTGGTTTTCTTTCCCTGGTGGATCATAGTTGAGACAAAAGTATTGTTAGAACCACCTGAACTACCATACTTAGGATTTATGTTTAAAGAATTTGACTTCAAGGGAGTGGCCAAGGGATTCATACCCACTGCGGGATAATCCTTTGCCTCAATGACTTTCCCAAGGTCATTCTCCACTTGATCATCCACCATCGGAGATAGTCCTATTATGACAACAAGAGATTTTATTGCAGATGAATAATTCACACAAGGAGTCCCAATAACCTGGGAGTTCAAGGAGTGTTCAGGTCTTATGGAAGGTTTCAGAGGAGCATCCGTCTTCTGTCTAGCTTCCAATGGAGCATGAGTATCATCTCTTGAAGAGTTATTAGATTTCTGCCCAGAAGAATACAATCTATAATGAGAGGTGATTTCCACCGAGATAAGGGTAGGGGGATGTTTGCTGGCTTGTTGAACAACCACCTCGGAAGAGATAAGGGCTTCTGCCTCACAGCCTTTAGAAGAGTCATATGAAGGAAGATAAGTCAATGATTTTCTTGGATACTCTATAATTGGACCATCCACATAGGGATCAACCTGTTTCTTGTCAGAAATGCTAACAATCATGATTTCCAGTTCCTTAAGAATGCCCTCATCAGCCAAAATATGCTCCTCTTCATCAACCATATCAGACAATAAGGTACCCGATGTCAATTCCTATAGAAGAAGTTTTTTCCACCCATTTTCTAGGATACATCAAGGGGATATCAGTAGTACCGTTGATAGTTTTATCCTTTTTCCGATTTTGAATTTGAGTCCACCATTCATCCATAGGTTTCTTTTCTTGGATCTTAACTTGGTTCTTTATCACTCGACAGTTGAGTAAGGAGTGTCCAACAATCTTACAAAGATCACATAACGGAAGGATACACTCATAATTAATGTGAATATATGTATTTAATTCATTAGCATTGAAGAAAATTGACTCCGGATGTTTAGGGTCAAGATTGACATCAACCATGACTCTTGCATAATGACCTAGATCTGTATTGAACATCCACTTATCAATCTTGAGTGGAGTTATAATATAGGAAAATATGTCATTAATGATTTTGGGAAGCCAGAAGTAGAATCCAATCTCATGAAGCCTTACCCATACATGAGCCGACGTGTTCTGATGTGTATAGGGGTTGAAGGAATAGTCACATTCAGACAACCGTAGCACCCCAGGCATGAGCTGAACTTTTCCAATTTTCCAGAATCGATCCAGCTCCTCCCGTGAGCCTAATAATCTGTGAAAGTATCCCCATCCAATTGGAACATTCTTCTAGTTAGTGAACCCCCAATTGTGAGAAATTATAGATTTAAGATTGAGAGACTTCCAGGGTTTATCACATGTTAGATAATATATTCGTCCCATAACAGAGAACTTACAAAGATGCGAACGTTGCAGGAGGGCGTCGGGATCAGCCTCAACCACAAAACGCCCATCATCCATCAGTTTGATATTGAATTAAGGTCTTTATATTGCTATAATTTTATATTGTGGCCTCATATTACCTATTTTTATGGTCCAAGAGTTCAATGTCTATATGATATAGAAATGTTCTTTATTTCCATGATTCATGAAACTGTACCCTTAGGATGACTACCTCCACAGCCCCCGTGGACTTTTTTTAGTAACACTATTGTCATAGTTTATTAAAACATGGTTTGAGGGTTCAAAAAATATGATAACACCAAAAGGTTATGATCCTGCATCCAGTTATCAAATTCCAGAAAAATATACCACTTCACTATAATCATTTATATGTATGTGTGTGTGTGTACATATATTTCTATACAATTATTTTAAATTATAATTATTAATATATTAATAAATGAATAAATTATAATTTATTTGAAGTAAATTTCCTTGTATTTGTGAAACCATTAACATATAAAATCCTACTACCACAGTTTTAATAAACCATGGTTGATGGTCATTCACAATATATCTATTCCTATGGTAAAATGAAACCATTGAAATATTTATATCTTATACCACAATTTCAAAAAACTATGGACATATCAATTTATATAACCATTATTTTCATAAACCATGGTCATATTCCACTCTTAATATTTTTATTGATATAGTTTATAAAACTATGTCGATATTTGTCTCTACCACTATGGTTGTTTAAAAACATGAAAATAGTCTTATATAAGGCTAGTTTTTTTAAACCGTGGAAATATCTACCTCTAAAGACATGGTTTTCTAGAACTGTGACTATATGCAACTATCAATATTTATATTTCTATGGTTTTAAAATTTTGCGCCATTATCCATATCTATTTCTACAATAATTTATAAAACATGTTAATAGTATTTCCCTCCACTTTATAATGAAATGTTTTTGCTTCTCATCGATTTCCCACACTCATAAACTTCCATGATTTTAGATAATTGTGGTTTTAGGTGGTCCAATATACAGTGTTTAAAGAATCTATGGATATATATGTGTGGATGTGGGTCTATTTTTACATCATGTAAATTATAAATAAACTAGTTAAAAAATTATATATGTTACTTCATTGTAAAAGTAGTAGAGACACACAATTGACATTATCATTTTTCTTAATGGGAATGGGGAATGGTGGTTAATAGTTAATATCTTAGGATAATAGAAATAATATTTAAAACTATAATTAATTAATTATATAGTAATGATGAAATTATATTACGTAAATTAATATATAAAAGAAATGAAATTATGGAAAATTTAGTTCTCATGTTGATGACTTGGGAAATCACTTAGAGTGCTACATGGAAATGAAGTGATTAAGAAAAATATTTGTTAATAGAAGATAATGAATGATAAATGGGATAATAGGGAATGTAAAAATGGGAATAATTTTAATTGGAAATATAAATTTAGAGTTTCCCTAAAGTGGTGGTGGGATCCCACTTTTATAAGTGGTGACATTATATTTTTTTAAATATATCAAATTAATTTAAAGAGAGATACTGTTTTAAATTTCCTGAGTAATCAAAAATAAAATTAATATAATTGAGATATTTTTTGGTTATGATATAACTAAATCACACAATTAGAAACATTTTTTTAACATGTTAGCATTTTTACCCCTTGGTTTATCCATTATTACACCTTTTAATTTTACCATGGTATCTATTTTTTAACTATATAATTAATTTTTATGTGCAAAAAGATAAAATAAATGTTATTACTGGATTTGGACATTCTATTTCAAAATATTAAATCCATTTTAGAATAGAAAATTTATATGTTCAGGCAAAATTAATTTTAGAATTTGTAGATTCATACATAATACCAATTTTCAAAAAAACTTTTAATATGAAAATTTATGTGTAAGATAAATTAATAGTGTATTTTCTTTTCATGATATATATTATTTTATTGAAAAATTAATACATTTTTAAAAGATCAAAAAAATCAAAAATCTTATCTTAGACAATAAATTATAAAAAGGCCAAATCATAGTTCACTATTTTATAAAATATTACTTATGATTACAAAATGACAAAAAATGCTTTCAAAATTTATAAATTTGATTAGAAATGTATAAATTAAATTAAATACATAAAAATATAATGAAAATTTGTCACAATTAGAATTATTCAATATGAGGGAAGTGATAATAAGATGTGAAATCCTTCATTCCTCAATATGAAGGAGAGATAATGGCCCCCAAGTCGCACCTCCAATGGCCCCAAGGTGGCGACAAACACCAAGGGTAGGTAAACAGTCATAGTATATTAGAAGAATTACACTTTTATTAAAAATAAAACCATGATATAAGATGTATCAACCTCAAACAACTCCAAGCCACATATATATAAAGAGACCTTAATCCATCCAACATGCATGTTTAAAGTAAAAATACTATTAAATATAGTGAAAATTAAAATTTAAATACCAAAATAAAACAAACCATTGACATATGGACTATCTCCAAATTCCAAGCTATTAAGGTAAAACACAATCCACATAATCTCCATAGAAACCAAAAAATAGTTTTTGATTCAAAGTGTGCGTATACTTGTATAATCAGTAGGTAAAACAAAGGCACTCATGCACAAGTGGGAGAGGCATTATAATTCCCTTTTGAGAAAGACAATAGAAACTCAGAAGAACCATACAAGGTATACCAGACTCCCCAACCTCATTAAAGCATGATCACCAACGAAAACAAGTCATATAAAGTAAAGTATAATCACATTGTGGATTGGGAACCCCACACCTATTCTCTCTGGTTAACTACTCATCCCTAATAGTGAAATTCGCAACACTACCATGCTCTTCCATTGGCCCCCCTATAACAACCTCCCCACTCACACTAGGGCCCCATACCACACCCTACCCACAAACACCTATGATTAAACAAAGTCACATCCCATCTATAGAATCCAATTCAAAGAAACCACAACCTCATCACGAATACACATAGGAAAGTACAATATATCTCATCCCAAAGATAACTGGGAATCACATCTCACCCGTAAACACCTAGGCCTCCCAACATCACACAACATGCCTGGAGATTCCTTGTCTACCAATGCCTAGAAGAGGGAGGAGAGAAGAGCCAATAACCGTCCATCTGTCCTCCTGCTGGGATGTTGGGAAAACACCATCCATAATAAAATTGGGGGTGTTTGGAATGTAGTGCACAACATTGGTTGGGTGAATGTTAAATCAAAAGAATCAGATGCTTATACATGTAGTTAAAAAGCACTCAACCCAACCTATGGGTTTAAAAACAAAAAACCATCCTATAGAAACTGACCTTAATTATACCCCTATATAAAACCCACATCCACGACCAAAACAGAAACCCACACCTTTAATTTTACATTCCATAATTCTTTATTAATAGAATCAAATATTTTATTATAACACTACAAAGGAAATAACCAACTTCAAACATACCCAACCCATTCAGCACCACCACCACATTACAGTCCCTGCACAACATTGTTCCACAACCATAACACAACCCTGATATAGTTCTACAGCTCTACAAGCTCATTCATTCCAAAATCACTGAATCTCTCAACCTAAGATTCCATCACACCTTCTATAAAACCCCATACTAAAATCCCACATCATATACCTCCAAAACTATATCCCCACTGCACATCCATACCCCACCCTAGTCATAGAGCCAACACCTATGTCCACCGATATACCCACAACCATGCTACCAACAACAGCACCATAAAACCAAGAAAAGGAAAAAACCCAACAAAACCCACACAACACAAAACCACACCAGCAGTGCCAGTGTATTAATATTTGTCCAACTATGTTATTTTATTTCCATATATATTATTCAGTGGTGATTAAAAAGAATGTTTGATCATAGGGAATCATTTCCACTTAAAAGGGTGTACGTGATTAATGGATATATATTTTCATATTATTAATAGGCAACCATGGTGTGTAAATAACCTACAATGGCCTAATTTTTAGAATTCATGTAGCCAGAAAAAAACTATCATAGGAAATCAAGGATAACACATAATCAAACATCCAAAATCATCATCTTCCCTACCAGTCATTTATTACTAAAGGTAACAAGAAGATAATATCGTAACTCCCTTAATAATTGGTTCTAACTATGATCAAGAGGTGACATGAATACGACAAACCCTCATGATACAAAATAAAATGAGACGAGATGGAAAATCCTTACCTGGAACAACATATGACCAATGATTATTCCTTGCACCATAACAAAAGGCTACATGACTAGTAGGAAGGGATCCAATGGAAATATTAAAATGCTGTTATAGCACATGAGAACGAATTCTTGGGGAGTAATGGTTGAAGGTTCACCATGAAGAAATATAATGTTTCAATGAATATGGGAGTTGTGATAAAGAAAAGGATAGATCCTAAAATCATTGAGATGATTTCAATGTACTTAAAATTCAAATCTGAACACATGGATTGGCCATTTTGAGATCTCAAGATTATTCGGATATTAAGATATAATTAATCACCATTTATTCACACTTAGAAATACTCAGTAAATGTTTTAAACTTGGTTTATGTCCAATAAAACATAATAGGTGTGAAATTTGAAAGATTAGAATGTACTTCCCATTGGTTGAGTCACCATCACGAGATACCGGTGATAAGTCCTTGTTCTATGTGTTACTATTCCACAAGTCACAATTCAGCGATTAAATATTTGGTGAGCTACCATTTGGGGAACTACCGTTTAGCGAGTATTTGTTTAGTGAGTCATTGTTCAGTGAGCCACTATTTAGTGAGTCATCGTTCAGTGAGCTACCATTTCATGAGTCACGTTTCGGTGAGCTATCGTTTGGTGAGTCGACATTCTATGAGCTACCTTTCGGTGAGTCACCATTCAGTGAGTCACCATTCAGTGAGCTACTCATTGGCGAGTCACTATTCTATGAGCTACCATTTTGTGAGTCACAATTCAATGAGGCATCATTTGGTGATCTACCATTTGATGGGTCTCTATTTCCAGAGTCACCATTGGAAAACTGAATACTAGAAAACTCATGGAATGAGTCACCATGACTCCCAAAAACACCTCCCAAACAATATCTTAACAATGTATTGGACCAGAGAGGTCTGGGCCATTACATAAAATACAACTCAAACTATTCTATCACTAAGAATATAAAACCATATCCAGAAGAAAGATGGGTCCGAACAACGACTCTATATGATATCTCTCAAGGATAAACCCCATTTTTTGTTCGAAATATGATGTGAAACCTCAACATCCAAGGACACCTATCCTAAAATCTACTCTATTACACCAAAAAACACAAAAACACCCAAGGATACACTCTCCATACACATGGATTAGGGAAATCCTTCTTCCATGTCATGATACTATAAACTTCAGGCAGCACTGACTCACCCTCATGGGTTCAATCTCATCCATATTAATGCGACTTAAATGAAGATCATGTGCTCCCATTCCCACATGTCAGGAATATTTGTTTCACATTAAGGAATAGGGAAACAACCCATCACATAGAAAAAGGTTTCAAGCATTATATCACAAAGAAAGACACAAAATTAAAACTCAAAACATCTCTCGGTTCATGGAACACAACTACACCACTCACTCACATGTAATCTCATTGATGCCACCATCCCTCCACAACACATGGATAAAAGGACTGGTCTATCCATGTAGTACCTTCTATTTATGATCCTGGGTCTACACTGGAAGTTCCACAAATGTTGCATCATACTTTATATCCAACTCTCCCTCGTCAATGATGTGGGAGTCATTGTGTAGATACCAATGAATCTGGGATATATATAAGATTTCATGGAACTTCTACAAAACTGTTAGCACTTCTAGTTGGTATTCTCCCCCACAAACACGTCCCAATAACATTAAAGGTTTGATGAACCTTATATAGAGAGTTATTCCCTTATCGATCCTCAACTTCACACATCGATGGAAATATTTCAAGAACATGTGGTCTCAAACCTTGAACACCAAGGGACTACTCCTATTATTAGCATATGAATTTTTCCATTAATTTTCTACCATCATCATCCCATGTACGAGTTGAAGCATCTCCGTCGTGCTTCAGAATACCTCTGGAACAAAAAAACAATCTCTATAACCCTATCTAGTATAAGGGTGAATGAAACAACCTCTCATACAAGGAATCAAATATTTTAATTCCATTGGTAGTGTGAATACTATTATTGTAAGAAATTTATTCCATGGTAAAATTTCATTCCCACATTCCTTTAAAGTCCAAAAAACAATCCCACAACAAATCCTCCATCATCTAGATGGTCCACTCCATCCGCCAATCCATTTGAGGGTGGAAATCAGTTATAAGGAATAATTTAGTGCTAAAAGCATGATACAATTCCTTCTATAATCATAAGTTAAAACATGTATCCTGATCTAACATGATGGATCTTAGAACACCATGTCGATACACCACCTCATCCACATACATCCACACCGAGATATCTTCTCTTCTCGACTAATTGATCACTGAGATGTGAGCTGATTTTGATAGTCGATCCAACACTACCCAGATAACAGCTTAGCCACTCTGAGCCCTTGGTCGAATTGTGATGAAATCTATTGAGATTTCATTCCACTTCCACTTAGGGACATCTTGGGGCTGAAAAAATCACTCGATTTTTTTCATCCTTTACTTCCAAACACAATAATAATTTGTCTATAATCCCCACCACATCCTGCTTTATCCTAGGCTGCAAGATCTTTTCCCTCAAGACACGATACATATTGGAAACTCCATGGTTTTCTAGAAGGTGTGAGATATGACACTATTTGAAAACTCCCTAGTGCATTGCCACCTGAACAAAAATCCTCTCATCGAACATCATCTGATTCTGAACTTCCCTCTAGAGTATCACCCTGATCAATGTGATCACAGATTATCTATGCCTCATAGTCAACCCACAGTGACTCGTCTACCAGATTCCTTAGGGATGACTACACCATCAGCTAAAAAAGACTACATCTACCACCATCTATTCCTATATCTACGTTCAAGGTATCCAACTCCTTCATCTCCCTTCATGCATCCACTGAGTCCCAAACTACATGTCTTTGTGACTTACTCATCAAACTTTCATATACAAAATTTCTCTACCCTATGTTGTAGGAGAATTAAAAATCATAATCTTATATAAAATCCATCCTCCTACACTATTTAAAGTGCATATTTGGATAAAATATCATGTACCTCAAGATATTGTAATCCTTGAAGACCATAAAAGACTCCCTAATGAGGTAGTGTCTTGAAAACATCAATGAAAACACAACTACTGCTAGATCCATATCATGGATGGTATAGTTACCTTCGTGGGGATGAAACTACCCAGACCCATAAAATATTATTCCTCACTGTTGTATCAAAACACACCCCAATAGTAGACTTGAAGCATCACAAAAAACCTCAAACATCACCCCTTCCTCTAGAAACCTTAGAACTAGAGTAATGACCAACATACCCTTTATATCGTTGAATGATACCCGAAACTTATTTTTCCATAAAAAGGTCTGGCCTTTTCTAGTCAAAGCTATCCATAGAGAAGCTACTCAAGAATAACTAGGCACACATCTCTAGAAATAGTCTTCTGGACCAAGATAACTACAAAACTATGTCTCATTCTTGGGTGATTCCCAAGAAAAAATTTCCTCTACATTCAATGAATCCATTGTACTTCCTTAATGAGACACCACATATCCAAATAAGTGGACCTCCCATGTCCAAAACATTAAAATTGATAAATTTACATAGAGTCGGTGGAATCTAAGTACCTCTAAGATAGTCATGAGATGCTTGGTGTGCTCCTCCTCTGAATTTATGTAAATTAGAATACTATCGATGACCACAATGACAAATTGTTCCAAGAAGACATGGAAGATAGAATTCAGGGTCTCAATAACATAGCTATAACATTCGTAACACCGAAAAACATGAACACAAATTCATGGTGCCCATCCCTGCATCTGAATGATGTATTCAGGATGGACCCCTTCTTAACCTTCAACCGGTGATTACCTTACCATAGATCAATATTAGAGAACCAACTTTCTCCCCACATCTAATCAAAAAGATCATCTATCCTTGGGAGAGGGTAACAGTTCTCAATCTTTACCTAATTAAATCTTTAGTAGTCTATTCAAAACATCATTCCACCATATTTCTTCATTTAAAATAAGACCAGAGCACCCTACAACAACACGGTTGGCCAGATAAATCCCTTATTCATTAGATCATCAATGTAGATCCACAATTCCTGTAAATCTATAGTTTCCATCTGATAATAAGCCATCAAATTTGGACTCGAATTAGGTTGGATGCCAATCATGAAATCGTCACGTTGAGGGGGTTCAATCACAATATCCCCAATAAAAACATCCATGAAATATCTGAAAACATTGGGACCCCCCACCATCCCAACATCAACTGATTCAAATGAAAGTACAGACAATAAAGAACAGAGAGGATCCACATGTCAACTATCCATCAGAGAACTCTGCTTACCAAAGGTAGCTACATGTTGGAAATCCATTTCAAAGAACATGACTCTCTTCTAGAAGTAGTCGATAAAAAACACACTAAGAAAACTAGTCAACTCCAAGGATGACAACGTACGACTGTATCTGTAGAATAAAGAGGTCCCCTATTGACTGATGCAGCCCCAACATTAGTTTACATCACTGAAAAACATCCAACAATATGGTCTGACCTCTAACTAGCATAGTCAACACCAAGGGGAAAAAATTTCTCTATATGTGTACTTCCAAAGCATGATCCAAAATAGGTGCAACGAAAGAGTGTAAAGCTACTGAATCAATCAATTCACAAGATAGAGTACTGAAAAAACTAATATTACCTCATAAAATATCTAGTCCCACTAGAACTACTGCCACTACAGTGTAAAACTGTCCACACCCCAATCCTCTACATGTCGGTTGTCACCCACCACCTCAACTATGCTTGGGTCAAGATTCTTGAGGAACATCATGAGGTCATCCACTTCCTTCATCGTCTGACCTCACTAAAATAAGAGCCTGTTATCCATGTTGTTGAAATGGTGTGGCCGACAACTACCATGTAGGTGGGTGTTGAACCTGTCAACCTCCACCATACTGAGCTCGAAAAAGGCAATAACACTGAAGGTTCCCATGAACCCATAAGAGAAACACATTGGTCCCAAGACTATTGAAAAAGGATACGGACCAAAAGCATAGAAAAAAACTATAGGGGTCAGCTCCACATTGCCCAAAACATGGATGTTCCTAACATTGGAGACCTACTGCTTAGATCCTTCCCCTTTAAAGAGCTCCGATGGATTCCCTCTCGTAGTAGTCCACCAAGAAACTTCATCATTTACATTACCTAATCCTTCTTTTGAACCTCTATGTGTATTGACACGGTCATGGGAGTGACCTCATACTAATGATAATGGTGAAGGCCCCCATAAAATCTTATTTCCTGAGACTTATCATCTTAAAAGTGATCTTGAGAAAATTGAAAAAGATCCTTACATTTGATCCCCAACTCCCTCATCAGCGTACTCCCATACTGGAGGGAGAGTACTTAATACCTCCTCTCACTCTTCATCGTTGAAGATATGAATTACGATCAGAACTACTTCTCAATGGAATCCCATGAATCATCAGTCTCCTTCTTATCCATGAGTAAAATCTACCACCACTGATATGATATTACCCACATCTAGCTCACCTCCAGAAAAATCTAGTACTCTATCAAATCCCATATCAAGGTGAATGTGATATCTACCTCCTTAATCAATCTCTTGGTCATTATATCTAATAAAGATTCTTATTACATACAAATAGTATGTCACTAGATAAAAAATAAGGTCTCCTTCCACGAATCATCCTTCTCCATAGGATTGACATCCTCTAGTCAATAGGGTTATCTAGTTAATCCTACACTACTTGTACCACATGTGAGAGACATCTTGGATCCACATCTCAAAAGAAAAAAAGGAACTCCTAAGCTCTGGTAGTATGGAATTTTCTATTTAATATTCATTTTAATTGTGTATTTATTTTAAATTCTTGGAAACGTCCATGTAAAAACAGAACACAAGTATTTTTGAAGCATTTTTATTACCTAGGTTCTCTACCCAACAATTGGGGTAGCCAAATTTGGCCATTATGTAGGTTCGAAATCCTTACATCAGATCTCGGGGGGTATCATAAGTACTATATGGTCAACCATGATCCCCTAACATTGTTTCTGTACCATCCCTTGCATTCCTCACTATGCCAAACTCTGAAATCTATCCTATCTTATAACCATCATCCTACAATACCATTTTATCACAAGATTCATTCTTCAAATTAGGGAAGGGATAGAATTATTCCTAGACCTTACTTCATCAAGTTGAAAGAGAGATAATGACCCATGAGACCCTCATCTAATGGCCCTCGGGTGGTGACTAGAAGAAAGGGTATGTAATCATTCACACAAGACGCGATGCATTAACCTTTTTAATAAAAAAACATAGGGAGATATGAGGTATCAACCAAAAAAATCTCCATGACACATATATATAATGAAAACAAAATCTATATAAAATTTATGTTTAATGAAAAAATTCTTGGAAATACAATGAAAATACAAAGTAAATACCAAAATAAAACAAATCAGCAATTGAATGATTATCCCCAAAGTCGAAACTACTATAGTCCAGCACTGTCCATATAATATGCATGGAAACGTTTAATCATTTTTATATACGTAGGGTGAAAATAAAAGTATACTCGGTTGGAAAAGTAATCTCACTCATGCACAAGTAGAAGAAGCATACTAATGACCCTGTGAGAAGGACATCAGAAACTGAAAAGCCCCAAACAAGGTATACTATCTATCCCAACCTCACCAACAAATTCTTACCAAATAATAAAATTCATGTAAACTAAAGAATAAGCACATCAATGATTGGGTAACCTGCACCACGTCCCATTGTTTAACTTCTTATCCCTACTGGAGAACATCCTAATGCTTCCATACTACTCCAAAAACCACACCATCAGATCTTTCCCAGACACACCTAGGCCATATACAACATCCCACCCACAGACACCTGGGCTACAACCACAACACATCCCGCCCACAGACAAAAGAGAAACAAAAAAAATACCTCATCTCGAAGAAACCCGGTAAAGCCCAACATATCTTATCCCAAAAAACACTTGGGAAGTGCACCTCACCCATAAACACATGGGCCTCACAACCACACCCAATCTTCCCTAAGAGCCTAGGGATACCAATTCATAAAAGAGGGAGTAATGAAAATCCATTAACCAGTAATCCATCCTCCCAATAGGATGTTGGGAAAAAACACCACCCCCATAACAATGGGGGTGTTCCATACATTTTCCATGACATAGGTGGGTGAATATAGAAATCATAAGGGAATAAATGGTTATAAATATATTTAAACAAACACATAGCCCAACCTATGGGTTTCCAAACAAACAACCATCCCACCCAAATTGTGCATGCTACTACCCCTACATGAACAACCACAGAAACAGAAAAAATTAAACATAATCCAACCCCTTTAATTTGAACATAAATCATTATTTATTATTAGTTTCAGTTATTTAATTCCAAAACCTCCAAGACTATTACCAAACACTACCATACAAAACACATTCAACAACAACTCCAGATTTCAGTCCCTGTGAAACATTTTTCTATAACTATAAAACAACCCATATGTTGTCTTACTACCCTAAAAGTTCATACATTCCATGATAAATCAATATCTCAAAATGATAATCCATCACACCTCTTTTACCACCCCATAATCAATTCCCACAACAACCCCCACAAAAAATTCCACCCCACTGCATGCAAGAACCCCAACCTACTCATAGATCCATCCCATATTTCCCCCCTGTTTGCACAACCACACAACCTATAAAATCAGCATACAGCCCATACAAGGCATAAAACCAAAAAAATCACAAAGCACATAGCCACACCAACAAGCCAAGTGTCATTATATTTATCCAACAAGGTCCATTAATTTTCACATTCATTATTCTGGTGTGATAAATAAGGGAGTTTTATCATGGGGCATCCTTTTCACTTAACTGAGTGTACATGATTAATGGATTTATATTTAATGATTATTAACTAGATAACATTGTTCAGAAATAAATACAACAAATGAACATGATTTTTATAAGGCATACAGCTAGAACAAACCATAATAAAAAATTAAGGATAACACATTAATAAACGATCAAGACCATTATCTTCCCTGCCAGTCATTTATTACTAAACGTAACAGGATGATTACATCGTGACCCCCTAGTAATTTATTCTGACCATGATAAAGAGATTATAAAAATATAACTTCCCCGTATGACACAAAAACATAGGAGATAAAAAGGAAAATCACTACTTGGAGGAACAGGTGATTAATTATTTTTCTTTGCACCAAAACAGAGGGATGCCTGAGAAGCAGGAAAAACTCCAAAGGAAAACTGAATAATATATTATAGAATGGATAGGAGACTCCTAGTGGAAGAAAGAGTATAGGTTCACAAGGAAGGAAAAATAGTTTCAAGTGAGAGTGGATCTCGTCTGAAGAAAAGGCCATATCCTAAACATCAAGAGATGATTTCAATATACATAAAATAAGATCTGGCCAAGAGACTTTTCTTTTCGAGGTCCTGTCAGCATTATGATATTATGATAAAATTAATATCCTTTTGTTTACACATATAGAAACTCAAAAATGTTTTAAAATTAGTTTATGGAAAATAAAATGTAATAGATGTGAAATTGGAGAAATGTAATTTACACTCCATTAGGTGAGTCACTATCACGTGATACCATTGAAGAGTCACCATTCAGTGAGTTACTTTACGTTGAGCCACCATTTGGTGAATCTTTGTTTGGTGAGATACCATTCATTAAGCTACATTTTGGTGAGGCACTGTTTCAGTGGGCTACCTTCTGGTGAGGCACCATTTGGTGAGATATTGTTCAGTGAGTCAGCAATCATTGAGCTACCATTTGGTTAGTGACTATTTGGTTATCTACAATTCGGTGAGCAACCATTCGGTTAGACACTATTCATGGAGCTATTTTTTAGCAAGGAACCATTCAGTGAGTCACTGTTGGAAAACTAAAAATCATAAAACTCTTAGAATGAGTCATTGTGACCCCCTAAAACACCCCAACACTCGATTTTCACATTGGATTGGAATAGAGAGGACTATTTAGTTTCAATTATTTATACAAAACTAAATATTTAAAAATATTTACCGTTTATAATTTTATTCAAAAAATAATAATAATTAGATTAGTCTTACTGTATATATTTTTATAAAAAAATTATATTATATATAATATATTTAGTTTCTATAAATATATCCCTTTAAAATCCAATTGAAAAATATAATTTTTTTAAAAAATAAAATGAACCTGTTAATATCTATAATGTATTAGTAAATAAGCTTATACATTGAATAAAAAATACGATAAATAACATACATTATTAATGATTATATTATCCTAATTTCTAGATACTTATATTTCTATGATCCTAATGTAATATATATGTGCAAGGTGAGATCTAGTGGTCTTCCTAGGTGGTGATTCTTCTATTACAGATCTTGTAGTAATTTCAATGTTCTTGAACTTCAATTAAATTTAATTTTACAAATAGAATAATTTTTGAAGTTTATATTTTTTATTTATTGGAAAAAACATAGTGAATCTACTTCATTTAAATTCTCAGAAAAAAAAGGTTTATAATGGATAATTATAAAAACCAATTCCATTTCCTTACGTTATATTTCTCAAATTTTTTAAAATAATTAATTACATTATATCTGATAATTTAATAACTATATTATAATTTTCCAATTTTACATTAATTATTCATGTTTTTTATTTGAGATGCAATAAAAATATAAAGTCAATGCAAGGGTAGTAACAATTAAAATGATGAAGAAATGACATGGGGAGGGATTCCTTCTTCAGTGGAGAGAACTCAGGTTATCTAATGTTGTTTACTCCCAGCGTTTTGGATTTTCAGCTTTGATGACATATATAGTGTTCTCGGTGGACTTGATGATTTGAATTAATAGTGGCCTTCAGCGGTGATGCTATAGTCTCAGGGGATGGTTATGACTATCCTCGATCGATCTATGATATCCTAGCCATTGATGGGTTCATAAAGGTGACAATACGACGACTTGGTAAGAGCCCTCATGATGTGGTAGAGTGTCAGTGGTCAAGTTGATGGTAGGGATATGGCTAAGGATAATGATTTACGTGTGATCTAGCTATGATGGGTGTAGGAGGGGAGGAGATCTGGATACATTGTCATTATGGTGTGGTCAGAGTTCTCTAGTGATGATAGTTGCTTATAGTGGTCCTTAGTGGTCATGGTAACAAAAGAGGATTTGGGTTTATTTTTTGTTTCACTATGTAGACCAGATACTTTGATCATCTAATGGGGCTTCGACAATGATGTTCCTTTTCAATTGGTTGTTCGAGTCTTGGTTCATTTGGGGCCTCTCTACCATGTGTTTTTAATGGAGGTTTTTCCCTTACTCACTCGATCCATTATAATTTTAATGAAATTTTCCTTTTAGCCTTCATGCATGTAATGTGTACCCCCTTAACCAAATTCAATAGCGCTTCCATTTTTTTTATCATTTTTAATAAATAGCATTTCCCTAACATTTTCTATAAAATAATATAATGTATTTGTTATCAAAAGTTATGATATAAATTTTCTTTATTAAAATGGATAACATATTTAATATATTAAAATATGATATAGTTTTGGTACAATGTATTGGTTTAAAATATGTGATATTGTTTGTTAAAATGTGATCAAAATGTAGATTTTTTCCTAAATTCACCTTTGGCAGAGAATAATATCTTCATTTGTGGTATATCACAATATAAGATATGTGGAATTTTATTTTGCAGTAACATAGATGGGAACTATATATTATTTGAAAAATACTGTTACATATCTCTTATAAGATATAAGTATTAACATAATATGTTACTTCTAACAACATAAGGATGGTACTTCATTCCATAACTACATGAAAAAATTGTGGTGTGGGTTTCAATCTATAACAAGACATATAATATAAAGAATATAATAATATTAATTTATATTAATATTTTGACCATGTTTTATTTATTTATTAGGGGACTTATTTATAATAAATTTGAAATGATGTAGATTAATTTTCATAGGATAGATCTTGTTGATGGATTTAGAGATGTATAGACTGTGTCCATAGAAAATTTTAAGAATCATTTTACAAATCATTCCATTATGGAATAACGTTACTGTAACACCCCGGGATTTTATGTGAAATAATTTTTTTTATTTCTTTGATGTCTTGTGTTGTACGCTGCATCAAGATTAGCTTGTGTTATATGCAACACCGTATTAGCTTTTAGTATATGCAAACACTATTCTTGGCTTGTGTTGCACGCCACAACGACCTTTCTCGATACCGTGTGTTTTACGCAATACCAAGTTTCACAAAACAATGATATATTATTATATTATTATAAACTAGACGTTATGAATATTATTATCCAAATTTTGAATTTTATAACATTATAATTCATCTTACTAATTTTCCAGAATGAGATATAAAAAATATGATTTTTTTGAAAAAATAAGTATTTTTAAAAAAATAATGTTTTACCACCTTTGGATGGTTCATCCATTTTAAATATAATTTTTGACAAGTTTATAAGTTAAATTTTACAAAATAAACTTCTTCTTTTGAATCCGTATATAAAAATTTACATTGGATAACTTTTTGATACTTTTCTGATAACATTCAATCTTTGACAATGTTTTATTTTTTAAAAACATGTTTTCTTAACAACGAGATTAATTTTAAATTAGTTACTCCAAATTCTATGTTTTGAATTTTAAAAAATGGATCCAATTTTTGTATTCAGTGGGTAAAAATTATGTTAATATGTTACTTTTAGTTTGTTGACATTATGAATAGTAACTACGATAATTTTTATTTACTACAGTTAAAGGTAAATCGGGTAATTAAGGGTAAAAATAAGATTATAAAATTACCCTAACAAAAGGAAAAATTCTATTCGATGAATAAAAGTGAACCCATATCACTTAAGTGTCGAAATAGATTCATTTCATGGAATTTGGACCATTAAAATGATATAATTATTACTAAAACCAAAGAAAGTGACAACATGTCAGTCTCTTATATCTTATTAGTGTATTAATTTTAATTTAGTGATAAACCCCGTAAAACATCTCATATAAATGGTATCTAGAAATCTAATAAAATTAACTAAATCATGAGAATTTATTTATAATTTTTAAGGATTAAATAATTATCATTAATGATGACACAATACTGATGTAGGAATTATATTATTGAATGAAATATCAAATAAATGGATTTTAAAATATTAAAATTAATATTATATGAACTAATTAATGTTCTCCAGAAATTTTTTAGATGAATATTACATGTTATTAATCTATTAAATATTTTTTTTGAATATATCATCTGTGTAGATTTTATATAAATTCAAATAAATAAATAGTTTCAAAATTGACACTATTGTTTTTTTACAAAAATAACATATTATAAAATTGTTTAAAAATCACAAAAAAATTTAAAAAATATAAATTGAAATTTATATTGTCTAAAATGTCATAAAGTATCCAATTCTGGAAAATTCACAACACATATGTAATTAGTTATGACAATTTAAAATATAGAATATTATTACAACAAATAAAATTAAATAGACTAAATAAGGATAAATCAAGTTGATAAGGTTTAAAATAAATTCCCAAAATGTCTAAATCATTTTGGTTAATGATATTACAACCCAATATCATATAATATTTTTATTTTATTCATTTATTGAGGTTTTTATGTGGGTTTGAGTTTATTATAAATTAATATTTTAGAGGTTTCCAAAAGTGCCCCTCTCATATCTTATAATAAGGCAGCTCCTCCCTCTCCTCCTCACACCATTTTGATCTTTCAGGCTCGGCCAAAACCTGCCAATTTCTCTTCTCCACTTACCTAGAAACATACTAGTGGTCCTGGTCTTCTTCAAAGGCCAACTTTAGTTCCCTAAGAGGATGTTTAGAAGAGGTGTGTCGAAGAGGAGTTAATATCCTTCACAGATTCCTTTAAATATATTTCTTCTTATACTTCCTCTCTTTATATGATTAATTATAAAGTAATAAAATCAGTACCACTCATATACAGATATGTCATTATAAATATTAAACAACCCTATTTACCCTTTCTATACATCCTACGGAAAAAGAAATCACCACTCGTGCATACGTACAAAATACCGTCTCCACACCGTGGGGTAATCTGTTTTCCACCACCACCTTACGTGGATGGGTATAATGGTAGAAATAAAAACAATATATGATTATTATAACAATATACTTATTTTTATAAATAGTATCATCCACTACAATTCCATTCATTATTTATGGTAATGATAACATTGCTCGTGCGTACGTACAGATTACCGTCTCCACGACGTAATGAGATTCAGTCTCCATTGTTAACCATTAAAGTATGAATATAATGTTTATATAATAAATAATGACGAAAGATATGACATAATAATGAAACTTTATTTATTTGCATATATGTTTCATTTACTTAATTCCATTCAATTCAATAAGGTTACGAAAACAGCATTAATTCATACGTATGAGCTACCGTCTCAATGAATAGTGAATTTCATTCCATTTATTGACCTTTAATATTTATTTATGTGCTGAATATATGATATATATAAATCATGTTTACATTCTGGATTTTAAGTAAACCAGGATATAAGTAATAATATCAAGATCAGCATGTTGAAACACGTACGATAAATGAAACGATTTTAACCAAAACAGGATTTAACATGGAATTGACAAAAGAACGGTTAATATAAATTCCTAAGTGAATCATATATGATATCATAAATATTATTATGGTTATGTTACCCGTAAATAATTTTTTTAAACCCACTGTACAATAGTTTGAGACACGTCAGGATGAAATTGGACCTAAGGTAAGGGATAATTTTTCAATCTCATTTTTATTCTAGATTGCTTTTCCATAAGTATTTAATGGGGATATATTTTTCATCAATGTCCATAATTTTTTTTCATAAAGTGTTTAATATTCTTCCATATTTGTTTAACTTCATTTTTACCCCACTTTGACTTTTACTTTGTGTTATGGAAGGAATGTTTCTTTTGTTTACCATATGTGTTACTTTTTGTCTTTTCTGTTAAAAGTTCGAGGGGAATGTTTTTTTAACATATAGGACATGAACGGATTTTTTACAGTTTCATAACACCTTATTTTCATGAAGCTTACTCTACAATATTTCATGATGATACTCAAAAAAATCGTTTTCTTTTAAAATTTCATGGAATTTTGTGAAATTAAAATAATTTTTAAGACGAAAGGATATTTTCATCAATAATTCAATTCAAGTGTTTTATCAAAACTATTTTCCATCTAAGATTACCATATTTAGTATGTTTATGTTTCATGTATATTGTCTCTATTATTTACATGGTTTGATTTTTCTTATAATTTCATGATATCCAATTGTTTTATATGGAATATGTTATAATGGGATGATGTTTATGAAACCCATATTATTCATTGGGTTATGATGAATGATTTCTGTATATTTTTTGGTACACGAATGAATGATTTTATTATGATATGGGTGCGACCTATATCTCTCTCCAATTAATTGGGTAAAGATTTATATCTCATGACATAGACATGGCTGGAACAGACAGTGAATCTGTTTCAGTAATACAGGGATGGAACGGCAAGTAAACTCAGTTCAGTAATTGACTTTGTCCACTATGATGGTCTTGGCAGCAATGCCTTGGCTACTATTGAAATCATAACATGTGCTTAATGGTTTCCACAATTACAAGTTTTATTCCCATGCTATTTTATCATTGTTAATGTTCCTTTCTGATCTATTCCTTTTTCACTGCCTATAGTTTTGTTATTACTCATGGTTTTGATGTTTTATGTTCATGTTCTTACGTTCAAATATTTTGGGATTGTTTTATGTTCTCCATGTTTAACCTTACTGAGCCTTTGAGCTCAACCTTTTTATGTGTTTTTTCCCATGATATAAATAATGGTTTTAGGTAAGAAACCCAAAGGGTAAGATCTTCATGGGTGATGTTGAAGATCTTTCACCATGATTAGAAGATTATTTTCTGAGTTTCCAAAGACACTAAACTAATACGGTCTTTGGGCGTCTATTTTTATCATGTATTAAGTATTCTGCAAAAGTAATGTAATGTCTATGTACGTCAATATTTTGGTCTGTACAGTTGGTATCAGAGCGAAGGTTTATTTATCCTTTAGAAACTGAGATGCAAAAACTTTAGTGAAATCGCTTGAGATATTTCTATGTTATGTATAGGGATGTCTCTAAGTTTATGTATATGTATAGGTTATAGTCCTATAATTATAGTAATGATCGTAGAATTAAACCTAAGATTTTATATATTGAAGGTACTCCCCCTTTATTTTTTTTCCTACATTGATTTTTTCCTCTAACACTATTCTTTTTGGGTTTTAGATGATGGCTGGAACCCGAAGGAACCATGATGATCAATGTAATAAACAATGAAATGATTATCCTCCTGAACAAACCAATGTTATGGGATATGGAGTGAAAAATCATACTGCTATAATTACACAATCTATGTATCATTCTGGACTTCCAAATGAGTAGAGAAAATAACAATATTCTATTGAGTCCTTCTTGAGGAAATGTCCCCCTTCTTTCAGTGAGTCTTATGATCCACTAGTTTCTGAAAAATTGATCAGTACCATTGAAAATATATTTATCATACTTCTTTGTTCAGAGCATGAAATAATTTTGGATATTTACAGGTAATATGGTGAAGCAGACAAGTGGTGGACTCTAATTGAAGATACAAGTCCCCATGATAAAATTGAATCCATGGAATGGGACGAGTTCTAGAACTTCTTTTTTAATAAGTACTTCCCTTTTATTCTTTAAACAAAAATGGAAAAGGAGTTCCTTGAGCTTAAGAAAAAGGATTCTGAAGTCGTTAGTATATACGAGGTAAATTTTACATGGCTTGCAAGTTATGCATCTGGGTTTTTCATCTATCCTGAAAGTAAATTTTATCGATTCTTCAGTGGCTTAAAACCAAGCCTTAGAAGGGCATTAACTATAAGAGACATTAGTAGCTACAATGAAATTGTGTGTTGTGCTATCGATGTAGAACTGGAAGATGGTATCACATATCCATCTCATGGTTTTGACAAGAAATGAATGATGTAGTTCAAGGAAAAATTTCAAAACTAAGGTGAAATTAAGACAAATGGTTCATTATGCTCAATGTTTGGAAAGAAGCATGGTGGAGATTGTCTTAAAGGGACTGGAGAATGTTTTAAGTGTGGAAAAGAAGGTCATCAAGCTCATGAGTGCCGAAGTAATGCGAAAAAGGTAGCTAATGTTGGGAAGGGATAAATGACTATAGAGAATGCACCACCAACACTTCTACGCTACAAGTGTAGGAAAATGAGGCATTTTGGTAACCAATTCCCTGATCCATGGGTTAATGATGATCGACATCAACATCCTCTTAAGTTAAAGGATAGAGCTAAGTCGCAAAAGATCACTATTGGTGACGTTGAATACGGCAATTAAGTAGTTGAATGATTATGTTTTTATGTAATATGATTCCAAAATAGCATTGTGGAATCTCATTTTTAGTATTGTGGAATATTGGAATATCTATGTATTGGTTTATTGTGGTTTTCAATAATTGTATGGTACCGGTAACCACAATAATTGATTGAAATATTTTTGGAAAGCAGATGATATGTGCATAATGAAGGGATAAATAGATAATGAAATGTTTTATAGTATTAATGAGATCATGACTGATATAAGGACAATGTGATACCAGGGTTTGAGTATATGAAAATTTTGGGATTTTGGTATGTGGAATGATATGAATTTTGATAGCATTCATGTTTTCACAAAGATTCCATGGTAATTCAAGTATCAAGATAATACTTGATTGAGGAATTCAAATGTTTGGAATGTGACCAACAAGATATATCTTATGATAGATAGGGGATAAATGATGGTATTCACATGCTTAGTAGATGACATTTATAGTACACTACTGGAATTATTCTTAATTTCGACGGACTATTTGCGACGAGATCTCGTCGTAAATAGGCTTCAGTGGTGGGGTTCCATCGCAAATAGTCCATTGCAGAAAATGCTATCGTAAATACAATTATTTGCGATGGGCCCGTCGCAAAAACCTTTATTTGCGACGAGAACGTTTTCCCGTCGCAAATGAACTTCTGATTATTTGTATTATATATACATAATCGTTTTTTGTGACGGTCCCGTAGCAACAAATTATTTGCGACGAGATTACTTACCCATCGCAAATATGTTTTTAAGAATATTTATCTAGGCAATTTGCGACGGGGTACCGTCGCAAAAGGCCCCGTCGGAAATAATAAATTAATTTTCAAAAAATTAATTTTAATAATATTTAGATTGATGAAAAAATAATAATATTATTATTAAAACAATAAAAAAATAAAAAATATTAAAATTCTCAATATTCACAAAAAATATTAAAAAATAATAAAATATTATAAATTAAATTATGTAATATTTACACAAATGTAAAAGACAGAAAATTTAAATAATTCATATTAAAATTTTAATTAAAATGTTTGTAACATAAAAAAATCACTGGGGGTCGTCTAGAGGAGGAGGATGAGCTGAAGGAGCTGATGGAGGAAAATATATCCCTAAACTACGAGTCAGACAGCGCATGTACTCTATCTACTCCTGATGCTGCTACTGCCATCGACGGCTCTACTCCTCGTAATGCTGCTCCTCCTGCTGCTACCGCGGACACATCTCTTCTTGTAGCATCTGTAAAGTCTCTATATACTCAGCCTGAGCTGACAACTGCTTCTGATACTGTGAAGTAGAAGATGATGCCTTCAACGAGCACCTCTCAATCTGGACGCCGACATCGCAACAGTACCATCATAAGTACCAGGAGTCAAATGAATGTCGATTCCAACTACTCTACCCTTCTCAAAGCCATAATGAGTAGCCCGCATCCATGCCGCCTCATCGAAATGGTGATCACTGGTCTGCTCAGTCTTCTCGTCCTGACCCTCAACCTATGTGTGAGAGGACGCAGCCTCATATGACTCCTTAAATTCCAATATAAAATTAAAATTGTGAAAATATTATATGCAGTTAATTGTTAAACTGAAATAATAAAACTAACCACAATCTGACGCTGGCGATCACCTCTAATATCTCCAGTGGTTGGATCACTGTACATCCTCTGATAAACGTCGAACTCTGTAATATTGGGTTGCTTGACAGCCTACAAATATATAAAATAAACTTTTTATATTTACAGTTATATAAAATATTTTAAAAATATACTTACCAGATGCTCTTTATGTGAACTGAATGTATGGATACCAGCTCGATGTGTCACCTCCTGTCTCCCCCACTTCTGTCATCCCACTGAAGATCTCCATTGAAATCCACCACCCAACCAGTGTAATCATAATCCATCCCAAACATGAGATGAAATGTACTCTAGTCGGTGGGCTCTACAAAACTCATCAAATTCTATCACCCCTACTTTCTTAATGGTTGTCCTTCTCAAATTTGGCAAAAACTAGTGGAAACGGTCACGCATAGAAACCTGCCATGCCGTGTGGATATCGTCGCGCATGCTATCATCTATAGGATGCCATAATCCCTAAAAATAATTTGTAATATCAATATTTTAATAAAATAAATTTCAAAATATATATTATTTATTTACATACCAGCCAATGATGGAACATGTCATGTCGTACATCAATGGTAATCTGCTCCCACGTAATCCATGGTTGAGAAAAATAATTGCGCAATATAGCTCTCCCCTTTCCAATAGCTACATGCTAAAAACTGTGAAAAAAAAATAAATAATCAAACAATTAGTATATAAATAAATATGTTAATGAAATATAACTAAAATATATAGTTTACTATACCTTCATGTGCATGGATCGAAACCAAGATGTGGACGACGCTCGGGGATAGGGTCAGGAATCATCAGTCGTGTAAGATCGCGCCCCCTCCGCATACCTCCTAAACCACCAGTAGGCTGAGGGTCAGCTGATCCCACATCCTCATCATCCAATGGTAGATCAGCCACCTACCACTCACGAAATAAATCATCATCCATCTGAAACACAAAATGATTGTTGTTAGAAGATAGTTGAAAATAACTATTATATATAGATATATATTTGTTATGATTATAACCATCATTTAATTATTTCAATATGAATCTTCATCCTCTTCTCCATAGCTGTCAATGTCAATGTCTTCATCTTCCTCCTCAGCATCATCAATATCCATATGAGTTGTAGTTTCATCATCTCTTGTTCTTTCAAATTCATTTATTACATCATTAACATCTTCATCATCATCGATCCTTAATTGTGGGGTGTCATCATTGATATTCACATCTCGTTTTGAATCTGATGGATTTTGAGTAGTCTCTTGAAAAATTTCAATTCCATCCACTTTAGAGGAACCACATTCAGTTTGAGTAAACTGATTTTCCCATGATTTCATTTTTATTATACTCCACCAATCGCACAAGTCACTTGATGTAGCAAAATACTATGCATAATAAATTTCATTGCCTATTGAGCTAGTAAAAATGGTTCATTTACTGCAAGAAGACTTTTATATTTAATATCGACGATTCCATGAGTCATATGAACACGCAAAAATCTTTCAGTATCCAACCATCGACATTTAAACATTTGTTATGTAATTCTGTCCTAGATAACACATCTCAATAATTTCATCCAAAATGTCATAAAAGTCAACTTCAGTTTTTCTATGATGTGATCCTCTCAATAAAAATTTACTGTTCATTGTTTTTTTATTCCCCGTATGCAAGTGTATGAAATCAAAAACCATTCACCACATATGCATTATAAGATTTAACAATTTTGGATGGTGGGTTACTCAATATACACAGTCGTTTGTCAATTTTATCAGCATATTGAGACACCTGAAAATTTGTAAAACAATTATCAATATAATATATAATAAATATAATTGACATTGAACCATCAATAATTTATGTTACCAGTTGTTTAAACCAGTGATAATTTTTTTTCTGCGTTCTTTAAGAGAAGCTGCTGTAATTTGTGGAATTTGTTTCTTGATATGATTATCATATAACCTACAAATAAAATAAGTTTAAATGTTGTAACAAAATTATAGAATTAGTGATAGAAGCACTTACATGAAAAATGATTTAATTTCTTCAAAGTTGAGCAAAAAGTATGTATGAGCTCTGTGATGTTCATCATCTGAAATCCATCGTTCGTGAACTCCACCGAAACCAAGATTTGGTTGATTAAAAACTGTTAATTGATTTTCCATTCCTTCATTAACATTCCCCTCGTTTCTCTCCATGTGATTTCGTTTTGAGGGATATTTAGATTCAAAATAACGAGGGAAGAAAAAAAGAAATTTCTTCTTGGAAATAAGCTTCAGTAATTGAGCCGTCAACTGATGCTTTGTTACGTATTTTTTTCTTCAATTTCTGCATGCATCTCTCGAATGGGTACATCCATCGAAACTGTATTGTACCTCCACATTTAGCTTCATGTGAAAAATTTAATATCATATGTTTTATTGAGTCAAAGAAAGCCGGTGGAAATACTTTTTCAGGTTTACATATAATTACAGCAAAAACTTCTTCCAGTTTTCTCAGCGCATCGTAATCGGTTGTCACTACACAATTGTCTCGAAAAAAATATGATATGTCTGTTATCAAATCCCAAATCACAGAATTCAACAATCCTCTGAATCCGATCGGCATAAGTCTTTCCATTATAACATGACAATCATGACTTTTTAATCCAATAATATAACCATTCTTAAAGCATCTACCCATTTTTGGAAGCATAGCCATCTGGAAGTCTCAAATCTGTAATCCAATGAAAAAATAATAAGTGACTCTCTTTATACAGTGTATAACCTGATTTTGGCTTCATTATCCTCTGTGATCTGATATTTTCAAATAATTAAAGTTCTGGTTACCTGTAAATTTGGCCAAGATCTAATCGTTCCTTTATAGTATCTTTGGTCATACCTATTGTATCCAAAACTGTGTGAAATAAATTATCATAACAGATCTTCTCAATATTCATAACATCCAACATGTGGTGGATCGAGAACTCAAACCAATACGGAAGATCCCAAAAAATACTCCATTTTATCCAGTTATGTTCTTACCCAATTCCATGAATTTTTTGTTAGTTTACTGTTGATCCAAAAGTGATGGAGGGTAATGAAAATACAACTGATTTTAACTATGCACATGAGATCATCTTTGAAGGTTCATCTCTTTCAATTATACCTTTTCTGAAATGAGATTTTTTTCCTCCGAAAAGGATGATCGATTGAAATAAATCTACGGTGACAATCAAAATAGAATGGTTTTTTCTATTGACTATCATAAAGGCTTTGTTTTCTTTCATACATTAAGAACATGATTTTAGACCATGTGTACTCCAACCAGATAACATTCCATATGCCGGAAAGTCACTAATCGTCCACATCAATGCATCTTTTAATTTGAAATTTTGTTTCGCAGCAACATCATATGTATTAACACCATCACTCCACAATGAATTTAACATATCAATGAATGGTTTAAAATAAACATCAATATTCTTTTTCTGATGTCCTGAGATTAAGAGAGTCAAAAAGATATAAGGCTCCTTCATCAACATCCATGGAGGCAAATTTTAAGGAGTTATAAAGATAGGCCAACATGAATACTGACTACCATAAGAACCAAATGGACAAAAATCGTTAGTAAAAAAGACACAATCGCACATTTCAGGCTTCTATAGAAAAAGACGGATGCAGACGGTCAAAATGATTCCATGAACCACCATCAAATGGATGATTCAGTCTTTTATCAATTGAAATCATGGTTTTGTGCCATGAAATCATTGACGATGTGTCCTAAAACATAAATAAACGCTAAAACCTACGTGTAAGGGGGAAATATCTCGACTGTTTTACTAGGATCGATCTAGACTTCCCTGGTTGAGATTATTTATACATCGATTGTCCACATGTGGGGCAAATATCCAATGAATCATTTTTTCCAAAATATAAGATGAAATGATTTGGACATGTATGAATCTTCTGATAACTAAGGCCCAAATTACGAATCAGCCTCTTTCTGTCATAGTAATTTGTAGGAAACGCATTTCCATCAGGTAAAACTGTTTTAACCAAAGAAAATATCTGATCAAAATAGTTGTTTGACATTTCATTATCTGATTTAATAGCCATAAAATTTTCAACCACTTCTAATTTGCTTATCTGGCAAACAGGATATAATGTATCCTCAGCAGACCTCAACAACTCATAAAATTCGGATGGTGCCAACTCAAGAGTTAAATCAATATCACCGTGAGTTTCTATTTGTTGCATAGATGGACCTTCGACATCATGTACTAAATTTTGAAACTGTGATGGATCTATAATCAAGTTATTAGAATCTTCTCTGGAACTGCGTTCACCGTGTTGATACCGAAAAACATAATCTGGTTGAAAACCAAACTGCAATGGATGTCCCCCAACTTTATCAAATGTGTCAAACATTCTCAGAGCACATTTTTTACAAGGACATTTAATTGTGCCTTCTGAAACATATTCTAGTTTTGATGATTCAAATGCTAAGAAAGCTTCAACACCCTTAATATAGACAAGATTTAATCCAGAACCATTAGGATTTCTGCGCTGATTTATCCAATCATGATCATCTAATAATGACTGATGTTGACTTCCTTGTTCCATATTTTTCTACATAAATTATAAAATCATCACTTTTTTAATACTTTGAAATTATAAAAACAATATCTGAAAAAGAAGATAAATAATTACAACTACATAATAATTTTCATTAATTAAGGGCGACATAATTTCCAGTGGATTGACTACTACTATTTTGTTTGACAGCACATTTAATTTCTTCTTTCTCACACTTATTATTACTAATTCAGCAATACTTAGCAATACATAGCCAAAAGAAAACTTCTTGAATAATGAATGGAAATTTGGCAATCATCGTTGTGGAGATGATTACAAATTTTACCTTCATTATTCAAGCAGATTTGGTTTACTGATTATTAGTAATAAAAAAATTTATATTATCAAAATTTACGAAAAAAAAATATTAATATTATTTAAATAGTAAAAAAATTATAAAATATTAAAATTATTAATATTAACAACAAACAATTTTCTATTCATAACATGTTCAAATCTCAAAGGGTCGTCAATTGTCAAGTCATGCGCAATAAAAAGTTTGTGTCTGTCATGTCCAATGTAAACTCTATAATTGTACTTGCTAGGTTGATCACCTCGCAAATAGTGTTGCAAAAGGAAGACCAAAATAATGACGTTCTCATCTCTAGAAATCATCTCACATGACACTTTACATAGATCATTTTTCCTTAAAAATTTGATGGGATATCGTTATTTTTTCCTTCAATTTTCAAGGAAGAATGGTCTATGTAAAGGTTCATGTGAGATAATTCTTATAAAAATGAAAGGCATGACTTGATTTTTCAGATTGCAGCACTACTTACGAGGTGATAAACTATGCAAGGACAGTTATAGATTTTACATTGGAAATGGCTGACAAAAACTTTTTATTGCACATGACCTGAAAATTGGGGACCTTTTGATATTTAAACATGTTAAGAATAGAGAAAAGTCTATTGCGAACTATTGCCATCTATTGATAACTATTTCTAACTATTGCTAATTTTTGCTAACTGTTGCTAATTCTTGCTAACTGTTGTTAACTATTGCTAACTCTTTCTAACTTTTGCTAACTATTCCTAACTGTTGATAACTGTTGCTAACTATTCCTAACTATTTCTAACTGTTCCTAAATGCTGCTAACTATTTCTAATTGTTCCTAACTATTCCTAATTCTTATTAACTATTACAAATTATTCCTAATTATTCCTAATTATTCATAATTATACCTAATTATTACTAATTGTTACTAATTCTTTCTAATTATACCTAATCATTCCTAATTATTCCTAATTATTCCTAATTATTCCTATATATTCCTAATTATTCATAATTATGACTAATTATTACTAATTATTACTAATTATTACTAATTATTAGTAATTATTAGTAATTATTCCTAATTATTCCTAAATATTCCTAATTAGACCTAATTATGTTTAATTAGTCCTAATTATTACTAATTATATCAAATTATTACTAATTATATCGAATTATTACTAATTATATCGAATTATTCATAATTATATCGAATTATTACTAATTATATCGAATTATTACTAATTATATCCTATTATTACTAATTATATTAAATAATTACTAATTATTCCAAGTTATTTTTAATTATATTGAATTATTCCTAATTATATCGAAATATTCCTAATTATATTGAAATATTTCTAATTATATCGAATTATTACAAATTATTCCTAATTATTACTAATTATTACTAATTATTCCTAATTATTCCTAATTATTCCTAATTATTCCTAATTATTCCTAATTATTCCTATTTATTCCTATTTATTCCTAATGATTCCTAATTATTCCTAATTATTCCAAATTATTCCGTATTATTCCTAATTATTACTAATTGTTACTAATTAATTCCAATTATTAGTAATTATTACTAATTATTACTAATTATTACTAATTATTCCTAATTATTCATAATTATTACTAATTTTTACTAATTTTTACTAATTTTTACTAATTTTTACTAATTATTATTAATTATTCCTAATTATTCCTAATTATTCCTAATTATTCTTAATTATTCCTAATTATTCCTAATTATTCCTAATTATTCCTAATTATTCCTAATTATTCCTAATTGTTCCTAATTATTCTAGTTATTCATAATTGTTATTAATTATTCCGAATTATTCCGAATTATTCCTAATTATTCCTTATTATTCCTAATAATTCCTAATTATTCCTTATTATTACTAATTATTACTAATTATTACTAATTATTCCTAATTAAAATTATTCATTGCTAATTATTCATAATTATTCCTAATTATATCTATTTATTCCTAGTTATATCTATTTATTCCTAATTATATCTATTTATTCATAATTATATCTAATTATTCCACATTATTACTAATTATTCCTAATTATATATATTTATTCCGAATTATACCTATTTATTCCTAATTATTACTAATTATTCCTAATTATTACTAATTATTACTAATTATTACAAATTATTAGTAATTATTACTAATTATTACTAATTTTTACTAATTATTACTAATTATTACTAATTATTACTAATTATTACTAATTATTACAAATTATATCTAAATATTTCTAATTATTACTAATTATTCATAATTATATCTAATTATTTCTAATTATTCCTAATTATAACAATTTATTGGTAACTAAATCTGTTTATTCCTAATTATATCTAATTAATATTAATTATAACAAATTATTTATAATTATTACTAGCAATATAAATTTCGTAGTAAAACTATATATAATTAAAAATAAATTGAAATCTAATTAAATTAGAACTCATAAACAACAATTAAATTTAACATAAAAAATAAAATTAATATAAAAAAATTAAATACCTTAATCTTGGATATTCTGAAGATATTGACACCCTCTGATTGCTCTTGTATAAAAAAACTTCAACTAAAAGAAACTTTCTATTTGAAACTGAAGAATGAAGAGAGAGGGAGAGAGAGTGAGTAAGATCTGAATGATTTGGAAAAATGGATGGGGGTATATATATGTTAGATTAGTTGCGACAGGATTATTTGCGAAGGGCAGCCCGTCGCAAATAGTAGTATTTGCGACGGGTCCCGTCGCAATTAACCTCGCCCGCATTAATTACAGTCGGCGGTTAAAAGGTTATTTGCGACCGGCCCCGTTGCAAATAGTGCCTGCCGACAGTCTTTTTGCGACGAGACGACATCCTGTCGCAAATAACCCTGCGCGGTTTGGCGCGCAAGCTGCGCCAAACTATTTGCGAAGGGAGACGAAATCCTGTCGCAAATAAATGGTTATTTGCGACAGGCACTTCTCCCCATCGCAAATAGCTTCCTGGACTTGTTATTTGTGACATGATTTATTCCCGTCGCAAATATCCCGTCGCAAATAGAGATTTTTCCCGTAGTGGTAGTTGTTTTCTTTATATATGAGATTGGACAAAAGTATTTTTTATAAGCCTAAAGGTTGGAATGCATTAAGTTGGACATGAGATAGTATTGTTTAAGGCTAGAAATTTTATGATATTAATTATGGAATTTTGTAATAGTATAGTTTTAGAAAAAGGAAACCCGTAGGACGGGCGACAACCTGTCGTGTCGGACAAGGATACGGGAATCGAACACACAAACAAAGTGCAACAAGCCTTTATCACCTACCACTAGCCTATAAGAAATCCCTGGTTAGTTGAAATTAGTTTTATTTTATTAACCAGTATGATAGTTGGAGTCTACATGCATTTTTGGAATCATATACAATTAACCTCACCATATATGGACTTATGTAAATTTGTTAACTTTTGCAAACCTATTGTTTGAGACAAATGGAATGACCCATCATTCTATCACATGATCCTCTAACACTTCACGAATGACAAATTCAACTTGATTTCTTTAAGATTTGAAGTTGAAATTGTTCAAGGAATGACCAACAACGAGGATGTACCAAAATCAAGTATGTATATCTTTTATTTCAAAATTTTAAACATTAGGAAAATTCTATTGAAAACCGAAAACGTTGCCCTAGTACCCTCATATCTAATGAATCAGATTGTACCTTAGATCATCACAAATTTATGGCTTTGTGATTGTTGGATTTTTCATAGCCATGTTCTCTACCACTCTTCATCAGAACATGATGCTTAAAATTCTCTTCCATATCCATGTTTTCACCTATGTTCTCTTATGTGGAAACCCAGTGATGAGTTACATTGGGTATCTGTTATGTTTCTAACGTTCCTTTTTAAAATAATGTTTTATTATTCCTTTTAACGATGTGGGTTTCTATTAAAAAAACATTCAAGTAGTTAACGATTTACAACCCCAACGAATTTCGAGGGAGAAATTCATTTTTAGGGGGCCCGAATTTAACACCCCGAGATTTTATTAGAAATAATTTTTTTTATTTCTTTGATGTCTTGTGTTGTACGCTACGCCAATATTATTTTGTGTTATACACAACACCGTATTAGCTTTTAGTATACGCAAACACTACTTTTGGCTTGTGTTACACGCAAGAGCAACCTTCATCGATAGTGTGTGTTACATGCAATATCAATTTTCACTAAACTATGATATATTATTATAATATTATGAACTAGCTATTATGAATAGTATTAACTGAATTTTAAATTTTATAACATTATAATTTATCTTACACATTTTCTAGAATGATATATTAAAACAAAATCATTTTTTTGATGAAAGAAATATTTTTCAGAAAATGCAGTTCTATGGCCTTTTGAATGGGAACCCATTTTAAATATAATTTTTGACAGGTTTATAAGTTCAATTTTACAAAATAAACCTCTTCTTTTGATTTAGGATATAAAAATTTTCATTGGATAAATTTTTGATACTTTTATGATAACTTTTATATTTTGATGAAAAGTAAAAATATGCTACATTTTAATTAAAAACAACTTTTTCAGCAAGATAATTTATATGGTTAAATTATAATATTGAATGATTTTAAAGTATAAATAGAATATATTTTTACTATTTAATTTAATGAAAAAAATTATCATTAATTTTACTTTGAATTCATAGGTAAAAACATTTCAATATTTGATAATGTTTTAACTTTTAAAAACCCATTTTCTTAACAAGAGGATAAATTTTAAATTAATTACTGCAACTTCTGTGTTTTTAATTTTGAAAAATTGATTCCATAATTGGATTAAGTGGGTCAAAATTTTGTTAATAGTTTACTTTTATTTTTTTGACATTATGAATTGCAACTACGATAATTTTTATTTACTACAGTTAAAGGTAAATCGGGTAATTAAAGGTAAAAATAAGATTAAAAATTACCCTAACACCTTAAAAAATTATATTTGATGAATAAATGTCGACCCATATCACATAAGGGTTGGAATAGATTCATTTCATGGACTTTTGACCGTTAAAATGATATAATTATTTTTAAAACCAAAGAAAGTGACAACATGTCACTATCTTATATCTTATAAGTGTAATAATTCTAATTTAGTGATAAACCACATAAAATATCAAATATAAATAGTATCCATAATGATAATAAAATTATCTATATCATGAGAATTGATTTATAATTTTTAGGAATTAAATAATTATCATTAATTATGACACAATTGTGATGTAGAAATTATTTTACTGATTGAAATATCAAATAAATGGTTTCAATTATATTAAAATAAATATTTTATGAACTAATTAATGTTCTCCACAAATTTTATAGACGAATATGACATGTTAGGAATATAATAAATATTTTGGTTTGAATATATATTCTGTGTGGATTATATTTAAATTCAAATAAATGAATAGTGTCATAATTGACACTGTTGTTATTTTATAAAAATAACATCTTATAAAATTGTTTAAAAATCACAAAAATATTTAAAAATTATAAATTAAAATTTATATTTTCTACAATTTCATAATTTATCCAATTATGTACCAATAAAAACACATAAGTTATTATTTATAATAATTTAAAATTTAGAATATTATTACCACAAATAAAATTAAATAGATTAAATAAGGATAAATCAAGTTGATAAGGTTTAAAATAAATTACCAACATGTCTAAATATTATTATTTGATGGTATTACAACCCTATATCATCTAATATTTCTATTTTTGTCATTTTGGTGGTTTTTATGTGGGGTTTGAGTTTATTATAAATTAATATTTTAGAGGTTTCCAACAGTGCCACTCTCCTCTCTTGTAAAAAGAAACATCCTCCCTCTCCTCCTCACACAGTTTTTACACTTCAATATCGGCCAAAACCTCACAATATCTCTTCTCCACTTCCCTATAAATATAATAGAGGTCCATGTTTTCTTCAAATACCATCTTTAGTGCCCTTAGAGAAGGTTTAGAAGAGACGCGTCGAAGAAGAGGCAATATCCTTTATCGATTTTTTTAAATATATTTCTTCTAATACTTCCTCTTGTTTATTTTTTAAATTATAAAGTAATAACATCAGAATCCCTAATATAATTATATGTTATTATAAATATTAAACAAACCTATTTCAACTTTTATCCATCCTACGGAAAATGAAATCACCGCGCGTGCGTACGTACGGAATACCGTCTCCACGCCATGGTGTAATCTGTTTTCCACCACCACTATACTTGGATGGGTATAATGGTAGAAATATTATCTATATATGATTATTATATCATAATACTGATTTGGATAAATTATATCATCCACTCCAATTCAATTCAATAATTATGGGGAATGATATCATCGCTCGTGCGTACGTATGGATCACCATCTCCACGATGCTATGAGATTAATTCTCCATGATAAAGCATTCAAGTATGATTACAAATAATATATAATAAATAATTATAAATTTTATGACATAATAATGATATTGGATTTATGTACATATATGTTTCATTTACTAAATTCCATTCAATTTAATAAGGAAAAGATAACAGTCTGCATGCGTACGCACGACCTACCATCTCCATGAACGGTGTATTTCATACCATTTATCAATATATCATATATATTTTTATGCTGAATATATTTTAAATATAAATCATGTTTTTAATTCTGGAATTATGTAAACCAGGATATGAGTAATAATATTAAGAACAACAAGTCGAAACATGTACGATAAACGAAACGAGTTTACACCAAACGCTACTTTAACATGGAATTCACAAAAGAATGGGTAATATAAAGTCCTAAGTGAATCATATATGATATCATAAATGTTATTATAGTTCTGTTACCAGTTAATAATATGTTTAATCCCACTATACAAGAGTTTCAGACAGGTACAGAAGAAATTGGACCTAAGGTAAGGGATAATTTTGCAATCTCATTTATATCCATGATTGCTTATACGTATGTATTTATTAGGGTTATATTTTTCATCCATGTACATAAAATATTTTTCATAAAGTTTATAACATTATTCCATGTTTTTTTAAATTCATGTTTACCCCTCTTTGACTTTTACTTTATGTTATGGAAGGAATCTTTCTTTTGTTTACCATATGTGGTACTTATTGACTATTCCGTTAAATGTATGAGGAGACAGTTTTTTAACTTATACGACATGAACAGATTTTTTAAGGATTAATAATGACTTATTTTAATGAAGCATAATCTACAAGATTTCATTATTATTTTCAAAAAATTACTTTTCATTTAAAATTTCATGGAATTTTGTGAAAAGAAAATGATTTTGAAGAAAAAACTATATTTTCCTCAACAATTCATTTCATGTGTTCTGTCAAAACTATTTTCCATATAAGATGACATTATTTAGTATGATTATGTTTCAAGGATAATTTCTCTATTATTTATATGGATTTATTTTTCTTATGCTGAAATGATATCCATTTGTTTTATATAGATTATTTTATGATCGAATGAAGTTTATGAAACCCATATTATTCTTTGGGTAATGATGAATGATTTATGTATATTTTGTGGCACATGAAAGAATTACTTCATTATGAGAGGGGTGGGACATATATCTCCCTAAAATGAATTAGTTAATGATTTATATCTCATGAGATAGCCATGTCTTGAATGGAAAGTGAATCGGGTTCAGTAATATAGGGCTGGAATGACAAGTAAACTCGGTTCGGTAATGGACTTTGTCCACTATGACGGTCTTGGAAACAATGCCTTAGATACTATAGAAATCAAAACATGTCTTTAATGGTTTCCACAATTACATGTTTTATCCCCATTCTATTTTATCATGGTTAATGTTCCATTATTATCTATGCCTTATGTACTACCATGATTTATGTCATTACTCAGGATTTTAATGTTTTTTGTTCATATTCCTACGTTCAAATGTTTAGGGATTGTTTAATGTTCTCCATGTTTTCCCTTACTGAGATTTTGAGCTGACCCTTTTTATGGTTTCTTTTCCCCATGATATAAATAAAAGTTTTAGGTCAGAAAAAAAAAGTGGAAGATCGCTATGGGAGATGTTGAAGATCATTCACCATGATTATAAGATTATGTTATATGATTCCAAAAACACTAAACTAATACGGTCTTTTGGCGTCAATTTTTATTCATGTATTATGTATTCTGAAAAAGTAATGTATTGTATATGTACATCATGATTTGGGACTCTAAAGATACAAATATATGTGTTTAAAGGCAATAAATATTATGAAAATATTGTACAAACCATGTGAAAATGCAACGCTTAACCAACATTTGAATAATTGGGATGAGATGATTAGAGTTGTTGTTCTATGAAAAAACCACCATTCCATGATGTTTTTATGAGTCTAGTTTAATGAATTCAATAATTTAATGATTTAACTATGATCAAGTATCACTACATTATAAGATGAGATAGAAAAAAAGAAAATGGAGAAGGTAGAATAATATAATGAACCATCTACACAAGACCTAAACTATACTAAATTTATGGATGATTAAATGAGAGTGGATTCAATGATACCATGCCATGTTGTATTTTAAACACACATTAATAATACATCAATCAACAAATTCATAGTTCATTTCATCATATTCTAAATATTATCATCTTTTAGAGATGAGATATTCTTTCTATATAGTGAATGGTGTTATTTCACAAAACAATCATGTCGTGATTTATAGTCATTTGGAAGATCAAAATGTGATATTCAAGGATCCCCAAATGATATTTTATTTATATTTTTTGTATCTAGGTTTTTATATAGGATCAATAAATAATAGAGTAGTCCATACCACTATTAACTCAGATGGATAATTACCACACCACAATGATGATTTTAACATAATTATTTTATATTTTCTTATTCCGATTTGATAAGTTTAGTCCATATTAATTATCTGGAAATAGTAGAAGATATTTTTTGAATTATAATTTCAGTTGTAGGTGGATTTATGAAGACCCATTGATGGGAATATAATGTTGGTTTGAAATGGATAAAATCATGAGATATTATTTCTTAGAATATTAGGTTTTTTTTGAAAGGTCATATTGAAATTAAAAGATGATATTTGATATTTTTTTTGAATTAATGATGGCTAAATTTCCAAGAATTTTAATTTAATGGGTACATAACCATGATAGAGATCTAATCGCTAGGAAAATAAAGAAAATATTTCTTTCTTTCTTTATATATATATATATCATTGACTAAAATATATTGTAAAAAAGTCATGAAAATAAACTAATATGGAATATTTAGAATATTTAACTTGTTATTATAAGAGATATTTTTAGAGATGGACAAAAATAGGATAATAAAATATTTTAGAAATTATGATCTGGATATGTGGAAATGGATTATCTAATGGGGTATTGATGAATTGAAAAGAACCACCAAACATTGACCATTGATAGTATTTAAGTTTGGATTCCTTTTGTTTTTTTAATTTTCAATGTGTAATTTTGGAATACGTATATTTGATATATCATTATAATTCATGTAAATGTTCAACTTTTCACAACAGATATTTGGTTATTTTAGTTATTCTCTTTCCTATAGGATATAATATTCTTTTCGGTTCAGTTACCATTCAAATATGTGTGGGATCATCATAGTAGAAGGTGGTATTAAAATAAATTTATACAAATATCATGTTATCATATTTTTCCTTCGTGATTCAGTCTTATGAATTTATAAAATATTTAGCTTAATAAATAACTCATTCCTTGTTTCCATAAAAGGGAAAGGAAATTTAGGTAAAACCTAAATGTTGAAAAGTCAAATGGGATCAAGAGATACCACCTTATTTTTTCAATTATTTTGAGATAAATCCTAAAACACCTAAATGTTATTAGAATTATTTGATATGTTCAAAATGAAATTATAAAAGTGAATTCTCATGAAAATAAAAAATATATAATTTGGAAGTAATTTGATTTCTTTGACCAGAAGAAATGAAAAAATAAAGGTAGTTTTCACCAGTACTGAATATATGGGTTTAATTAACCATGAAGGGTATTGAAATAAATTTATTTTTTTATTCTCAACAATTAATTTGAATCATTTTCAATAAATAAAAAAATTTCGTTGTATATTGATACCCCTCTCTTCATTCCCCTCATTCTCAGTAGACATTTTAACATGATGCTCTAGATTAAATTATTCATAATTTAGATTAGAAATTTATATCACTATAATGCTTGTGGATGATTTTATAATGGGATTATAAATATGAAAATGGGTTTTCTTTCTATATATTGGACTGAACACTTACTTTCACAATACAAAACCTTAGGGGCTAGTTTCGTATGAGAAATATAAATTTTAACCATTGTCCATCGTCAAATGTAATGATGCTCACGACTTGTCAACATATCATCAAATACGATTATTAGTTTTGGAATAATGTTTGATTGGTTTCCATCATTGAATAATTATCTATGATATTATTTTTAGTTGTATCATAGATTACAATTCAAGGTATATCATTAAATATGATATAAAAAAATCCATTTTCATTTTCTAATATGAATTTAATGTGATAATTTGTTAAATGTTTATAAATTATATAAAATATTTATTTTAGAATATTTATATAATTTCTAACGTATTTATATTTCAATTTATTAAAAATATTTTATAAATAAATGTTAATTTGTTGAAACATTAAAAAAATAAATAACCTTAGTATTAATTTCATTTACCCAATACCATTAATCAAATTGACATGAAATATAAATTTGAAATAAATATTTTATATTAAAATTTAAATTAAATTATAAAATTTCTAAAAATTATAGAATATAATTAAATATAAAATATATTCATATTTAAATTATGAAATATTGATAACCTATTAAATGGAAATTATCAAATTAATGGCCCTAATTTAAAATTTATTTAAATCATATCTAAATCATTTTACATATTTGAAACTATTAGTGTTAAATTATTTTAGGTATGGGATATTTTATATGTATAAAATATTTGCATATTTTTTATATTAATTATTCATATGAATTATATAATTATTATATTTTAATTAAATATAATATATTTTAATAAATGTCACATAGTATCAAAATAGAAAGGATTTAATATTAGATTGAAAAATATGGTGTGTGTGAATATATATGTAATTTCTATAATCCATTTTTAATTGTAGTTTATTTTTAGTTCTTTTATTTCTAATTATTTCAAAAAAACTAATTTGATATCAAAATATATGTATTGTTCATTTATTTAGTTTCCTCAATATTTCATACATAGATATAATTTTTTATATTTTATAAATTATGATGTCCGATTTTGTATAAAGGACTTATAAATTTATTATTTAAATTTTCATGCATTAATTTTAGAAGATATATTCTTGGAATGATGAATGGTTATGTATTCATCTACCTTTACTTCTTCATGTTAATGGTTTATATGATTTAATTTAGAATATAATTATATTTTTGCATATTACGTGTAATAATATGAAAAAATTGAGTTCTATCATGAGTTATAAACCTTCAGAAGTGGGAGCATGGATATGAAATCTCATGGGACTTGGGACTTATTCCTTATCTTAAAAAAAAGTGTCCTAGCTATCTTTGGAACCATTATTTATCATATGGGTATTATTTATTTCATATGATTATAATACATTACATTAAAAACTATTATATAACCAATGAATGTAACACATTTGGATATTTATAAATATAGATAGATTTTAATTTTTTTTAGTAACAATAAGCTATAAGTTTGAGTAAATATATTAAGATTTATATGGTTTGAACATCTTGATTTGGTGGAAGGATAAGTTATTCCAAACTAGGTTATTAGAATATTCTTTGCATATAATGAGAACACCTACCATAATATATTGAGATATGAAATTCAATCATAAAAAATGCTTACTTTTAAATTTCATCTAATGTAAACACTTGTCATGTCCTCTATCATCTATAAATGTTGGCTTTACCTAATCATGGATCCAATAAATTATATTTATTAATAAAAGTAGATTATCTGTGACCCTAATTGTTAGGTTCTTATTCATAGAATTATATTGGGTAACACTATCTTCAGAAACCCTAATGGTTTAGAGCCCATACGAATAGAGTTGAATATACACATATGATGCATTAGTAAAAGGGTATTACCCTAAATTATTTAACAGTCACAATTTAGTTTATTAATATTATTTTCTATAAGATAAACACCTGAATTGCATTTAAAAAATATCTTGGATAATTAAGGATGAAAAAAAGATCTTACCACAACAATAGATATGATTTATGTAATTATCCACATCATTTTAGATCTTTGATCTTGGATGAAATTTAGATTTTGTATTTCTACTTGATATTGGAGTTTGAGTGGGTGTTTTTATTTGGTTATATAAAATTGAGTATTAATTTTTGAATTTTTTGGCATGGGTTAGGCAGTTTGAAGCCATGTTTTTTGTTTTAACAATAGGAATCCACTAGGTACCAAATGATTTCTATTGGTGAGAAGAGAACTTAATTTCCCACTGGAAAACTAGTTGGCTCAGAATGGATGATCAGGGAGGCATCAGGAATCAATTGTTGGATGAATGGGAATATTATAGGGAGGTGAGGTGTTTTTATAAGGTAGGGTATACCCTTTATTTTAGTCTATTTGATAATTCTCTGTAGCTATCAGGGATCTTGAGAGAGGTCATTTTGGTGGTTCGTCTCCTACTTCTCCTCAATAGATCATCCATTACACTCCCTTTATTAATTTTCAATTAGATCTTATTTTGATGCATTGGATCAAGGAAATATCCCAAACTTACTCTTTTTCTCAAATATTCGTATTTCCTTATCAGATTTTGGGTGCTTCTGTCAATACATTTAACATAAATTACATTAAATCAAGCAGTACCAATTTATGAAACATGAAGAATTATGGAAAATATGATAATGGAGATCAAAATATGAGGAATAAAGTTCCCCACACGTTTTACCATCCCAATTATATGAAATCAAGAATTAATTCATTTTAATATATTCCCAATGCATTTTCGGTTTAGATTTTTAGTGAATTTAAAAAAATTAATTAACAAAACCTATGAGTTTTTCAACAATCTCATATATTTATACTTTATAATTAACTTCTTAATCTTTAAAAATAATTTAACATCTAAAAAAGATTATCCAAAAATAATACTCTTCTAGACATATCTTACATATTTATTCTCATCATAACTTGTGGAAATGAAGACCTAATAAATGGGCATAATCAGATTATCAATATGGGTAAACAAAATAGACAATAGTAATTGAACATATGTGAGTATATGATAGAAATATTTGTATAATTATGATACATTTTAAAATCATACCCAACAATTCTTAGATTATAAAAATGATTCATATCATATATAATAGAATAAAAATGAAATGAATCAATAGATATTAGAAACATGAGATAATAATCATGATCCATCAGAGCTTAACATAATAAAAATAATACTCATAGTACTATGGAAGAAATATTATAAATTGGAAACATTACCTTCATGAATCACACGTTGTCACCTGTTCCTATTAGTAACTAAATATTTCCCTTGAATACATGCCACATTAGATTTAAACATCTAACAAATGTATTGGAGGGTGATATAGAACTCCACCCATCATCATCCTTAAATATGAGAGCTACAAAAATAATTCAGAATCTTGTCTAAAAGTAGTAATATATTTAAAATGGGTTTCATATCTTTTTTTAAAAGCAATCATACTAAAATAACTTTCATAATTCCATCAGTAAACATAATAAACAACTAAAATATAATTGGATATCCAATGACATTATGTAAATATCTTTGTAAATAAACATAAGATTACATAAAACATAATATTTACAATTTATAGATATAGGACATATGATTTATTCAATAAATTTCTTGATCAATCTCTGAACTAAATCTTGGGGAACACCCTTCACTCAAACGAATCAAAAATAGGGTATTCATACAAGAAAGAGATTAAAATAAGAATTCCAGTTACACCCCAAATATGTATGGTAAATAAAGAGGTAGTGATGGATAAATTTCATTACATAAAGGATAATTCAACTCATCCATAGGAAAATATTATATGTTATCATGTTACGTATATAATTATTCAATCATAATAAATTTCAATGGATAATTTCTTACATGAAAACACTTTTTAGGTGTTTTAGAAAACATTACTTTGAAAATAAGAAATAGAATTGATAATTAGATTGATTTTTAAAAGAGTCATTTTATAAAACAAGGAGGAAAATAATTTATTTTAGTAATCATGAAATCATTAAGACAAAATTTCTTATAAAATGAAAAAGGTATGTGAAATAAACATTCACAATGAAATGATAAAAGATATTCTTTTTTTACAAAAATAGACCATATAGAAAATTAAAATTTTATTTTATTTTAAAACATTAACAAATAAATTATAAGATTATAAATGATTCCTTTATAAATTTTTAAAATAAATTTAGGTATATCCAAAAAATTTATAGTCAATGATAGAACCTGATAAAAAATATATTTTTTCATTTTTAGAATACTTTTTTTAATAACCAAATGAAATTAAAAGATTATAAAATATTAATATTAAATGTAGTTAAAGAAGAAATAAAATATCCCCAATAATAACCAAAGGGGTCAAAATGATTATGATATTTTGAAAAAATATTAAACAAAATCTCAAGAGGGTATATCAAATTTTAGAGATCATGATTTTAAAATTACGTAAGGAAAATAAACATTTTGGATTGATTAAAAATTTATTAAAACCACTTGAATTGGAATGGGTATAAATATGATCATTAATAATTATTAAATAAAGATAATTTATAATATAATATATAAAATATGTAATAAATATATATATACTATATATATGTATGTTAGAATACAAAAAAATGTATGTATCATGAAATCTGAATTCATATCGTGAATCTATTTGACATAACATAAACATTGGGGAAAATATTTTTAAATTTAGGCTATATAAAAGAAAAATAAAACCATATATGTGAAAAAGGAAATTACATATAATTAATTTGAGGAAGAATAAATCAAACTGGTTAAAATATAGTCCACGAGAACTTATGTATTTCAATGGAGGGAAATTGATTTAGGAAAAACCATGTCCTGAGGCAACCTGGCTTCACCACGAACTGGTCACATGAGCTGATCCATGATAAGACCCAAAGGATGTTCTCAAACCCCATTGACTAGAAAATTTTTCTAGACATCAATGGAGTGAAATGAGTAAATGAATTTACCCAGTAATAAATATATAACTAAATAATAGAAATATGAATAAATCAGACCGATCTATAAAAAATACTGAATTGAACATGTTTTATTCAAGAATATAGAAGGTAAAATGAGACTACACAACAAAAACCAAACTAATAATTGATAACCCACCATCTCCATACGACCCTAAGGGTCACTCTCCAATACCAAGAACCACTGTCTCCCACAATGATCAATACAAAGCCAAGACCTGCACCACAAGCTAAAAACAAGATGAAACTATTTGTGTGAGAATTAAAACTCAGTAGACATGACCAAAAATCTATTCCCAATGGACATCCTTAAAAAAATTAAACATCATTTTTAAAATAAAATATAAAATGTGATCTTTTACATATTTTTCACTTTAAAAACAAATATGGTACATTTTGTTTTTTCATTCAAAATATAATTTCATTACCATTAAGGTATCATTAAAATATTAATGGGGGAAAGGGATTTTTTCATTTCAAAAATATTTCAATATAGTATAAATTTTTTTACATTAAAACATGTTTTAATAAAACATTATGAGATAACCCATCACATTCCAAGAAAGACACCACACATGCGATCACAAAAATAATCACATGACAAAGGAAATGGATATAACTGCATAAGAGTAACTATGTAATAGGAATATAAATCATCACTAAAATAAACAACATGGTAATAGACATGGGTGAAAATAAGAGATAAAAAATAATCCAGAACATACTAATACATAAGACCCATCCTCAGATGAATTCCCAACCTGATGAAAATCAAAGAGCCATAAACACTCCAGGCCACCCTAACTCAAGACAGACTGAGGGGAAATCCAATTGAAATAAACACAATATATCCACCTTATATGGGCCTCCATCAAGTGTGTAATGTACCCAGTGAATTAATAATTCTCAAAAAAGTATCTCACAGTGCTAGGTTCCCATGAATCAGGTATAAAGGGGCTAGCCAGTCGATGCCAACTGAGAATCCAATCACATGAATATACTAAGAGTGGTTCATCCATGGGTTCAGAAACCCATGACCCCAAAAATTTATTAAAAATGTTTAAAGGTACCACAGACTAAAGGAAATTCATACATGTGAAACAACACACCCAGATAGAAAACAAAACAGACACATCAGATTCCCAAATATTACCTTTTTGTTCATCGACCTCGGACCCAAGATCCTCCCCGATTAGCTGGATGTCTCCCTCTTCCCCTTTTCATCACTGGTTAATCATCCATCACCAAAACCTCTATCATTTTAAGATCCATTTCTTCCAGTCACATGAATATATACTAGAAATTCAACAACATGCATCACCCGCATCACTTGAAGGACTGATCTCATGCCATGGAAAAAATATATCTCGAAGGTGTCTGTACCGAGGAATCACTCATTCTAATAATTGAATGTAAAGATTCTATAGGAATTAAATCCAATCCATTAAACATAAAAAATCCTATAAAGTCATCCAATTTAATTTTTCATAATAAATACTTTCACCACTTTCACTAAAGTTCCAAATGGGCCTCAAGCTCCTTGATCAAAACCATCATTTTTAGAAGATACAAAAAATATTTCCAAAAGAAGAAAACACACCTATTTACATTTCATTAACATTTATAAAACAATTAATTTAAGCAACTCATACCATTTTTAAAAACCAAATACATTTTTAATTAAATTCCAGTCATTCTATAATTCATCATTACATGTTAAACCAATTTCAAAATCCAAATAAACACTTCTTTTAAACATAAACCACCTGAATCTATTTCAATAATCCCAAATTAAAAATTAAAAATGCCAAATTTTAATTATCCATGACAAGAAATGCTTTACATACAATAAATTACTACTAAAATTCAATTGATCATCTCATCGAACACTTGGTGCGCAATATTTTAACAAACAATTCTCTTTATCACATAAAAATGAATAAACACTAATTGGCCAGCCCAAAAAATATTTGAAGCTCCAAAAATAATTTTTATCATATAAGATAGGTTTTAAAGGCATTAAATCAAATATTATTAAATTAAAATTTAATTTTCAAGGGAATCCTACCTCAAATTCTTGGTGCATCAATGATGCACACCAAAAAATGCACCAATAGTGTTCCAAGAGACAAGTTCTATCATATATAACCCTAAATTAACAAAACATGTATTTTTCGCCACCATAGGTATGGAAGTCATCCAAAAATGTTTAGTAGGGTTAGAGGATAAAATTAAATTATAGAAAAGAAATAGGGAAAGATAAGGGATCCCTAACCATTAGATCCGAGTGAAGAATCAAAAAGAAAATGCACCATAATAACCATAGAAGAGCATAAGAGATCTAAAATTCATTATGGGAGGCATCTAGATTGGGGGAGTTCATGTGAAGTGTCCAAGGGATGAAACCCCACTTAAAAAGGATAAATTCCCAAAATACCCTCTATTAAGTGGGTGGTACGGTTATATCGTACGTTTTAACAACACATGCAAAAACCATGTGATTTACCACTATATAGTGATTCACGGGATGAAAATTATGTTACATGGTTATTTAAAATATGTAAAATCCATGAATCCCCCTGTATAAATAAATTCATGATTTAAATAACCTTCCACCTTAACCATGTCACCAGGGAAATGTCTCCAAAAATCATATTTTTAACCCAAAACTCACCTAACTCATGTGGATAAAACATCCAAAAAACATACCTCATAAAACAGCTCCTATAATAGTGTTAACAACTCATTTTCCAAGACACATCCTCCTAATAACATTTAGTCTAACCATGAATAGTTCCAAAAAACTCCAAAAAATAAAATTTCAATTAATAATGCCTGGAACTGAGGAGCAAAACCATGAGCCAAAAAGGAAATTTAGAAAAAAGAAATGAAAACAAAAATCTAGGTTTGATAATTGGCCCCAACATAATGCTTTTCACCACTATAATTCCACAATACATTTTATTTCATCGATCAAAGTTTGGGGTTTTCTACACCCAAATAATGAATCCTCTCAATCTAAGGACATCTAGACCACAAAAAACAATATTTAAGCCTATTTTTTGAATTAAATCAAAGATCTCAAACTATTTCATGAAATATGATGGGAAAAATCATGTTGTAACATCTATAACCAAGCTCAAAACAATTTTTTTTGGCACACTCCAAAATGTAAAATGTTATCCCAAGCCAATGGAAATCAAAATTTAGATATCCACAAAGGTAACCATGTGAATCTAGCCTAATCCTTGAGAACCACATTGAATTATCGACATGGGAGGCATGAATTGACTAACAACCACAATGACCAACTATTATTTATCAATCCAAAATTCAACATGATCCAACAAAAGTCCTACCATCCAAAATTCTGATAAACACAACAACAACCATTTGATATTGCAATCTCTAATGGAGGGGACATGAATTGAGCCTAATCTCCCCATACCACTAGTGGTTTCTTGACTAAATTACAAGATTCAATCTTATACATGTGGTTGGTTCCCTTAGATCTAGAGCATCTACTTCACCATAGTTAGGATCTAATGAAAAAACTAACTTGTACTAACAAGAACCTTCATAAACAAGGACTTATCATATGCACATGATGAACATGCCACCTCTCAAAAAAAAATATCCATAATTGTAAAAAGAAAAAAACAATATTCTAGAACATATGTGTTCATTTAAAAGGTATTAAAACATTACATTATATTTTGAAAAAAAATAAAGAACCACTACAACTATAGACACAAAAAAATAACCCTTACAACTAAAAGAAATTTTAAAAATTAAAAATTAAAACAAAGCCCCTAACAACACATCACTTCATCAAATTGGATCCATTATGCCTCCTAGAGACACTGTGAAAAAACCATTGTAGGTGACCTAATCATCCAAAAGAATGGCATGGCCTTAGAGAACATGAAAATATGGATTCCTATAACAGATCAAGCCACATTGATAACACACTAGTATATCATTCCTAGAAGAGTTTGATGAAAGATCCTAAGGCCTTTTGATTCCACAACTAGCACTAATAGCTTTAGGTTTCTTCCCCACATACTAGAATTCTCATCACTAGTTCTAGGGACTTGAGAAAAGTCAGTGGTACTAGGAAATTGTACTAGCATAGCTTCATCATGTAGACTAAGCATCACCAAATCGGAATGAGAAGACATATTGAACTCTAACACCTTTAATTATTGATCTGGACAATGCCAACACTCAAAATGTAAAATCTTCATGGAAACAGCGATAAGATAATCTATAAAGGAACGAGGTCAACAATGTGACTAGATTATTCCAATATCAATCCAAAATATTTTTGGAAATAAAAAATATCCACCCCCTTTCTTACTATAGTCAGTTTATAAAAATACAGATAAATGAAGGAATCATTGAAGAACTCCCAAGTAAGATTTTCCCTAGTCTTATTCTACAAAATAGACATCCACCACATCCACATTGGTTTTTCAAGTATAAATATAGAAAATATCACTTTTAATGTCTTAATAAAATCTATGAGGTCAAATATCCTTTCAATTTTCTGTAAGAACACTTCCTATTTGAGGGGACCCACTTGACCATGATAGAGAGGCAGATTTAACTTACAAAAAACAAGAAGGTAATCCCTAGGTAGATTAGTTGGAGGGTTTTCCAATGGTGAACCACTAATTATCACACATTGAATATCTATAAAATCATGATAGGGGAAACTTTGGGAAACAATAGAACCATGAGATTTATCCAAAGCAACCCATCAACCAGAGTTAGCAAACTAAAAACACTGATAAAAAATACATCCATATAATATCAATAAGAACCGCACATAAACCTGTTTTCAGAAACATCATAACTATTCTTATCAAAACATTTTAAAAATAAAACTATCTTTGTGGTATAAACATACGACAATGTTATTCTTTAGCGTCTCACTCACATGCACATTCTCATTCGACATCAAGAACCCTAAAACCATTTTATACTGGGAACTCATCCACACTTCCATATATAACCTTGAATGTGAGAACCCATGAGAATACCAATGGCCAAAACAAATAAATCCATTTCAATGTTCCCAAATCATTTAAAATTCTACCAACCACTAATTCAATAACCATTTTCACCTGCTAGACATTAATCCATTTTTTTCATGCTCAAAAATTAACACCTCAAGATTTCCATACAAAAATCCATTTCCTCTTATTAAATTAATTGGATTTAAACCCAATTTATTTAATTTGATACAAATTACAAAACAAACATCCACATTCAAAAAATCATTTCCCCTAAACTCAAAGTTTTGATTATTGAAATTCAATCACGCTAAATGAATTCCATTTTACCCAAATGTGTTTTTGTATATAAATTCATTTTTTTTAAATTTCATTCAAAAGGGTGATTCTGAAAATATATTTTTTCATTTACCAAAATCAAACAATTATAACTAAAACCTCATTTTATCAATTCCAACACAATGGTTATAAAAAAAAATTTCAGAAAAAAATGTTGAATCAAAGAAAAACATGTGGAAAACTAGTGCCAATTGGTAACTAAGCAATATTGTTGGAGGCCATATTCCAAACACACCACTATAATTGAGAGTATTCTATGAGAATTTCCCTAGAACCAAAAGGCTTTCCAAGACCTAAAATATCTAGGGTACCATCATCCCAACTCACATTTTGTATCCCAAATACCAACAAAACCGTAGGGATCAAATAAACCCACTAAAACAAGACTTTCCATGGAATCTTTAGGACCAGAATTAGAAAAGGTTCATGATGTCCTTCCAATTCCTACAACTTGAGTCCGGACAATTTTACTCTATCTACATTAACATTCACAAGTAACAACATGAACTCTAAAAAGAAATCCCATTTAAGGATATCTTAAATCTCATATTATTTTGTCATGAACCTACTTGAGTCAACCCTGAACTGGTCACCTGATCTGATCTACGACAAGGAATGAAGGGTGTTCCCAATCCCCACATGCTAGAAACTAGTTTCAAACAACAATAGACTGAACTAAGGGAAAATTTTACAGAATAACAAATAAATAACTAAAAACCATAAAGAAGAAAAAACCCCAATATATGAAAAAACTAAACTGAATGTATGTTATATAATATTTTGGAATGTTCAACACAATAAAAACAAAAATAAACCCGGACCATCCAACATCTCTATGTGACCCCAAGGACCACGCTCTGATACCTAGAACCACTATCACAAATAGTGATCAAGAATATGTTGAGACATATACCACAAGAAAAGAAATAGAAGAAACTATATGCATGATTATTAAAACTCAATAGGTCTGCCCGAACAATCTATTCTCAATTCACTTCAATTAAAACATAGAAAAAATCAATCTCAATTTTTAAATACAATATACTATGTAATATTTTCACATAATTTCACTTTAAAACCAACCATATTCTATTTCCCTTTTACATTTAAAATCTATATTTATCTCTATTAATTTATCATTAATATTTTAAAGGGGAAAGTGATGTTTTCATTTCAATATTTCACAACAGAGTATATAACATACTTAAGTGAAAAAATTATTTCATAAATATTTGGGATTTATCCAATCACTTTCCATGAAAGACACCACACATGAGATAAAAATAATAGTCACAGAATATGGAAAATGGAAAAATCAGTTAAGAATAACTAAGTAACAAGCATCACAATCGTCACTGTTAGAAACTATGTGCCAATAGACATGGGTGTACCTAAGAGATCATGAATAATCTAGAACATACTAATATATTAAAGTCAACCCAAGAAGAATGACTCATATATTGAAAATAGAACAAACTAAACAATCCAGATCACCCTAACTTATTAAAGACTAAGGATAAAATCCCATAGCAATATACAAAATATATGCACATTCTATGCCCCACAATCTAGTTAATAATATTTCGATTTCAACAATCATCTCATAAAATTATCGCACTATTCAAGGTTCTCATTTCTAATGTATAAAGGTATAAGCCAACCGATTCCAACTGAGCATCCAATCATATGAACACATTATAGTAATTTCACAACAGGCATCACCTGAGTCACCCCAAGGATAGATCTCATTCCATGGAACAAATCGATCTTGATGGTGTCCATACCGAGGATATCCCATTCTCAAAATGGATCATAATGATTCCATGAAGAGAAAATCCCATCCATTAAATATAAATAATGAAAGATAATCATCCAATAAAGGATTTCATAATAAATACTTTCACCACATTCACATAAGTGCCAAATGGGCCACAAGGTAATTTGATGAAAATATAATTTGGGGGGGACCATCATTTCAAAAGGTGAAAACGCACTACATTCCATTTCAAAAAAATTAGTAAAAAATCCTTAAAGGAAATTATCCCACATTTACAAAACAAATCCTTTTTTTAAAAAATGATAAATGGTCCACATTCTATTATCACATGTTAAACCAATTTCGAAAGCCAAATAGAGACTTATTTTAAACATAGAACACTTAAAAATCATTCAAAAACCCAAATTTATCTTTTCTAAAGACACATATCTAATAAAAATTCAAATCCACTCTTTTCAAAACCAAAAATACTCACAAATCCAATAGGGAATTTCATCAAACACCTAGTGTGCAATATTTATAAAAACAATAATATTTATCAGATAAAAAGGAATAAAACACCACATTTGTCACCAAAAAAATATTTCAAGGGCCACAAAATCATTATTTATCATATATGGGAGGTGTGAATGTCATGAAATATAATATTCATAAATTAAAAAGGAAATTGAAAGGGAAACCCTCCTCAAATCCCTAAAGCATCGTCAACGCACAACCATAAATGCACCACCAGGGTTCCATGATCCAAGATCAATCAAGTAAACCCCTAATAAAATAATTATTTTCATGCCACCATAGGTAAGAAAATTATATGAATATGGACAAAAGGGTTATATGAGAATGGTAAAATGGGAGAATATGAATATGGAATGACAAAAGGAAACCTAACCATTTGATCTATGTGATGAATCACCCTGAAAATGCATCAAAATCACCTTGTGGGAAATTAGAGGAGCCATAATGATCCATGTGAGTATCTAGGTTAGGGGAGATTCAGTGGGGTTTCCAAGGGAAGAAGAATCACTTAAATATAAGGATAAATTCCCCAAATACCCTTTCTAAAGTGGGCGACATGGTTATCTCCTACAACATAACAAACTGTGATATTTCCCACAAACTAGTGTTGCACAGGTTCCACACCTAGGATGCATGGTTAGTTAAATCATGTGCATGTTGTGTAACCCCTTTCATAATTACCTTTATGAATAAAAAAACTATGCACCTTAACTGTGAGACCTGAACAAGCTCCCCAAAAAATCACCCTTTTCACGCCAAAACTCATATATGTCAAGGGATAAACCATCCAAAAAACACAACCCATAAATAAATGATACTAGGGGTGTTTCTAACTAATTTTAACAGACAACTAATTATCATACTTTTCATGATAACCAAGAACAGGTTCAAAAACTACCCAAAACCTTCAAATCAAAAAATTTAAATCTAGAACTCTAGAAACTCATGAGAAAATCTAGGATCCAAAAATGTACTCAAGAACAATAGGATAAAAAAGAATCTGGTTGTGAAAAAACCATTACCTTGGTTCCAATTAACTCTACACATTTGTATCATCACAATAATATAATATAAATTTATTTTAAAATATATTTAATTTCTTCAATAGCTAGGTATGCATGTAACACTAGATTTAAACAAAATGTGACACTCTATAAAAATATTGTTAAAACAAGACCATTATAACATAGTTTCAATGTTAGTGGTTATTAATAAGACTAATTAAATTATGAAATTTATTTTTATCTATTTATTATAAGAAATAAAAATTATTTAAAAGGAAAAGTATTGTTTTCTTAAAACAACTGTATTTTTCTAAAAGTCGGTTTAGTCGCATTTGAAGAATATAATCCAAAATTAGTTTTTACCAATTTTAGAATAATTATTTAATAATATTAACGTAATTTTTTAATAATTAGAGGTAAAATTATCTTAGGGTGATATTAAGGATTATTGATGAAAATTTTCATTTTTTATGAATACTGAAAAATACAGAATTTAAAATAAAAACATCATTTTTATTTAAATTATATATGAAGTTAAAAAATATTTAAATTCTTTTGAATAAATATTATTTCAATTATATATATATGAATAATATTTTCATTTGAATATTTTTAACATTTAATTTGATATAAAGTCATTTTAAACATCTGAACATTTTTCTATGAAAACTCACTTTATGAACACAACTGTGTGATTAATTTTAAATTATAATTTACTACATATGTGAATGTAATTTTAAAAAATGGATTTTATATTTGGAATAAAACTCAATTATCTTATCTAATAGTATTAGCTTAATTTTATTCTATGAAGAATATTAAAAACATCCAAAATTATATACTTTAATGAAGGTAAAAAAAGGTTTAGTAGGGGTAAAAAATGATATCGATTAAAATGATCTATATGTGGGTAAAAATTATATTTTATAGCCATATTTTTTTCCTATAATGTATAATTATTTATAATACTACATTTGGGACCCTTTTTATTATGAAGAAATAGGGGTACACCTTTCACATTCAATGAATTACAAGCATACCACACACCTCTTTTATAAAAGGACGCCCCCTCTCCTATCTTCTTTACACCATAAAATCCTTTTTTTCAATACCTTCAAAACTAAATTCCCAAAATCTTTAAAAACATCATATAATAATTTTTGGGTCATATATATTATCAAGGAATACTTCAGGTATAATCCAAAAGAGGTGGTCTTAGAAGAGGTAAAATTGATAACAATGAATATTGATTTTATTTCTAATTAAAAAACTGTAGAATATTAAGATTTTATGATTATATATTAAGGAATTATATAATATATAATTATATGTTATTATTTTAATATCATTATGTAAAATAATCCCCACTTCTATTAAATTAGTTATGTAATCATCATTCATGTGTATGGTTGACTACTGCCTCACGAACATACGTTATTGATTTATTCATTACCACCTATGATTATTTGGTATGATGATGGATATAAAGTATATATATGATATTTATAATATAATATTTCATATGGATTAATTATATCATATATAATTTTTTTTACTTTTTATTCACTTGGTGATATGATAATGTCACTCATGTGTACGATGGACAACCGCCTCACCGAGAAATGTGATTCTTTGTTCATGAAATATTCACTCGGATGGATATAAGGATAAACATAAGGAATATTTCCAATAAAAATGAAATAATTATGATATGAAAAAAAATATTTATCATTCCTAAAATATAATATTTAATTTTTAATACTATTTCTCTCACTTAAGGATGATAACATCATTCATGCATGTGTAGACTACTGCTTTCCTGAACTGATGTGAATATCTTTTAATATCAAAACCACATGTATGATATATATATATATATATATTAGTATATTTAAATAAATAATTTTTTATTAAAGTTATCATGAGCATTCTTTGAAGATAAAATATTATTAACATCCTTTCCATAATGATTTTTCCTATAAATACATACCTATATGGATACTACAAGTGGTTGTGGTTATGAAACAAAGGCACCTTGGGGTAATAACTCTGAAAGGGGATCATTGGTCATGACTCGATCCTCAATTGGTTCATATAAACCTGACATATAGAAAACACGGATTGAAATTCGTAGAGGACATAATTAAGAAAATTCAAATTTTCTTTACAAACAATTATTTATGATTTGAAAAAAATTATATCATCAATGAAAATTATTTTTTGATTCCATGATTAACAATCCAATTTTTTAATTTATTAAATGTGTAACAAAATATTTTGAATTATACATTATGATTTTAATTTCATAATATTATGATTCAATCCAGAATATTCCATTTTCGAGAAATGGTTCCTATAAGGCATAAGGGAACAAATACACATCATCATTATAGATATTTCCCTACTATGGTATTAAATATAATTGGTATTATATAAAAGAAAATTATGGCTATATTAGGGAAGCTTAATCGGGTTATGGGGGAGATAATTACATAGTGATATTATCCAATGTTGGATCATGTTATGTAAAATAACCCTCCAAGATTTGGTAGGACTACTAATCCAACTGGATCTCAGAAACGAAATAATTTTGTGGATAATATATTTATTGAAATTGGATATGGTGAAAAAGAAAAATGTTACACTTTTTTTTATTGTTTCAAAGATGATTCTTATCAATGGTGGTCATTGATCCAAAACACTATAGAGTAATAAGAAATAGAACTCATGGAATGGAATGATTTAAGGGAGACATTCTTTAGCAAATATTTACCTCATTCCCAACATACTTAAATGAAATGAAATATATTTAGATAAAATAAAATGGAAGTAGAAAAAATTTAGGATTATGAATATACTTTTACAATATTATCAAGGTATTATAAAACTTATATAAATAATAAAAAGAAAATTATTTACCATTTATTTTAAGGACTTTAAAAAATTCCCTAAAGGTCTCTAGTCTCTCTAAATTTTTCATCAGATGTTGAAATAGTTTTTAAATTCCATAAAAATAGAGAATCAATTTTCTAGATCCAATATATTCAAAGGGTATCTAGATAAGAATATATTATCTATGTTCCAAGTGAATGTGAATCCATAAAAGAAGAAGAGGCTGATAGATCAATTTCCATCGTGAGAAAATTATATAATGAAACATCATTGGAATTCCTAAAGGGCATGTGATTTTTCTTTAAGTGTGGTGATTAGGGACATCAGCGTCAAGAACTAAAGAGGGAGAATCAAATAAATGTTTTCTAGTTCTTCTGATATAATTAAATGGGGAATTATTTACAAATATTTTTCACAAATTAGGGGAATATACCGTGTTAGAGGGCAGGTGGATATGGATTATCATATGTGATCACTACAGCAGAGGTGGAAGTATGCAATCATTACTTAAAGGTATTGTAATCCTATTTTAAAATTTAGCTAATGATTTATTTTCATATTAATCATTTCACAAATTCATATCTACCTAGTTCTCAATAAATAGAATACATTTTACATTTAAATTAATAAGGGATTTGTCAGTTACAAATCCCAGGGGAAGTCTCTCTACAAAAATAGGGTGTCAGGTAGTCCCGATTATGGCACATAAAAATGAACTATTTTCTGAACTTATTATAATTGCTATGTTTTAATTCAATATAATCCTTAGTATGGACTTAATTTCAATCTAAAATGAAAACCATTTCTTGAAATAAAAGAGAAATTTTGATTTGTGGGGAATATATAGATTTCCTTATCTTTAGAGAAGGGACATAATCATTTGATTCATATCTAGATTCACCCCCAATAGCTCAACTGAATGAGATTCCTTGGGAAGAAGAAATAATATTACGATGGATAAGGTAATCATAAAATTGTCTTTGTGACTATTATACATGAAAAAATTGATTTATTTCATTAATAATTACTAGATATCCCCTAGAGCAAGAAGTTGAGTTTCCCATTGATTTAATCCCTGATGCTTCACCAATATGAAAGACTCCCTATATAATGAACACTGTGGAATTACTGGAGTTGAAGGAATAACTAGAGGATTCAGGTGACAAGGGATATATTATCTATAATGTTTCAGAATCATATACCCTATTATATTAATTTTTAAGAAAGATGAATCCATGATACTATGCAATGATAATAGAGAAATCAATGTTGTTTTGATAGTGAAAAAGTATCATATACCTCGTATTGATGACTTATTTGATAAACTTCGTAGTGGATAATAATTTTCAATGATTGTCCATCATTATGTGTATCATAAATTTTGATTAAATAAGGAAGACATTATGAATATATATATTCAAACAAGGTATGGACATTATAAGTTTATAGTTCTTCTATTTGGATTTAATAGTCATCCCTATGTATTTTGGTATCCAATGAACCGTGAATTCATGAAATATCTTAATGATTATGCTTTAGTATTTATTGAAGAATATTTTGGTATTATAAAATTTATGAGGGCCATAATAATCATTAATAGACCATTCTTGAGACTCCTAGATTGAAAATGTTATGTGGATAATTTTGAAACTATGATTTCTTGATTCAAAATGTTTCTTCTCCTGAAAAAATTGCCTAAAAAAATGAATATCAGTTTATCCTATAAATATTAAGGTCTTAATAGAATCATATATACTGGGAAAAAATTAGTTACATAGTTTCATTTGTATGGAAAGCTATTATCAATGATTCATTCAAAAAATTTCCTGATTTGATTACCCGATAGAAAAGATTTCACAAAAAGGGGGTATATATTTTTAAAAGGAATGTGAATAATGTTTTGATAAAATAAAGAGTAGAATTTTCAATTCATTCATTTTGACTCTACAATATAGTGATGATGATTTCATGATATATAGTGATGCATTGAATAAGGTACATGGGTTTTTTATAATAAAAACCCATAAATTTATTAAATATGGGTAACATCCCAGATAAATAAAGAAAAAGTTATTTTCCATATTTATTAATATTTTTGAATTAAATATTAATTTTATATTAATGGTGATTCTATGTTTGATGGCACACCTAAAACAAAACAATGGATTTCCTTGAAATCTTACAACACACAATAATAATATAATATTATTATTTTAAATGGTTGTTAATTCCTAAGAATTGTATTGATGGAAATGAACAGAACAAACTAAAATATGATTATAAATGTTTGTTAAAGGTTTCTACATTTATCCAATAACAGTTAGAGGCTTAAAATGGGAATGACTCTAATTATAAGCATAATTTACTATAAAAGGTTGATTTACCACCTTTTTATAGAGAACCCCCGTTAAATGTAGTTTTTTTCAATTTTATATGTTCTTTTTAACCAAATAAAATTCTTCTTCTGATTTATGACATCATAATTTACATTGGGTAAAATTATCGTATTTTTCTTATAAACTTCAAATTTTGATGAATATTGGAAAATACTGTATTTTAATTCAAAATTTCCTTTTAATATAATTTATTTATATGGTTAGATAATATTTTTTAATTGGTCTTAAAGTATAATAAGAATATATTTTTACTATTTAATTCAATTTTGGTCATTTGAAGTAATTTTACATGGAAATTGGATATAAACATGTGTCAATCTTTTGATAGTTATTTCTAAAAAACATGCTTTTGTTTTAACTCCAGGAATTAATTTTAAATTAATTTCTGCCACTTTTTTGTTTTGAATTTGAAAAAAATAATTCCATATTTGGAATTAGGAGTTACAAATTTTGTAAATAGGTAACTTTTATTTGTAGATGTTATGAATATTTACTTCAATAAATATTTTATTTAGCACGGTTAAAAGGTAAATATAATAAATAAGGGTAAACAAATATTAATATAATAATATAAAATAACCCTAACATGTATCCTAAATCTATTTTTTGACAAAAATCTAACCATTGTCATCCTTAAGTCGATTTTGGGACCCCATGGGGCCACATGGGAGTGCCAATGATACTTTATTTTCAATAACTTAAAGTAAAGACAACAATTAAATAACCAAATATATTTTAGTAAATTAATTTTTACATTGGGTTATATAAGTTTTCTTTTGGACTATAAATATTATATGGAAAGGTAAAATTATTTCCAAAATCATGGTATTTTTTATAATTTGTAGATATCATATTATTTAAATTATTTATGACACAATAATGATGAAGTGTTTACCTAATTAATAAATGATTTAAATAAATAAGATTATAGTGATTAAAATAATAAAAAAAATCATATCCAATACTAATTGTATGATTTTATTTCAACCATGATTCATCTTAAATTCTATATTAATAAGTTTTGTACATTTATAAAATGAATATCATTATATAATAAAATAATATTTTCACACTTTCCTAAAGTGCCCCTCCTCCCCCGTATAAAAAGCCCTCACCTCTAAACCATTACTCACTCCTCTCAAGCCCATGGTCTCACCCAAAACCTTCCTAAATAAGCTCTAAAGATCCATCTATTCCACCTATAAGCCTTAACATAGGAATAATGAACTTTAACAAGTCCTTTTTGTTCAAACCAAATGGATTTTCCCGAATTAAAGGTAACTGTTTCTCTTAAATTATTTTCTTTTATTTTACTTCTACAACCAGAAAACTCTATTTATTCTATTATTTTATAACAACAGCAGTATCATAATTATACTAGGATTTCTTTAGGATAATTATTTGAACAAAACATACACACACCTCTATCTAATCATTAATGAACATACTGTTTCTATGGATGGGAAACTAACGTTTCACGAAACGATGATTGTTCAATTATCTCTTACCTCCTCTCATAGAGGACATTAAGAGGTTCCTGTATTTATATATGATAAATATTATGTTTTTTTCTTTATTAATCTCTATTTTTCATTTATATCATAATTTTATGGATTCCATTATGGGTAAACATGATAATTTCATTTTAGGATTTGCAGACTACCACCCCCTCAAAGTGATACGACTCGTTAATGCCATATGTGGGATGTATAAAGGAGATATTTAATGATATTATATATGATATTATACTGTAATTATAATATACCTATGTGTCATTCGATTTTAATTCCATTGTAATAATAAATAGAAATGAATATAGCGTTCATGCGTACGTACGACTTACCGTCTCCTTGAACGGTGCATTTCATTTCGTACCTCCAAATGTTATTTAATATTATATATACATGTTTATAATAGATATATATGACCTAATTAATATATAAATCATTAATATAATTCTGTATATAATTAACTTTTGACCATGTGAACAACTGGTAATTATAAGAAGTCTATTTTTGTCTCAAGTACCAAATATCGACAAAATAACCATTATTAACTTAAATGAAAAGATAATGTTCATAAAATTGTAATAAGTGATATAAAAGGAGTAATAAACTTGAAAAATTATTTTATGAAAGTAGAAATTAACCTTAGTTTATTATTCGGGATAATAAAGAATGAACGTGTCAAGTCAGACATGATGTAGGGGGACTTTGTCTTAATCTCCTTTCCTTGAGGCATATTTTTCATAAATACAGAACATTATCTTATAAACTATATAATAACCTTTTACTTTTCATTTTATTCAAAGGGAATATTTTTCTATGAATCATTTTACTAAAGGACAAAAAATAAACAATTATTTTTAATGTAAGCGTTGACAACGAACATTCCGCTGCCGCGAGTATTATTTGATCTTTGGCTTCATTAACAAGACTTAATGTTTTTGAAATAAAAATAAATACCATATACTCTTTTACAAATTTTGGTATTGAAAATAGTTTTTATAGTTGATTTTTTATGTAAATATATTTAAATTATATATTGTGATTGAAATTTGGAAATTTTATCTTTCTTTTATGTTTATTTTATGTGTTATGAATATATTATGGTTTGTGGGCATTGTTACATATACGGGTGGTTCCGTGACAATCCTAGGGAAGGTGATCCCGAGATAGATCTCTAATATATTGGGTAAACTGACAGAGTTAAACGGGAATATTCATCCTAAAAGATTTAGGGAATATACAGTGATGGGTATTACAAATGTAACTCCCTACGTAGCTGTGAAAGCTACAACATAAGTATGTTTTGTATGCCACAAGTTTACTTCATGATTTATGTTTTCTATATGTTATTCAAATATCTTATGATTTCATTAGGCATGTTAATGAGACTATGTTATGTATGAAATGATGAACTAATGTATTCTTTCATTGTTTTATAACAATTATTGAGATTTTTATGCTCATCACATGTTTTGAAATGTTTTTTCATAGGACCTAAAGATGAATAGGGTCAAGGATGGGATCAATAAAAATTCATGATGTCTAAAACATGGGACTTGGAATGACTATTTTTTTAAGAATTTTTATTTTATAAAAAAAATGAATCTGTGTAGAAGTGTCTACCTAGTAGTTTTGAGATGTAATTTAATAGTTATGACCTAATTCTATAAAACTCTAAACCTGAAATGATCCTCAATGTGAATTATTCATTTAATTCAAGATTATGAAATTATTAAGGTCGGGTCTTTATAGTTGGTATCAGAAGTCGGTTTAGATAAATTTTGGAGTTAGGGTATTTTTAAATTAATATCCATAAATTAAATTATGTTAATATTGAAATGATATAGCATTTACAGACTACCATGTTGCTTCCCCAAAAATATTTCTGTGTTTAGAATAATTTTCCACAGATGAAATATGGAAGCTATATTGGGACGACATCAGGAGGAAGACAACCTTCCAAATCAGCAACCGGAGATGGTCAGAATCATAACTGAATAGTTTGTTGCAGTGATGGAACAATTGACGCAGGATATAAATGGTTGGTGTATCCGTGTACAGGATCAGCAAGATCAACCATGGAGGAACATGTTTGTAAAGAAGCATTTCATGAGGAAAAATCCTTCATCATTCAGAGGATCATCTGACTGTGTGCAAGGTGAAGGGTGGATTAAAGCAATGGAGAAATTTTTTTATATCATGGGGTGTTCAAAAAATAAAAAGGTTAGTCTTGTTGTTTACCATTTTGAAGGTGAATCTGATCAGTGGTTGTCGATGCTGAAAAATATCAGGGATAGTGTATTGATGGATGCTCTAAATTGGAATAAATTCAAAGGTATGGTTCGTGAGAAATATTTTCTTATTGTGGTTTTTATTAAGATAAAAAAACAATTTCCAGCATTTAGGTAGGAGGATGACTCAGTTACTGCATATGAATTAAAATTCACCTGACTAGAAAGGTATACTCCAAATTTCATATGAGATATTGATAGTAAAGTCAACCATTTTTACTCAGGATTAAATCCAATTTATCAAAGGGAATCAGCTTCTCATGAGTTCAAAAGTTATGAGAAACTTGTTCGATGTGTGGAGAAGGTGGAAATGGAGTTTACCGATGATTCAGTGTACTTTGAAAAACAACAAAATATGAGGTCTAGGTGGGAGACGAAAGGGAACAACTCTTTAAAAAAGTATGATGGTATGAAACTTAAACTTACAGTTTGTGATAATTATGGTAAAAAGAAAGAGGGGGGATGTATATTGAATTATGGTAATGCTATTGATGTGGTAAAATGGGACATAATGGTCATAATTTCATAGAAAATGAGCAGTGTAATGGTAAGACAAAATATGATTTAAAGTCTGTAAAAGGTTTTAAGTGCAATGTAATGGGTCATTATGCAAATGAGTGTCAAACGAAGAACTCAACATGGGGAATGCATCCAGACTACTAGTAGAAAGGGGTGGGGAAGTCCTTTGCTACTTCTTCAGAATATGTTGGGACATCAAATGAAGTAGTATTAGGTACACTATTTGTTTTTTTCAGATTATTCCAATGTGTTTTTTGTTTTAGGGTCTACACATTCTTTCATTTCTGAGAAGTTTTCTAGTAAAATGGGAAGTCAATATCAAGATATGAATCCTGAAGTTATGGTAAAAACACTAAGAATAAATGTTGAAACAAAAAAATTATATGAACCTTCCAGTCCTTGTGCGCAGAAAGAATCTACTTGTAAACCTTAATGTTTTTCCACTAGTAGAGTTTGATGTTATTTCTGGTATAGATTGTCTTTCTGTTTATCATGCTATGATTGACTTGAGAGCTAAATTGTTTTTTTTTTCAGAATGATTTCCAGTTTGTGTACATGAATGAACTCTTACTGTTGATAACATATCAGGAAGCTGAGAAACTAGTAACATATGGAAATGAATGTTACCATGCACATATTGTTGAAAATAAAGGAACTATTAAGATTAATTATGTTCTAGTGGTAAATGAGTACCTTATTGTTTTTTCTTGATGATTTTCCTAGTTTTATACCTAATCAGGAAGTTGAATTTATTGTTGACTTAGTTTCTGATGTTAAGAAAATTTCAAAACACTCTTATCGAATGGCTCAAATTGAACTTTTAGAGTTAAAGATGCAATTATAGAAGTTATTAGATAAAGGTTTCATTTGACTGAGCACATAACCATGGGATGATTCTATCATGTTTGTTAAAAATAATGATGGTTTAATTAGACTTTTCATTGATTATAGAACATTGAATAACATCACTATTAATATCAACAATCCTTTACCTCGTATTGATGATTTATTTTATCATCTACTGGGAGCTCGACATTTATGGAAGATTGATTTGAGGTCGAGGTACCATCAGTTGAATATAAAATAAGTATACATTCCTATGACTGTGTTTCTTACAAGATTTGGCCATTATTAATTTGTAGTTACGCCTTTTGGTTTAACCAATGCACATGCTGTAATTATGGATCTTATGAATAGAATTTTCCATGAGTTCTTGGATAAGATTTTGGTTGGGTTCATTTATGATATTTTGGTTTATTCTAAAATTAATGAGAAGCATAAAATTCATTTTAGGATTGTCTTTCAAACTATAATAGAAAAGAAACATTTTTGTAAATTCAGAAACTGTTTGTTTTGGTTATAAAAAATTTATTTCCTTAATCCCATTGTTTCAAAAAATAGAATATATATTGATCCTTATAAAAAAAATGTTTTTGAAGAATGACCAAGGCCCACAAATATTACTGATAATCGTAGTTTTTTTGGTTTGGTAGAATATTATCAGTGGTTTTTTGAGAATTTTGCATTATTATATATCACACTAACTATGTTTGCTCGAAAAGGTGTTAAGTACGTTTGGATAAAAGAATGCGATGATTCTTTTCACGAATTGAAATTAATATTACAAAGTGATTCAGTTAGGGAACTACCTTCTAGAAATAGTGAGTTTGTTATCTATAGTGATGCTTCATTGAAAGGACATGGATGTGTCCTTATTAATAATGATTAGGTAATTGATTATGCTTCATGCCAGTTGAAAACTCATGAGTTAAATAACCCTACACATGATTTGTAATTTGTTTCTCCTTTATTTGCTTTAACATTTTAAATAAATCAATACTATAGAGTAAAATGTGAAATATATACTGACCACCAATGTTTGAAGTATATATTCACTTAGAATGAATTGAACATGAGATAGAGGAGATGGTTGGAATTAATCAAGTATTATGATTTCATAGTCCATTACCATCGAGGAAAATAAATTAAAGTTGTTAATGATTTGATTCGAAAAGGTAATGCTTCATTAACCATGATATGTTTGGAATGAGTTCCTTTGGTTTTGGATTTGATGAACATTAATATAGAAGATGTTATTTTAGGAAATTCGTTTGTTTTGTTTCAGGTGTCAGGGAAATCATCTCTATTAGACAGAATAAAGCATGTGAAAAAGGAAGAGTGTGAGTTGCAAAAAATGTAGAGTTGGTTCAGAAAGGTATGTTTCCAGAATTTAACACCGATAATGATTATGTTTATATATTTGGAAAGAGATTATGTGTGCCTTGTGATTCACTATTAATGAATGATTTGTTATGTGAAGCTAATAGTTCCCTGTTTTCAGTTCATCTAGGAAGTACTAAGATGTACAAAGTTCATCAGGATTATTACTAGTGGGATGGAATGAAAAGAGATATTACTGATTTTACGATGAAATGTTTAACTTGTCACTAGGTTAAATTAGAGTGTCTATTACCAAAAGGGATACTTAAGTCTTTACCGGTGCCTGAGTGGAAATAGGAAAATATATATATGGACTTCATTGTGGGATTACCAAAGACATCTCAAGTTTATAATGTAATATGGGTTATTGTTGATCGGTTGACTAAATCTACTCATTTTCTTCCTATTAGAGATAATTTTTATGTAGCTCAACATTCTCAGTTGTTTGTTAAAGAGATAGTCTAATAGCATGGAGTTACCCTCTCCATTGTATCTGATCAGGATCCTAAGATTACTTCTATCTTTTAGAAAGGCCTTCAAAAGTCATTGGGTACAGAATTAAATTTTAGTTTAGCTTTCTATTCCCAATCAGAGGGGTAGTAATAATGAACAATTAAGACCATGGAGGATATGCTACGTTCTTGGTCACTAGTTTACCAGGGATGTTGGGACCAACATATTTCTTTGGTTGATTTTTCATATAATAACCGTTTTCATTCAAGTATACAGATGGATCGATTTGAGACATTATATTGGAATCACTATCGAACTCCATATTTTTGGGATGACGTTTGTGAAAGGAATTTGATGGGACTATAATTTGTAGAAGAGATAGTAGAAAAGGTTCAGGTTGATTCTTATGTACATGAAAACATCTTAGAATAGGCAGAAAATTTATGTGGATAATCGGAGAAAGGTTCTTTCTTTTGAGGTAGGTGATCATGTATTTCTCAAAGTTTCTCCATCGAAAAGTAGGATGTGTTTTTATAAGAAGGGAATATTGGGTTTGAGGTTCATTGGTCCTTAGGAAATCTAGGAGAAAGTCAGATTAGTTGCCTATAGAGTGGATTTACCTCCAAGTTTGTCCCAGGTACAAAATGTTTTTTCACGATTCAATCTTAAGAATGTATATGCCAAATCTGTCTCATGTTTTGAGTCCAAAGGTAGTTCAGTTGGAAGATAATCTCTCTTATAGGGAGCAACCAGTCCCGATTCTTGATCAAAAAGAGAAAGTGTTGTGGAATAAGTTGATTCACCAGGTTATGGTTTTGTAGAAAAACTATATGCTTGAAGAGGCAACATGGAAATCTGAAAATGCTATGAGGGATAAGTTCCCCCATTTATTTGATAAGTGATTAAAATTGTGAGGATGAAATTTTCAAAAGGGGGAAAGGATGTATCATCCCATTTACATAAATAATATGACATTATCCATATTTATTAAAATTGGTGAATTAAATAATAATTTTACTTTAAAGGGGACTCTATTTTTGATTGCGTACTCGAAACTCAATAATGAGTTTCTTTGAAATCTTACATCACATAATAATAATATAATATTGTTATTTAAAATGGGTTTTTAATGATTAGAAATTTTATTAGAGAGAATGAACATAACTACCTACAGTGTGATTATAGATGTTTGTTAAATGTTTTTACATTTATCCAAAAACAATTATAGGCTTAATATGTGAATGAACCTAAATTTAAGCATAATTTACTTTAAAAGAGTGATTTACCACCTTTTTATGTAGAAACATTTTTAAATATAGTTTTGGTCACTTTTATATGTTCATTTTGAAATATTAAAAATCCTTCTTTAGAATTGGGACATCCAAATCCACTTTGGGTAAAATTTTGGTAAAATTCAATTTTTGATGAATAGATGAAGATACTGTATTTTAATTCAAAACTACCTTTTAATAAAATTTATTAATATGGTTATATTATCTTTTAATTGGTTTTAAAGTGTAAGAATAATATATTTTCACTATTTAATCTAATTTTGGAAATTTTAATTAATTTCACATTGGAATTTGACATAAACCAGTGTCAATCTTTTGATAATTATTTATTAAAATCATGCTTTTTGTTTTAACAGCGGGAATTAATTTTAAATTAATTTATGCCACTTCTTTGTTTTGAATTTAGAAAAATGGATTCCAAATTTTGAATCAGGAGGTCTAAATTGTGTAAATATTTATCTTTTATTTTTATTCATTATGAATATTTACTTTAGAAAATATTTTATTTACAATTGTTAAAGGGTAAATCTGGTAAATTAGGGTAAACAAATATTACTATAATTATATTAAATTACCGTAACATGTGCCCATATCCTATTGGTTGATACACTTCTGACCAGGATCATCCTTGGGTTGATTTTGGGACCCCATGGGACCACTTGGAAGTGATAATGACACATTATTTTAAATAACTTAAATTAAAGACAAAAATGACACACAAAAAAATATCTTTTAATAAATTAATTTTTACATCGTGATATATAATTTATCTTTTCTATAGTAAATTTGTTTTGGAAATATAAATATATTTAATACATAATGGTATTTTATAATAAAAATTAGACATCAAATAAATTAAATTATTTAAGTCACAATAATGATGTAGTGTTTACCACATTAATAACTGATTAAGATAAATAAGATTATAATGATTAAAATAATATCCAAAACATTTCCAATTCAAACTGGATGATTTTTTTTCGACACATAATCATCTTATCTTTGTCTTTAATATTTTTTGTACCTTTAGAAATAGAAATTCATTATATAATAAAATAATATTTTCACAGTTTCCTAATGAGCCCTTCTCCCCCTTACAAAAATCCCTCACCTCTAACCCATTCTTCACTCTTCTCAAGCCCCTTGGATCATCCAATCACTTTCCAAATATTCTATCATGATCTCTATATTTTACCTAGAAGCATTAACTTAGGTATAAGGAACTTCATAAAGTTTTTTTGGTTAAAACCAAAGGGAGTTACCAAAATTAAGGTAAGAGTTTCTCTTAAATTATTTTCTTTTATTTTACATCTCCAACCAGTAAACACATTATATTATTTTATTTTATAACAAAAAATATATCATAAATATATAAGGATGTTTTTATGAGATTTATTTGAAGTAAAATAACACACACCTCCATCTACTGGCTAAATAAAACACTGTTTCTGTGGATGACAAACTAATGCCTCACAAAATGATGATTGTTCAATTATCTCCTACCGCCTCTCATAGGGGCCATTAAGATGGAATTGTATTAATATATGATACATTTTATGATAATTGTTTCTGTTTTCTTATGTATTTTTCATTGATATCATACATTTATGCTTTCCATTATGGGTAAACATGATTATTTTATTTTAGGAAATGCGGACTACCGCCCCCTCAAAGTTATATGACTCGTTAATGCCATATGTGGGGAATATAAAGGATAGATTTAATGATATTATATATTATATTTTACATTAATTATAATATAACTATGTATCATTATGTTTTAATTACATTAAAATAAGAAATAGAAATTAAAGTAGCGTTCATGTGTACGTACGGCTTACCATCTCCATGAATGGTGCATTTTATTTCTTACCTCCTAATGTTATGTAATATTATAAATACATGTATATACTAGATATATATTATATAAGTGATATCTATATAATTAATATCATTTAGGATATAATGATCTTTTGACCTTGTGAACAACTTGTAATTATAAGAAGTCCATTTTTGACTCAGGTACCAAATATCGACAAAAGGACCATTATTAACATAAATGATAACATAATGTTTATAACATTGTAATTAGTGATATAAAAGACAAAATAAACATGAAAACGGGTCTCAAGAATGTATAAATAAACTTTAGTTTATTATTCTGGAGATTAATAAATGAACGAGTCAAGTCGGACACGAGGTAAAGGACTTCGTCGCAATCTCTTTTCAATGAGGCATATGTTGTTTTAATACACGAATTGATTTTATATTCTATATAAACACATTTTAATTTTTATTTCATTCAAAGGTAAATTTATTATAGGAATAATTTTAATAATGGACAAAAAAGGAATGATTCTTTTTAATATAAGAGGTGACAATGACCTTTCCGCCTCCACGAATATTATTTGATCTTTGACTTCCTTAATAAGAGGTAATATTTTTTAAAATGAAAATAAATACTATATACTCTTATACGTATTTTGATATTGAAATTGGTTTTTATAGAGTCTTTTTTATGTCAATATATTTAATTGATATATTGTGGTTGAAATGTATAAATGTTATCTTTCCTTTATGATTGTTTTATGTGTTAGGAATATGTTATGATTCTTGGGCATTGTTATGTATATGGGTGGTTCCATGATAAACTTAGGGCCGATGAGCCCGAGATTTATGTCCAATGCATTGGGTAAACTAACAACGGTAAGCATGAATTTTTATCCTATGATATTTAGGGAATATGTTGTGATGGGTATTCCAAATGTAACCCCATATGTTGCTGTGAAAGATACAACGTATGTATGTTATAGATGCCACAAGTTACCTTTATTATTTATGTTTTATATGTGTTATTCATAAATCTTATAATTTCTTGAGGTATGTAAAATATCTAATGTTATGTACGCAATGATGAACTAATGTTTTTCTTCCTTTTTTTATAACCCTTACTCATCTTTTTTTTTCTCATCCCATGTTTTGAAATGTTTTCTCACGGGACCTAAAGATGAATAGGGTAAAGGATGGGATCAAGGAAAAGTCATGCTGTCTAATACATGCGACTATAAATGACTCTTTTTTTCAAGAGTTTTTATTTTATGAAAAAATGGAAACTCTGTAGAACTATCTTCCTTGTAATTTTTGAGATGTAATGTAATAGTTATGGATCAATTCTCTAAAACTCTAAACCTTAAAATATTCTCAATGTAAATTGTCCATTGAATTCAAGATTATGTAATGCTTAAGGTTGGGTCCTTATAATACGAATCAACGAAATAGAAGACTTTTGAATATAACTATTTATCCCATGATATTGTTTTGGAAGATGTATTCTTTACATTTTATATACTGAGGCATTATATCAATGGTGAAATATGTGATATATACCCGTAGAATAGAATCATATAATAAATATTTTAAAAAAAGTATCTCAACATGTTGAAAATTTGATATATTGAGCTACTAAAGGATTATGATTCCTGAATACAACACCACCAAATGAATTAAAATAATGTACTTAATGCATTGAGTTTGAAAGATCATGAGAATAAAATACAAATGAGGATTGGGATAGAACCTATTTTCTTGGATTTAGAAAATATTGATATCCAAATTATTGTGGAAGTTGAGAGATAACACATTTTTAAAATTATTTTCAAACTATATTTATTAGAAAATATAAATATTCAAAATCAGATGATGAAAAATTTAATAATTAATATAATGTTATGAATTAGGGGAAATTAGAAGACATCAATTTTTGAAGATGGTGTTCTTATGTTTGGAAAGAGATTATGTTTTTAATCTATACCTGAGGCCAAATGAATTATTGGATAAAACACATAGAATAAATTTATATATACACCATGGAAGAAAAAATATATAAAAGGAGTTCTAGAAACATTTTTTGTGGGATAACATGAAGCGAGAAATTACAGATTATGTGTTCAGATGTCTTGTTTTTTAATAAGAGAAATCTGTGAGATTAAATCTCAGATGATTCATCTATCGGATTTATATTCGTAAATAGAAATGGGATAAAATCATAATCGACTATGTTATAAGACTACCAAAGACTCCTAAAAATGATAGATATAATAAAGGTTATCATTACGCACCTATCCAAATATACATTTCCTTCATATAATGAAGAATTTACCTCTTAAGATCCAAACAAGTCTCTATATTAATAAATTTCCAGACTTAATGTTGTATCTCATACAATTATTCTTGATTTTGATATATGTTTACATTTAAATTCAAGAAGAGTATTTATAATGGTCTTGATACTGAGATTTATTTTAAGACTTCCTACCATCCTCAAACTGATTTAAAATATTAAAGGAAAATTCATATAGTAGAATACATGTTGATGGCATGCACAAATAAAATTTAAAGTATGTATGATCAGTATTTAAATTTAGTGGAGTTATCATATAATAATTTTATCCATTCATGTAATCAAGTAGTACTGTATGAATAACTATTTGGAAATAGATTCCCTACTCTATTTTTTGGGATGAAGAAAATGAAAGGATACTCACATGCCCATAACTTTTTGAAGAGACAACAATTTGGGAAAAGGATATTCAGGATCACAATAAATTATCTCAATGTTGGAAAAATCGGTATATAGATAATTAGAAGAAATATTTTTAATTTCACATTGGAGATAATGTTTTATTGAATGTATATCCTTAGAAGGGTGTTATATGGTTCAGTAAAAAATAGAAAATGAGCCCCAAGTACTTCATACCCTTTGAAATACGTGTAATAATTGGAGTAGTTTCTTATCATTTAGAAACACCACCATGTCTCACAAAAAAAATTTAACTTGGTTCTTATATCCTTGTTATAGATGTAGATTTATGACCCAATGCATGTGATCACTGATGAAGAAATAGATCTAGAACTTGATCAATCGTACTATGAGGAACCAATCCACATTAATGGGACTAAAGAGTAATTATTAAGGATCAGACTACTCGTCTAGTAAGGGTACATCAGAGAAATCACAAAATACTGGAAGAATCGTGTGAATAATGGAATGTTATGAAGAATAACCTCCCTCATCTCTTTATATCGTAATATCCATGTAATGTTTTGGATTAATTTTTTGTAGTAGGAAAAAATGTAACACCACAAAACATTACAATATATATTTTTTGAGAATAATTTTAATTTATTTGATATCATATGATTAAAACAACACTAGGATTAAAAATCATGATACTCTATTAAATAATAATTTAATCATGACGATTTAAACAAAGCTGTTAAATTGGTATATATTAATTGTAATAAATAAATTATTAAAATTATGGATATTTATTGACAAGAAAAAAAATAACAATCATTTCAAAGAAATGGAAATACATTTTACTCAATACTCGAAGGCAATATATATTTTTTATTAATTTTGAAAGTACCCTTTTACAGATTGAGGGGTAAAATTTATATAGTCTGCAAACCCAGAGGCTCCAAGACTACATATATGGGAATTATAAGTCCAATGGCAAAATTCCCAACCTCAATACCCACACTAGATGATACTAATATTTTTTGAATCATAGAAATCGACCAATAAAGAAGCTCAGATAGAAATTCCAATTCATGATTATATAATCCTAATACTGATGGGAAATTCATACCATATCATTCATCCAAATCGTAGGGAATTACTCTTGATTTCACCAATCTGTGACCTCATATAGAACTCCACATAGGATCTGATCCAAACTAATTTTGTTTAAGTCGATCAAATCATCATCCCACTATGCTTCTATGAATTACTATTCCCATGGAATAAAAAAATCGCACCATCAGTGCTTCTTCACACCATATCCGGAATTGGACACTTTCCTCCATCATGAACCTTGTTTCACCATCGAGAAGCCCACCACCCATTGAAATCGACCACACTGTCATCTCACCACACAACTTGAATATCCTCCCTGATGAAGCCCACCTATGTGGAACACCAATCCAATGCAATGAAGCAACAAATATTTCCACCATATAGTCTCTAATTCTCTTTACCATCTCCAGCCCCGCCCATACGCCTTTATGCTTCCACCCGTTTGGATGGTACATCGGCTCCCCACAACTCTACAATGTCACAATAAATCCCTAAATACGGGTATACTGGTGTTTGAACCCTAGTTTTACATAGTCTTATGGGGTATCCATTACCATTATCCAAGGATCCCAACTTTAAAAAGAAATTATTTCTGAAATATCTGTATTTTTCTAAAAGGCGGTTTAATCGTGATTCGTGATGATAAATTATAATTAATATTTATTAATTTTATAAATTTTATTTGATAAAATTAAATTAATTTTTTATTTCATCATATAAAAATCATATGAGGTTGATTTTTTTTTCATAAATGTTTCATTTTTCGATGAATAATAAAAACAATAAATTTTAATTGAAAACTACATTTTCTTTTAAATTATTTATAATGAAAAATTATTTTCTAAATTTAATTTATAAAGTAAAATTAGTTTTATTATATTTATTTTAATCCAATCTAGGCCATTTTAATCATATTTATATTTATTTTTTATATGAAGTCTTTGTTATCTTTTGAATATTTTTCTTTGAAAACCTACTTTATCAATGTGATAAAGAGATTAATTTTAAATTAAAATATTCCACTTCTATGAAATGAATTTATGGAAATGGATTAGATATTTATAATCATAATACAGTATGTTATATAACATTGTTTAATTAATTTTTTCCCATACCTAATCGTATATATAGAAAATACTATTTATCATTGTTAAGGTAATGATGGGTTTATAAGGGGTTCAAATAAAAATACATTGGTTAAAATGATCTAAATAGTTGTCTAAAATATATCTTAATTAAATATTTAGATAATATATTGTTTAAGTATCAACAATTAACCTTTTTAATCATTTTTTATTTTGAAAAATGTGGTTATACCTATATCTTTCTAAAGATAACATGTGTGCCACTAAACTCACTTATAAATGGACACCCTTATCCTCTCATATATACAAGTTAAAATACCTTCTTCCCAGAAAAAACCTATCAAAATAAATTCCCAGATTACATAACCTAAACATATAATCAATTTTTCTTTCAAAAATGTATTCTAGGAATACTTTTGGTACAATCAAATAGGGGTGGTCTGAGAAGAGGTAAAATTCCAAAAAATGTGTTTTTTCATTAATTTCCTTTTACAATCCTTCAAAACATAAAAATTTATGACTATATAATTATTCTAGTTTCTAAAATATAATATGTTGTTGAATTTTTTAGGTAATTAACGACAAAAATACCACTTCTATAAAATGGTTTACGAAACCATCTTTCGTGTGTACGACAGACTAACCCCTTGCAAACCGATGCCATTCATTTATTCATTACCAAATCTTATGATTGGGTATGATGATAGATATAAAGTATAAATATTATATTTTCAACATTATTATACAAATGGATTAATTATTTCAAATATAACTTTTTTAACATTTAATGCCATTGGTGATTCCACTATGTAACTTGTGTTTATGGTGGACTACCACATCACGAAGAGATGTGACTAATTTTTCACTAACACTTTACATAGAAGCTAACAAGGAAACATTTAATGAATATATGTGATATAAATGAAATAATTATGATATTAAATACATAATTATCATTATTAATATATAATATTTTATTTTATTGCTTTTATTTTCACTCACTTAAATGACATAACTATTATATGAAATACATAATTATAATTATTAATATATATTATTTTATTCAACTATGTGACTTTTGTAATTTTTGTTTTATCATTTTTAGATCTCCGCACTAATCGTTCTAAAAAACTCACTTAATGGTTGTAACATCGTCTGTGTACCTGTGGAATTCTACAATCACCAAGGGGTGTGACTCTGTTTTCATCACCAATCCATATAGATTATATAAATAAGTATATTTTAATAAATAATATTTTATTTATTGTACTATAATAACTATGTAAAGATAAAATATTACTCATTTTTTTCAAAATGATCATTGGAATATGGTTACTTTACTCATGCTTATGTACGACCTACCGTCTCCAATATCAGAACATACATTATTTTTAACAAATATCATTCATGGTTGGTATAAAATATATAATTCATATATAAATAAGAAAATTATATCAGTATTATTATTTTGGAGATGATTGAACGTTATAATAATAATATGAACAACATCATTCATAAAAAAACACGCACCCGAAAACAATGCTCTTAACACTCAGACCAATGAAAATATTGATATATTATTAATCAATAATATATAATATGTTATAAAAATAAAAAAATATGATAGCATAAAAATTAATATGGTTTTATTACAAAATAATAACTTATTTAAAACCCCTATATATGAGGTTAAAGTATGTTCAACTAAAATGATGTGTGAGGTAAGAGTTGTCATCTCAATTTCCCTTCATTAATTAATATTTTAATGTTATCCACTTATGTTATTTAATATGAGGTATATAATTCCAATATATGTTTTAATATGTTATATTGATTCATAATTAATGGTACTTTATGTTTCAATTTGAACTATATCATCCAATGGTATTGGAATTGGAAATTACCAAGTGGTTAAAGTTTTTGAACATTATCCTTTTCTTTTGTGACTGTTAAAATTCTTTTTAAAAAATTACTTTATTATGATCATTTTTCATTGAATATTACATTAATATTTAATATCCATTTTAATTTAGGATGGATAAAATTATTTCTTAAACCATATACCACTTTTACCTAATGTTGTTTACTTATAATGTTATGTGATTAATTAGGGAAATATTTATTAATCCATGTCCTTTACTCAATATGGATATTTGATGATAAGGCATTTCGATTCTAGAATTAAATAGATAATTATTTATGTGATGCATGTTTTAGACCTGCAGTGATAGTTAGGTCCTGTAATTATATATCTCCTTGATTCATTAGTCAATCTCATGAGATAAAAATATTGGCCAAATTAAATGGGTTTCAACCAATAGTTTTAAAACGTATTTTGAAATGTATTGATGGTAGAGGTATCGTGATACCTGAGACCACAAAAACCCATAATTAATAATTAACAACATTAATAATTTATTTATTACTACCCTATATATTTTTAAAGTGTTATTATCTCTGGATTCATTTCATTACCAGTTTATGGATTAAATGAACTATGATTTCATTTCTTTTGCATTCATATTTATTATGCCTTATCTAATTATGGAATCCATGTTATTGATTAAATGTAAATTTTGTTTAGTTAATTACATTTTATTATTTAATATTTCTTATTAATTCATGATATCGTATAATATACTTAACCCTTACTAAGAATTTGATGTCACAATTATTGTTTTCCTTTCCCACGGATGCTATGATGTGTACTATTATTGATGTGAAAAAATATTCCATAGGGAATGATGTTATTATTGAATTAAAAACAATTTTATAATTTGTGTTTTAAAATTTAATATGTGATTCATGTCTAAATCTATTTTACCACGATGAAGATGTTATTCGGTCCTTTGGGATTTGATTACTTATTTTTTTCCAATGTAATAAAGTAGACACTGGTTCCGGGCTACTAGGGTCAGGGTCATTACAACATATGACTAATGTCATGAATAATAAAAAAAAATTTTACATACCTTTTTATGAACCATAAAAATATATATTTTATTTACAATGTAAATTATATTGCATACTATTTTTATTTACTATATAAAATTTTTATTATCTTTTTTTTGCTTCAATATTGAATCAGTTTCACATTATTTTGATAGATTTAGCTATCAATGATGATATATTAATAACAAGTTAAATGAATAATATTACAATTATTTAACCATAGAAAATCATGATTTTTTTATTCATTAAAAATAATAACAGTAATTAATTTCACATATTATTTCATGATATAGTTTTATAGAACTATTTATATAGGTGGTTAAAGAAACCAAAACAAGAAAACGTGGTACTAGAAACATTGCCTTAACGAACGGTTTGAAACTGTTGGGAAAGGCCTGACAACTGTTGGCTATGGAGCCGTGGGGATAGATATATCCCATTGGTTCTCTGTGAACCATTGGTATATTGATGTAAAATATATTATATACTAATGACTTATTGTAACCATAGGTATAAATGTTTAACAATGGTTTAAAACAATTGGAAATATCAAAAAACATGTCTATAATAATGGTTTCAAAACCGATGGTATATAATTTTAACAACAATTTCTCACAAATCATTGGGAAATGTTATGTAAAAGGATCTATACCAACAGTTTGTAAACTATTGGTATATACTTTTTCCAATGGTTTCATATAAACCATTAGTATATGAAATTGTTTCACACATATGCTAATGGTTTACAACCATTGGCATAGGCTTTATGATGCACCAACAAGCCTGCCTCCCCCCTGTGCCAAATTCATACAGAAATATGAAAAACTGTAGAATACATATTTTGTAGGAATTCAAACATAATTCATAAAACATATAATTCATATAAAATTATGAATACCTCTAATTCGTTATATAATTACCAGGTACAAACATATAGAATTAACACATAATTAATAAGGTAATTACATCACGTTTACACCTACATAAAGTAAACCCATACATCAATAACACATAATTCATAAGTTAATTAAATATATAAAGAATTCAATTTAGAATTTTGGAGGCAATTACTCTAGAAAATACAAAAAAAATTAATTGGATACAAATATTATTAAATTATATATAAAACATACATAAAGAAATTAAGAAGCCAGAATGTAATAACCCCTATATAAGAAAATCATGTTTCCGCTTTTGAATATGGCATTGTTGTTTATAGGCATGGGTGAATTCAGATGAAGTTTTAATTTTTAGATAATGTGGTATGACATGATGTAGTAAGTGGTATAGTGGAATGGGGGTGGGGTGGGGTCAATTAAGGGGGTTGGGGTGTCCGTGGGTGTACGAGGTGTCTAGGGGGTGGGAGGTATCCATGGGGGTTGTCCATGAAGATGGGGCTTTCCTTGGGGGTGGAGGTGTCCAGGGGGTGGGGGTTTCTGGGGGGTTGTCTCTGGATTTCGGGGGTATCCAAGGGGGTAGGGTTGTTTAGGGGGTGTACGTTTCTTGGGGACTAGGTTTCCCATGTGGGGGTGGGGGTGGGGGGGGGGGGTTCACGACCCCTCCCCTGGGGCCCAAACCATGACTACACCATTCCCTCCTTCCATAGGCTGGGGGTTGGCGACTAGCACAAGAAAGGTGTATCCCTATATCTAGAAGGCATTGCCATTAAATCTATAAAATCACTCCATCCAAGAACACAACAAGAAGTAACCACAATGTAAACTATTGTAGTAAAATGTTTATTGAAAGTAAACGGGTCGGAATACAAGCCCAACTGAAAAGTATAAGTATAAATGAAATCATAAAACAATTCATGGATCGTCCACTGAGGATCCTACCAGATGGGTAGGTACATATCATCTCCACAACACTCCTTTTCAACCTGTCTCCTCCATGTACCTCCTGGTCATTGCTCCCTCAAGTCTCAGCCCAACTACTCCTTATCTGCACAATAAATAAATTATGTGCAGGAAAGGAACGTGCATGGGAGAGTATAACAATACTCAGTAGGGACCCTAATACCCCTGAAACTCTCCCAGAGTTCCACAAAGGAAAAATAAAAAATCCAAACCTCAATCACAAAGCACAAAGAAATAGTAATCTCACACCATGTATAAAACTCAATAGTCAATGATAAATATGATTAGTCTTAAGCTATATCATTTAATCTCATTAAGAAGTTCCACAACTCAACCATGCATAATTTCTTCTGTTGTTGATCCACACAGGTTTTTGTGTTACTTATCCATGACGGGCCACTATAAGGCTAGTCCTAGCCGGGTCAGCCACTGCTGATTCACACAGGGTTGCTATGATGCTGATCTACACAAGGTTGCTAAGATGTTGATCTACACAAGGTCACTATGATATTGATCTAGACAGGGTCTCTATGATGCTGATCCACATAGGGTCTCTATGATGCTGATCCACATAGGGTCTCTACGATGCTGATTCCCACACAGTCTCTTTTAAAATGATAACTAGCCACAAGATTCATACTCATAGAATGCATGATTCTGGGAGAATCGTTCGTCATGCCATCAGTCATATTTAAACTAGAAAAAAGTATCAAATAAAGCATACCCATGGTACTTCCCCTTCATCAGGGTCCCTACGTGAGAGATGATGCGTCGATCGGATGCTAGATCAATGAGATACGTGCACTTTTGTTATAAGGCCCTGGTTGGATTCAAGTATGATCCAACTCAAGTCGCATGTGAAACTCCATAAAAACTCACATAGATTATCTCCAAAGTATGTCCATGTCACTGGGGTCCTTATGCCATATATGTCCCATCGATCAGATGCCTAGTCTTTTATGACATCCCTTTCCATGAATAGGGGTGATCACACATCGGTCTGACCCGACTCAGTCGAGCCCGTTGAACAAATTTCAAAGGGAATGTTTCTCGAAAGGGATCTCAATGCCACTGATGACTTGTTGAATGGAAAATAGGTTCTTCATATATGGGTGTTTTTTTATTTGGGGTCCGGTTAGGTATGGGCCTGGTTCGACTTGCTCAGAACGGCCCGATGCATCAGGTCCCTAGGTATACCTGACCCCAGCGTGGTATGACCCATTAAGGATCATCTAGGTTCAATGCACCTAGGCCATTGGGGTTAGACCGGTTCGGTTCGTGGGCTTGGGTCGTGGTTGTCCCGGCACGCTGGTGGGTCTGGTCTGCCGGTCAGGTCCAGCCCCCTTGGCCGGACCACGTGCGGCATAGTCCATCTGAAGGAGGACCATTGTGGCCCACTGGCCTCACAGTTGTGGGGCCATTTCACAAGCCAATGGGGTGCTACCCCACCACACGAATGGTAGGTTATTTGGCCGACTAAGTTCCGCCAACACAGCATGGTGCGGGACTGTGCCGCTGCTTCCTACTGTAGGCTGCTAGTCATGGTTTCTCCATGCCCTTCTTGTTATGGCTACTATGTGCCACCGACTATTGTCGCTGCCTACTGGCCACGCCTGCTTCACACCACCCTTGTCCCATGCGGCTGGCTCGGGTGGGCCACCTTCAGCCACATCGGCGCACCGTCACACCCAACCTTCCACCTCCCGTGACTAGTTTCCATGTTTCTCCTATAGACATCACCAGCTACTATAGACATGGCATGCCAGTGGTTTCTTCTACGGGCCACCGGAAGCGCTCCAGTTGTCCATTCTTGGTGCCTTTTCCCCCTACGACTCTATCACGCTACCCATCTCATAGAATGACCCTCTATTTCACATTGCAGTGAATCTGAGGAAACTATCTATGACCAACGGAGCATGAGTGAAGCTGTAGAGGGTCCAAGACTTTTTTGTTTGGCCCACACCCTCTGCGTTAATGTGATAGCATTCAGGATAAAGGTAAAACATCAATGATAACTTTTAAACAATACCCATACCTCGAAGAGATGTTCATTGACGACGATCAAAAGAACCTCCTTGGTCGTTGTTGTCAGTTCGTAATTCAATGTCGCTCTTCACTACTCACTAAAACTCGTCTCATACTCTAAGTGGTTTGTGTCATAGTACTTTTACAGAGCTCCTTCTCTTGGTTAATCCATTCCAACACTCCACCCTGAGTTCCATATGAATATGAGAGGAGGAGGGTGAGTAACACTCATTGAATTAATGAGGTTTATTTAATTAATGAACCATTCAAATTTCTATGGTGCAATTATAAGAATAAATGAGATTCATTCTATTTAATGGTTTGACATGTCATAGGTCTCGCCATTGTCGCTCGTCCGGTAGAGGAAAAGAAAAAAAATTAAAAAAAATTAAACTATTATTTTATAATACTTTTAAATTTCCAAAAACAATATTTTTCTCCCAACCTATCATGGTCAAAGTGAAGTCTCCCTTCAGTGAATCCTGGCACTGTGGATTCAACAGTGTCCTCATATATTTAATCTATGATTCGGTTTAAATGTAATAAAATTTCTCCCACGCCTTTACTGAATGTTTCTAAAAAAAGTTTAGAAATTTATTCTGGGCACACCAGGCCTTAGAATCACACGCCATCAATTTTAAAAAACTCATAATAATTCCATTTAACTAAATAAAATTACATGAAACGTATGGGTCATTATATTATCCCCTCTTTACTGCTTTTCATTTCCGAAAGCCACAACATAGACTAAGGAATCAAATGGGGGTACTGGGCACGAATTTGACCCTCCCACTCCCATGTACCCTCCTAGAGGTTCTCGTCCTGCAAGAAAAGGTTCACCAGAGGGATCGATCATCCACAAAGGACTTTCTTCTGTCGATAATCAATTTCCAATGGAACATCTATAAAATTCACCCAATCATCAATGTCTATATCACCTCATTCAATAGCATGGCAAGGATCATGCATGTACTTCCTTAGCTGTGACACAAAGAAAATGTCATGGACCTGATGAATTTGTGGGGGATGAGATAGGTAATACACCACCTCACTAACTCTGTTGAGAACCTGAAAGGGTTGGACAAACCTTGGGGATATCGTTTCATCCCTACCAAATCTCATCAAACATCTTTGAGGTGACACCCGTAGGAAGACAAGGTCTCTCTCCATGAACTCCAATGATATATTCCTTCTGTCACCATAAGAATTATATATGCTCTGTGTAGTCTCCATATTCTCATGGATGATCTAATACTTCTCATTAGTAGCTCATACCAACTCTAGAACCATAAGTGTTGACTCCCCTGGGTCTCTCCAGCATAGAGGCAATCAGCATGGTCGACTATACAAGGCCTCAAACTGTTCCATACCAATAATGGAGTGATAGCTTCTGTTGTAAGAAAAGACCTCTAAGGTTATGTGATCCTCCCAACTGCGACCAAAATCTAGGATGCAAGAATGATGCATGTCCTCCAGTGTATGAATGGTCTGCTCAGTTTGACCATCGGTCTGAGGATGAATGGAAGTGCTCAAACATAGTTGTGTCTTGATCACCTCCTACAATTCCTTCCACATCCGGGATGTAAAATGTGTGTCATTGTAAGAGATGATCAACGACCACAGCCCATGAATCTGTATAATCTCTTGTACGTAGAGGCGTCTTTTGCCCTCTACTAAACCTTTCTCTTATATGGGTAGAATGTGGGAAAACTAGGTGAGTCAGTCAATGATCACCCTAATTGATCATGACCCTTAGATGTATTTGGTAGTTCTATCACGAAATCCATGGTATTACCAGACCATTTCCACTTTGATACCTATAATGGATTCTCGAACCCTACATGAACCTGATTCTCATCCTCCCCTTGCTGAAAAGTGAGACATCATGAAAGAATCTCGGCCTCCTATTTCTACATCCCTAGCCACCAGTGCTAACATTGGATTTCCTGGTACAATTTAACCACACCAGGATGTACCACTAGAGGGGAAGTCTATAAATCCATTACCACATTCTCCTATAGCACTGTTGGTACCTTTCTGTGTCCTCTGAAGATGATGATGTGATTCCCACATTTAGAAAATATATCAGGTGTATGTCCTGAGCATATCTGAGAACACTGATCCTCTTAGTCAGTGTCCCCATGTTGTGCCTCCCAAACTCGCTGAAGATGTGGGGGAGTGACAGTAATAGACTAGAGGTATACTTATCCATCACTTTCCACAAACGATATTTGCAACATGGATAACATCTTTGTCTCCTTACTTAGAAACTGTAGACCAAAACTCCTAAAAAGTGTGTTTGCTACTACATTCCCCTTACCAAGAGTGTAGACTATCTCAAAGTCATATTCTGGGAGGAACTCTTGCTAATATCTCCATCTCAGGTTCATGCCCTTCTATGAGAAGATATATCTTAAACTCTTATGATCTGAGTAAACCATAAACTGTTAACCCATCAAGTAGTGTCGCCACATCTTCAAGGTAAATACCACTACTTCTAACTCCATGTCATGGGAAGGGAAGTTGTTCTCTTATTGTATCAGATGTCATGAACCATAAGGGATTCTTACTTGATCTAGAATTAAGATATCCAAGTAATGTCCTTGATGCATTGAATTTGAATACATACCCAATGCCCGCTTCTGGTAGTCTCAAGATTGAGGAAGTTTTCACTCTCTACCTCAGATCTTGAAAACTATATTGATTTCTCTCTTTCCATATGAAGGGTGTTAACTTCGTTGACAACACTTAAAAGGGTTTTGCATCTCTGGAAAATATAGATACTAATATCTAATAGTTCCCATCCACCCCTAGAAAACTCTGCACCTCGATGACACTCCGGCGTGACTCCCAAACATGCACAACCTCCATCTTTTCTAGATCCAAAAAAACTCCATCCTCTGAGATAACATGTACCACAAGGTGGACATCCTATATCTAGAACTAGCACTTCGTTAGATTACCATAAGGCTAGTTCTCTCGGAGTGTATCTAAAACTATCTGCAGATGATAGGCCTACTCCTCCTCCGATGCTGCGTATATCAATATTTCTTCTATGAATAACACCACATAGCGATCAATGTATGCCAAAAAGATCATGTTAATGAGTCCAATGAACTATATAGGGGCGTTGGTCATGCCAAAATGTATATCCAAGAACTCATAGTGTCTATACGGACATCTATAAGATGTCTTATACACATCATCATCTCGTACCCTGAGCTGATGATAGTCGGATCTGAGTTCTATATTTCAAAACCAACGAGCTCTATTCAGCTGATCGAAGTGATCATCAATCCTCGGGAGTGGATATTTTTTCTTCACGGTCACCTGGTTATGGCACCAATAATCTACAGAGAGCCTCAAAGTCCCATCTGCCTTCTTGGAAGACAAAATCGGGGATTTCCATGTGGAAACGCTGGGATTTATGAACCCATGCATTTGCAAGTTTTCCAGGTATACTCGTAACTCACAAAGACTCATTGGAGCCATCCGATATGCTGGTGTAGATATTGGTGTCGTCCAGGGGTATAGGTATATGTAAATGTCCACATATCTATGAGGAGGATGCCATAGAACATCATTAGGGAATACATAGGCATACAGGTCCACCACTACAGGGTAGCTCAATCTATCAACATCCATTATTTCAAGGGATAGGCTAGACAACTAATGTGTGATTGGATGCACCCTCTTCGAGGTAAGTCCATCCTCTGTTAAAAATTTTACATTCTCACAGGTTAAGGAAAACCTAGTCCCATAGTCATAGACAAACCACACTTTGTTCCTAATGCAGTCAATATGAGCATGGAAGGGGGATAACCAGTCTATACCCAAGATGACGTCGTAAGGCCTCATTGCCACTACTAGAAGATCCCATATGAAGCTCTCACTTATTTGAGTAATCTCACACTGCTGTCAGTAGTATGTAATTGTTGAATACACTCCTATAAGAGTCTCTAATCACAATGATCATGAAAAACTCTCCACCGAAATCTCTATGCTTTGAACGAGAGTCGTGGTAATGAAATAGTGACTCGAGCCTCTATCAATAAGTACTGGAGCTAAAGTGGAGTAGAAAAAGAGCATTCCTCGAATCTTATCTAGAGCACCGTGTTCATAGGCCTCAACCGCATGGATCTAATCTTGTTCTTGTCCACCTACTCCCTATGGTTGGGGTGGACCACCTGGAGGAAGTGGTAGTAGATCCTTGAATCACTGCCCACCACCAGCTACACAACTAGCACCTCTACAACATCTGGCACCCTATGGACCTCCTCGTCCGAATCTATTCCTTCACATCGGTGGTCCCTTGAATGTCTGGTGGTCATATGTGTGGATGGTCAGGCAGTCGTGATCCATGTGACCCTACCCACCGCACGTGAATCATAATATTCTCTTCTGCTAGCCCACTCTACGTTGTGACCCTTGCACCTCTGACCCTACGTCTTGGGGTCATCCACCAGAAGGTCTGTTCTGCTTGGACCTATGTGTCATCTTCCTTTTAACAGCCACATATGACTCTGCTATGTGTCGCCCGATGGTGGTTCTCGCCATCGGTGTCTTCTCTAGAAGTAAACTCTACACCAAGAGTTCTCTCTCTAGAACTCCAGCTTGTGTCGATATGCTAAGATATACCATCGAATCACTAATCTCTCATCTATGTCCCTGATTGAAGGCCCGAGCCCTAATGAAAGGGTCTTGAACCATGTCAGTAGAGTAGCGTCAGAGTTCGGTGAACCTTGCTGAGTACTGGGCCACAGTCAGGATGCCTTAAAATAAGTGTAGAAGATCTTGTATATGTACAGAGCATATAGTCACTGAAAGAACTTTGTCCTAAAGAGACCCTCAAAATCTGCCCACATGAGGGTCGCCTCATTTTGTATCTAGAGCATCAGGCTCCACTGTCTCTCTATTGCTCCTCGGAGAGGACTTGAAGCTAGTATCACCATCTGGTCGGATCGTGTCCCAACCAGGAGGAAAATTCAGGCCACAACCACCAGCCAGTCCTCATCTACCTGAAGATCTTTCTCGCAATGGAACCTCTAAGGTATCTACAACTAAATCTTGTGAAACACACTCAGTCAGCGTGAACCATCTTCTGGGGGGGGCTGATGGTAACAACTACCCAATGGGTAGTGGTGCTTCTGGTACACAACCTGATGGTACTATCTTCATAAGAGGGCCCTGCACCAAAGCATCATCGATCGGTGGACCGTCATCGTGTACTCTCTTAGGAATCATATATGGATATCTATGTAGTGGAATCATGAAAAATAATAGGATTTCCATGATCAATAAGTTATACCTAGTAAGCCTACTCAAAAGAGATGAAATAAAAACACATGCAATCAATGTTTTCGTGCATCGAGTCAGAAATCAAAATTCAGGGTCCTGGTGTATGGATACGTTGGCCACGACACCAACACTAGATTACCCAAACTGAAAACCACAATAAAAACACTTAACACTAATGCTCCAAAATAATATCATTGTCCTAGTTATTTAGTAGAACCGACTCCTCTAATACCACTTTGTCAAGACCCATCCCCAAGGGCCCATGCTGTGACTACCCCAAGACCGCCTTCCAAATGAACGTGGATTACAAATAGCACCAGAATGGTTAATCTCCATAACAGGGTGACATTTCCTTTAAACTTATACAAACACACCATCCAAGAACACAACAAGAAGCAACCACAGAGTAATCTTCTATAGAAAAAAGTGTACTGAATGTAAGGGGGCGGAATACAAACCCAACTGAAAAGTACAAGTACAACTGAAAAGAGAAATCAACTAATGGATTGTCCACTGTGAATCCTACATAATGGGTTGGTACCAATCACCTCCACAACACTCCACATTATCCCATCTCCTCTATGAATGGTCTGGTCCTGGCTCCCTCAAGTCTCATCCCAACTCCTCGTCGTATGCACAAGACACAACAAGGTGCGGGCGAAGCCGGTGTAGTGGTGAGTATAACAATACTCAGTAGGGACCCCAAAACCCCTGATGGTCTCCCAGAGTTTCATAAATGAAATTCAAAAAAGCAATACATCAATCCCAAAGCACTAATAAATAGTTATCTCACACCAGGTATACAACTCTGTGGTCAGGGATAAAGATGATTAGTATTAAGCTATATTATTTTATTCGATTAACATGTTCCACAACTAAACCACGAATATAACGACCCATACTTTACATACATGGTTATTACTTCAGAATTGAAGCATAATTATTAGAATTTATATCAAAACCATGATATGACGGTATATGTATAGTATCTTTAGAAACTGGGAAACAAAAACAATCGGTTCATAAATCATCTACATTGTCTTCCGTTTATTTCATCATATCTAGAGTCCCTTTTGGCATATCCTACTTAATACCCTTCATACTGACCTGGGGAAAATAAAACATACAAAAGGGTTAGATCAAATGCTTATTAAGGGTAATCAAAATAAATATCAATCATATTATCTTCATAAGAAGATAACATTTTTAAAATCATAACCTGCAAAAGCGATCATAATATCATAACATGGGATTAATCATAGTAGTGAGATGTAATCCCAATAATAATAACATAAAACATGAAAATTTGTGGCATACACACATAATCATAGAAAATCATTTCATATTAGTCAAGGCTCATTTCCAAGACCATCATAGCAGACCATGTCCATTACCGAACCAAGTTCACTCCTTGTTCCAGTCCTATATCACTGAATCAGATTAACTTGTTGTTCTAGCCATGTCTATCTGATGAGATAAGAATGATTACCCAATGCATTTGAGAGAGATATAGGACCCACCCATCTCATAATGAAACCATTCTTATGTGTTCCACAAAATCATAAATCATAGCATAACCCATATAATAAAAATGGGATTCTTAAACATCATGACATCATAACATAATCCATAAAAGATAAAATAACATCATAAAATTAATTCCATCATAATATAATAAAATCAATGTAAAAATAGGGATAGAAAAATAACCATATATTATCTTAGATGGAAATTTTTTTTGGTAAAACACTTGAACTCCATTCTTGATGAAAATATCCTTTCTACTTCAAAAACATTTTACATTTCTTAACATGTCATACAATTTTAAACTAATATAAGTTTATTAAAAATAAACTTGAAAATAAGAAAAGTAAGCTTCATGGAAATAATCTTCTATTAAATCATAAAAATCCATTCATGTCATATAAGTTAAAAAATATATTTTTCTCATACTTTGGCCGGAAAACTCAAAATGTACCTCGTACTAAAAATGAAAAAATATTCCTTCCATATCATTTAATCAAAAAAGGGAAAATTGGATTTAAAAAATTGTAGGAGGTTAGAAATAATATTACATATTGTGGAAACATGGATGTCGATGATAAATATTCCGCAGTAAATTCTGAAGTATAAACAATCTCATATAAAAATGAGATTGTGAGATTTTCCATTATCTTAGGTCCGATTTGCTTCTTATGTATCTGAACCTACTATATAATGATTTAAATAATGTAATTGACATATTACATATTCATATTCATTGTTATGATATCATATATGGTCATATTCTTATCTTCTTATTAGTATTATTTCATTGCTACTTGTTATTCGGGTGTTCATTGCTTTATGTTCTTATGCATGTTTTGTCGAATAAATTCATATTATTCATTTTAGGTTATATATTCCTCATTTCTAGAATGGTATTACTGTAATATATATAATATTTATTTATTCAATTCATTTATATAATCATTATTCAATGAAGATCATGTAGAACGAATCGCATCACATCGTGGAGACGGTAGGCCGTACGTACGCACGAGTGATGATATCGTTCCCATAACTATTGAATGGTATTGGAGTGTAAGATGGAATGTCTCAGAATTAGTAACATGTTATAATAATCATATATAGTAATTATTTACACCATTATACCCATCCAAGTAAGGTGGTGGTGGAAAAATAGATTACACCACGGCGTGGAGACAGTGTTCCGTACGTACGAACGCACAGTGATTTCATTTTCTGTAGGATGGATAGAAGGTGAAATAGGGATGTTTCATTTTTATAATAAAATATAAGTATATGAGGGATACTTATGTTGTTACTTCATAATGAAACAACTAAATAAGAGGAAGTATAAGATGAAATAAATTTGAAATAATTGGTAACGGATATTACCTCTTCTTCGACACGCCTCTTTGAAACCTCCTCTTAGGGCACAAAGATTGGTCTTTTAAGAAGACCAAGGCCTCTAGTATGTTTCTAAAGAAGTTGATATGGGAAATGGTCAGGGGTTGGCCGATCTTGAATCATCAAAGTTGTGTAAAGAGGAGAGGGAGGAGGTGCCCTTTTATAATGGATGAGAGAGGCACCTTTGAAAACCTCTAAAATATTAATTTATAATAAACCGTAACCCACTTAAAAACATCCAAAGTGAGTAAAATTAGGATATTAGATAACATAGGGTTTTAATCTCATCATCCAATTAAAATCTAACTTGTTTTGATTTTATTGTAAACCTTATAATTTTTATTTATCCTTATTTAATCTATTTAATTTTATTTGTTGTAATAATGTTATAAATATTATATGGTTATAAATAATTACTTATGTGTTCTTAATTATACATAATCTGATACTTTATGACATTTTAGATCATATAAATATTAATTTTTAATTTTTAAAATATATTTGTGATTTTTAGACAATTTATTAATATAAAATATAAATAGTGACAATTTAGACACAATTCATTTATTTTAATTTAAATAAAATCCACACAGAAGATATGTTCGAACAAAAATATTTAATAGATTCCTAACTTGTCATATTTATCTATAAAATTAATGTATCACATTAATTTGTTCATATAATATTTATTTTAATATTTTTAATACAATTTATTAGATATTTCAATCAATAAAATAATTTCTACTTCACTATTGTCTCATCATTAATGATAATTATTTAATCCTTAAAATTTATTGTAAATTCATATAATGTAGATAATTTTATTATCTTTCTGTAAACTATTTATATCTGATGTTTCATGAAGTTTGTTACTAAATTAAAATTATTACACTTATAATATTTAAGAGAGTGACATGTTGTCACTTTCTTTGGGTTTAATAATAATTATATTATTTTATTTGTCAATAGTGCATAAAATTAATTTATTCCGACCCTTATGTGATATGGGTCAACTTTTAGTCATCCAATAGAATTTTTTCTGGTCTTAGGGTGATTTTAAAATCTTATATTTACCCTTAATTACCTGATTTAACTTTTACTATTGTAAATAAAAATTACCATAGTTAATATTCATAATATCAAAAAAATTAAAAGTAACCTATTAACATAATTTGTACCCACTGGATTCAAATATGGAATCAATTATTCAAAAATAAAAATACAAAAGTTGCAGTAATTAATTTAAAATTAATCCCATTGTTAAGAAAATGAGTTTTAAAAGTTAAATCATTGCCAAAGATGGAAATATTTTTACCTATGAATTCAATGTAAAATTAATGGTAAAAACATACATTATATTAAATGGTAAAAATATATTCTATTTATATTTTAAAACCATTCAATATTATAATTTGACAATTTAAATTATTTCAATGAAAAAAGTTGTTTTTAATTAAAATATAGCGTGTTTTTACTATTCATTAAAATATGAAAGTTATCAGAATAATATGAAACATTTATCCAAAGTAAATTTTTATATCCTGATTCCAAAGAAGAATATTATTTTATCAAATCAATCATATAAAAATTTCAAAAACTAGATTTAATGTGGGTACTCCATCAAAAGGCGACAAAACTGCATTTTTTTAAAAATACATATTTTACCGGAAAAATTTATTTTGTTCCCCTATCATGTTATAGAAAATATGTATTATAAATAATAATGTTATGAAATTCAAAATTTAGTTAACACTATTCATAATGTCTAGTCCATTATAATATTATTACAATATATCGTTGTTTAGTAAAACCTGGTATTGCGTACTTCACACGCTATCCCGGAAGGTCGTGATTGCGTGTAACGCATGCCAACCTAGTGTTGTGTGCAGTGAAAGATTCTTTTAATGTTGCATATATCATAAGACATAAAAAATATACTTCTCATAAATTATCCTGGTGTTACATTCTACACACCTTAAAATGAATTTCCCCCTCAAAATTCGACACTTCATAACTAACAGATGAGGATACATCACCCTCATCATATCCTCAAGCTCCCATGTAGCTTCTTCTAATTGGTGGTTCCTCCATAAAAAGTTCACCAAACTAGTGGTCTTGTTTTTTAGATTGTTTTCACTACGATCCAGAATCTCTATCGGCTTTTCTTTATAAGGAAGATCTTGCTCTAGTGGAACAACTTCTGAGCATAGTACATGTGAAGGATCTGGTATGTACTTTCTCAAGAGAGATACATGGATCGCATCGTGAACTTGAGAGAGATTCGGTGGAAGCACCAATCGTTAAGCTACCTTCCCAACATGATCCAGTGTTTCGAAAGGACTCATATACCTAGGGCCCATCTTTCCCTTCATTTGAAATCTCATTACTCTCTTCCAAGGATATATTCATAAGAACACTTTATCACCCACTTCAAACTCTAGGTCTTTTATTTGGTTGTCGGCATAACTTATTTGTCGACTCTGAGTTGTTCTTATGTGTTGTTGAATAGAGCTTACCTTTTTTGCCATCTCATCAACAAGATCAGGTCCTAATAGCTTTCTTTCCCCAACTTCATCCCAGTAAGTTGGAGTCATGAATTTCTTTCCATAGAGAGATTCATAAGGAGCCATCTGAATACTGGAGTGAAAGCTATTATTATAAGAAAATTCCACCAAAGGTAGGTATTGATCCCAACCACTGTTGGAATCCATAGAGCAATCTCTTAACCGATCTTCTAGAGTTTGAATTGTTCTCTCAGACTGACCGTCTGTCTGAGGTTGATAAGCTATTCTGAAACTCAACTATGTACCTAAAGTATGCTGAAGAATTCACCAGAACATCAAGGTAAACCATGGATCCTAATCAGATATAATGGAATGTGGTACTCCATGCAATCTTACCACTTCCATTACATATATCCCTTCAAGATGATCCAGAGTGAAATATTCTCTAATAGAAATGAAGTGTTCCGACTTCGTAAGACGTTCAACTATAACCTAGATAGAATTATTTCCTTTGGATGTTTTAGGAAGTCCAGTGACAAAGTCCATAGTGATGTTTTTACATTTCCATTCAGGAATGGGTAATGGTTGTAACATCCCCTTAGACTTCTGTCTCTCAACTTTAACTTTCTGACAAACCAAGCATCGAAAGACATATTCAGCGACATCTTTTTTCATTCCATCCCACTAGAAGTACTCATTCAGGTCCTTATACATCTTCATGCTACCAGGATGAATAGTGAGTGAAGAACTATGAGCCTCATCCAGAAGCTCCTTCTTTAATTCTGGGATGGGAGGAACACAAACCCAATTCTTGAACATTATTATCCCATCACAATCAAGGTTGAGTTCAGGAACATTTCTCACCTTATCTTGTAATTCTACATCTTCTTTTTGTGCCTCTTTAATATTAAAAAGTATATATGGTTGAACATTAATTTGAGAAAGATAATATTTCCCCCCTTCCATTATAATTCCAAGATCCATCCTTTATAAATCCATAAATATTGTATCTTTTGTGATCCTAATCATGGATAAGCTAGCATGGTCTTGTCGACTTAATGCATCTTCCACCTTGTTTTATTTCCCAGGGTGATAATGAATTGAGCAGTCGTAATCCTTAATCAGCTCCAACCATCTTATTTGGTGCATATTCATCTCCTTTTGTGTGAAAATATACATAAAACATTTATGATCAGTATAAATATCACACCCTTCACCATAACGATAATGTATCCAAATCATTAATGAAATGATTACCGCAGCTTACTCCAAATCAAGAGTTGGGTAATTTTGCTTATGGATTTTCAACCGTCGTGAGGCATAAGCAATCACAATATTGTTTTTCATGAGAACACACCTCAATCGATTCTTAGATGCATCACTGTAGATCACAATCCTTTTTTCCACTATAAGGTAGTGTGAGCATAGGTACACTAGATAATCTTCTTTTCAACACCTTGAAATTATCTTCACAGTCCTCCGTCCACAAGAACTTAACTCCTTTTCAAGTCAACCTAGTTAGTGGATTAGATAACCTTGAAAAAGCTTCCACAAAATGTTGATAATATCCATCCAGAACAATAAAACATCATCTATCAGTTATTGTTGTTGGTCTCGACCATTTTTTGATAACCTTTGTTTTTGGTGGATCCACAGATATCCCCTATTTTGTGATTATGAGACCCACAAATGAATCTTTTTGAAGCCAAAATTAATACTTGGTAAATTTTTCTTAAATATTCTCCTTTCTTAGGGTCTATAATACAATTATCATGTGATCTTTATGTTTTTCCTTTATATTTGAATAAACAAGAATATCATCCATAAAGACTACCACAAACTGATCAAGATAGTCTATAAAAACTATATTAATTAGATCCATTAAGATAGCAGGGGCATTAGTAAAACCAAATGGAATCACTATAAATTCATAGTGTCCATACCTTGTACGGAATGTCGTCTTTGGTATATCCTCCTTTTGACCTATAATTGATGACACCCTGAATGAAGATCAATCTTGCTAAAGTATTGAGCTCCGAGTAGTTGGTCAAATAAGTCATCAATATGTGGGAGAGGATATTTTTTCTTCATAGTGATCTTGTTAAGTTCTCGATAATCAATTCAAAGTCTCATTGATCCATCATTCGTTTTAACAAAGAGAATAGGTGCACCCCAAGGTGATGCACTAGGGTGTATGAATCCTTTATCAATATTCTCTTGGAGTTGCTTCTTCAATTCCTACAACTCAATTGGGGCCATTGTATATGGTGTCTTTGAATTAGGCTTAGCACCTGGTATGAGTTCTATTGAAAACTCAAATTCATGATTTTGTAGAAGCCCTAGAAATTCCTCCAGAAAGACATCATCAAACTCCCATACAATGGGAATATTCTTAATCGTGAGTTTCCCTCTAACCATTTGAGATAATTAACCTTCATTTATTGTAATCAAGACTAATAAGATGGATGAAATTTCCAGGGGAAGGTTATATTCATCCTTGTATCGATAGATAATATTATATTGATCGGGAATATTAAATGTGATTTCTCTTGTTTGGTAATTAATATGAGCTCTGTATAATGAAAGCCAGTCCATTCCAAGAATCACATCAAATTTTACTATAGGAAGGATCACACGATTTACAGGAATCTCTTTCCCACAAACTTCAATTGGATAATAATTATAAACTTTTAACGCAACCATTGTGCCATTAAGATTTGTCGCAGCTAACTCAACATATAATTGTTTAGGTAGTACGGTGATACCCTTAGAAAATTCTTCAGATATAAAAGAGTGTCTGGATCTAGAATAGAATAAAACATTTTCTACTTTAGAGTGTATGGTAGGTGTACCATTTACCACTTCGTTATCATACTCCACATCACCGATAGAAATTTCAGGGGACTATCCTTTGTCTTCGGCCTTAAGAGTTTGTTGACGTAGATCATCATCAACAACCCTTGGATTAGGGCATTGATTGGAATAATGCCCAATTTCCTTGAACATGAAACATTGAAGTGTAGGAGATGCATTCTGTGTATCCATTTCTTTATTTGCATCATTAGAAATCGTATTCCCATTATTTTGACATTCAACTGCCCGATGACCTTCTTTTCCACACTTAAAACATTTACATGTCCCTTTAAGACAATTCCCCCCATGTTTCTTTCCACACATTGAGCATAAGGGAAAACTCATCTTCCATCCATTGTGGTCTTTAGATCTCCCTTTGAATTACATTTTCCTCTTCTTATCAAACCCATATGATTTATGGCTTTCTCCAATCTCCATCTCAACCTTGAGAGCACATTGACCGATTTCATCGTAGCTATTAAATTCCCTTATGGCTAACACCCTTCAATGAATTGGTTTTAAGCTACTAAATAATTTATTGATCTTACTCTCAGGTTGGCTAATAATTCCGGAAGCATACCTTGCATGTCTTGTAAAATTTTCTATGTAGGTACCAACCGATTCAACATCATTTTGCTTCAGTTCAAGAAACTCATTTTCCATCTTTGTTTGAAGAATACGAGGGAAGTACTTATTGAAAATATGTTCTTGAACTCGACATATTCTATGGACTCAATTTCATCCCATTCCCTCGTATTCTTAATAAGATCCCACCATTGATCATCTTCACCTTCCAAATGATATACTTCTAAGATGACTTTATCATGTTCAGAACATTGCAGGACTGAAAATATTATTTCAGTGGTACTAATCTATTGTTCATCCACTAATTTATCAAAATACCCACAGAATGATGGTGAACGCTCCCTCATAAAGGGTTAAAGAAAATGTTGCTCCTTCCTTTTCTCATTTGGAAGTCATGCATGATTCATATCTTGAAAAAGTTGTGTGAGCATGGCTACATGATCTTTCAATCCAGCTCCGATAATGTTTGGTTGCTCAGGGGGACAATCATTGCAATGGCCATCGCATTCAGCATTAACAATGTTCCTTCGGGTTCCATCCATTGACTAAAACCAATAACCATAGTGTGAGAAACAATAATCATAATAATAAAACCACATAATCAAGAATAAAATTTCACACTTTTGATCTTATCATAGGTTGTTCATGGCCATTTCTAAAAAACTAATATTTTGTTTTATGTTTAGACATATCCTTAGAGTTCTTACTAAGGTTTTCACATCCTAGTCTCCAAAGGTTGATTGTAAATTTCCTCTTATACCAACTATAACGACCCATACTTTACATACATGGTTATTACTTCAAAATTGAATCATACTTATTACAAAATATAACAAAACCAAGATAGGACTGTATAGGTATATTGTCTTTAGAAACTATGAAACACAAACAACTGGATCATAATTCAACAACATTGTCTCCGGTTTATTTCATCATATCTAGAGTCCCATTTGGAATATCCTAATTAATACCAATCTCCCTGAGTAGGGGAAAAGAAAACATACAAAAGTGTGAGCTCAAATTCTTATTAAGGGTAAACAAAAGAAATATCAATCATATCATATTAATAAGAACATAAGATTTTGAAAATCATAACCTGAAAAAGAGATCAGAATATCATAACATGGTATAAATCATATTAGTGAGATGTAATCCACATAATCATAACATAAAACATGAAACTTTTAGGCATACACACATAATCATATAAAATAATTTCATATTAGTCAAGGCTCATTGCCAAGACCATCAGAGCGGGCAAAGTCAATTACTGAACTGAGTTCACTCCTCGTTCGAGACCTATATCACTGAAATATTTGAACTTTCCATTCCAGCAAATTCTATATTGTGGGATAAAAATCATTACCCAATGCATTGTATAGAGATATAGGTCCCACCCTGCTCATAATGAAACCATTTTTATGTGTGCCACAAAATCATAAATCATAGCATAACCCATGTAATAATAATGGGATTCTTAAACATAATGCCATCATAACATAATCCATATAATATAAAAGGACATCATAAAATCAATTCCATCATAACATAATCAAATCAATGTAAAAATAGGGATAGAAACAGAACCCTATATTATCTTAGATGGAAAATAATTTTGATAAAACACATGGACTCCATTCTTGAGGAAAATATCCTATCTACTTCAAAAACATTTCACCCTTCTTAACATGTCACATAATTTTAATCTAAAAGATGTTTATTAAAAATAAACATGAAAACTTTAAAAGGAAGCTTCATGGAAATAATTTTCTTTGAAATCATAAAAATCCTTTCATGACGTATAAGTTAAAAAAAGTCTCTTCTCATTCTTTGGCCGGAAAAGACAAAAAGTTCCTCGTACTAAAAATGAAAAAAGATTCCTTTCATATAATTTACTCACCAAAGGGTAAAATTGGATTTAAACAATTTTAGGAGGATAGAAATAATGTTACATATGGATGAGACATGTATGTGGATGACAAATATTTACCAGTAAATTCTGATGTATAAACAATCTCGGATAAAAATGAGATTGCGAGATTTTCCAATACCTTAAGTTCGATTTGATTCGTACATATTTGAAACTCCCATATAATAATTTAAATAATGTCATTGACTAATTAAATAATCATATAAATTTTTATGATATCATATATGGTCATATTCTTATCTTCTTATTAGTAATATTTCATTGCTACTTGTTATTCGGGTGTTCATTACTTTATGTTCTTATGCATGTTTTGTCGAATAAATTATTATTATTCTTTTTAGGTTATAGATACATAATTTCCATAATTGTATTAATGTAATATATATAATATTTATTTATTCAATTCATTTATATAATCATTATTTAATGAAGATCATGTAGAACGAGTCGCATCACATCGTGGAGACGGTAGGCCGTACGTACGCACGAGCGATGATATCATTCCCATAACTATTGAATGGTATTGGAGTGTAATATGGAATGTCTCAGAATTAGTATCATGTTATAATAATCATATATAGTTATTATGTACACCATTATACCCATCCAAGTAAGGTTGTGGTGGAAAACAGATTACACCACGGCGTGGAGATGGTATTCTGTACGTACGCACGTGTTGTGATTTCATTTTCTATAGGATGTATATAAGGTGAAATAGGGTTGTATCATATTTATAATAACATATAATTATATTAGGGATACTGATTTAATTACTTCATAATGAAACAACTAAATAAGATGAGGTAGAAGAAGAAATAATTTTGAATGAATCGGTAACGGATATTACCTCTTCTTCGACACGCCTCTTTGAAACCTCCTCTTAGGGAACTATGATTGGTCTTTGAAGAAGTCCAAGACCTCTAGTTTGTTTCTAGGGAAGTTGATATGGGAAATGGTCTGGGTTTGTTCGAGCTTGAAGGCTCAATGTTGTGTAAAGAGGAGAGGGAGGATGTGCCCTTTTATAAGGGAGGAGAGGGGAACCTTTGGAAACCTCTAAAATTTTAATTTATAATAAACCCTAACACCACTTAAAACTTACAAAGAGAGTCAAATTCGGATATTAGATAATATAGGGTTGTAATCTCATCAACCAATCAAATTTATACATGTTTTCATTTTATTGTAAACCTTATCATTTTGATTTATCCTTATTTAATCTACTTAATTTTATTTTTTGTAATAATGTTATAAATTTTATATGGTTATAAATACATACTTATGTGATATTAATTATACATAATGTGATAAATTATGACATGTTAGATCATATAAATTATAATTTGTAAATTTTAACATATACTTGTGATTTTTAAACAATTTAATAATATAAAATATAAATAGTGTCAATTTAGACTCAATTCATTTATTTTAATTTAAATACAATCCACACAGAAGATATGTTCGAACAAAAATATTTAATAGATTCCTAACATGTCATATTTATCTATAAAATTTTTTATCACATTAATTTGTTCATATTATATTTATTTTAATATTTTTAATACCATTTATTAGATATTTCAATCAATAAAATAATTTCTACAGCACTATTGTCTCATCATTATTGATACTTAATTAATCTTTAATAATTATAAATAAATTCATATAATGTATATAATTATATTATATTTATGGAGACTATTTATATCAGAAGTTTCATTATGTTTATCACTAAATTAAAATTATTACACTTATAAGATTTAAGAGAGTGACATGTTGTCACTTTCTATGGTTTTAATAATTATTATATTATTTTAATGGTCAAAATTCCATAAAATGTATTTAGTCTGAGCCTGAGGTGATAAGGGTCGACTTTTATTCATCCAATAGAATTTTGGTAGGTGTTAGGGTAATTTTATAATCTTATATCTACCCTTAATTACCCGACTTACCATTAAATGCAGTAAATAAAAATTATCGTAGTTACTATTCATAATATCAAAAAAACAATAGTAACCTATTAATATAATTTGTACCCACTAAATTCAAATATAGAATCAATTTTTCAAAATTCAAAACACAGAAGTTGCAGTAATTAATTTAAAATTAATCCCATTCTTAAGAAAACGGGTTTTAAAAGTTAAAACATTTCCAAAGATTGAAATGTTTTTACCTATGAATTCAATGTAAAATAAATGGTAATGACATAAATTATATTAAATGGTAAAAATATATTCTATTTATACTTTAAAACAATTTAATATTATAATTTAACCATATAAGTTATTTCTATGAATAATGTTTTTTTAATTAATATATAGTGTGTTTTTACTATTCATTAAAATATGAAAGTTATCAAAATAATATGAAAACTTTATCCAAAGTAAATTTTTATATCCTAATTCCAAAGAAGAATTTTATTTTGTCATATTGAACTTATAAACATGTCAAAAACTATGTTTAATGTGGATGCGCCATCAAAAGGCGAAAAAACTACATTTTTAAAAAAATACTTATTTTACCCGAAAAATTTATTTTGTTCTCTTAAATTGTTATAGAAAATATGTAAGATGAATAATAATGTTATAAAGTTTAAAATTTAGTTATTAATATTCATAAAGGATAGTCCATAATAATATTATAACAATATATCGTTGTTTAGTGAAACCCGGTATTGCGTACTACACACGCTATCGAGGAAGGTCGTGATTGCGTGTAATGCAAGCCAAGCTAGTGTTGTGTGCAGTGAAATATTCCTTTGATGTTGCGTATAACATAATAAATTTAAAAAAATATACTTCTCATAAAATATCAGGGTGTTACAATGAAGAAGTTGTTCCATTATCGAACCACACATGGTCATGTGTCCTTGATCCACCATAGTCTTTTCCAAGGCTAGTCCTCACCAGGTCACGCACTATTGATCCCCATAGGGTTACTATGATTATAATACACATATGATCACTATTATGTTGATCCACACAGGGTCTCTAAGATGTTGATCCACACATGGTCATTACAATGTTGATCCATATTGGGTCACTACAATGATGATCCACACATGGTCTTTATGATGTTGATCCACATAGGTTCGTTCTTCAAATGACTGCCAACTACAGGATTCCTGCTCACAACAGACTTGATACTGGGATAACCAACCCTCAATCCATCGATCATATTTCAATAGGAACGAAGTCCCACAAAAATTATAACCATGGGAATGACCTATCATAGGGGTCCCAATGTGTCAGGTGCTGCATTGATCAGACACCTAGTCTATGAGATATGGGCACCATTGTTAAAATGGCCCCGTTGGATTCAAGTTTGATCCAACCCAAGTCGCATATCAATCTCCATCAATACTCACTTAGTGTATCTCCAAATAACCTACTTGCCACAAGGGTCTTTATTCCATAGATGACACGTCGATCGGATGCCAGGTCTGTTAGTTTTAGCCCTGTCTATGAAATGGGGGTGATCACCCCTCAGTCTAGCCCGGCTCGGTCTGGCCCACCAAAAATTTCCTCAAGGACTGCTTCCAAAAAGAAATCTCAATGCCACTGATGAAAAATATTACATACATTATGTTCATCAGTTACGAGTTTTTCTTTATTCGAGGACTGGTTGGGTTTGGACACGGTCTGACTCAGTCTGTCAGGCTCGACGTAAAGGGTATCGGGGTCTATCTGACCTTGCCCAGGTCCAACCCATTAAAGGTCAGCCTGGTTCACAGAGTCATGCCCATCATGGTCGGCCGGATTTGGTTCCCAGGCCCATTACACAATTGACTCGGCCCACCAGGTAGGGCTCGGCCCACCCATGCTGGCCCACGGGTCTGGCCAGGACCGCATGGTTAGACTATGTGCATCTTAATCTTCCTGAATGCGGACCATTGTGTCCTGCTAGCACCATGGTTGCGGGGTCGTTTCGCTAGCAGGTGGGGCACTGCCCCACCACACGAACGATCATCCTTTTGAAATATCGGGTTCCTCCAATGGGGTGCAGTGTGAGACAATGCTTGTCATTCCTACCATGGCCAGCTAGATGTGACGGCTCTATGTCGCCCCCTTCTGGCGTAGTCTGGTGGCCGCGTCTGCTTCCCGTCGCCGCCAGTAGCTGCGGGCACCACCCTTGTCCCACGCGGTAGTCTTAGGCCAGCTGACCTTGGCCACTGCGGTGTGCCATCATGATCCACCTTCCACTACTCGTTTCGGGTTTCCACGGGTCTCCTCTAGCCACCACAGTCAAGGCCTGCCACTGGTTTCTTCCACGGGCCACCAGATGTTCTCTGGTAGTCCATTCTTGTGGTCGTTTGGGCCTACGGCTCTCCCATGCTGCCGCCATCATAGAATGACCTTCTATTTCATGTTTTCATCAATTTGAGGAAACTGTCACTGAATAATGGAGCATGAACGATGTTTATTTGGCTCGAACCCTATGTGTTTATGTGATAGAAAGTGGGAGGAAGGTAAAACATCAAATATTACTTTTAAAAATTACCCCTACCTAGAAAAGATTTTCAATGACGAATATTGATAGAACCTCCTTCATCATTGTCATCAATTTGTGATTCAATGTCGCTCATCACCACTCAATGAAACTTTTCTCATCCTCCATGTGGTCGGTGTCACGGTACACTATGAGAGCTTCGTATCTCGGTGAAGTCGTGCCACCAATCCATGCTAGGAACCATATAAATAGGAGCGGAGGACGGTGAGTATAGCATGTGAAATTAGTGATGTTCATTTAATTAATTAACCATCAAAATTATAATGGTGTGGTTACAAGAATAAAGAGGATTCAAGCCATTTAATGGCTTGACATGTCATTGGTAGCACCACAGCAACTCATCCGTTGGAGGAAAATAAAAACAAACAAAAAAAATATCATTGTTTTTTTATTCTTTGAAATTTCCAAATCAATATTTTTCTATCGACCTCCTACTATCAATGTGAAGTCTCCCTTAAGAGAATATCGGTGCTATAGATTCAGCTGTGACCTTAGATTTTTAATCCAAGCTTCGGTTCAAATGATACAAAACACCACTCACGCATTTACTAATTATACAGAAAAAGTAAAAAAAAATCATTCCTGGAACACTGGGCCTCATAATCATGTGGTGTCAATTTTCACATGCTCTTAATAATTCTATATAATTAAAAACATTACATGGAAAATCCAGGTCATTACTAGTGTGCATGGGGTAGGGTGGTGTCATGGGGGTGGGTGGGGGTGTTCAGGGGGTGGGGTGGTGTCGAGGGGGATGATGGTTTTCGAGGGGGTTGGGGTTGTCCATGGGGTGGGGTGATGTCTGAGGGTGGGGGGGGGGGTACTGTCCATGGGGGTGGGTGTAACACCCCGAGATTTTATGAAAAATATTCTTTTTAATTTCACTAATGTATTGTGTTGTACGCTACACCAAAAGGAGCTTGCAAAACACGCATCCTTGACTTGCCTTGCATTACACACAATCGCAACCTTCCTCGATAGCGTGTGTAGTACGCAATACTGAGTTTCACGAAACAACGATATGCTTTAAAATATTATTAAAACTAGCCGTTATGAATAGTAATAACCACTTTTTTAAATTTTGTAAATTTTATTTTTCAAAATGGAATTAATTTTTAGATTCGGAGTATCGAATTTAGCCTAAGGTGAAATTTTGGTACTTTTCGGATAACTTTCATATTCTGATGAATAGTGAAAATTTCTAAATTATAATTAAAAACAACTTTTTTAATCGAAATAATTAATAGTGATAAATAATTAATTTGAGTGGTTTTAAAGTATATTTAGAATATATTTTTACAATTTAATACAATGTTGGTCATTGGTTGTAATTTCACATTTAAACCAGACATAATCAAGTGTCAATCTTTTGATAGATATTGTTTCTTAAAAACACGCTATTAGTTTTAACAGCGGGATTTAATTATAAAATTAATTAATGCAACTTCTATGTTACGAATCTGGTAAAATAGACTTCATTTCTGAATTCGGAATATGTAATATAGCTTAGGATGAAATTTTGACATTTTTCTGAAAAACATCAATTTTTGATGAATAGTGGAACTACTAAGTGGTAGTTAAAAACTGATTTTTTCATAAAACATAATTTTACCGCTTCTGTGAATGGAATTTCAAAAATCCTAGAGATACGATTGATGTCAGTAAGTAAAATGTGGTTCAATGAGATGAAAATAATTTTTGGTGAATAGTAACTTTTTACTTTTATTTACCACGGTTAAAAGTAAATAGGGTAATTAAGGGTAATAATGATATTGATATTACCCTAACACATGTCCTAATTTTATTGGACAAGTGTATCTCGACCAAAAACAACCTTAAGTGTAAAATATTATCATTTAGACCCACTTGGATTAGATTAGGACATTTATTATTATTTAATTCAAAGAATAGTTAAAAGAGTAAAAATCAAAGTTTATTTACTAAAACATTTTTAATATAGGGTTATACATAAGATAAATTAGATTGTAAATATTCATTAGAAAGCTAAAAAGATTTCCTAAATGATGGTATTTTATTTATAATTTTTAGACATTATATAATTTAATTTATTTATGACAGAATTATGATTCAGTAATTATCTTTTTTATGAAATATTGACATGATTGATGTTATAAACACAAAAATAAATGTAATTTGAGACTTTTTATGAATTCCACTAATTTTATAGGTTACTATGATATATTAGTGTTTATTTAATAAACTTGGTTCGAATATATAATTCTGTTATGACTTTCACAAAAATCATATATCAAATAGTGTCAAAATTGACACAAAATAGTTTTTAAGTCAAATATTATATTATTAACTGTCATTTTATTCCTAAAAATCGAAGGTTTGGCCAAATGACTTAGATAATGATATATGTATTAGTAATAAACAATTTGGGGTTCGTTTGGCATGTTATAGTAAGTGTATTAACCATATAGTGAAAGAAAACAAAAATACACGGTAAAAGTTAAATTATTTAACTTAGAGTTAAATCTAATTGATAAGGTTAAAATAATATCCTAAACTTGTCTAAATCCTATTGGTTGATAGGATTTCGACCCATCCCCACTTTAGCTTCGAAATAAGACCCTTTGAAACCATTATAAGACGATTTTGACTTTAATATAAAATAATATTTTGAGATATTCATAAGGTGCCCCTCTCCTCCCTTATAAAAGGGTACCTCATCCCCCTCCTCCTCACACCAAATTGAGCACTCAAGCTCGGCCAAACCCTGACATTTTCTCCTCTACACTTCCCTAGAATAATCCTAGAGGTCCTGGTCTTCTTCAAAGATCAATATTAGTTCCCTAAGTGGAGGATTCAAAGAAGCGTTCCAAAGAAGAGGTAATATCCATTACCGATCTTTTCAATTTATTTCTTCTTCAACTACTTCTTCTTTAGTTGTTTCATGATAAAGTAATAACATCAGTATTACTTACATACTGATATGTTATTATAAATATGAAACAACCCTAATTCACCTTCTATCCATCCTACGGAAAAATGAAATCACCGCGTGTGCGTACGTACAGAATACCGTCTCCACGCCGTGGTGTAATCTATTTTCCACCACCACCTTACATGGATGGGTATAATGGTGTAAAGAATAAATATACATAGTTATTACAATATCATATTGATTCTGATATATTGTATAATCCACTCCAATTCAATTCAATAATTATGGAAATGATATCATCGCTCGTGCGTACGTACGGACTACCGTCTCCACAACGTGATGAGATTCATTCTTAATAATTAACCATTCATGAATGATTATAAAGTATATATAATAAGTACTAATGAAATATATGACCTAATAATGATACTGGAATTATTTATATTTATATGTATGTCATCTACTTAATTCCATTCAATTCAATAAGGAAACGAAAACAGCGTTCATGCGTACGTACGGACTACCGTCTCCATGAACGGTGTATTTCTTTCCATTTACTGATTTATTATATATGTATATTCTTAATATATATATATATAAATCATGTTTTATATTCTGGAATTTAGTAATCACGATCTAAGTAATCATATGAATAATTACAAGTTAAAAACACGAACGAAAAATGAGACGATTTTACCCAAAACGCTACATTAACATGAATTTACAAAAGAACGGGTAATATAAAGTCATAAGTGCACCATATATGATATAATAACAATGAATATGATTCTGGAATAAGTCAATAACATGATTTAAATCATTATACAGGAGGTTCGGACACATACAAAGCAAGTTGAACATAAGGTAAGGAATATATCACAATCTCATTTTATCCGAGATTGTTTATACATTGGTATTTACTGGGGTGTATTTTATCATCCAAATCCAGTTTTCCTCAATATTTAATATTATTTCCATTCACCTACAATTGTTTAAATCCTATTTTACCCTTCGATGTGTTTTTAGTAAAAGATATGAAAGGAATCTTTTGTCGTTCTTCATACGAGGTACTTTTTTGACTTTTCCGACAAAAGTACAAAAAAATGTTTTTTTAACTTATACAGCATGTATGGATTTTAAAAACATTATTTCCAAGAATCTTCCTTTACAAGTTTTCAAGTTTATTTTTAATCAACTTCTTTTAGTTTAAAATTGTATGACATGTTAAGAAAGGAAAAGTATTTTTGAAGTAGAAAGGATATTTTCATCAAGAATGAAGTTCAAGTGCTTTATCAAAATTATTTTCCATCTAAGATAATATAGGGTTATGTTTTTATCCCTATTATTACATTGATTTGATTATGTTTTGAGGAAATTATTTTTATGAAGTCATTTACCTTATAGGATTTGTTTTATGATGTCATGATGTTTCAAGAATCCCATTTTTGTTACATGTGTTATGCGATGATGTATGATTTATGATTATGTGGCACACATAAGAAAGGATTCATTATAAGATGGGTGGGACCTATATCTCCCTCCAATGAATTGGGTAAAGATTTTATATCTCATGAGATAGACAGGGCTGGAACGGTAGGTTATACCGGTTCAGTGAAACAGGACTGAAATGAGGGTTACTCGATTCAGAAAGGGACTTTGTCCACTAAGATAGTCTTGGCAATGAGTCTTGACTAACAAAAAAATTATTATCTATGATTATGTGTGAATGCCACAAAGTTTCATGTTTTAATTTATGATTATTGTGATTACATTTCACTTCCATGATTTACCCCATGTTATGAAATTATGATCTCTTTTGCAGGTTAAGATTTCCAAAAGTTATGTGCTTATGTATATGATGTGATCGATATTTATTTTGTTTACCCTTACTGAGCATTTGAGCTCACCCTTTTATGTTTTCTTTTCCCCAGGATATAAAGAATGGTTTTAGGTATAAAAAAAGGAAGATCTTTATGGGAGATATTGAGGATCTTTCACCACGATTAGAAGATTACGTTCTGAGCTTCCAAAGACACTAAACTATTACGGTCCTTGTGTGTGTGTTTTTGTTATGTACTAAGTATTCCGCAAATGTAATGTAATGTCCATGTACGTCAAGCTTCGGGTCTCTACAGTTGGTATCAGAGGAAAGGTTTAGTCAATCTTTGGAAACTAGGATGCGAAAGCGTTAGTGAGATCCCTAGAGATATTTCTACGGTATGTCTATGGGATGTCCCTAAGGTTAAGTATATGTATAGGTTATAGTACTAGAATTACGCTAACGATCATAGAATTAAACCTAAGACGTTAGATATTGAAGGTACTCCCCCTTTATTATGTTGTTTTCCCTAGGATGATTTTTGCCTCTCACACTATTCTTTTTGGGTTTTAGACGATGGCTGGAACCCGAAGGAACCGTGTTGATCAATGCAATTGACAATGCAATGATTGCCCTCCTGAACAAACAAATGTTATGGGAGATGGAGTGAAAAATCTTATTGCTATACTTACACAAGCTATGAATCATTCTGGACATCCAAATGAGCAGAGAAGGGAACAATATTCTATTGAGTCCTTCATGAGGCAACGTCCACCTTCTTTCAGTGGGTCTTCTAATCCACTTGTTGCTGAACAATGGATCAGTACCACTGAAAAGATATTTTCAGTTCTTCAATGTTCTGAGCATGATAAAGTCATCTTAGCAGTATATCGTTTGGAAGGTGAAGCTGATCAATGGTTGAATCTTATCAAGAATACAAGGCAAAGAGATGAAATTGAGTCCATGGAATGGGACGAGTTCAAGAACTTATTTTTCAATAAGTTCTTCCCTCGTATTCTTCGAAAAAAGATGGAGAAGGAGTTTCTTGAACTAAAGCAAAATGATGATGAATCTGTTGGTATATACGAAGCGAATTTTACAAGACTTGCAAGGTATGCATCTGGCATTATCATCCAACCTAAAAGTAAAGTTGATCGATTTTTCAGTGGCTTAAAACCAAGTCTTCGAAGGGAATTAGCTATAAGATACTTCAGTAGCTATGAAGAAATTGTGTGTTGTGCTATCAAGGTAGAAATGGAAGTTGGTGTTACATGTCCATCTCATGGTTTTGAAAAGAAACGAAAGATGGAGTTCAAGGAGAAATCTCAGAATAATGGTGAAAAGAAGATGAATGTTTCCTTATGAACAAAGTGTGGAAAGAAGCATGGTGGATATTGTCTTAAAGGGACTAGAAAATGTTTTAAGTGTGGAAAAGAAGGTCATCGAGAAGCTGAGTGTCGAAGTAATGGAAAAAGGGTTTCTAATGATGTGAATAAAGCAAACACTGCCGAGAACGCACCACCAACACTTCAATGCTTCAAGTGCAAGGAAATGGGGCATTATGCTAATAAATGCCCTAATCCAAGGGTTAGTGATGATCAACATGAGAAACCACTGAAGGCAAAGGACAAAGGGAAGACACATTTGATCACTATTGGCAATGTTGAATATGACAACGATGTGGTGGAATGATTAAGTGTTTATGTTATGGGATTCCAAAATAATGTTGTATCATTGAGTATTGCAATATTTATTGATGTGGTATTCAAAGTGATTGAGATATTTTTTGGAAATAAGATGATATGCGCATAATGAAGGGAAAATGAGAAAATGAAATGTTTAACAGTATTCATGAGCTCATGATTGATATAAGGACTAAGTGATATCATTGTTTGAGTATATAGAATTTTGAGGATTTTGGTATGTGGAAAGTGTTAAATTTTAACTACATTCATGTTTTCACTAAGGTATTCAAGAGAATACATGATTAAGGCCTTTGAATGTTTGGAATGTGACCAACAAGACATATATATGGGGATTAACGATAGTATTAAATCTCTGGTAATCGTTTCCACTATATTATGAGAGTGGACTGCAGTATTATGGATAAGCCTAAAGATTAGAATGGATTATGTTGGACATAAGTTAGTATTGTTTAAGGATAGAAGATTTTCGATATTATTAATGGGATGTTATAGTATTATAGTTTTAGAAAAAGGACAACCTGTAGGACGAGTGACAGCCCATCTCTTCGGACAAGGCTGTGGGAATCGAACCCACAACCGAAGTGTGACTGGCCTTTATCACCTACCACTGGCCTACAGGAAGTCCCTGTTTAGTAGAAACTAGTTTTATTTTATTATGCGGTATGATATACGAAGTATAAGTTCATTTTTGGAACCATATACGATTAATCTAACCATAAGATGAACTTATAAATTTTCTAACCTTTTGTTTGAGACAGATGGAATGACCCATCATTCTATCACATGATCTGCTAACACTTCACGAATAACAAATTCAGCTTCATTTATTTAAGAGATGAAGTAGAAATTGTTCAAGGCACGAACAACAGCGAGATTGTACCAAAATAAAGTAAGTATTTATTCTAATTCAAACTCTTCAACTTTAGGGAAACGATCTTGAAAACCAAAAATGTTGTCCTAGTGCTCTTATACCTGATGAATCAGATGGTACCTCATATCACCACAAATCTATGGATTTGTGATTACTGGCTTTTCCATAGCCATGTTCTCTACCACTCTCCCTCAGAACATGATGGTTAGATTTATCTTCCATATCCATATTTTCACCTATGTTGAAACCCAGTGATTAGTTTATTTGGGTAACCGTTAAGTTTCATACTTTTGTTTTAAAATATTGGTTTTGGTATTCCTTTTTACGATGTGGGTTTCTATTAAATAAACTTTCTAATAGTAAACCATTTATAACCCCAACGAATTTCGAGGGCGAAATTCATTTTAAGGGGGGTAGAATGTAACACCCCGAGATTTTATGAAAAATATTCTTTTTAATTTCACTAATGTCTTGTGTTGTACGCTACACCAAAAGGAGCTTGCACAACACGCATCCTTGACTTGCCTTGCATTACACACAATCGCAACCTTCCTCGATAGCGTGTGTAGTACGCAATACTGAGTTTCACGAAACAACGATATGCTTTAAAATATTATTAAAACTAGACGTTATGAATAGTAATAACCACTTTTTGAAATTTTGTAAATTTTATTTTTTAAAATGGAATTCATTTTTAGATTCGGAGTATCAAATTTAGCCTAAGGTGAAATTTTGGTACTTTTTCGGATAACTTTCATATTCTGATGAATAGTGAAAATTTATAAATTATAATTAAAAACAACTTTTTTAATCGAAATAATTAATAGTGATAAATAATTAATTTGAGTGGTTTTAAAGTATATTTCGAATATATTTTTACAATTTAATACAATTTTTGTCATTGGTTGTAATTTCACATTTAAACCAGACATAATCAAGTGTCAATCTTTTGATAGATATTGTTTCTTAGAAACACGCTATTTGTTTTAACAGCGGGATTTAATTATAAAATTAATTAATGCAACTTCTATGTTATGAATTTGGTATAATAGACTTCATTTTTGAATTCGGAATATGAAATATAGCTTAGGATGAAATTTTGGCATTTTTCTGAAAAACATCAATTTTTGATGAATAGTGAAACTACTAAGTTGTAGTTAAAAACTGAATTTTTCAAAAAACATAATTTTACCGCTTCTGTGAATGGAATTTCAAAAATCTGAGAGACACGGTTGATGTCAGTAAGTAAAATGTGGTTCAATGAGATGAAAATAATTTTTGGTGAATATTAACTTTTTACTTTTATTTACCACGGTTAAAAGTAAATAGGGTAATTAAGGGTAAGAATGATATTGATATTACCCTAACACATGTCCTAATTCTATTGGACAAGTGTATCTCGACCAAAAACAACCTTAAGTGTAAAATATTATCATTTATACCCACTTGGATTAGATTAGGACATTTATTATTATTTAATTCAAAGAATAGTTAAAAGAGTTAAAATCAAAGTTTATTTACTAAAACATTTTTAATATAGGGTTATACATAAGATAAATTCGATTGTAAATATTCATTAGAAAGATACAAAGATTTCCTACATGATGGTAGTTTATTTATAATTTTTAGACATTATATAATTTAATTTATTTATGACACAATTATGATTCAGTAATTATCTTATTTATGAAATATTGACATGATTGATGTTATAAACACCAAAATAAATGTAATTTGAGACTTTTTATGAATTCCACTAATTTTATAGGTTAATATTATATATTAGTGTTTATTTAATAAACTTGGTTCGAACATATAATTCTGTTATGACTTTCACAAAAATCATATATCAAATAGTGTCAAAATTGACACAAAATAGTTTTCAAATCAAATATTATATTATTAATTGTTATTTTATTCCTAAAAATATAAGGTTCGGCCAAATGACTTAGATAAGGATATATGTATTAGTAATAAACAATTTGGGGTTCTTTTGGCATGTTATAATAAGTGTATTAACCATATAGTGAAAGAAAACAAAAAGACACGGTAAAAGTTAAATGATTTAACTTAGAGTTAAATCTAATTGATAAGGTTAAAATGATATTCTAAACTTGTCTAAATCCTATTGGTTGATAGGATTTCGACCCATCCCCACTTTAGATTCGAAATAAGACCCTTTGAAACCATTATAAACCGATTTTGACTTTAATATAAAATAATATTTTGAGATATTCCTAAGGTGCCCCTCTCCTCCCTTATAAAAGGGTACCTCCTCCCCCTCCTCCTCACACCAAATTGAGCACTCAAGCTCGGACAACCCCTGCCATTTTCTCCTCTCCACTTCCCTAGAATAATCCTAGAGGTCATTTTCTTCTTCAAAGACCATTATTAGTTCCCTAAGTGGAGGATTCAAAGAAGCGTTCCAAAGAAGAGGTAATATCCATTACCGATCTTTTCAATTTCTTTCTTCTTCAACTTCTTCTTCTTTAGTTGTTTCATGAAAAAGTAATAACATCAGTATTACTTACATACTAATATGTTATTATAAATATAAAACAACCCTAATTCACCTTCTATCCATCCTATGGAAAAATGAAATCACCGCGCGTGCGTACGTACGGAATACCGTCTCCACGCCGTGGTGTAATCTATTTTCCACCACCACCTTACATGGATGGGTATAATGGTGTAAAGAATAACTATACATAGTTATTACAACATCATATTGATTCTGATATATTGTATAATCCACTCCAATTCAATTCAATAATTATGGAAATGATATCATCGCTCGTGCGTACGTACGGACTACCGTCTCCACGACGCGATGAGATTCATTCTTAATAATTAACCATTCATGAATGATTATAAAGTATATATAATAAGTAATAATTAAATATATGACCTAATAATGATACTGGAATTATTTATATTTATATGTATGTCATCTACTTAATTCCATTCAATTCAATAAGGAAACGAAAACAGCGTTCATGCGTACGTACGGACTACCGTCTCCATGAACGGTGTATTTCCTTCCATTTACTGATTTATTATATATGTATATTATTAATATATATATATAAATCATGTTTTATATTCTGTAATTAAGTAATCATGATCTAAGTAATCATATGAATAATTACAAGTTAAAAACACGAACGACAAATGAGACGATTTTACCCAAAACGCTACATTAACAAGAATTTACAAAAGAACGGGTAATATAAAGTCATAAGTGGACCATATATGATATAATAACCATGAATATGATTCTGGAATAAGTCAATAACATGATTTAAATCATTATACAGGAGGTTCGGACACTTACAAAGCAAGTCGGACATAAGGTAAGGAATATATCACAATCTCATTTTATCCGAGATTGTTTATACTTTGTATTTACTGGGGGGTATTTTATCATCCAAATCCAGTTTTCCTCAATATTTAATATTATATCCATTCACCTACAATTTTTTAAATCCTATTTTACCCTTCGGTGTGTTTTTAGTAAAAGATATGAAAGGAATCTTCTGTCATTTTTCATACGAGGTACTTTTTTGACTTTTCCGACAAAAGTACGAAAAGAATGTTTTTTTAACTTATATGGAATGTATGGATTTTTAAAACTTTATTTTCAAGAATCTTCCTTTACAAGTTTTCATGTTTATTTTTAATCAACTTCTTTTAGTTTAAAATTGTATGACATGCTAATAAAGGAAAATTATTTTTGAAGTAGAAAGGATATTTTCATCAAGAATGAAGTTCAAGTGTTTTATCAAAATTATTTTCCATCTAAGATAATATAGGGTTCTGTTTTTATCCCTATTATTACATTGATTTGATTATGTTTTGAGTAAATTATTTTTATGAAGTCATTTACCTTATATGATTTTTTTTATGATGTCATGATGTTTCAAGAATCCCATTTTTGTTACATGTGTTATGCGATGATGTATGATTTATGATTATGTGGCACACATAAGAAAGGATTCATTATAAGATGGGTGGGACCTATATCTCCCTCCAATGCATTGGGTAAAGATTTTATATCTCATGAGATAGATAGGGCTGGAACGGTAGGTTATACCGGTTCAGTGAAACAGGACTGAAACGAGGGTTACTCGATTCAGAAAGGGACTTTGTCTACTAAGATAGTCTTGGAAATGAGTCTTGAATAACAGGAAATTATTCTCTATGATTATGTGTGAATGCCACAAAGTTTCATGTTTTAATTTATGATTATTGTGATTACATTTCACTGCCATGATTTACCCCATGTTATGAAATTATGATCTCTTTTGCAGGTAAAGATTTCCAAAATTTATGTGCTTATGTATATGATGTGATCGATATTTCTTTTGTTTACCCTTACTGAGCATTTGAGCTCACCCTTTTATGTTTTCTTTTCCCCAGGATATAAAGAATGGTTTTAGGTAAAAAAAGGAAGATCTTTATAGGAGATATTGAGGATCTTTCACCACGATTAGAAGATTACGTTCTGAGTTTCCAAAGACACTAAACTATTACGGTCCTTATGTGTGTGTATTTGTTATGTACTAAGTATTCGGAAAATGTAATGTAATGTCCATGTACGTCAAGCTTCGGGTATCTACAGTGGGGGTGTCCTGGGGGAGGTGGTGTGTAGGGGGTGGTAATGTCCAGGGGTTGGGGGTGCGGTCCTAGAGGGTAGGGATATCTAGGGGGATATCTAGTTGGTGGGGTTATGTCTATGAGGCAGGGGGATGTCATGGGGGTTGGGGGGAGGGGTTGTCTAAGGGGGTAGGGTTGTCCAGGGGGTGGGGTGGTTTCTAGGGGTGGATGGTATCTAGGGTTTTGGGGGCTGTCTAAGGGGATATGTGGTTCCAGGTGGTGTCCAATGGGTGGGGTGTGGGGTTGTCCAAGGGGGTGGGTGATGTCCATGGGGGTGGGGGTGTCTAAGGGGTGGAGGTTTTCCAGGGGTTGGGGGTGCTTTTCCAGATGTTTGGGGTGTCCATGTGAGTAGGGGGTGTCCCGGGGGTTGGGGACTGTCTAGGGGGTGGTGGTGTCCAGGGGGTGGGGCTATCAAGGGTGGGGGTGTCCTGGGGCTGGGGTCTGTCCAATGGTTGGGGGTGTCCAAGAGGGGTGGGGGAGTCCAGGGGTGGGGTTTGTCCATGGGGGTGGGGGTGTCTAAGGGGTGTGTCGGTGTTCAGGGGTGGGGTGGTGTCTAGAGTGGTGGGGGTGTCCAAGCAGTGTGAGGATGTCCAAGGGGGATGAGGGGTTGTCCAGGGGGTGGGCATGTCTAAGGGGGGCAGGGTGTGTCTAGGGGTGGGGGATTTCTAGGGGGAGGGGGGGCTATCCATGGGGGGAGGGGGTGTCTAAGGGGGTGGAGGGGTGTCGAGGGGGTGGGGGTTGTCCAGGGTGGGGGGAGGGGGGTGTCCAGGGGGTGGGAGGGGATGTCCAAGGGGTTGGGGTGTCCATGGGGTGGGGGTTTCAATGTTGTGGGGATAGTCCATGGGTGTGGGGTTGTCCAGGGGGTGTGGGTTTCTAGGGCTGGGGTGGTATCTAGGGGTGGGGGTGTCCAGGGGGTTGTAAGAGGGGGTTTGGGGAGGGGGAGTTGTCTAAGAGGGTGGAGGGCTATCAAAGGTGGTAGGGGCAGTCCAAGGTGTTGGGGGGCTATCTAGGGGTTGGGGGTGTCTAAGGGGGTTGGGTGTGTCCTAGGGGTTGGTTGTCCAAGGTGGGGGGATTTCCTGGGGGTTGGGGGTTGTCCAAGGGGGTGGGGGTGTCCAGAGGGCTCTAGGGGGTGGGGGGGGGGGGGGTTCATAGGAGGGGTGAATCAGTCATACCTAATCGATAAGTCATGTTTTATTATTTATAGGTAATGAATTAATGATAAAGTGAATTACCTAATCACACATATATTCTGGCACAACAAATCATCAAACATCAAATGTCTGTAATATTAGTCAAAAATGTAATGGATCAATCAGTCCCTCATATCCATCACTATCATCACTATTATCATCGGTCTCACCCTCTTACTCATCATCACTCCTTTAATCGTCCATGACCTTCTCAGCACCTTCCTCCTCACCCTCGTAATCAACCTCGGCCACCTTTTTATCCTCCCCCTCTTCCTCTGCCTCTACTTCTTCCTCCTCCATCGCCTCAGCCCTCTACTCACCCTAATCCTCCTCCACATCTTCCTCCTCTTCATCATCTCAAACAAAACTAGAATTTATACCTAGTGCATTATATATAAAAAACATCGATGAAATATATTTATCACAAGATGTGTTGGACACTGGTGGAAGTGTTGTATGTAAAACTTCCATCAGTTTCATAAATTTTGTGTTTTCCATAGATGATTGTTTTGTCCTCTCTATGGAATTTTTTAGACTGTTCTACCTGTGCCATAACCTGGTAGAACTTGGTGGTACTACAACTCGTACTTGAGGAGGTCCAATACCTATTCTTGGTAATACTCTTTCCAGGTCGGTAGTGTACACTTCCAGGGTGCTCATCTCCCAACACCTAATATAAGTGATCTTTTGGAACAAAATTGGGACGTTCCTGGAAATCAAGGGCCTCTAAAGAAGCCTATTACAAATTTAAATAGATTATTAATTTTAAAAATAGATATTGAAATTTTAATTTAACAAATTAAAACATACAATCTGTTGTTGAGTTGGTTCATTAACTGCACTTCCATCTGTCTTCCTTCGACTCGAGCAAAATAGTTTTGCTCCAGAAACACATCTACCAATATTCAAATTTTTCCTCCATAATGACACTGAATCTTGGAAACCATAATTAAAAATAGGGTACCGATAATTACTTCCATAAAAAATAGTATTTAATAACTATCACAATCAAATAAATTATTGAGGAAATAATAGAAAGTGAAAGTCGTAAAGAAAAATTATAAACAACTGTCATACCTTCTTCTTCTCATGATTTGGCATCGTAGTATGTATCAGTGTGTGGAGGTATTTTTTACCATCAATTTTGTTATTTATTCTAGATTATTCCTAAATAAAATTCAATTATACAAAAGATAGTATTAATGAAAAACATGAAATTTTTTATTTAAATACCTAAAATGTGATTAATACCTAAAACTGGGTAGTTGTCCAATGAGTAATCATCTGTCTATACTCTTCAATTGGAAAATCATCAACAACATGGACCCCCTATAACTATGTGAAAAATCTAGCACTCCCTACAATATACAATTTGTTCTTATAAGTTCTCCAAAGCTCACCTAAATCCTTTAGATGTGCTAGCCGTCCACCGTCACCATCAGTGAAATTAAACTGAAGCTGACACCAAAATATTAATTCATATAAATACAAAAAATAATATATTGCATTAAATAAAATAGATGTTTTAATCCATATCTCTACCTAGGCATTATCCTTTACTTTGTTTGGAAATTGTATCCATGAGAGAGAGATGACATGAATGATGTCAGAGTATTTGGAAAGCATCGCCAAAAAACAATGACATTACTGCCATGTTTTATTAATCATTTGATTGTCTTCATTGTAGTCCATCATCAACTGTGTGTTATGGTTTCACACTACAAACTAGTATGAATGTCCCTCCCCTTACTCCAATTAGTATATGTATCTGTTATTAATGAAATAATAATATTTTATCAATACATGTTATAATGAAAATAAATAATGGTATAAAAATGTGTTAGGGTTCTATAAATATACCTCCAGAAGAATGATCAATGGGCACCGCTGGATATGCCGAAATAGATGGAATATCCTATGCTAGTGTAGAGGGTCCCAATGTATGCTCCACATGGATAGAATCGGGTGGAGATGGATTCAAAGAATATGTAATATAGTAGCTCGTAGAGAAGGAAGTGGAATCAAAGAAGATGACACAAATGACTAACCAACTGCTGAATGGGGAGTGGGAATCGTGATTAGATATGGTAAAGAAAGGTGAAAAGACTCAGATGTTAAGGTTGGTGAAAACATGGGAGGCCTAAATATTCCATGTTTCCCTAAGAACACCATGGGATCAGAATGTGGGATTGATGGTATATTTGTGGGGGGGGGGGCGAGGTCTAATCGGGTACGCTGACCAGATCGGCTAGGTCTCATACTACCCCCCCTCATACGAACACTTTATGTACTGGGACCACTACTATGCTGCTCATAAAATAATTATCACCTAAGTGGTTGTACCATCCAAAATTTTTAAAACAAAATTAATCAAATGACATTATATGTTATTTAAATATATATATTTGAAATAAAATACTCACTATAGGGAGTAGTGGTAGAATGCCCATCTCAACCATGCGACTATTGTTATATATCATATTTTTCTGTCGCCTCTCTTCAATTGGATATATTTCATTCATTTGAAAACAAATATGTAAGTAATTATAAATGGATAACTAATGTGTAACTCAAAAAACAAAATAAATGTGAGGGAATTAGAGGATTCATGGATAATTTAACTATCCATTTTTTTAGACGAGCTTGAATAGAAATATAATGAATTTAGTAAATCATACATGATGTAATAAAGAAATTTAATATTTATTTGGATGGTTGTTTAATAAGAAGTCAAACCATTATGTTCATATGGGGTAAACCATTTAAAAAAATTATGGAAAAATTTAATTTCATTACCTCAGTTAGATGATGCAGGTTTCAATTCATGTTTTGTAGAAGAAGAAAAACCATCATGTTCATTGTCTGGTAAAATGTTAAAGGGAGGAATAAGAGTTAAAATAATTATATAAATTCTTAATAAAGCATTGAAATGTTCACCAAGTTAGAAATGTTTGTTTCGTTGGTTTGAATACAGTTAAATTCTAAAATAGAAAATTAAATTCAAATGAAATTGCAACCAACAATCACGGAAAATTCACATAATGATCAGGTCAGATAAAAAATATTTGTAATAAATATTAAATAAATTTTAATAGTACAAACCTTAAAAAATCATGTCGACCTAAAACAAAATAATTGGAAACATGGATGGATGATTTTATATGTTTACCACCATAACATCAGGTTAACAATCAACTCTGAAAATTGAGATTTAGAGTCATAAAAAGTAATAAATGGACCATTACCAATAGAAATAGGGATGATTTCATTTTCATCATCACCATCATCAAAAATATTTATTAGAATTACATCAATAATGACACCAAATTACGGTCAAATACGGTCTTTGACATAAAAAACTTGTTTCTCCATTGATTCCAATACATATGGTTCATCGGTTGAAAGAGTGTGAGTCATATAAATTACAAAAAATCCAAAATCATCAATAAATGTTCCCTACCATGTCATCAAATAAAACCAATGACATTTCTTCATCATGACTCATCCATGAGAACAATAATCCAATATTATTAGTTTTTCAACGACTCTATAATAACCAAAATTTTCAAATGGAATTCTATTATCTGATGCATTGGCATAACCGTCATTTGAGGTAGTAACTTTAACACTATCATGTTGTGTTCTCATGTTATTTACTCGTTGAGTTATAATAAATCTTTACCCATTGATAACAATTGATTTACGATCAGTAACTGTGGTATTGTGACCAAATTCCAAAGCTCCAATTTCCTCAGAGATATAGTTAGAAGGGAAACTCAATACCTGAAATATTAATTACTATTAAACATAATTAAATATTTATTTAATTATTTTAAATTGTAATATTTTTACCATCAATTTAAACCAAGAAGAAAAGAAATTACTATGTAATGTATCCCCATTTTTCAAATATAAATAATGATGATTTCTAATTTTCATTGCCTTATGTTCCCTATATATTAAAATAGGAATAGTTTCACACATGTATTTTTAAGATAAACATATATTCAATTTACTTACATAATATTGTCATCGAAAAATATACAGTTGAACAAAACTGTGTGATGTACCATCTCCCACACTTCTGGGCTTAATGTCATCAATATATATGGCCCGAGAATTACACATGTTTGTAGGAGTGATGGAAATCTATGTTCAATTTTCTCACAGTGTTTTTCTCTTTTCTCATTGGCTTGTTCATTCTTGTAGTATGATCAGAAAAATACATAGATCATAAATTCATACATTATTGATCTATGTAACAGTTCGTGATAGAACTTTCTTGATTATTTCTATTTCAAACATAATAATGTATTGTGTACATATTTCATTCAATTGGATACTTCCAACGAAAAGAAATTGGTCTTACGAGAAGTATTTTAGTAGGAATATGGACAATCAGATGTATCATTCATGTGAAAAATGATGGAGGAAGTATTTTCTCTAATTCACACAAAATTATTGTGGAATAATCCAACATTTGTTGCAAGAAAGACATGTAAAACTACTAAGAAAAAATATCTCTAAACATATATCACGAAGGAATAATATCCACTCTTACTTTTTTGTAAAAAAGAAGACAGATTTCTCTTGTAATAAACTCATATATAAATATGTTAAAATCCTGATTCTTCAATGATTTTAGCTTCAACTCTGTTCTATAGAACTATTTAGATATGTTTCATGAATATACATCAGGAACATTAATAGTTTCTAGTAATTACAAATATTGAATTTTTTCCTGTAGGTTTCATCACATAAGAATCGCATGGATGTTTCAATTTATTTTCACTGACACACACAAGATTCAATTCTGTTCTGATGCCCAAATCCATCAAGTCACACCGAGACCATAAATCGTCTTTTCTCTTTTCGTTATCAATTAAAATAATCATAAGAAACATTTCACGTATAAATTTTTCAATGTTCATTAATTATAAGCATTGACAAAACAGATTGGTTAACCAATAAGAAAAAAAAAAGATACTTCCCTTCGTCCAATTGTAACAGGATTTAGTAGAAACATTCTTTCTCATTTGAGACATCATTTGACCCTACTCGAATGTAAAACTGAAATATTTCAATACATTATGCACATCATATTCAAAAATACTCTAAGGTGGATCATCTGTCTCCATGGTATTGTCCAATTTTTGATGATTACTTCTATATGGATGGTCCATTAGAAATCATCACTGATGTTCCATAAAACTGAAACTACAATGATGATTCAGTTTTCTGGATCCTGTTTTCTTCATAAAAAACTGTACATGATAGTTTTCCCTTAATGCCCCATCAAAACATCATTTCATAAGTAAGAAAATCATTGATTGTTTAGATAATTGAAACATGCATCTGAAATATGTATTTCAAACATCCGTTTTAAGGGTGCACACCCACATCCCAAAAAAAGATTCAACTCATTTATTAAAGGTTTCATGTACATGTCTCTATCATTGCAAGGATCATAAAGTCCAGATATTAGTATGCACAAGAATGTGAAATGGTTTTTCATAAATAACCCTGGGGATGGTAAAAATGTGCATAAAAACTAGCCATGTGTTGTACAATGTAAGTATCTTCCCGAATAGATTAAAACTGTCACATGAAAGACCCAGCCTCACATTACGCACATCAGCTACAAAATCAGCATATCGAGCATCAGATATCTTTCATGGAAATCCATCTATAGGGTGAACTGACACATCATTAGTCTTCTTTCTATTAGTTTCATTCCATCACATTTTTATTGATATTTCATCAAAAATAAAATGTTTTTTGAGTTTGGGGATCAATGGAATGTGCCACATAACTTTATGTGGAACACGAGACGTTATTCCATCACCTTTTGGCTTCTAGTGGGATGTGTTGCATTTTATACAATAATTTCGTTCCGTGGATTCCTCCCAAAATAAAATGTATCCTTTTGGGAAAAAAAGAATTTTGTTTCATGAAAATCCATGTTCCTCAACTAACTTACCTGCCATATTATTGTTTGAGGGAATATCTACATCATCTAGAATTATGTCCTTCAAAAATCTATGAATTTAATCGATGGTAGTATTAGAAATCCCATTCATATTTTTCCCATGAAACAATTGAATTAAAAATTCAACCTTTTTCATTTTACTGCATTTTCGATACACATGAGTTGTGGTAGCATAATTCAATTTTTTCACACTAACAACATCTTCATTTTCATTATACGCATCATGTGTGCTCATATCTGAGTCTTCTTGGGATAGAATCATTTCTTTTTCTTGATGAAGGATATACATAAACTGGTCCTAAAACAAATTCTCCAATCCATTCTTCTCATTTGGATCATCAGCAATTTGAGATATCATTTTCTCCCCATTGTGATACCACACATAGTTGTTTTCTTGAAAACCATATTTGGTTATGTTGTAGCTGACTTATTTAGGTCTCAACAAAGGTCTTCCTACATAATTGTAACATGGTAGTGTAGGTGACCACTATCTGAAGCATTATGAAATGCAAAATCTAAAAATCTCTCCCAATTGTTTTTAAAATATCTCTAAATTGTTTTGAAAATCACTTGGGCAGTGTTTGTGATCACTCAAATAATGTACTAAAATATAAAATTTATTTGATCTATAATTTACTCAACTACTAAATAATTCTCCTACACAAGTGTACATGATATTTAAACCATAACTTATACACTACTCTATATTAGAAACAAAATATAAAATTCATAAAAATGATTTATTTGTGATAAAATATATTTGAATAACTATAAAAGAGGGTACAAGATCATGTTCACTTGTGTAGGAGAATTATTCAAGAGTTGAGTAAAATTTTCATCGAATTTATTTTATATTTTAGTAGATTATTTGAGTGATTACATACACTACCCAAGTGGTGGTGGTGTCCGGGGGTGGGGTGTCCCAGGGTGTGGGGGGTTGTCCAGGGGGTTGGGGTGTCCAGGGGGGTGGTGATGTCTAGGGGGACTGCCCTGGGGGTGTCTTGGAGGTGTCTAGGGGGTGGGGTGTCCTATGGGGCAGGGCTATCCATGGGTGGGGTCGTCCATGGGTGGGGGCTATCAATGGGGTGGGGGTGTCCAGGGGTATGGTTGTGTCTAGGGTGTTGTCTAGGGGGTGGGGTGTCCAGGGGGTGGGGTGGTGTCCAGGGGGTTTTCCATATGGGTGTGTGTGTCTAAGGAAGGGTGCTATCTAGGGGGGATTTCATTTGGGGTTGGTGTGTCTAGGGGGTAGGGGTGTCCAGGGGGTGGGGGTTCTTTAGGGGGTGTGGGTGACAGGGGGGTTGCCGAAGGGGGTGGGGGTGTCAACCCCCAAACTACGGTCATAGTATCCAATCTCTATCCAATTGTAGCCTGAGTTCAAGAATATTATAGATGACCTAGAGTAATATTAGGTAAAACCATGAATATCATATATATAAATCACAACACAGCTAATTGTAAACATTCCTCGAAATATTATACATGGATCAGATTTTATCTTCCACTTCAAATATCAACCATTAATTAAAAAAACATAATTGTAAACACACCTCCAAAGTTTGAGATAGTTATGTGGCTTATTGATTCCTTAAGAGGCTATCTGAGATATAATTCTTGGTTTGTGATACATGGTGTAAATATAGAATTTTCTTTGTATACAAAATTTTGGGTGTGTGTCAAATATAATCATATGTATGTTTTTTAGGCATATGAAGCAATTTTCGATTGGACACTACTCATGGGAGTATGATCCTTGTTATATAATTAGGTGATACAGAGTTATATGGATGTAAAAATTGTATGAGACCAATATGAATAGTGGATAAGAACATGAGTGATATTTCGTTGCGTAGACCACTTCTTCTTTGAAGGGTAAGAGGTGAGTGTTGGTATGTACTTAAATAAAAATATTAACATGTGAAAACAACTATACATAGATTATATGCGATTACAATTTTTGGAGTATCTAAGTGGATACACCCAGATAACCCACCGCCCCACACCACTGTATCCATCTACCCCCACACCCCCTAGACACCCCCCAACCTGGAGATCCCCAAACCCACCTGGGAACCCCCCCCCCCCCACCCACATTCCCACCTGGACTGTCCCCACCTCCCTAGATAACCCACACACCCTCCCCAACCAAGATATCCCACCCCCACCACCCTTGTACACCCCACCCCCTAGATAGACCACCCCCCATGGACATCACACCCCCTCCCCCACCTGGACAACACACCCCCACCTTCCTGATAGCCCACCCCTCCCTGGACAGCCCACACCCTCTCCCCCACACTCCTACAACACTTTACCCCATGTAGCCCCTTTCACAACCACTTAATTGGATAACCCCCCCCCCCCCCCCCCACATGGACATCCACCACACCTATACGAACTCCCCCCACCCTACTAGACATCCCCCTACCTAGACAGCCCCACCCCCACTAGGACAACACCCCCACCTGGAGAGCACACCCCCACCCCTATAAATCCTACACCCCTCCCCCACCTATACCACCGACCCCACCCGGGACATCCACCCCTAGACAACCCACACACCCTCCCCCACCTGGACATCCCACCCTTTCCCCCCTTGATAGCCCACACCCATCCTTGGACAATCCACACCCCCTCCCCTTACACCCTAGACAACCCAACCCCACAATTATAGACACCCCACCTGGATATCCCCCTACCCACTGCAATCCCTCATAGGGTAATTTTATTTAAAATCATTTTATTAATTAGTAAATGTAATCCACCGTGCATTTTCCATTTCATTCAAAACAAACCATTAAATTTATCAAAACATGAATATTTCAATTTATAAGGCTATATGGGTCACTTAAGAAAATGCCATTGGGAAATGGAAAATCACATACATGGTTATTTACAATTTAAAAACAGGACCAAGCACTTAAGAGTTGTGGTGGTGTCCAGGAGGTGGAGTGGTGTCTGGGGTGGGGGGTTTTCTAAGGGGGTGGGGGCTATCCAAGGGGGATGAGGTTGTCTAGGGGTGGGGGTGTCTAGGTGGGTGGGGGGTGTCGAGGGGGTGGGGGTGTCTGGTGGTGGGGCTGTCTAGGGTTGGGGGTGTCCAAATATGTGGGGGTGTCCAAGGGGTGGGGGTTGTCCAAGGGGTGGGGGTTTCCCGGGGGTGTGGCGGTGTCTGGAGGGGGTGTGTTCAGGGGGTCAGGGGTGTCCAAGGGGGTGGGGGTGGGGGTGTCCAAGGGGTTGGCTATGTCCAGGGGGTGGTGGTGGGGGTTGGGGAGTTCAGGGGTGGAAATACACATATAATACCATAAAAGTTACTTATTCCAAATCCAAACAAAATCACAATTCCAATCCATCACCCAACCAACTCCTAATTCATCTTCTATATCACTAGTTTTCCCATTATTCATTGAACAAAAATAGAAATACCAAATACAAATCCAATTTTCAACTAAACTAAAGTCCACAGAAACTACCATATCACCCCACTAAAAAATCTAAAACCACCTAAAACACTACCCCAACCATCCACCATCCCTTCAGATGGTCTATCCTTATATCTATTACCCACTTCAAGAAGATATGACAAAAAAAACAATACCATCATTAATGTGTAGAACAAAAAATATGAAACAAATCTATGTGTTCGGTATACCATGCCACAGACTGCACTGAACACTTATTTAGGCCAAATCAAAAATGAAAATTGAAAAAATAGATGCATAACATTAAAATAATGTTAGTAATTACTAATTTGTTGTGTAGAAAAAAATATTACTTGATTGAAGATGTATTTTTTTGGTGGATGGTGTTCCCCAGCCTAGGGTAAAGAGTGACCTTCGGGAGCTTTGGATTAAAGAGCCAAAAATCATGCAGACTGGGAGCTAGGCTACTGTGTATTTGGGAGAAATCCTTCCCAATGGTTTCTAAAAACTGTGAGGAAATATACTATTAGCCAATGGTTATAAGAAATTGTTGGTATACATAACGTTTTTACAATGGTTTAATCAAACCATTGAGAGATCATGGTTATAAAAATACATTTCCAACAGTATTAATAAACTATTTGGAAATGTTGCGGTTTTTATAGTATACCAAAAGCTTCTTCAAACAATTGGTATAAAACCTTAGGTAAAAACTCTACTTCCTATTTCGACTATATTACTTGATGGGATGATAAGGCTAAGGAAGAATATAAAATAATTATAACATAATAATAATGAAATTATTTATATATTTTTTATTTTTTGAATTTTATTGAATGTTTTTTGAATAAATAATTAAAATCTTGAAGTTAAATGATAAATAATACTTCACATATGTTATAGCCCACACAAAGTAAGATAAATACTGAGAGATACAAATTTTAAATTTTAACTATATTTTATTTTAAATTATTTACAATGTTATATTCTATTTTAAATTAATTTTAAAATATATTTTCTTCCTCTAACATGAAATCGCCATCTATAGTCATTAGACTGAATTTCAGGCTTTAATTTTATATTAAATTATTTTTACACTTATAAACTTATTTATCTAAAAAAACCATATCTCATCTCATTTTTGGGTTCAATTTAATATTATATTCTATCACTTATTGAAATTTAATTTTAGAAAATGTATTCCATATTTAGAATAACGACGTAAAAATTCTCTAAATAGTTCTATTATTTTTTTGGTCACTATGAATAGTAACCATAGTAAAATTCTGTTACAATGATATTGGTAAAATTAGTTAATTAAGGCTAAAAAATTGTTATATGGCTTAAAATACATTAAAAACATGCCTTTATTTCATCATATTAGTCAACCAATCCATTATTATAAGAAATTATGAATTATGATATTTTTATTACTATTATCTTTGATTAAGCCATTATAATATTCTATCTAAATGAAAATAAAATGTGTCACTCTCTTGATTTTATATATATCATGCAATTTTCCACAGTGATAAGAATAATTTAAGAATGGATGTTAATGTTTATTTTTATCATAATGAAATTATTTTCATTATGGGTTTTTTTTAATTTTTAGTGACTATATAATTTCATTAAATGCTTACACATCACAGACATATTCCTTTTGATAACATTATAAATATCAAGTAAATGATTCTAACATCAATGACAGTAATATATTATTGGAGATTAAAAGTGTTAAAATACATTTATATATAAATATAACATATTATAGATCTTTTAATGTTGTTAATTTTAATTCTAATGTTTTTTTATTTCATAATGTGAAGGTTATTTAAGAGTTCAGGAAATGGCATTTAATTTAATTTATAATAAACATTATTTTATTAAATGAATTCAAATTCATCAAATACATTATGTCGACTAGGGGAATTTTATATGGTTGAAAACATCAACTACGGTCCATTTAAAGGTCAGTTTCCAATTTATAGTGACGCACTTGATCCGAAAATTGTAAAAAACATATAAATTAGTGTAATTTTCAAATGGGTTAATGGGAGGTTAAAAAAGAGATAAGGGTAAAACAATAATCTAAACAGGTCCAAATTTTATTGGAGGAGATAATTTTGACCCATAATAATACTATATATTATTAATATAAATTTTCAGTCAAATTCTCTTTTTAATTAATTTATACTAGTTTTGTACTTAAAAAATATCCAGTAATTCCTCTCTTATCACTTATAAAATAGAACATCCCATTGTCTCTTCCACACAAAATTTGAGGAATATAACTCACAAAAAACCAACCCAAATAACATACCTGAATGCCTAACCATGTCATATATATATATATTGAAAATACCAACCTTTTTGTTCTGGTGGTGTTTATAAAATGAGGTTTCTTGAAGAAGATATATAACTTTAAATCGAATTATTTATTTATATTTATTCTATATCAATCAAATATTTTAAAACTATTCATAAATAGTAAAAAATATATCTTCACTATACTTTTATATTTTTATGTAAATGGAATAACCCGTATCTATCCCCTTCTTCCATAATATGGGAAAAGAATCAATATTACATGTGTATGGAAGACGACCTCACCATGAACTGATGTAATTAATTTTCCATCACATTCTCCAATGGATTCATATAATTATGGATTTAATGTATATATATAACATTAATTAAATATTTATCACTATATAAGGGTATTATATCATATACTTTCTTACAATTCCATATATTGGAGAATGATAACATCGTTCGTTCGTATGTGGGGATTACCACCCCCAGAAGTGAGGTGATTCATTTATAATGAACACGTCACATTTCATATATATATATATATAAATAAATAATATGATACATATGATATAATAATCATTATGATAATATATAATAATACATAAACAGTTTCGATCACGTTGATTAAAAATGGAAACGTACTCATGCGTACATACGACCTATAATCTAAATAATTTTAATGTAGTTGATTTTTCAAATCCATATTTGATGAATGGTTTAACATTATAATAAAAAAATTTAAAATATAACTATTTATTGATTATTATTCTGTATATTATATAATAATGACTTATTTGGCCATAGTCAACCCACTTAATGCATTTTGGACATAAGAACTAAATGTCGTCAAAACATACAACATGAACATAATTGATTATGTAATTAAATATAACATGGTAATAACTAAATTAAAATGAATAATGAAATATAAAAAATTTATTAAGACATTAAATAGGTTAAATATTTTTATCATTTTTTTAGATAAAGAAATCATGTGTTGATTAATGCTTGAGTTAAGAGATAATTTTGCTTAAATACCTAGCATAAAATGATTTAAAGATATATTATATAATTTTTCTCATACATTTACATATCATTAAAATTAATTAATATATTTATTTATAAATACCTATATGAAAGAATAAAGACATTCTATATAAATGTTTACATTCTTTGAAAGGTTTTAAAAAGGAATTTTTTTTTGTATTTTTTCAAGATTGTTTAGAATTTCATTATAAAATTATAAGATAATTTTATATTTTAACAGATACGACATCAGTGTCTTTTCTCAAAAAAATACCAATATATATCATGAGGATGGGTATGAATGATATAGATCACAAAATCGCATGAGCCAATTATAGTACTCCAATCCATTATGTATTGTTTATTTTCTATAAAGAATAATGCTGGAAGTTGAATTTATTAGTTAATACACTTATAAGGGTTCTAGGAAGGGTTTTATTATGATGACTTCCAAATTCACATATTAGGCTTCTAAATTAATTCTATTGAGTTTTTTTGGAAATTATTTTACTTTTAAAAGGATAACTAATGTTTAGTTGTTATATAGGAAGGTTTATAACAAATTCGGTTAAAAAGATATGTTTTTTGAATGTATTCTTCATGGGTTCTCATGTTTTCTAAGAAACCCTCATGATTATGATTATTTACTTCATATTTTCTTATAAAGTGTATTATAAAATACATTAGTCAACGAAGATACTTTCTTATGTTTGTAAATGATTATTATAGCTCCAAATTTATTATCTTAAAGGAGACCCTTATTTTCTGAAATCGTGGGTTAAATGTGGACTAATAAGTTTCTTTATTATTATTTATTCCCCTTACTTATATTTTTTGTCATCACATTTTTTCAATTTTTCTATTAGGTTTTAAGGATAATTATCAATAAATAATATGCCTAGTTTGAAATCGTAAATATTATTCATGAAAGAAACCATTATTTATTTTAAAAATACTATATTATTGTAAAAATGTATACAATAGTGATGTTTCTAACATGTAATGTATGGATGTTTTATGTGATAGTGATAAAAAATTCTCTAAAACTTCAAACCTAAAAAGGTATTTTGAAAAGAAATAAAATGATGTCTTGTAAAAAATTAAATTATGGATTAAATAATGTCTGATTATTTTATATGGTATGAGAGGAACAAATTATATAATATTTGATGTTAGGATAATGTGAAAAATACCCTTACTATTTTATTATTTATGGTTATCATGATATTTTCTTTTAAAATTACCATATTGATTTAAATAAAAACAATCTATTTAGAATGGGTTTTTGTTGGGTAAACATTGATGTTGATGTTGTAAGGAACAAATAAGATAATATTCCTCCAAAATAAAAACCAATAATGGTAGGCGTTAGAACATAGTAGTTTGTTTCCATGATGCCTCAATTTACCTATTCTATAAATGGTGGTGTTACCCATTTGAAATAGAAACAATGTTCACTAGAATGGAACATGTATATATAAGAGAATTTCTAGAAACAACACCCTATATCATTCAATGATTCATCTAACCCCATGATAACTGAAAGATGGTTCAAATACTTAGATAAGAAATTCAATGTCGTAGATTATTCATATCATCAAATAGTGGCTCTATTTTTTTTATTACCATTTTAAAGGTGAATATAACAAGTAGTGGTCAATTGTTATGATTTCCAGGGAAAGAGAAGAGATTAATTCCAAATAATGAGACACATTTATAGATATTTTCCATGAGAAATATTTTCCTAATTTTGTTCAAAATAAGATGGAAAATCAATTATCACAATTAAAGAAGAAGTAGAAAGATTCGATTTTAAGGTGTGAACAAAATATCTCCTAATTTTCATGTTAAAAAGAATTATCTGAGATATTGATAGTAAAATTAAAAAAATTTACCCATGATAAAATTCAAGATACCAAAGGCAATCATATTCATGTGAATTCAAATATTTGGATAAAATTGTTCAATAAGACAAGAAGTTAAATATGATGTTTTCTTATAGTCATTTATTCATTGAAATATATAAAAACAAAAGTTACAAATTTGTGTAAATGAACAAGAATACCTAAAATAAATCATAAGGTATGAAAATAAAGCTTCAATCTTGTGGTTTGTGGGGTAAAAATCACACTCGATGTTTTCTTATAAAAGATAGGAAGTGTCATTAATGTAGATAGTTTTCACATGTGGCTTGTTGCTGTAAAAATTGATCCTAGAAATAATTAAAATATGATTGTTTGAAAATTTAATATTAATTAGATGGGTTGTTATGCAAGTAATTTTACAAATATACGTACATAATATCGAAATTGTCATGGTAAAAAATAGAATTGTGTGTATAAAAAAGTTTTTACAAGTTCAGTAGATGTTTGATTATTAAAAAATGAGGTGTTAGGTATATTACTTATTTATTATGATTTTGAAAATGTATTGTTTGATTTAGGGTCTATATACTCTTCCATTTTTCAGACATTTAAAGATAAATTTGAAATTTCACCTCAAGAAATGAATCCTGAACATTTGGTAGAAACTCATTGGTTAAGTATTATGAACAAATGAAATTATAATTATATTACTATTATTGTCCGTGGAATAGATTTTATGAAAACATATTTTTCATTCCACTTATTGGGATTGATGTTATTCTGGTTATGGAATGAATTTCTATTTTCCAATCTATGATATATTCTAGATATAATGTAACAATTTTTTCGAATGAGATTCAATGTGCATACCAGAATGAATTCATACCTTTGATAACGCATCTTGAAGCTCAGAAAATATTAAAATATGTTAATGAAATTTATCTTTCACCTATTATTGATAATAGGAATATTGTTCATATTGTTAATTTTCCTATAGAAAAAGAATATATCGACGCATTTTTGAGTAATTTTCTTGTTGTTATACCCGATTGGGAAGTTGGGTATTTTTAACATCGTGGCATATTCTTGGAAAGTTTAAAATCATAGTAATCTAATGGATCATGTGTATTTTTTTAGTTAAGAAATTTGTTATAGGTATTTTAGAATAAGGTATTGATGCATCCTATTACATAACTATAGGGTGGTAAAATTGTATTTTTCAGCAATAATTATGGTTAAAGGATAAATTTCATTGATTATAGATCCATTAATAACATCATGATTATGAACAAGTTTCCATTGCCTTATATTAAGGATTTTTTTATCAGCTCAAGGGAGAAGTTAATTTTTTATATATTTAGTTTAGGATACCATCAGTTAATGGAGTTGGATGATGATATTTACAAAACATCATTTATGACTAGATTTGAGGATTATGAGTTTGTATTTATTCGATTTGGGTAGTTTAATGAACCGACTATATTAATGGATCTTATGAATTTATTTCACAAAAACTATATACATAAGTTTTTAGCTGTTCATAATGAAGACATATTGTTATATTCCAAAAGTTAAAAAAAATTCACCTAATGAGTGTTTTGATAACAATTAATGAAAATAAGTTATATATAAAATTTACTAATAGTGAATTTTGGCTACAATTAATTTCTATCCTAGGGAATATTATTTCTAAAGATGGAAAATATTTGGACAATACTAAAACTAATTTTATTGATGAATGGCATAGACATGAAAATGTCACATATATTTTTAATTTTGTAGGATTATTGGGCTACCACTATTTGTTTCTTTAAAATTTAATAGTTATATAGTCCACTGATTACATTAACTCAAATGGAGTTAAATTAATCTAGAGAAAATAGTTTTATGATTGTTTCCAATAACTAAAAAATGTTTTGTTAATACTCTGTTTTTGTCCCTTTCCTCTAGAAAAGATTATTTTTTTTTATCAAAAATGATGTTCTAGTGAAGGTACTTGGTTTTATTATGTGATGAATGATGAAGGTATTACTTTTTCCTCACAGCAACTGAAACTATAAGAGTTAAATTATCATACACATGATCTGAAATTAGATATTTTTTTCTTTTTATATTTTGAGGCATCATTTATATGGATTAATGTGTGAAATATATAATGATCGAATTATATATTAAGTAATAAATAGTTGAAAATTTGGTAAATAATATTGATAAAATTGATTAAGGATTATTATTGTATGATTCATTACCATACTAGAAGAATAACCAATGTAGATGATTCATTGATTATAAAAGATAATGTTTCATTAACAATGTTATGTTTGGAACCCAACGCTTTGGTTAATTATGAATAAATTTATGCCTAGAAATTGTGCATGTCGGAATTTGTTTTGTTTTGTTTTAGGTGTCAGAAAAACCATCGATGTCTAAGATAATTAATTAATATCGAAAATAGGATCATGTTTTATAGGAAAATGTAGAATCTATTAATATGAGCAATATACCATATTTAAAATTTGTTGAAGAATGTTTTATGGGATTTGGAAAATTATTATGTGTTCTATTTAATTATCATATGAAGATAGAATTATTTAGTGAAGCCCATAGTTCCCTATTTTATATTCATCCTATAAATTCCAAGATATATAGAGGCCACATTGTAAAGACCCGTAAATTTAAAGGATATTTTTTTTCTTAATTTTCTTTGGAATTTTACAAGAACGCAGTTTCTGACGGCACCTAATTCCGAGGCCTGGTGTGCCCGGAATCATTTTCGGAAGTTTGGCTCGGGTACGTTCAGTGAACGGACGAGCGGGTTTTTCTAACTTTTAAACCGGTTCCCGGAATCGAATTCTGAGGGCACCGATGAAATTGCAGCGCCGATATTCACTTAGAAACACCTCTTCCGGAGTTGCGTTTGCTCGGGTGTGGTTTTTAATTTTCGGGCTTAAAGTTAAGAAATAAAATAATTTTGCGACAACATTATTTTATTTCACTTAAGCCACTTGGAAGCCACTTGAAGCCACTTAAAAGCGGCTTAAACTGAGTTGATCCGGATAGGATGCTATCCAGAAAATATCCTACCCCCTCGGTAAGATATTTGTGAGGTGGGGCCCGCACGAGCCCCGCCGTTTCTTTCCGCTAAGTAACGCACCCGCGAAAACCCGTCATTATGAAAGTCAACTGATGTGTTTTCTAAATTCTTAACAGACCATTTAATTGGGCGTTTTATTTCGTAAATTAAATGAGCTGTTTCTTTCGTTGAATTAATTCAATGAATTGATGGGTCGTTACTTACCCCTTTTCGTGTGTTGGCATAATAATAAAATAAGACCAACCAATTTCTTTTGGAGGATTACTCATTGAGAGAGGATCCTTGAACCTTCAGCCTCCTTCGCGAAGAACGCGAAGAACGCCGAACCCGGAAATCGAAGACACGACGCCGTGATCCGCGATGCCGACAACGTTCTTCTGCGACATCTCTTCCTCCGCGACGGATCTTCGATCGACTGTTGAGGTAAGAGTCTCGGACCTTCCTTTTTATCTCCTTCGTGGTTCTTAACCAAAACCCGGATTTAATTAATTAAATTAAATTTTCTGTTTCATGGTGCGTTCAGTTCGCCGACTCAACGCCGTGTTCTGCGACGACGCGACGCCCTTCCACGATAACGCGACGATCTCCACCTTTCGCGATGAGCAAATTCCGCGAAGGACGCTCACGTGCGACGTCCAGCGAGGTAGGGATTTTATATTTTGGAAATACCCCTCCTTATATTCCCGTTAACATTCTTTAAAAATTAAAGAACCGGAATCAAAGAAACAATTTTATTTTATTAAAATTGTTTGTTCATGTGTTGAACATTTTATTTTTTTTTCTCCCGTTGATTATCTCTAACGCGGAGGGTGCGGGCCAAATGAACACGGCCCGACGACCCTCCGCCGTTCTTCGTTTTGTGCGGATTTGATGGGCGACGACGGAACGTGCCGCAACGGATGTTTGATGTTTCCGCAGTGAAGGACGAGTCCCGGGAGGAGCAACGGCGCAGACAGGAAGGAAAATGGGCCACCGGAGCGACTCCGGTGGTCGGAGGCGGCGGCGCCCCCCCGGCTGTCCAGGGCGGCACCCCGCGGGTGCCGCGGGGTTGTCACGCGACAACCCCGGGTGTCCAGGGCGGCACCCCGCGGGTGCCGCGGGGTTGTCACGCGTCACCCCCCGGGTGTCCAGGGTGGCACCCCGCGGGTGCCGCGGGGTTGTCACGCGACAACCCCGGGTGTCCAGGGCGGCACCCCGCGGGTGCCGCGGGGTTGTCACGCGACAACCCCGGGTGTCCAGGGCGGCACCCTGCGGGTGCCGCGGGGTTGTCCCGCGACAACCCCGGGTGTCCAGGGTGGCACCCCGCGGCTCCCCCCTGGTCTCCAGGGCGGCACCCCGCGGGTGCCGCGGGGTTGTCACGCGACAACCCCGGGTGTCCAGGGCGGCACCCCGCGGGTGCCTCGGGGTTGTCAGGCGGGACCCCCCCGGGTGTCCAGGGCGGCACCCCGCGGGTGCCGCGGGGTTGTCACGCGACAACCCCAGGTGTCCAGGGCGGCACCCCGCGGGTGCCGCGGGGTTGTCACGCGGCGCCCCCCGGGTGTCCAGGGCGGCACCCCGCGGGTGCCGCTGGGTTGTCACGCGGCGCGTCCGGCTGTCGGGCCGACACCCCGCGGGTGCCGCAGGGGTGTCACGCGGGGCGGCGGCTCCCCCCACGTCGGCCGCTCGGCCGAGCCGAGCTGGACCGGCCCTGGCCGGGCCGACCGGTCCGACCGGGCCCGGACCCCCCCGTCTTCGGACGGTTTTTGTTCAAATGCTGTAACTTGAGCTACGGGCCTCCAAACGACTCTCCGTCAGCGGCAACACGATCTTTGGATCGATACAGTCGTTTCAATATATCGCATTCAAGGTTTTGGAATACTTTGGGTTCGGCCGGGATGGTTCACACATGAAACCAACCGGGCCCTCGGAGCAGAAACACTCATATCTTGAGCTACGGACGTCCGATTGACGTGCTGTCAGCTTCGTTGAATTTCTCTAAGTGAGACGGATCTTTTGGCTTACTCCGCTCGAGGATTGGATGCTGTCGGAGTGCGGTCGGGTTGGTTCGCTCACGAAACCAACCAGGCCCCTGGAACGAAAAAGCCAATAACTCACAGACCGGGCGTCCGACTGACGCGCCGTCTGTCTCATTGCTTTCCTCTTGATGAGACGGAACTTTTGGCATCTTCCTCCCAAGTTTTGGATACAGTTGGATAGTGGCCGGGTTGGATCGCACCGAAATCCAACCGGGCCCGTGGAACGGAAAAGCGGATACCTTTCGGACAGAACGTCCGTTTGACGAACCGTCAGTGACGTTGGTGATCTCGTTGAGAAACGGTCCCTATGAGTATACACTATGAGTGTTCGGGGTATAGTTGAGTTACGGACGTATTGGTTCGCACACGAAACCAAACGGGCCCTTGGGACGAAAAGGCTAGTAACTCACCGACCGGGCGTCCGATTGACGCACCGTCTGTTGCATTGAGACCCCTACGACGAGGTGCTATTTTGAGATACTTCCTTGCGGGGCTTTGTGATACTTGGAGTATCCAACAGTAGCTCGTGGAGCGGACCGTCCCGGAGACGAGCGTGTAGAGTACAGAGACTGTGTAGCTGACTGAGTCCCGACAACTACTGATCGGACGACCCGGTGCGTTACAGAGGCACGCTTGGTTTTAGCGGCATAGGGGAGCGCTTGGTTGTAGCGGCAGACCCACGACAGAGGTGCGCTTGGTTGTAGCGGCACATGGGAGCGTTTGGTTGTAGCGGCAGACCCACGACAGAGGTGCGCTTGGTTGTAGCGGCACAGGGGAGCGCTTGGTTGTAGCGGCAGACCCACGACAGAGGTGCGCTTGGCTGTAGCGGCACAAGGGAGCGCTTTGTTGTAGCGGCAGACCCACGACAGATATGCGCTTGGTTGTAGCGGCACATGGGAGCGCTTGGTTGTAGCGGCAGACCCACGACAGTGGTGCGCTTGGTTGTAGTGGCACATGGGAGCGCTTGGTTGTAGCGGCTGGCCCGCAATACTCGATAGGTGGAGTACTACAGCAGTCTTAGGTTAGTGAGCAGTACCTCAGAGTTGTGACAGGACCACTGTACACTCCAGAGACGGAGCTCTTCAGTAGTTATGGTTTCGATGATGAAAATCCTGGTTTGAGCTGAGACTTTTGACCTTGTGTTTGCATCATGATTGAGATGGGTTACTTGATAACTTAGGTATATGTATGGGAATATATCTAAGTAGAGTTTATCTATTGAGATTTTCTTGTGGTTATCCTTCTTGGTTTTAGTGAGACCTTGAGGGTCTCGGGGTCCCTACTGAGTATCGTTATACTCACCACTGTACGGGCTATGTCCGCACTACGTTGTGTTGGTTGAAGACGACGGATAGCGTTGATCGTGGCTGAGGCTTGCAGAGCAGGACGGTACCTGGAGGTGGACCACTGGGCGGGACGTGCTCGGAGCGGACGGCGGGACCCGAGGAGCTTTGGAGCTATCTGTACCCACCCATTAGGTGGGATTTCCAGTGGACAGCTCGGTGTAGCGGCTTTTACTTTACAGTTTCTGTTTTCCATTTCGAGTTGTACTTTACTTTCATTTTGGGTTTTTATACTGGCCCTTTTACTTTTCCGCACTTCAGTTGTACTCTGTTTTTTCTTAGTGTTTACTTTTCCGCTTGCTTCCGTTGTGGTTCTTGCTTACTTTACAAAGGTAATGCCTTCCCCTTTTTACCGGGATTTATGCCTTGGTGCTAGTCGCCAGCCCCTGGACTACGGAAGGCGGGCATGGGGTAGTCACGGCACGGGCCCCGAGGACGGGTCGTGACAAATTGGTATCAAAGGTGGTCGGTTCTACCGCAGAATCTGATCTTTCTTCTATGTGAGGCAATAATGTTTAGCGTATTGGGTGTGGTTATCAGTCCAGGGAGTCCAGTGTGGGTGCGACGACCGACATATCCATACACCAGGACCCTGAATTCTGATTTCCGAATTAATGCACGAAAACATTGATTGCATGTGTGTTTCATGTTTTCTCTGTGATTACTTGTGTCAGCTCACCAGGTATACTGTCCTGACCGTGGCGCACTTGTTTCCTTTTCAGGATGGCCCCACGACAATAGCCAGCTAGGATTCCGAGCGATGTGCGTGGAGAGAGCCCACCAAGCGTCTAGGACTCGGTACAGGGCCCTTTGACAGCTGAGGCACCGGCGGTACCTATACCCGCCGAGGCACCGATGCTACCAGCCCCAGCCGCTGACGATGCACGTCGCCCTAGTGCACTGCATGAGTTCCAGCGCCAGAGACCGCCCAGGTTCCGCAGGGAGACGGACCCTTAGGCCGCCGAGGACTGGCTGGAGGAAGTTGTTTGGGTTTTCAGATTAGTGAGGACACCAGTAGACATCATGGTGATCCTCGCAGCTAGTCTCCTGCACGCGGCAGTAGGCAGATGGTGGAGCTTGATGCTCCAGGTGAACGACGAGGCGTCTCTCCTCTGGACGGACTTTGAGAGCATCTTCCTCTCCGATTTCGTCCCAACCACCCTCCGAGCGGTGCGCATCCAGGAGCTACTACAGCTATGGCAGGGCAGCATGTTAGTGGCCCAGTACTCGGTAAGATTTACTGATCTCTCGCGCTACTCCCCAGATATGGTACGGGACCCATTCTTCTGGGCCCGGACCTTCGAGCAGGGACTGAGGGATGAGATCAGGGCTTCGATGATCTCCCTCAACATTCCGACTCAGGCAGGGGTGTTGGAGCGAGCCCTCTTAGTGGAGAGTTTCCTTGCTGAGAAGTCTCCAGCAGCAGGACCCACCACTTACCGGCATGCAGCAGAGTCTTCTGCAGCGGGCAGTAGACGGATGACGTAGGGGTCCAAGAGGACTGGACCTACAGGTGGTCGACAAAATGACTCTGGATCGTTTTCGCGAGGCACTCGGGGTGGGCAACGACTTGCCATGAGAGGGCAGTGTTACTCCTGCGGCGGGTTTGGTCAAATGGCTCGTGACTGTTCGACCCACCATACGGATGACCAGAAGACGAACGAAGGACCCCCCAGGCAGAGGCAGAGGTTCGATCAGGGAAGGCCGCAAGGAGCAGGCGGCCATAATAGGGGAGATGGTCGTGCAACTGGAGGTGGACGATGCTTCGGGGTGTTGCCACCACCACCACCAGGAGGTCCACCCCGACCGCAGGGGACAGGAGGGAATGGGAGATCTCAACTTCAGGCAGTTGAGGCCTACGATCATGGGGCTCCGGGAGCTGATGGACAGGAACGGGACTAGCTCTAGACCTGGAGACTTTTGTTCATGTTGCTTCTAGTTTTGTTGATGTATGTTTGTAGATGCTTTGTGTCTTTGTACTTGAGCTGTAGTAATAAAAGACACATTTTCTTGTGGAATTTACTTCCATTTCCACTCTTGTATTGTTACTAAGAGGTTCTGGTTTAGACAGTTGACTTGACCCTCACTTGAGAAGTATCTACTGGAGGAGACCCAGTTACCACACACTGATGCCGACAGTGTGACTCAGCCCTTGGAGGTGAGAGTAACGGTTGGATCTCTTTTTATTAGCGTCGAGGCTTTAGGACGTCATCCTTGGCATGGGTTAGTATCATCCATGTCGGGTTTGACAGTATTAGGCGAAGAACGTGGTTCATCCTGGGGATGAGACCAGATTTCTCTTATCGGCAAGGAAGAAATCATAGCAGCTCTTGTGGTACCAGAGGTGGTCTAGGCCACGATAGAGAAGGTCCAGGTCATCCAGGAGCGGATGAATATAGCTCAGAGCCGACAGAAATCTTATGCTGATAGGAGGCGGAGGCCACTAGAGTTCGAGGATGGCGACCACGTCTTCTTGCGGGTCTCACCTCGACGTGGTTTACAGAGATTTGGCCGGGGCAACAAGTTTTCTCCACGCTTCATCGGGCCTTTCCAGGTCCTCAGCAGGATTGGCGAGGTGGATTATCGCCTGGCTCTGCCACCTCAGTTGCACTGGGTGCACGACGTGTTCCACGTATCTCAGCTGAGAAGATACGTGCACGACCCGACGCACATCTTTGACCATGGGGAGCTAGACGTGGACGATGGAGCGAATTTTGCGGAGGTCCCGGTGGAGATCGAGGATCGACAGGAGCGGGTCCTACGTGGATGATCGATTCCTCTAGTGCGCTTCAGATGGCATCATGGGAACCTCCAGGAGAGCACTTGGGAGCGGGAGGCTCAGATGCGTGCTCAGTACCTCCTTTGTATCCCTAAGATTGTGGTGATGCTTTACGGGGACGTAAATACCTGTGATGGGAGTAATGTAAATACCCGTAAATTTCAAGGAAATTTTTTTTTTCTAAATTTTCTTTGAAATTTTCCAAGAACGCAGTTTCTGACGGCACCTGATTCCGAGGTGCGGTGTGCCCAGAATAAATTTCCGAAGTTTGGCTTGGGTACGTTCAGTGAACGGACGAGCGGGTTTTTCTAACTTTTAAACCGGTGCTCGGAATTGAATTCTGAGGGCACCGATGAAATCGCAGTGCTGGTATTCGCTTATAAACGCCTCTTCCGGAGTTGCGTTTGCTCGGGTGTGTATTTTAATTTTCGGGCTTAAAGTTAAGAAATAAAATAATTTTGCGACAACTTTATTTTATTTCACTTAAGCCACTTGGAAGCCACTTGAAGCCACTTAAAAGCGGCTTAAACTGAGTTGATCCGGATAGGATGCTATCCAGAAAATATCCTACCCCCTCGGTAGGATATTTGTGAGGTGGGTCCCGCACGAGCCCCTCCGTTTCTTTCCGCTAAGTAACGCACCCCCAAAAACTTGTCATTACGAAAATCAACTGACGCGTTTTCTAAATTCTTAACAGACCATTTCATTGGGCGGTTTATTTAGTAAATTAAATGAGTTGTTTCTTTCGTTGAATTAATTAAATGAATTGATGGGTCGTTACTTACCCCTTTTCGTGTGTTGGCATAATAATAAAATAAGACCAACCAATTTCTTTTGGAGGATTACTCGTTGAGAGATGATCTTTGAACCTTCAGCCTCCTTCGCGAAAAACGCGAAGAACGTGAAGAATGCGAAGAACGCCGAACCCGGAAATTGACGACGCGACGCCGTGATCCGTGACGCCGACAACGTTCTTCTGCGACGTCTCTTCCTCCGCCACGGATCTTCGATCGGCTGCTTGAGGTAAGAGCCTCAGACCTTCCTTTTTATCTCCTTCGTGGTTCTTAACCAAAACACGGATTTAATTAATTAAATTAAATATGCTGTTTCATGGTGCGTTGAGTTCGCCGACTCAACGCCGTGTTCCGCGACGACGCGACGCCCTTCCGCGAAGACGCGACGATCTCCACCTTCCGCGACGAGCAAATTCCGCGACGAACGCTCATGCGCGACGTCCAGCGAGGTAGGGATTTTATATTTTGGAAATACCCCTCCTTATATTCCCGTGAAAATTCTTTAAAAATTAAAGAACCGGAATCAAAGAAACAATTTTATTTTATTAAAATTGTTGGTTCATGTGTTGAACATTTTATTTTTTTTCTCCCGTTGATTATATCTAACATGGAGGGTGTGGGCCAAACGAACAGGGCCGGACGACCCTCCGTCGTTCTTCGTTTTGTGTGGATTTGACGGGTGACGACGGAACGTGACACAACGGATGTTTGATGTTTCCGCAGTGAAGGACGAGTCCCGAGAGGAGCAACAACGCAGACGGGAAGGAAAACGGGCCACCGGAGCGACTCTGGTGGCCGGAGGCGGCGCCGCCCCCCCGGGTGTCCAGGGCGGCACCCCGCGGGGGCCGCGGGGTTGTCACGCGACGACCCCGGGTGTCCAGGGTGGCACCCCGCTGGTGTCGCGGGGTTGTCACGCGACAACCCCGGGTGTCCAGGGCGGCACCCCTCGGGTGCCGTGGGGTTTTCATGTGGCACCTCCCGGGGGTCCAGGGCAGCACCCCGCGGGTGCCGTGGGGTTGTCATGCGACAACCCCGGGTGTCCAGGGCGGCACCCCGCGGGTGCCGCGTGGTTGTCACGTGGCACCCACTTGGGAGTCCAGGGCGGCACCCCGCGGGTGCCGCGGGGTTGTCACGCGACAACCCCAAGTGTCTAGGGCGGCACCCCGCGGGTGCTGCGGGGTTGTCACGCGGCGCGTCCGGCTGTCTGGCTGACACCCCGCGGGTGCCGCAGGGGTGTCACGCGGGGCGACGGCTCCCCCCTCGTCGGCCGCTCGGCCGAGCCGAGCTGGACCGGCCCTGGCCGAGGTAGACCGGTCTGACCATCTCGGACCGGGTCGGGCCGGCTCGGCCCGGGCCCGGACCCCCCGTCTTCGGACGGTTTTCGTTCAAAGGCCGTAACTTGAGCTACAGGCCTCCAAACGACTCATCGTCAGCGGCAACGCGATCCTTGGATCAAGACGGTCCTTTCAGTATATGGCACTCAAGGTTTTGGAATACTTTGGGTTCGGCTGAGATGGTTCACACATGAAACCAACCGGGCCCTCGGAGCGGAAACACTCATATCTTGAGTTATGGACGTCCGATTGACGTGACGTCAGCTTCGTTGAATTCCTCTAAGTGAGACGGATCTTTTGGCTTACTCCGATCGAGGTTTGGATGCCGTCGGAGTGCGGTCGGGTTGGTTCGCTCACGAAACCAACAGGGCCCCTGGAACGAAAAAGCCAATAATTCACAGACTGGGCGTCCGACTGACGCACCGTCTTTCTCGTTGCTTTCCTCTTGATGAGATGGAACTTTTGGCATCCTCTGTCCGAGTTTTGGATACAGTTGGATAGTGGCCGGGTTGGATCGCACTGAAATCCAACCGGGCCCCTAGAACGGAAAAGTTGATACCTTTCAGACAGAACGTCCGTTTGATGAACCGTCAGCGGCGTTAATGATCTCGTTGAGAAACGGTCCCTATGAGAATACCCTATGAGTGTTCGGGGTATAGTTGAGTTACAGCCAGATTGGTTCGCACACGAAACCAACCGGGCCCCTAGGACGAAAAGGCTAGTAACTCACAGACCGGGCGTCCGATTGACGCGCCGTCTATTGCATTGGGACCCCTACGACGAGGTGGTCTTTTGAGATACATCCTTGCGGGACTTTATGATATTTGGAGTATCCAACAGTAGCTCGTGGAGTGGACCCTCCCAGAGACGAGCGTGCAGAGTACGGAGACAGTGTAGCTGACTGAGTCCCGACGACTGCTGATCGGACGACCCGGTGCATTATAGAGGTGCGCTTGGTTGTAGCGGAACAGGGGAGTGCTTGGTTGTAGCGGCAGACCCACGACAGAGGTGCGCTTGGTTGTAGCGGCACATGGGAGCGCTTAGTTGTAGCAGCAGACCCACGACAGAGGTGCGCTTGGTTGTAGCGGCACAGGGGAGTGCTTGGTTGTAGCCACAGACCCACGACAGAGGTGCGCTTGGTTGTAGCGGCACAAGGGAGCACTTGGTTGTAGCGGAAGACCCACGACAGAGGTGAGCTTGGTTGTAGCAGCACATGGGAGCGCTTGGTTGTAGCGGCAGACCCACGACAGTGGTGCGCTTGGTTGTAGCGGCACATGGGAGCGCTTGGTTGTAGCAGTTGGCCCGCAATACTCGATAGGTAGAGTATTACAACAGTCTTAGGTTGGTGAGCAGTACCTCGGAGTTGTGACAGGACCACTGTACACTCCAGAGACGGAGCTCTTCAGCAGTTACGGTTTCGATGATGAAAATCTTGGTTTGAGCTGAGACTTTTGACCTTGTGTTTGCCTCATGATTGAGATGGGTTACTTGATAACTTAGGTATATGTATGGGCATATATCTAAGTAGAGTTTATCTGTTGAGATCTTCTTGTGGTTATCTTTGTTGGTTTTAGTGAGACCTTGAGGGTCTCGGGGTCCCTACTGAGTATCGTTATACTCACCCTTGCACGGGCTATGCCCGCACTACGTTGTGTTGGTTGCAGACGACAGACAGCGTTGATCATGGCTGAGGCTTGCAGAGCAAGACGGTACCTGGAGGTGGGCCACTGGGCGGGACGTGCTCGGAGCGGACGACGGGACCCGAGAAGCTTTGGAGCTATCTGTACCCACCCTTCAGGTGGGATTTCCAATGGACAGCTCGGTGTAGCGACTTTTACTTTAGAGTTTCTGTTTTCCCTTTCGAGTTGTACTTTACTTTCAGTTTGGGTTTGTATACTGGCCCTTTTACTTTTCCGCACATCATTTGTACTCTATTTTTACTTAGTGTTTACTTTTCCGCTTGCTTACACTGTGGTGCTTGTTTACTTTACAAAGGCAATGCCTTCCCCTTTTTACCGGGATTTACGCCTTGGTGCTAGTCGCCAGCCCCTGGCCTATGGAAGGCGGGCTTGGGGTAGTCACGGCACGGGCCCCGAGGACGGGTCGTGACACACATGATGTATAGTTGGTTTGATAGAATGAAAAGAAATATATTTTCTTACCTTCTAATATGTGAAATTAAAATTAAAATTACCAAAGGGGATACTACATCGATTTCCAATTACGAAAAATAAAATGAGGGAATATAACCATATATTTAGTGGTGGTATTTATAATGATATCACATGGCTGTAACATGATTTGGGTTATCATAGATCAACTAATTAAATATGCAAATTAACATCTCATTCGAGTTACTATGTCATTAAATAATCAATCATGAATATACCACAAGGATATTAGAAAGTTACATGGAGTTACTTTTTATGTTGTATCTAACCATGATCCAAAATTCACTTATAATTTTTAAAAATGACTTCCTAATATGTTGGGTTCAAGATTAAATTTCCTTAAAACTCTTCAACCTCATTTTGATAGGTAATATAATCAAATTATTTCGATCATGGAATTCAAGATTCGATATTTTTGAATGGATTATATGGGAATTTGGGATCATTATGTTTTATTAGTTTAATTTTCTTATAATAATACTGTTTTGTATTGAATATAGATGGATCCTTTTAAATAATTATATGTAAAGTAGTTTCAGAATTCATCTTTTTGTGATGGTGTTGGTGAAATATAATTATTGAGTCTTGAATTGTAAAAATAAGTGTGTGAGAAGGTGATTAAGATTAAAAAATATATTATGAAGGATAAAAGTAATCATAAAATATATATAGGTAGATATATGAATTAACTTTGATTTAATGTATGAAATCCCATATTTCTTAAAGAATCACCATATAGAAGTGTTATGAGTTTTTCTAAAAAAGGAATGCAATGTTTTTGATTCATTGAAACATAGGTAATTTTAATGAAATTTGTATCATGTTCTTAATGGGTATCCTATTCTCTTAGATTTCATCAATTATATGACATATTTCAAATTTTTTTGTTTTTAAATTTTTTTAAATGAATCTAATGTTTTGGGAACTATAGTTGAACGTTCATGTGAAATGAATTCATAAAAGAAATAACACATTCAAATTATTGACCACAGAGAATAAGTGTTACAGATTTAGATTATTCACCATGTTACGGTTTTGTGGAAATCCAATATGATTGAATATACAAAAAGAAAATCAATAACTCATACGACGTAAAGATATAACAACTAATAAAAATAGTGAAGAAAATTGTGAGGAAAAATTTTACAAAAGAGGGGAAGAAGGTAACAACCTAGGTAATGTTATGTTATATCATTTCCATGTCTTAGTATAAATAATTAATTATATTTTATAGGTTTATATTAATTATAATAATAATATGTAATTTTTTATTTAAAAGGAAATAATCATTATTTATAACCAAATTGGGATTTCATGCATTATCTGATTTTATTTAAATGAAAAAATCTGAATTATAGATTTGTAATTTTATAAAATGATCAAAATTTTTTAATTCATCATGTCAAAAATAAATTATGTTGATTTTTATGAGAATATTTTTAAAAGTAATATTTTTAAATGAGTTGTGAAATATTAATATTTTTATTAGAAACTATATTTTCTATACAAGTATTTACAAATTAAAAACCTAGTTATGATTTTTTTTAAAATTTAATTATAATATTTTGATTCATAAAACCAATAATGGTCTTTGGATATAATTATATACTTTAATTTGTTATGTTGACATTTTTATTCATAAACATCATTTTTAGAAAACATGTTTTAATCTTGTTTTTATTTTTGTTAATATTAAAATATATAATTTAACCTATCTAAATTGAATATTGAAAAATTGATTCCATATTGGGAATCAAGGGTTTAAAATTTTGAAAATATGTCACTTTTATTTTTAGTCATTCATAATATTAACCAATGTAGATTTCAGTTACCGCAATAATGGTAAAATAATTTAATTAGGGTTAAATATAATTTTAGAAGTTATCAAATTCATTAAAAAACTTGAATTTATTTAATTTAATATTATTATTTCTTCCATAATTGTCCAAATATTTTATATATGACCTTGTTTGACTCTTATATTTTATTTTAACCTTTATATTATTTTATGTAAGTAAAAAATTCAAAATTTCACACTCATGATTTTAAATTTATATTTTTTGTTAACGTAAAAGTAGAAATAACGTATGGAGGTAAAATATACATTAATTTTAGAATAATTATTTTTTAGGTTAATTTTTTTATAAAATTTAGTGATTATATAACTACATTAAATTTTTATGCAACGCTAACACATTGATTGTTCATGTTGTAGAAAAATAAAGTAAATGATTTTAAAATCACTAAAAGTAATATTTTTTGGGTGATTAAAAGTGTCATAGTATTTTATTTTTATTAATACAACATATAATATATATTTTTACAGATTTATATATTTATTTCAATGTTATATTTATTACATTAGTCAATGTTATTGAAAAGTTCACAAATGTAATTAATGATATTTTAATAGAGGCAATATTTTATTAAATGATATAAATTCATAAAAAAAATCCTATATTCAAAAATGTTAATGGGGTATTTTTGAAACTATCAAACAAAGTTAATTTATATTTCATTTTTTTATTTTGTATTAAATTTATTTACAACTAAATTTTAAACAAATTGATATCGATGTAACTTTCAAAAGGCTTAAATAGGGGGAGGGGAGGGGTGGGGGTAAAAACAAGGAGATAGTGGTAAAAACATGAAATAATCAGGTCCAAATTTAAATAGAAGATTTAATTTGACCATATAATAATACTAAATCCAGATTTAATCAATATGGAGTCACATGAACATGAAAATTATTTTATATAAAAATAAAACATTAAAAAATTCCTTGAATTCCACATCTCGCAGTTACAAAAGTAAACCTTTTATACTCTCTTGATTACACCATTTAAACACTCTAGATTATCCATTTAATACCCAAATCCATTCCTAAAATACTTCCCTATGTAATGGATTTATTATCTTTGGATTAATATCAACCTTAAATTGATTGTGGTCTTAGGGAAAGAAGGTTTCTTAAAGAAGATGTATTATTTTTAACCAAATGTTCTAATTTTATTTCATCTTAAACCTCCATATAATAATATTAAATCATGATAAAATAACTGCACTAGGATATTTAGGATAATGATATATTTTTATGTTAACTGAATAAACTATATGTTTATCTTTATTCAATCAAATTAGAAATGAATTCATCATTTATGTGTATGATGGAATACCAACTCATGAACCGATGTAATTTATTTTCCAGCACAACCTATAATAGATGTTTATAATCACTGATATAATGTATATATATTTATATTAAAGTAATAAAATATATAACATTCTTTAATTGTAATATATAATTTAATTTATTACCCCCCACCAATAGAATAAAGAAAAAAGATACATACTTACATGTGGATTATGACTTCTATGAGTGATGTGATTCTAATTGTGACCACATGACATGGATACAAAAAATAAGTACAATTAATTAAATAATATGATATTTAGTATGTAATAATCTTTCTATAAGGGGAAAATAATAAACACCTTTTCTCCATAATGTTTATTGATAAATAGAAACATTACTCAGGCGTACGTATGACCTTCCATCTCTAAGATTTATAACATAGTCTATTTTTTTGTAACCATATCTTATGAATGATTTTAAAATAAAATTTAATCTATAAATTTGAAAAGTAGAGAATTATTATAATTTATTATATGGTTCAATAATTATTAATTTTACCAATGACATCCTACCAAAGTTATTTTGAAAAAATGACCTGAAGATTGTAAAATAATATTTTTTTAACATAATTTATTAATATATTAAATATAACATGGTAATAAATAATATAAAATGAATATTAAACAAAAAAATGTTATTAATAATTGAAATAAGTCACAAAATTTTATTATCTTGGATGATTAATAACTTAATTGGTGAGTATAGCATGATGTAATAGATACAACAACTACCATAGTTATATCTACATTTTATATAGGTATAAGAAAAATAGAGAGAGTGAGTAGCAGTTCTAAGAAAAAACAATTGAAAATACCAAGAACGATGACTTACCCTGATAATCCGACTTAAACAAACCAATAGAATAGTTTATATCACCTATAGATTGATGGGAGAATCCCCTACATTCTTTGGGAATATAAAATATCGAGCTAGGGTCAGTTTGGGGAAATATTTATAGGCCAAAACATAATCCCAACCCAGATTCACTTTTTTAATCTAGTTTTTAAACTATTCATGATTTTCCAAATGGCTATGTGATTACCATGTGACATCTACTTAATTAAGGGGATACCTACATGGTTTTCTCACATGGTTTCCAAACCATTTCCCCGCTATATTAACGACAACAGTGTATCTTTTCACAGTTTTTACAAGGTGGTCACACAGTTTGGCCAAACCGAGCTTCTTAATCATCTTCCAAACCACAACCCTTTGGACTATTGTGCATAATTTCTTATAGAATTTCCAGGGTTTCCACTAATCATGAACCAACCCCATACCTTTATAAAATCCTAAAAAACATTCCAAAATTCATACAAACAATCCCAAACATCACCCTAAGCATTTATATGCATCAAAAGAATAAAAGATGGTTTACATAATTCAAACCGGGGGGGTGCTAAATTCTCCCATACATTGACCTCACCATCCCTAGAGTGTATAAAACCACCATTTCTCTAAATATGTTTTGACAATTTCTCCTTAATTTAATTCTCTCATTCCCATGTCAATTCCCAAATCATACCATGTTTCCACAAAAACTGCACTAGACCGATGATTTTTCTATGAAATAATTGATCTAACCTATCTAAAATCCACAGTATGGTGTTAATACCAAATGATATTCCACATCAGCGACCAGTTCATATATCTCAAAATGGCCAATGTATCGATGATATAACACACTTTACTTTTCAAACTGTTAATGGCTATGACCTAGTGGGATCCTCAAGAACTTATGATCACTCACCTCGAACCACAATGGTCATCAACAATGATCCACATATAAGTTCAGATGACTATGAGTTGTTTTCATCTATTTTCTGATCAAATTAATATTCCCTATAGTTTCATGGGTAAGGGTTATACCAAATACGAATGTAACACCAGTTTCCCCAGAAAAAGTGGATAATGACAAGGATTCCCATAAAATTATTCAAAAGGATCCATATGTATCGAGAAATGATAACTGTTATTATATAATAACTCAAATAGCAGTATTTTCTCTTCCCATGAGCCAAAAAATGAATTTCCAAACCCTACATCATTTCATCCAATGTTTGCATAATCCGTTCAGATTTTCCATCTTTCTGAGGATGATATATTTTTCTCATATTAAAGTGAGTCCCATGGTCTTTTTTAATGATTTTTGTATATGAGATGTAATCCTCCAATCTCTGTCTAACACTGTTGAAACTGGTATGTTTTGCATCTTCACCACTTCATAGATATATATTTTTTACAAGTCCTCAACTATATAAAATTCATGACTATTGATGAGACGAGTAGAATTTTTGAGACGATCTAGTATCACCCATATAGATTCATGTTTCCAAACCATTCTGGGAATACCTATTAAAAAACCCAAAGCTATTTTCTACCATTTCCAAATGTGATTTTGGTAAATACGGGAACATTCCTACTATTAAAAAAATTCACTTAAAAAATTGGTCACAAGTTAAGCATCATGAAACCAACCCATCTAACATTTTTTTATACCGACCTAAAAAGTGCACTTTAAACACATTATACATATTATTTATTCTAGGATGAACAAACAATCTTGAATGGTGGTAAGAATGAAGAAGTTTTTCATGAAAATACATAGTTATGGCAATTCGATTTCTAAACCAAAAACTTGAACTCTCATATCACCTCCAACCCTCAATGGTCTCCCCACCCTTTATTTTTGACCACATCGCTACACATTCAACATCAAATGTATATACATATTTCAACTTCTTCACCAAATCATGAATAAAAGAAACTAAAAATAAGGTCTAAATTCACCCCAGTCATTACATTCCTAGTGTATTTCATCTAGGGCCAATATCAACTTCCAAGTATATGAATATTTTTTTTCGAATAGAGCATATTCCTTTCCAATTAATTCATCTTCCACAAAATTTACCTTTCCATTTGCATAGATCAAGTGAAAGTGAAACATTAAAAGAAAATCTATCCATCTTATTTGTAACATATGATAATAATTTTTTTATAAAATATGTTTGAAGATCTTATTATTCGTAAACCCAATAAATTTCTCACTAAAGATGTACTGACGCCACTTCATCAAATCATGGACTATGTTAGCTTGCTCTAAATCATGTGCAGGGTAGTCTGTATCATTCTCCCATAACATAATTGATACATAAGAAACAATATTATATCGTTGAAAGATATACATAACATCATAGATGTCAAATAATCATAATACACCACGTACACTTATCATGATTCTAGGGAAATCCTGATTGGTGTGCATTAAAGGAGATCTTCCAGCTCTTGAAATGACTTTATATATTCATCATTACTTTGGAATGGATCATTTTTATTTTTCAATGTTTTCAAAGTTGAAGTTAGTCATGAGAAAAACCAAAAAAATTATAAGTAATAACTAGCTAGACTACAGATGATCTGTATTCTGAAGACATTATTTCATAGTTTCTTATATATTAGGGACTCTATCTTTTCATGATGGAGATAATCACTTTTTTAGGTATCATGTGACTAAAAAAATGTACCACGTATATCAAAAACTCACACATTGAACATTTGAAATAGAAATGATGATCCCTTAATATTCCAAACACTGTCACCCAGTGATCCTCATGCCCAGTCCTTATCCTTGCCTGAATGGTCTGAAGGACTTATTTTTATATTTATTATAGATAATACCCCTTTTAACGGTTAAAGGGGAACCCGTACATGACCCGTAGGCCCAAGGTACAAGGCCCGACATGACCCGTAATGCATGACCTGAAGGCCCAGAGGCATACAATGCCCAATACATGACCCGTAGGCCCATCCCACTAGAACTACCCCTCCCCAGATTCTGCATCATTGATTACCTTTATCTCCCCACCTACATTGCTGATCGGCTAGGATTTCCCCATACAAAGCTGCATGGTGCCTGGACCCAATGGCGGTTTCCATACCCTCTCATTCTTGCAATCCAATTAGCTATGCTTCTGGTGACTTATACTGGTGCTCTGATCCTCATCTGAGGCCTAATCTGTCGGAACTAGGCTACGTCATGGTCTTCAATGGCCCAAAGGCCCTGTGGCCCGAAGGCCATTAATATCCCGAAGGCCCTGAGACCCGTAGGCCCAAACCGGTGGGCCGAAAGCCTAAATCAGGTGAATAGTCTGGCTGCTACATTATCAAATAGTGCCTGCAACAGTGCCTGCTACAATACTGGTATAGTACCCCCAGAAATTCTCCTTCACCCATTTTCGAACCTGGGTCTCTTGGATGCCATGCAGGAGCCATTACAACTCGGTTATGGGCTCATTGGCCAGTCCTTATCCTTAAATAGACCAATATTTCATCCAAAAACACAACCACAAAAAATCATGATATTGATTAAATATATAGATCCTAAATTCCATAAGGTCTATTGGATAATTCATAATATTCAAAGGAATTAACACATATTCACAATTTCTATATCTATCCTGAAAGCTGTATTTGGAATATCATCCTTCTAAACCAGAAATTGGTGATATCCAAAATTCGTGTCAATTTTGGAGAATCATAGAGCTCTCATAAATTGATCAAAAATATCATACATTTTGAAGAATTGGATGCCAATTAGTTATCTTTACATGGGTAAGCTTATTATAGTCCACACAAATACAAAGTGTTTCATCCGTCTTTTTGGAAAAAAAGACCGATACTACCCACAAATATGTGCTTAATCAAATAAACCCTTTGATTTATTGATCTTATAAATGATCTATCTACTCCCTTAACTATGTCGGTTCCATTCAATAAGATGGAAGGAAAATAGAATTGGTCTCCAGAATGAGATCAATTGTAAACCCCACTTCTCTACGAGGTAGAAACCCTAATAAATTTTTGGGAAACACATATGGAAACTGATCAAAATCTACTGGAAAATTTTATTCTAAATATCATCCATTTATACCAAAGTCAATGACACCAAATTGTATGATATCATTACAACTTATGTTGAGAACATTCATATTGATCCTCATTTTATATTCGGGTCTCATTAAATGTGATTCTCAAAGCCATCTTTAGTTCTTAGACTAAACTCCCTGGTACAATATTCGATGCGATTGTTGAACAATTTCAACCAATGCATACCTAGTATTATGTCATTGAAATAAATCTCATGAATAGAGAAATCCTATTTTAACTCATCTCCATAAATAGTTATAGAACATTCTCAACACACAAAAGGTCAACCTCCTCTTTCACCCTGATGAGTATGATGTTTTAACACATAAAGAATCATAAAAAATTTTAAACATAGAAATTAAACAGCATGATAAAAATTAAATAAATTCAAATAACTCATATAAAATTAATCTTCAATAAGTTTATAATTCAATATAATCCTACCTCTTATAGATGATCGTTAGGAAAAACAATCCCCCATAACTTGATAATATCAATATAATTTCTTCTTCATGACACGTTGTTCCTTTTTTCCTTGATAGATTGTGTAGACATAGGAGTTATGGTATTCTTAGAATCGCCATAGATAGATTTTTTCTACTAATGAGGATTGTTATGATTCCCTCATTCCATCAAATCTTATGAAACCTACAACAGATGATGAGTTTCTCATACACCCTAAATTATAGCACTACCACAATAGAAATCAAGATTTCCAATATTTTTGTAATTGTGGCATGCTCTAGGTGGTGTGGTACACTTTCTCTTGATGTGAACTAGTGAAAAACACTGAAAAATACTCTTTTATCATGAGGTCATAGAGGATGGTTAATTGATTATGTGGTCATATTATGATGTCTTACACATCCTTGAGAATTAGTTTCCCAAACTCTCTTTATATTGTTCTTAGGTTTGAAACCTCCTCTTATGAATATAACCATACTTACCCCACGTGGATTTCCAACACTTTTATATATCGTAAAAATAGTATCTAGTTTTAGTTAAAACTCAATGGTTTGAAAATCATAAAAATAGTATCTAGTTTTAGTTAAAACTCAATGGTTTGAAAATCATGAATGATGCTTTGGGCCAAATTTTGGTTCACCTATTCCTCAAGTGAAATCACATTCTCAATGGCTTCTTCAACTTGTTCCTATGATGCCTATCAGGTTCCACTTTCATGAAACAAAAAACAAACAATAAATATCTCTCTCTATAAAATTATGGATTATCAATTTCAAATTATGTCACAGCAGGCAACCCCCGCATTTCTATTTAAAATCAATATTATCCACATTTAATTTTTTTTTAAAATATATTATTTCTTTCGAGAATCGAAGAATTTTGAAAATACCTAAACAATACCCTTTTTAAAAATCCTTCATTTGAAAACATAATTAACATTTTTAAAAAATAAATAATTTCACTCCAAATAATAAATCATTAATCAAATAGAAGTATGTACTCCTAGTGGGAAGTCATTTCCATATTTTATGTCATTATCATCTTATTAGATAAACCCATGGGAATGTGATTCCAATTCTAATAGGGGCATGTAAATCAATTTTGTAACAAATTCTATGGTAAGAATATGTTCAACAAAAAAAGTTTCACTATGACATGTGATGATATACATTTCATGTCTCGATAATCCTAGTTCTTTATAAAAATCTAACACAAGAAATAGACAAGAATGAATTTCTACTCAAAGACTGATAGAACTGATGACCACTTGTTAGTCAATGACCAAACAAGATGATACCATCTGGAACAATCCTCTCCTCCACATTAGATTTAGAAGTTGGAGGAACATTACTAGGAATTTGGAAATATCCCCATGATTCCAAAGGCAAGAAATAAATTTATAGGGCTTCATTAATAGGTGGGGAATCATTTTACCTTTTAAAATAAAACATGAAACCAAAATATCCATAACCAAATAAAACACTACATGATGCATGATGACAATGATACAAAATCATAACACATGTATAAAAAACACTCTTCACATGAGTAACACATTGGAAGTGTATAAAATTACCATGTACATAGTATAAGACTATAAAAACAACAAACCTCAAAGTCACAATTACTCAAAAGAACCAAACATCTCCATGATTCACACAAAAAAAAAATCCCATGTATCACTAAGAACTTCTAGAGAAATGTGATACTTTAACTTTTTCCAAATCCCCATCTATAAAACAACCATTCTCTAAAAGCAGGGCTGAGTAATGAATATCAATTGGCATTCCCAAAATGAAATCCCTACTCACGCCACTAATATAGAAAAATTTTATAGATGTATATAAAAAATTTATATAGAAAACATTAAAATAATTTATCTGAAAAAACAATTTATTAGAAAAATATTTTTTTCGATGCAAAACAATTTTTAGGAAAAGAATCCAAGCATGTTTTACCGACTACTTCATAAACCATTTAGTATATCCCATTCCAAAAAAACACATCCACACATGTATTATTCGTTATTATTGTTATATACTCATGAGAGTTTTCTCATTGATCTATCGAGTCATCACAATGTAATTAAATCCCATGTTCCATTAATACTTTTGCACCAAGAAAAAGAAAATATTTTAGACATTACTCATAAATAAAAATGAACACACACTCTAACGAATGCCTAAAAACCACACCAGTACAATCATTTCAAAACTATTTCAACTCCCAAACCATTTACTTTCCAAAGACATTTTTATAAAATAGTCTTTTATTGAAATGAATTTTTCCATAAATTGAACTAATAAACTATTTAAATATCAATATTTTAAAATCATTTATCAAATAACATTGCACAATAATTCCAAACCATCACACAAATCCACAAACAACCACTAAATAAGGTTTGTTTCATGTTTTTCACAACAACATCAAAATCAATTTCGATCAAATTAAATAATTTATAATGAATCCTTCATGTTCTAATTTGGATAGTTGTGGGTGATGTAAACTATATTGAAATAAATAGAAAAAAAATTACAATACGACACTAAAACATTCATGAAATGGGTGGAAACTCCAAACCCACACCTTAGATCCCTTACCCTAAACAAAAAATTCAGATATAATCGTATTTTTTGACAATGAAAATATATATTTCATCATAGGACATAGATATAATAAACCAAGAGAGTGGAAGATGTAGATCTATAGAAAACCAAGGGTAACTACCAAGAACGATGACTTATCATGAGAATATGGAATTGACAGAATAAGAGAATACTTTAGATCACTTCTAGGTCAATGGGTGATACCTTTAACAACTTTTGGAGCTATAAATCTATAGTTATTGATAGTTTGGTAAAACATTACGGGTTAAATATTAATCCATACATAGATCATCATTTTTGTATCTAGTTTTAATATAGTGCACCATTAGTCACATGGTAAGAAATATTGTGGGCTATAGGTGTGCCAGTTACTACATCAAGGGGAAGCCTCAAACAGTTTCCAAACCCTGCGCTAACAATTCCAAATCACACTGTCAAGTTTTCACAGTTTCTATAATGTGACCACACTATTTGGCCAAACCATTCTCTTTAACGGTGTTCCTACCCTGATCTCTAAGTCAAGTTTTCAATTATTTCCAGGGGATGTTTCATGGCTTCCATTAACCATTAACCATTAGAAATTCTCTATAACAGTCCAAAATTCTTCCAAACCATCCCAAACATCACCCTAATATTTTACATACATAAAAAGAATAAATGAAGTGTTACTTACTAGAAAACATGGGTGATACATGTATAAAGGCATAAAATAAGAAAAATATAAAACTCTTACAGGAAAATGGATAATAAACAAATAATTGAAAATAATATTAAAAACCTAACTTATATAAAAATTTGAATAATTAAAATTTCATGTTTACGAGTGAAAGAAGAAATTAAATATGTGTACAGATTGGTTGAGTCTTTAGTATCTAAAGAATATCTAGAAGTTTTAAAGGAAGGAGTTTATTTTGTGGAGTGACTCTAAATTTTCAATTTAATGCATTTAATGTGATATGTGAACTAGTAACACATAATTATGCTTTTATTGAAAATATTTACTCTGTTATTATATTTCATCATGTGATATTCTTTCATATAGTAGAAAATATATAAATTCCAATCTAATAGTAATGATGGATAATAATTATAATTCATATTCATATTAATTTTATTCTATCATTTGTAAAAATTGAAATGATTAAGGAGAAAAAAATATGCGCTTCATATTATAATCAAATGTAAAAGGTGGTTTTTATATACGTTGAAAAAACATAATATTATATATAATGAATTTTTTTAATCAATGATACAATTAATATTGATTCGATAATTTTAAAACTTATAAAAGAAAATGAAATGTTTAAAAATAACATTTATAGTATATGTGGAAAATTTATTATTAATATTTTTCTTTTTAAATGTTCAATGGAATGTTTACATGTGAAATTAATTTTTTTAAACAAACATTGTATACTTTTCTTTGAGGGAGAAAAATGTATGAGCAAATGTTTTCATTGAATAAAATGAATAAAAATAAAAATGGAATTGATCATGATCTACTCATTCCTACCACTAACAAACAAATTTTTTTGAAGATAAAAATCAATGGAATTTATTAATTAAACTATTTCAAGTGTAGAGCTTATAATAATTATGAATTTAATTTTCATTTATGTTTTAATAACTAAAATGGCCAAAATAAATATTTCTTTTTGAAATAAAATTTCAATTATAAATGTTTTATCTTATCTTTACCCTTGGTTCCGAAAGGTACTTATACAAATCCTATTATTAAAAACAGTTGAGGATTCCAAAGTAATGTTTTGGGTAATATAGTCAACGGGGCTTCCATTATAATTTATTTTTTTGGCATGTTGGAATGATATTTATAAATTTTATTTATTATTTTATTTGGGCTATATTGTATATATTATTTAAATTTGGCTATTAAAATTTGTTTCTATTTATTGTTGGTAATCAAGAGGAAAGAAATGATTATTTTATGGGTTTACAACATGAACTAAAATCAATAAAAATATTTAAAACAAGCACATTATATATATATTTAATTTTTATTTACAATAAATTAAATAATAGTTGAAATTTTTTTATTTTTAAAAAATATTTTCAAATCATATAATATTGTTTAGGACACATTTATTCTTCTAACTTTTGTTTTATTTTTCTAGTGGGAATCAAATATTAGGTTAATATATTGATATAATAGATTTATTTTCAAAATTAATTAATAATTATTTTATAATTTATTGAATGTATTAATATTACTCATTGATCCTTCTGTTTTTAAAATTGTATAAAGGAAGATATCATTATAGTTTATAATGAGGAATATTAAATTTTCATTCATTAGTTTTCTTATTTTACTGAAATAATGCATTAATTAGGGGATTTCTTGATCTCTTTCCTTACATGTTTATAATGATCTTGATTTTTTTTGAGAATTTTACTATAATAACCCATATCTTTTTTCACATTTACACATGATTTATTACATAATGTTGCATACATCACAACCCATAAGATCAAGTGGTTTTTTATATTTAGGGACTATCAACATTACAAAAAAACATAGATCATAAAATACACATCTTTATTGAAAACTTCTTTTACATGACTACAAAATTCTTTCGTATTTATCATTACATGGGATAACTTGAGGACATACATAAGAAACGGGTGCGCTAAATTTTCTAGTAAGGGGGTAAAAAAGAAATAAAATGGAGAATAAAATACATGTTAGAGAATGGGAATGTTAATGTAACATAAGAAAAACATGAACATGAAGCCATGATATATCATCATTATCATAACATTGAATTGTGCCAACATCATGTAATGTCATATTAGCATGATCCAAGGCTCATTGCACATGGATTACCATGAGTAACCCATTATTTCAATGGAATTATCATGATTAAACCCTTATTAAACATGGATTATCATGAGTAAAACCCTCATTTAAAATGGGGTATCATGATACTAACCATTTCCCAATGCATTGGAGCACTATCAGATCACACCCTTCACAATCATCCCATTTTCATGTGTATGTGTTCCACATATGTAATTTAAATTGGATTCCTTACGCATCATGAATTTATTCCCCTAATAAGTAATGTGGAATAAATACATGTAAGTACACAATGAAAATGTACATTATCATAAATTTGAATATCCTTGATAGAGAAATTGGTATAATATTCAATACATGATGATTTTTTGTTTGGAAAATCGTGGAGAAATTTTGACAGCATAATGATGTCCAATAGATATTTGTAAAATCGGTTGATGACTGCGAAATGGGTCTCTCATCATTTACACAAGAAATTAATAGTAATGGGATCGTGTACATATAATATGAAAATATTAAATAGAATTTATATGAATAATATAAAAGAAATTATTTATTGGAAATAAGAACAGAGAAATCTGTTACAGAATTAAGGCGTAGTAACGATTCAGGTAAGGGTCCTAATGGGGGATTATAAATGATGCATAATTAAAATAAAATTATATTTATAGTAATTAAATGATTAAAAACTAATTTTAATTGATGTAATTTAAATTAAAATAACTGCTCTCAATCAATGAGCTTGAATTCAAATATAAGGAGAGGAATCCATTATATGGACATGTGATCCCAATGGCTTTTGAAACCCTTCTTAGGGTCTTGGGGGTACCTTTTTAGGAATTTAGAGTGATGTGTGAAGAGGTTGGTTGATATAAAATGATTTTGTGTGATGATTAGTGGGTTCTTGGATGAGTTTATATAGGAATGGTGGGGGAAATATTTATTATTTTGGTTTTGGACACTATACACTAAAATATTCAAAACCACAAACCATGCCATGATTTTTCCATGGTTTCTAGAAAAGGGTAGTGTTATAAACTATATGTAATGTATAAGGGCCGAATTTATTAATATATTTCCCTTTCTTATGTAGAGGTAAGTCACACATTCAATGAAATGACTTTAAAATTTCAAAATATTTTATTTTTCATAGAGGATTCACTAAGGATTTATAAAACAATAAATCTAAATTTTTTTAAGGAAAACAAATATTTGGCTCAATATACCTTTTATAGTATTTTATTACATCACTATAAGGTCATTATTATGTAATAAAGTAATATTTATATTTATATGGTATTCAATTTTTACCCCAAAATTTGACTATATGAAAATATTTGGAAATATTATCCATTGTGTAAAATCATTGTCTAGATTCCAGAAATAATATTCATTTTTTCTAAATAACTTACTTAAATATTTTAATTTTCAATTTTCAATTAAATACTAAAATTTATTGAAAATTAATGGGTTTTGGAATAAATAGTTTTCAATATTTAGTAAAAGTGACTTTTAACTTCATAAAAATTACACACTCATTTATATTTACTAATTTAATAATAATATTTTACTAAAAAAATATTTAATTAAAAAACCATTAATTAATCCAAAATACATTTCTAAATTTAATTAGAATAATAACCAAAAAATTAATATTTCTTTGTTAAAGATCATTTACAATGTAACAATAATAAAATTAAAGTACATTAATTATTCCATAACAAAATAATGAAGATAATCATAATGTTATTATCCTGTTACACATCTATTTATTACACTATCATATTTCTTAAGATTAAGGTCTGTGATGGTGAAGCTTTTATGGGGCCGTTCTGTTAACATGGTTTTGGCCCTGATCTGGATGAGCTTGAACTTATCCCATAAACAGTTTCGTGTATTCTTAAGTCATTGGATATTGGTTTTGGATTGTTCTATGACAATGTTCAAAAATTTTATCTCCCTAAAAATTTTCTATATGTGGTATTTATAGGTTAAGATCCTTCTAGTTGAGGCCATTAATTCCATTTTCTATATCAGAAACAATTTTTAAAACCCTATATTTATACAGGTCATGTGATCACTGTTCAACTGCTATATTATCAATGGTAAGGATACATAATGGTCATTTAAATCTAATTTTATATAATAAAAAAAAGGATTTCATGTGTTTTCTATATCCATAAGAAATTTAATTAAAAGAAAGATAATTTCATTCATAAATTTCCTAGTTGTTATGGTTACTAATATTTTATTTACTCCTCTTATTTTTATCATGATGAATAACATTTTCACTAAAGAATAATTGTAATTATTTAAATTTTATTTTATAAGAATAAATATATGGGTAGTTTTGATTGTTTAAATATTTATTTTAATATAAATAATGTAGAAATAAATGGATTTTGGAATTTGTATTTGAAATTTCAAGATCATTAATATTTTTTATTTATTTATGTGATATTGTGGAGAACTTAATATTTATATATTATCATAAATTTTTTTATCACGGTTAATTAATGGGAATTTATATTTATTTTATATTAGCATAATTTTTTTTAATAATCCTTTCTTGAATTAGGTATTATTTATATTGGATAATCCCAAGAAATATTATACCCTCGCGTGCCTATTTTTTAGAATAAAAAAACTGCAATGAGGGGAAGTTTTCATAGTTCTAATCATTATTTATTTTTGATTTATAAATTAATTTTGGGGGATATTATTCTGATGCTTATAATTATGATTAATAATTATTTGGTAGTTTAAAATTTTGTTTTTGATTTTAAATTAATTAACTTATCAATTGAGGGGGACTTGAAATAATATTTTTAATTTGAATTTTTTGGTTTTAATATATTTCGGAATCTAGATACACTATTTTTGAATTTTTAAATTTTATACAGATATTTCAATGGTAGTTATTTTTCAAATTTAATGACATATGGTTGAACATTATATGGTTTCCCATTTTATATGTTAAATAATTATAATAATTCACTACAATTTCGGAGTGTTTTATATAGTGCAGAATCTTTTAAAATTTATTTATTTTGGAATTTTTTAGTTTTCATTTTCAAGTATTTTTTCAATATGATGTATTTTTTAATTTTTTAAATTAATTTGTTTATTTACATAAAATAGAAATTCATTTATTAAAACTATTTAATTTTTAAAAAAGTTCAAATAGTAATATTTTTATTACTTACATAAAATAGGAGAAAAAATTGTTCCAATTTTGGTTTTTTTGGTAATTTCAAAACTGGGGTTATATTTATGAAATTACAATTAGTTTTTTAATTGTAAAAACTAGGGAGAATGTTGAGTGGATCTCTGTAACGTAATTTGTTTTGATAATTATGATACCTCATAATTTCATATTTTGATAATTATAATATCTCATATCCTTATTGAATTCTTATTTTATTAATATCCACTAACATGAATATTAAAAAAGTATTTCCGGAAGTAAGAATTTCTTTTATTAGAAATTATTAATATTAAATTAATTATTAATTCATCTAATTTTGTATTCATCAATTAATTAATTATTATAAATTATATTTATTAATTATTAATTATTATTTATTTATTCATATTAATTGTTATAAGTTATAATCTATTTATATATTTTTTATGAACATTAATTTTATTTTATTTTGTCCTTACACAATTTATAAACTCTATATTGAAACATATTATGTATATTTCTTATTTCCTTAATATAGATTTAACTTCATATAGAACTGCCATTATGTAGTATGAATAATATTTTATATATTATTATACATCATGGTTCATCTTACATATACATAGATTGAATAACTTCTTATTAAACATTATGCACCATGTTAAATTTCATATTTAACTTTACGTAGTCTTTTGATATTACCTTCATATAGCTGATTCAGATTATCTTTTCATAGAACTTTTTTTCATTACTAAATTAAACTAACAATAAGTTTTTTATAAAAATAATAAATTTATGGGAATGCTATAATATATTTTAATAGATAATTTTGTTTTTTATTATTGAATTTAAATATGGATTAGATTTTACTAGATAATTAATGTGCATTATTTACAAAAGTTATCAATATATTAAAGGTTTGTATAGTGGTGTATTTATTAGTTTTTTTAGAAATGGTGAAGACAAAACCCTTTATTAAAGAGGATAAAGAAAATCTGTGAGGTGGATGGAAATGTTATTATAAAGGAAACCTTTCCGTCATTAAAGAACAAAAAAGCCTTGGAAATCATAAAAGATAAAATTGAATATGATTAATATCATTATAATCATCAAATCTATCATATTCATAGTGTAATGGACTGAAATAATTATGTTGAGGATTTCACCAACCTTATAGATATATTGATTTAGTTTTTTAGTGGGCTTCAAGTGTGAATTGTCATTTCATGGCCTTATATTTTTCATAGGTTCCAATTAAATGCTTTCAATATCTACTCCCATGGCCTAATATTCTTCATAGGATCCAATTAAAAGCGTTCAATTTCATGGAATGATATTCTTCAGAGACCCCTTGACTACCATCATTCATTGCCCAGGAGCTAAGGAAATCTGGAATAAATGGCACCTGACCCCAAAGGCATCACTGGATACGTCTTCTCACCTACCCGATCTCCTGGTGCGATGGTGTTCCTCTCTCTTAGTGGATAAGGCAGGTTCATTCTGCACCATGTCCTGGATCATATGGGTCCGGCGTAACGATGTTGTTTTCCACAACATGCATAAACCTCCTGAATTATGGATAGAATGGGCCACCTCATGGATCGTGGGATTGAATCAACACAGTGGACATCAAATGCATGATGCTCCCCCTACTACCCCTCTCATTGGAACACCCTAGTGGAAGTTACTCTTAAGATCAGCATGGACGCGTCTCTCCCCAATGATGGACTTGTCTCCCTCAGTCTCCTGGCCCGAAATCATCTGGGGAAAATCATCACAGCCAAGTATGAGTCACATCATGACATTTTGGAACCTTCTATTGCTGAGGATAATACCATCATGGCAGCTTTGATGCTGGCTTTGGAACGTGGGTGGGTTGATATTTGCCTTGAATCTGACTGCCTCACCGTGATCGATGCCATTAACCACAACAACGACAGAATCCAATCTTTTGGCTTCATCAACAGGAGAATTCTCTCGCCCTGCCAATGATTTTCATTCTGCACCTTCTCCTTTTCCAAAAGAGAAGGCAACAATGCGGCCCACCAGTTGTCAACATCAGGCCCCTTCGAGTCCAACCAGCTCTAGGAGGACAATTTTCCTTCGTGGCGTTTCATTTATACGTCTGCTGATATTCGTCATTAATGATATCTGTTTTTTCTCAAAAAAAATGATGATTCATCATCCTCTATATCGTCTTAATTTACATCAATGTTTTTAAATTAAATATTTTTTTTTGTTATCCATGATTACGGTACCAAAGATAAAATTATATCTAATACCCATAATAGTAGATATATTAATGGTTCCCCTCCCAAAGACCCCGAATAATTACCTCAACCTAAAACCTAATTGGAGTAGTATATTATTTGTTTTTATCTGTTTTTATTTTTGATAGTTCTAAAGATCCCATGTTTTTATGGTATTTCATGAATCTATTTATTGCATGTATATAATATAAATTTTCATCTTTTTATTTATTTTATAAATTATAATTATTTATATTTATGACATTAAAATATGTTTTAATGTGTGATAAGTAGTATTAAATGATGTTTATATGGTTTAATTGTTGTATAATAATATTATTTTGTATTTACTATAATGATATTCAAAATTTGAATTATATGAGTATTTGAAGAGTCTTTTTCTCGTAATAGTAGAATATTTTGTTGTTGTATTTATTATGAAGTATTTTTTTTATTTAAAAAAGATAAATATGGACAATACTGATGGCTCTATATAGTGTTTCTGAAATCTTATTGAATGGTATGATTGTGAATCAAAATACAGAAAGTTAAATTGTCAATATTTTAAAGTGATTTATAGTTAATGATTCAATATTGATACTAATTTTGTAAATATTTGTTTCCCCATCATTTATTATGTCATCACCAAAAGGTTTAATGTATAACCTATTCCAAATTATAAATCCTTAAAAGAATATAATTCAATGGGTTTTAAAATTTGTTACATTTAATTGTATTTCAGAGTCTTCCCTGTATGTATATCACTTTTGTAACTTTCATGGGGTGATACAACAACTATAAAGGGTATGTATGGGGTTGGTCTATCCCCATATAAGTATTGGATACTATGTTTTTTCTTTCCCCTTAAAATAATTAGTCTGTAATCTCCCCTTAGAATACTAGGATTCCAGGTTCGGTGGTCCTCTTATAAGTCTATGATACTGAGTTTAGTCTGTGGTCATGGAAGACCAAGTTACGTCTCATCCCTTAGAAGAAGTGTTTTTAATTTTATCCACATTGTTTGAAAAATTTGGATATAAATATTTTTCACTCTTCTTTAAAATAGATATACCTTAATGGGTTCCATAAATCATGGTTGGTGAGTTGAGAGTTGATGTTGGATCATTTAGATATACCATTCTATGAAGATATTATGTTTTCATATTTTACATTCCTTTGTATACTTTTATATTAAATATATATTGTTTTAGTCAATTATTTTATTGGAATGATCGATTTTCATATTTAAATGTAAATATTGATTAATTATAAGAAAATAATTAATTCACCCCCTCTTTCCAATTTTCATCACCATTTTGGGACCAAACACTTTGTAACCATTCTTTCAACATTTAATATACTATTTGAAATACATGAAGATTTCCAATATGAAGGTAAAAAGAAATGGGGAATATAACAAGTATCTTGTAATAAAACCCTTTTAAATAATACCAACTCATGTAAGGTACATGACAAGATAGGAATGTTTTGTGATTCAAACGCATATAAGGAAAAATTAATTATAGAAAAAACAATTTTCCTAGTTTTTGGGTGGATGTACAAGTCATATAATACATTTTTCTCCCCGAATTACAGATTGAGTGATTATTTTTGGGTCATTTAGAATTAAATACTTAAATTATTCATTATCCATGTTTTCATTTAAAAACATTATGTTCATGGTCATCATACAAGTTTTTTACTTCTTGATCATTGCTATTGTTAAAAACTACATTTATTTAATCATTCCATTAGTGTAATTTTTTCATGTATACTAAATGGAATTACCCCCAAAACATAACACCATGTAATATCTTGAAACACAATTTAAAATACATATAATGTAAGAACATAATATAGGGAAAGGACCATACGAATTAAAACATACACCATGTCAATTGGTTATGAATGATATATAAACATGAAACTCTATAAATTGGTTTTAACTTGATATGGAAGGCTTCATTTTGTGTTACCTCTAGTACATTCTATGTATATTAAATACTAAATAATATTTTAATCATCCCCAAAGAGTAAAAGCAATTGTTTTTATCATAATAAATCATGTAAAATATTATTTCAATACAAAAATAATTATTAATTAATTTTAAAATTACAAAGGTTGATAATTGAATTTTTCTCGGTTAAAAATCATGGTAAAATAAATTTTTTTTATTAATATTATTATTTTAATAATTTAAGACATTTATTCTTTTTTTTAATTTATCAAACATTATTAACTAAATATATAAAATCCATATAATTAAAATAATAATGTAATGAATAAAATAATTAATAATTATGAATAATGATAAAAAATCAACAAAGTAAATATTATATAAGAAAATTCCTTCCTTATTTAGAGTTAATATTCACCCACAGTTAATGTGTCATTCGGGTAAAAGATGGGGACACATTTAAATTATTATAATGTATTAACAAAGATAATGTATTGACATAAAAACGGGTATTAAGTGTGGTGATAATTGAATATTTAATACAATTTGGAGTAAAATATTGAGAAAATTTGACTTTGATATTTTTATATTGGGCATTCCAATCAATAGATCAATGAATTGAGAGTTTATGATGTTGGAAAGACCACCTTCCATAATAGAAAAGTGTGATTTTCGTGACCAATTTCTAGGCTATGAGATGGTATATATGGACTATATCTTATTGAATATAAAGAAGGAATGATATTAAAAATACAATTATGAGGGATATTTTGGTATTTAAATTAATTCGAGAATAATAAATATAGATTTATTATGTCATGTTTTTTAATTAGTGATAAATTAAAAAAAAAATTATAAAAAATGGTATATAAAATCACATGAATACTATAATCATTTTTATAAAAGGTAATTTCTCTAGAATCATAAATGTCCAATACTGGTAATATAATTTATAATATTACCTAAAATTAAAACATTTATATTTTATGTTAGAGCCCTCTAGTCCTGGATACTAACCTAAGTGAGGGAGAAATAAATAATTGTAAGATATTCCTAATGGATTATACTTCTTTTCATTACAAAATTCAATCTACTAGGTCTTAAGACCTGATAATCAAACATATGGACATGTAGGATTACATCAATAACTCCCATATCTTTAAACATGAAAAATATATTGGGAGTCTTTAGATCAATGATATTTTTTCATATAATTCCAGTGGAAACATGAAGATGACAATCTAGAAAATCATCTTTAATTATATATATATATATATTGCTCAATTATACATGTTGGGCTTTCATAAGGATACAAATTTTCTTCAATTCTAATATTATCATCCATACCACCAAGGATATCTATATTCATCAAGAATTAGAAGATAAGAAAATAAAAAATATGTACATGAATCTTTAAACCATGTTTTTTATGAAGATAAGGATTATAGGGATATTGGATTTTCACCCCATAAGGTAAATATAGTGAAATACATGGCTAAAACCCCATAATAGATCCCTTATAACATGATTTAAAGTGAAAAATGATTTAGGGGGAGTGAAATGAAAATAAAACTATTTAATTTTCATATATAAATAATGGTCATTGGATATTAGAATATAAAGAACTTTAGAAGAATAAATTAAAATATTTTACTTCAATAATTTTCATCTTTCATGTATGAATTAAATTTTATCTCATGGGTATTAAATACAATATATATCTCACATATTTTTATTAAACTATAGGAACCAAAGATGTTTATAAATATTATTATATGTAATGTGTGTTACGAATGTTTCTCATAGAGGGTGATTCCTAAATCCAAAAATATAGGTATATGGCCTTCAATTTTTAATTTTATTTATTATCATAAAACTATATTTTTATATTTAGTGTTTCTAAAAAGATTATCTTATTTTATCATTATAGATTAAATAAGGCACTATTTCATTTAAAAATGAATATTTTCATACTACTTAATACATAATAGTTTAACAATAGTTTAATATAAAAATACCAATTTTATGAATTAATTATAAATATAAAATATAACTCATACCATATTGTGGAAAGATAATTCGTAGTTATTTAAAAGTAAAAGTTATTGTGTAATACATACCTATATGGTTTGTTAAAATAATTATATATATAACTATAAGGTATATGAAATATTTAATTATTATGTTTTAATAAAATAAAATTTTTAGCATAATGTAAAAAATTATATTCACTAATTTGTCCAACAAGTCCACATGTCATATTCTAAGGAGAATATAGAGGTAAATATATATAATTAATTAGATTAATTTATGATACTCTTGGGATGAAATGTTTATGTAATAAATACACATGTATATAAGATCTCAGGTGTAGTCTTGTCATAGAATATCCTAACCAAGTGTTCATTTATAATTTAAATATTTTGTGGATATACTCTAGAAATCATATTTCCTTATACACATAAAAATACCTGATTAAAAAAATATGACCTATGAGGATTCTTATCTATATTACATGCATCCTATTATACCTCTCAATACATGTTTTCTAAATATTTTTGTAACAAACAACCATATTCTAACTATAATGACTATTATATATCATATAAGATTTAATATAATGAAAATTCACTTTGTCAAAGCCTTATGTGTTTGATGAGAACTGTGGGATGAATATAGATTCTTCTAAAAATGTATATAAATGAAAAAACTATCTGAATATCAATTAATTATCCAATAACAACTTACGATATTAACATCCCTAAGTTGAAAGGTACAGTTCAAGAGCAACTATCTTTCTATAAGGTCAAAGAACATATCTTTTCATATAGTGGGAGGATTATAATGTTTAATGACTTATAGGCTCTAGATGCATATGAGTGATAATAGGGACTCTAAAATACACATGACTTAGTGTGGTGATCTCTACCAAAAACACATACCATCTGTAAAATTTTATACCCGATTGGATGTTTTATATTTACTATGATAAGTAAGATATTATTCCAAAAATAATCCTATAAGAAAGTAGTAAATGGAATTGTTCTATGATTGAATATTCCAATTGAATTCAGTAAAAGATTTCATATACCAAATTATTAATATTAATTATTTTTCTAATTGATATAAATCCAATGGTGGGTATTCAAGAAGAAACTATGGATGAATTTTACTCTATGGTACCAATTAGTAATGATTGGTTACTATACGTTATATATATATATACATAGTCTATAATAAATCATTTCACCACTAATAATGATAAAAATATATTTGAAATATTATTTTCATATAGATATTTTGTTATCATTAAATTAGGATAATTGATTTCAATACCACCTTCTTTAGAGAAAACCTCATTAGATATGTCTATATTATATAATAAGAAGGATTAATGGAACCAAAGAAAAACAATAATGAATACAAGTTTCATAGATCAATTTATTCATTTATTAAATCCTCATGATCATATAATATTAATTTTATTTAAGGCATGAAATATTTTGGTTTAATTATGAATGAATGCAAGACAAGTTTCTATATGAGGTTAATGGGTCAATTATAGTTCTCATAGATTGATATAATAACAACATATGAAAAATAGATGTTTAGTATTATATATTATGATGGATAATGAATTTATCCAATATAAGAAAAAATAGAAAACAATGTTCTATGAAACGTGATATAAAGATATAAAATAATGATTTTTTTTAGATATAGTCATAATACATACATTTCGAAGGTATTGAACATTAAAATAGGTAATAAATCAATATTTAATTGTTGAATATCTCACATGATAAAAAATATCTCCATGTGTATTTGTAAAGGAGAAGTAACATATTATTAGTATGAATATAAATTCGAATTCGTATGACTAGTTTGAAATAATTATCATATGGAATAATATGTATTGGGGTTTTTATTAAATATGATTAAATTATATAGGGATGATATAATATACATGTGAATTACTAGGGACAACAGTCAAAATTTTCTAATGTTAAATGAGAAAGTAAAATATTTATGTGTTATAAGTAAATAAAGATATGATAATACTAGTTACTATGGCTATATTAAACTATTTTTGCTATAGATCAATTCCAACTAGTATCAGAGGAAGGATAAGGTAATATGTAAAAAAAATTCTAATATCAAGTGGTTTTTATTTCTATATATAAATACAATATTGGAGATTCTTTGGTAGTTTAAGAGGTGTTTAAAACAATTTCATTGAGGATGTGGTTTCATTTAAGATGTCAATTCTATGATAGAGGAATAAGGTAAATACCCGGTTATATCACCTGTTGAGTGATTTTATCAATTGGATAAAGTCACAGTAATAAAAATATACATAATAAAAAGGAATTAATTAAAACTATAACCATACAAGAATAGAAACATGTTTTACATGTGAAAGAAAACATAACCATTATTAGTTGGAGGTAGTTAAAGTGACCGTTTGTGGGAATTTATTCCCTAGAAAAAACTAGCATGTTATAGTTTTGATTTCCAGTACGTTCAAAGACATAAATAGTAATTAATATCCTACAGAATTATGAGTTTTATTTTATGTAACATTAATGTGATAACATCCATAGAGTATCTATCACATTGATATGTTATAATAGGTTTTCACTATTTTAAGAACACTGAAATCTTGTGAAAATATTTCTAATAATATGTCCCATGGTCTAGATGAAATTTTCAAATTGAATATAGATCATATTTTTATTATCAACTGACATATGATTAAAATTTTATGAAGATTATTCTTATGGAGTTTCACATTTTTTAATCTCCAGGAGACATGATTATAATGGATGACCCACCAATTGGAATTAAACATGTTATATGTGTCATTGGCCGTTCTAATCTAAAAACATGTTTTTTGGGATGTATGTATGAGATTTTTATTGATGTATATCATGAATCACATATATTTATGCATCAAAAGAATATATGAAAACACATTTTTATTGATGTATATCATCCAGGTACAACCACTGTATCTTTCCCAGCATAAATGTTTCTCTGAAAGTTCCTGGAAGCATCAATGGCCATCCCATGGTTTCTATCTCTATTCAGGAATTTGATGAAGCGTCGTCAATGTTTTCCACAGCCTTGATTGCGAGATTTGTGAGGAAGAAGCCTATGGTGGAGGTCTATGCCAAGCACGTTAATGAGGAATGGGTTTTGACTCAATGAGTGTCTGTTGGGATTTTGGGGCCGCGACAAATCCTCCTCTACTTTTCTGATAAGGATGATATGATTAGAGCCTGGTCAAGTTTGAGTAGATCTATTCATGGTTTTCATTTTCACCTACTTCGTTGGTCTTTTGATCTTCACATGAATCGGGACTCGCCAACCTCGGTGATTTGGCTTTAACTTCCTGGGTTTTCGCTTCCTTTCTAGAACCTTTGACTCTTACGCTCAATTGAAAACTCCATTGGATGATATCTATATTGCAATCATCATACAGCTTCATTATCACATCCAATGGTTTCGTGGATCTGTGATGAAATGGATTAAGCACATCCACCTCCGGAGCTGGTGTGGATCATGATTGAAGGAGAGTAAAAATATTCTCAATCAATTATCTATGATTCATGGGTCAATATATGCTCTTTATTTCATAGGCAGGGACACTGAGTCTATGATTGCCGCAAGTACGCTAAAAATGGGGGCAATTCTGGACCATCAGACTTAAATGAGACGCATGTGGTGGTGGGTGAGGTCTGTTCTGCTCCAGATAAGAATGAGAAAAGGATTGAGGATATGGAGACTTCTCCTTCTGATGGGCAGGAGCAGCAACTCATGAGTGTGGATGCATCAACTATGGGTTGTGCTATGGTGGAAGAGAAAAATCACCTTGTATCGGGGTGTGAGAATATGAAGAATGTTAATGAAGGGGTTACAGTGCATGCTGTGGTGGTGAAGGAAGTGTGACCTATTTTTAATCCGTCGGTGAAGAAAGTATTTGACCATCTAAACTCGGATCTTAGGAGCTGGAAGAGGCCAGTGGCAGATGACACTGGAGCTGGATAGTTACAGATTGTAAATGTTCCTACTTGTAACCAGTTTGAGGGATTAGTGAATGAGAATAGTGCCCCCATGGAGGAAGTCCCGCAAGGGACTGGCCCTTGGAATTTCCTATGTGATTCCTATTATCAACCTATAGTAATCAAGGATAAAATAGGGAAGAAGACCATTTTTGGTTTTGGAAATGATGTTCCGCTTCAATGTCTTCCTCCAATTCATACTTACATTGAAGCGCAACAACCGGGCGAAGGATGTCTATCTGCGCGAGAGGATAATTTGATTAGAGTAAATGATGGATGTTAAATGAAAAATCATGTGCACATCAATGGAAGAAGGAGAAATGACTCCGATAGTGACAATGAAATTTTAATTCTATCTCCAAATAGTCCTACAGTGATATTGTGAAAGGCGGAAAAAAATAAGGTGTCTACAAGTGATGGCTGTATGACTGCTCCACCAAGGAGAAGGCTGAGGAAAGATTATTTTTACCTGCCGAATCTGATGTCTACCAGATCATCCTCCAATAGGGAGAATTTTCTTGGGGCTGCCTCTGGTTTGAAAAATGGAATGCAATACTCTAAGGATTTTATTTCTCTGGAAAAGTTGAATTTTAGAAAGAAATATTCCAAGATTCTCAAGCACTATGAAAGATCCGAGTTGGAATCGACTTTTGTGGATGAAGCAACTTATCATCAATATGGTTATGGGTATGATGTTTTCTGATATGTTATTGTTTTTCAGGTGTATTTTACTCTTTTTCTGCACTTTTCCATTATTTTAATAAATGGTCAATGGTCTTACTCTGACTGAGATATACTGGGTAAACTATTTGATTAAATAATTTTCCACATAATCTTATTGATGTGTTCATTTTAGGTATGCATAGAAAGATATGTAAAGAATATATATTAATGAATCAAATATGAACCATTCTTGAAGATATATCTAGAAAAGAGATTATATTACATAAATATAATTCTTCTATGATTTTTATCATTGAACAATTAAATTATTTTTCATTGGGAAACTTTATGTGATTCTAGATACAAATCTTTGGCGTTATTCTAGCTTTCCTAATTCCATTGAAAATGTGTCCTAGAGTGTTATAAGCAATGTATTGTTAGAATCTTAGTTAAATTATACATAAATTTAATAATTAAAATAAATAATACTATCACGTAAGAGGAATTACTAATTTTTTTATTTTTATAACATAAATTCATTAAAAAAATTATTATAGTTTGTAATATACGTGAGTTTAATAATG